>SSNC01000011.1:0-1200000 GCA_029719445.1 Agaricus blazei
CCCTAACCCCCTAACCCCTAACCCCCTAACCCCCTAACCCCCTAACCCCTAACCCCCTAACCCTAACCCCTAACCCCCTAACCCGTATGGGGAAGGAAAGTCTCACGGGAAAGGAGGGAAGCGGATAATATAGGGTGTTGATTTAGGGTAGGCTGCTGGGTTTGAATGTATGATCCGGGCCACCGGCTTGTGATATCAGCGAGTGACCGGTCAGGTGGTATGTGACCGAAGATCACGCGGGTAACCAGGGGATAGCGTGAGACGATGGTGGGGCGGCAGTGTTGGCCGAGAGAGCGCACACGATTAGTAATACAAAGGCTGGCGCACTGCGCCAGCGGAGATTGAAGTGTGGGAACGTTGCGCTGCTCAATGGCTGCGCCAATGATTTGTAATACAGTGCGGGCGTGAGACGATGGTAGGGCGGCAGTGATGGCCGGGATTGCGCAGACGATTAGTAATACAAAGGCTGGCGCACTGCGCCAGCGGAGATTGAAGTGTGGGAACGTTGCGCTGCTCAATGGCTGCGCCAGTGATTTGTAATACAGTGCCTGGCGCACTGCGCCAGCGGAGATTGAAGTGTGGGAATATTGCGCCAACTGAGATTGAATGGCGCCACGGAATCTCGGCACGCTGACTAATTGCGCCAGTATAGCCAACTATGTGCGCCATTGCCTTGCTCGGCAAACGCCGAGCCAATAACAAGCTCTATATTTATAGCCTACGCCGAAAGCAGGCTGTAAGCCTGCTTACTGATTGCGCCCCGGCAATTGCCGTGCGCCATCAGCTGCGCCACCCCTCCTCCGAAAATAAAAGAAAATTCAATATAAAATCAACGGCTGATCCCCTCAGCACGCTACTAGGCTCGTTGGAATCGCCTCGAAGAGGCGATTCTAACGTGATACCGTCCTTACGCTGCTTCGCAGCGTACCCCCCGCAGAATTCCAACAAGCAGCGCTGGCGCGCTGCTTGTTGGAATTCTGCTAGGGTTGAGTGTTCCACGAGTAATAATAGGGAGTGAGCTTGCCGATCCATTATGACAGATCCGTGCAAAGCCTGCGGCATCTGGTTCCATATCCATATTGAGGGAATAGGGAGAGGAGTCGTCGTCAGAGTCAGAATCGTCAACAGGAGAGGTGAATGAAGGGAAAAGTGGCGAGTGTGAGTGGGGGAACTGGGGATATTCCCTTTGATCTACTGAGAGGTTTTCAAATGAGTCGGGGTCAGATGAATCAGGATCCCTCCAGGGATTCCACGGGACCGCGTTACGTAGAAAACCTGAAATAGATGAGGGGAGTGTGGTGAGAAGTCCTCCCGATACAGCAGTGTTGCCACCTGAAGTTTCTCTCCGAGGAAGAGGACGAAGCTGGGGGGGTGCAGAAAGGGCAATGTTACCAGATTGGGATACCAAGAAATTTGGGGCCAGGTTTCTAGACGCCAGGATGCCAGTCGCGGGAGAAGCAATAGTATGGTCAAACAATGGTCAGCGAAGAGAAGCACTCTGCGTGACGTGGAGACCGCGGAATAAAATTTTCTTTTGAAGCAAGGAACCACACACGCGCTGTGGAACAGTGGTGGACAAGAGGTCAAGGCAAGACGAGACAAGGTGGGACAGGAGGAGAAGGCGAGATGAAACGAGACACGAAGAGAAGACGAGACAAGGCAGGAGGAGCGAAGAATTATTCTAGAAGCAACTTGGAAGGCGCGAACGCAGAGGGCGAAAAATGAGCACGAGAAAAATCCCAGCCTTGCCCGTAGACTGTTTAAAAAAAAGTGTAAGTCACCAACGATGAGTGACTTCACTAAAGGCGAGCACGCGCACTAAACAGGTACGGGGTGTATTTTGAAGGAAAAGAAAGATCTACTAATTTACATTTCGCCCTCTGCTTTTATGACTACTAGGTATCTACTTCTTGAATTGAGCCACTATCTGGGACCTCATACTTGTTATCTTCATTGCCAAAAGTGTTTCCTACGTTTCTCCATTCTCCATGTCTGGTTAAGGGGACAGTCGTCTCCTTACACACAGCCACGAACCTTCGAGGCACACTCACAGGTGGCAGAATTGGAGGAGAGGGCGTTGTCTTCAGAGGTGCAGTTTGGCTTGTCGTAGCACAACGCGTGACCCGTTTGACTTGAAATTACGGGAGCAGTTAGCGGTGGGAAGTATCAACAAGGGTTCATAATAAGGGAGATGTCAGTACGAAAGCAAATTACCTACGCAATATTCTTTATTGATAGCAGCAGACACCCTTGATTTCGACAGCGAATAGCAATCGTAAAAGTGGTTCGATTGGTTTCAAACTTTGTACACATGGGGCCTATACCATTTGCACTACGGAGCTAGAGTTTGGTAGATTTAGAGTAAGTATATACCTCACGACGACAGATTCTTTCAAACTTACCTGTCTACCAACATGTCCGATTTTTCCTCGCTTCAAATTTCAATCGCTAGCCTTCTCGTTCTCTAATCCTCCCCTTTCCATTGGCCCGGCCGTCCAAAAAAAGTTTGGGCCCGATCGGTGGGCATGGCAGCGACCGATGATGACACGAACATAGAGGTAAGGGAGTGGAGACACATTGATGTTGTAGCCAATGTGCAGTTTGGCTTGTCGTAGCACAATGCCATGACCGTTTGACTTCAAATTACAGGAGTGACTAGCGATGGGGGTCCTCAACGCGTACCTAAAGTATGGGACATGTCAGTGCAAACGCGAATTACCTATGGAATATTCTTCCTGGGTGATGATAGACAGCCTTGACATCAATCGCAAATTGCGAAGTCGTAAATGCTTCAATTCACTTCAAAGTCTGTACACACAGAGCCTATTATAATCGCATTACACAGTCAAAGTTTGGTGAAGTTGGAGTGAGTATAGCGCCTGCGACGACGGATTCTTTAAGACTTACCTGTCTACTAAATTACCTTAATTCTCCTCGTTTCAATTTAACATCTCTACCCTTCTCATTCTCTAATCCGGCCCTTTCCATCATCGTGTCCTTCGAGAAAAAATTTGAGCGCGATTGGTTGGCTTGGCGGCGACCTGTAGTGAGACGAACATGGAGGTAGGGGAGTGGAGTGGTGGCAGCACAGCCACCACGTGGCCATGCTGTAGCCACGCGAGCCACGCGGGAACAACCACCGGCAATTCCCGGGGCTTACCACCCATAGACCACCGTGCAGAGCCACCAATTACCTAATCGGGTGGCAGGCTATTTTAGTTACCAATTCGCCAAAAGAGTCGACTCCGGGCGAGTTTTTTGCAAATAACTCGCCCAAAATCAGATGTTTTCCCACGAAAGTACCACCACCAAAAGGGAAAAAAATCAGCGCATTTTTTGAGGTATCAAACTCCGCTGCTTACGTAATCATACCGTTGGCCAATGATACAGCACCGAAGTGATTGCGAATATCTCTGTCAATACTACGCTATATAGAATCATTCTAGTATCACTCGGATCGCACGATTTTTCTTGTATTTGTCAATATTTTTCTGACAATGCTAGAGTGATTTCCCACATATGTTTTTTCCAAAGAGCGGAGAAATCAGCACATATGTCATTTTCCTTATATCTCATCAACGGCTCACGGGCCGAATGTGGTTCCCATATAAAAAATGGATATCGAATTTTTCTCCTATTTGTCAGTATTCTTTCTAAGGGATCCACTCACATGCATTTTCCCACTCAGGAAGGGACAGAGGCATGACTAAGCGAAGGTAAGGGGCCACCGTGATGCCACCTTGATGCCACCTTTACATATGTAAGCAGGCCACTGATGCCACCAGTGTGTATGTAAGCAAAGGTAAGCTTACCTTTGCACGCATAGCCACCATCCATCATGCGTTTCGGCACCTGCCGAAGGTAACATTGCTGACAAATGTACCTTTCGGGCATAGCCGAAAGGTACCTCTGAAGCCACCTTTCGAAAATAAATAAAGAAAAATCTATATCAATTCAACCAGTGGTCCAATTTCTACGATATTATATGCGTTAGAACGGAAATTAAAATGCGAATTTATTTGCGCTATTACCTAAGCAGGAGAGAACAAAACAAAAGACGTAACGGTGGCTGAGAGTGCTGTAGGCACTCTCAGTGATAATACTGCTAGGCTTTTTCAACGCGACCTCACTCTCATTACTCGTATTCAGAAAACATTTATCTCATAAATAAGTAATTATCGCAAACAATATTACGAGTAACTTGCCAATCACTCCGGTACAATGAATGTGACTCTCTGCTTTGCACTCCGATCATTGAGTGGATCCAGGAATACCTAGTTGGTCGGGATATGTAGAAGAGTAACCATTTAAGGAACCTGACGTACGGTTGTTTGCCCCTGGACAGATCCTGGTCTAATCGTCCATGCAGGACCGCCATGTGGCACTCGAATCTAGAGTGGGCGCGTTGATAACACGAGCACCCGCTCGAATGATAGACATACCCAAAAATCTAACCCTTCACCACTATATTCAATTGACCATTTACAGGTTTCGGGATTG
The DNA here is from genome assembly GCA_029719445.1 of Agaricus blazei. Taxonomy (NCBI): domain Eukaryota; kingdom Fungi; phylum Basidiomycota; class Agaricomycetes; order Agaricales; family Agaricaceae; genus Agaricus; species Agaricus blazei. Next base: position 4,501 of record SSNC01000011.1, read on the forward strand.
AAATTAGGGACTCCCACCTTGACAAAGTCGATTAACCTCGACACAGGTGACAGAGAAGGAAGTCACGCACCACTTGTTTGCCCGAGATGGATGCCCAATTGTTGCTTCCCATGTTAAAGATCCTGTAACCGCCCTGGTAGTTTGTAATGATCCACTGACCCGATACGACATCAATTTTGATAATGCGAGTAAAATACCGAACTGACCCTGTCAGTATCCCTTTGAATTGTCGACTGGTCAAAAACTATCTTGGTTGTTGAGACCTTCGCAACGTTTTCGGCGGCAGCATTGTTCGCCCATTTGGATCCATTGATAATTCTTGCGCCTGGCACGTCAACAAAAAACAGCTACAAATTCAATTGGCAGTGAGTGATGTGAACTTTCAATAACGTGGACGAGGATGGAATACCAATTGAGTCATACTGACGAACTGGTATTGAGGTAGAAATAGGATGTCAATCCCTAGAAAACCATACATATGAAGTATGAATCGTAAGCGTACGCTGTTGGCAAATCTTCACCGGAGTGTAGCAGCGGCGAGCAGGATTAACAAAATTACTACAAGGATGGATACTTGTTAGTTTGAAACAAAAGCATGACAGTAAACAGCATAACGTACGGGATTTCCTGACGATACACTCCACCGCGTAGGTCGAGTTCAGAGGAAAAAATTCCGGGCAATTCCGAGGAGACATGCCAGACGTCGAAATGTACCGCCCAAACTAGTTCACGTGTATCCGACAGGACGATGACGGTATTGATCTCGTACGACGACACTATGCACAGCCGATGGACTTCTGGCTAATTGTGACTAAGGCTTTCATTTTCGCACGTGTAACGATTCGCTAAACCCAGAAACAGAGTACGCCAAGAAATCTGCCATGCAAAGTTTTCGTCAAGGGTAGGGTGCATGGGAGGAACTGACTGGTGCCTACTCGATGGTCGCACCGCCCCAGATCAAAGCCGCGAATTTTAAGTTTCCTGAATGGCCCTACTCCCAAATCAGTCATAATTATGTCACCGTTGTCTTCTACCCCGTTGATGTCCTCGCCAAAGCCACTGACCGGTCCAGAGTCCGCAGTGAAACCCGAAGAAGCTTTCCAGGCGGTGATTATGCAAAACCGGTTTCTTTCCAACACAAAAAGGATGAGTCCAATACTACATTTCGTCAATCAACTGGTTTCTCGAAATTCAAACCTGGGTGTAAAGGGATCCTCGAGCAACGCAAGTACAAGGAATTTAGCATAAAAATCTGCATAACTCGGCGTTGGTAGATGCGAATTGCGGCAAATCAAGGTGGAAGGACGTACAGCGGAAACGAAGACCAGTGTCCATGTGGCTCCTCGTCCAGCCCCTCACGGCCGGCGGGCAGGGAGCCAGGGGCCACGGCAGGTATGATGTCAACTATCATGATGTGACATGTTGTGACGCGGTGTTTTGCAAGTTCGCTCCGTCGTCCTAGAATCTTGCTTGAATTCAGCCAACGCGCGCCTGCCCCGGCCCTCAAATTTCAAACCTCAGACCACTAGCCTCGTCCTGCCTGAACTCTCTGGACCACTTCAATACATGGACAGTCTCTATCGTCCACATACTGAAGTAATTAAGATCTCTTCATTGCACCTTACTCTTGGCAATATCAGCCACATTTATAGCAGAGAATACTTTACTTTATGTGGAAATTCGTGACCTCCCCTTACAATGCATACCCTGCTGATGTCCTGCGTTATTATTGGTCTTTATTGACGAAGCCGATGTTCATCATTATCGGTTACTCGCAGCCATGACCAACGCCCTAAAGCACCACAAGCTTCAAATCTCTCATCATAAGGGCCTATCCAATGTAAAGTTTATCCTATAAGTTTCTGGAATTATGTTTATTGTGGCAATATTCCGCTTCGATAGACTTGTAAGTTCTTGTACTTGTCTGCGTAGCTTAATAAGTGACCATTTTTTACAAGCCTACAACTTGATAAGGACCCCGACAAGGGACCCACCGATGTCCACGCATCTTAGAGCCACAAGACCCGAACTGTGAGATCCTCATGGACTGTGGGTTTCAGCTAGAGAATGTAAACAGAATGCACAAACGTGACTAATACACCCAAGTTGAAGTTTATCTCTCGTGGAATATTTCAGGAACTTGATAGCTCCGTGAGTGGCGCGAATAATGTTAAACGCACCTAACATCCGCCGGTGGAGTGGCTGTATTTTTGTTCGTGAGTTAACAATGTAACCAGAGTCTTTCTATGGAAGCTTTTTTTTGGCTTTATTGATTTACCCCAGGCTTTGCTTGTCCCGTACGACGCTCTATCTCAACGGACTCGATCTAGACGCGCCACGCCCCTGTGCAGCAGCGATATTTAAACTCTTTGTTTCTCCAGGATCCATAGTTATTCACCTCGCGATGTTGTTTCAAACAGCCAGGTTGAACGCGCGCTTCCTTTCGCTTGCACTGCTCAGCTTTCAGATTGCACGAAGTGCAGTTACATACCAACACCCAGATGACTTGCCCGATAACATCGACTATGACTTCATCGTCGCTGGTGGTGCGTAACATTTTGCCCATTCGACGACGTTGTGCTGAGGCCCGTCATCAGGTGGAACAGCTGGTTTGGTCGTAGCATCTCGTCTCGGTGAGAATTCAAAGTGGAACGTACTGGTCATTGAAGCCGGTCCTTCGTGCGTCTAACCCGGATAACAGGAAGAATATATACTCATCGACTGATTGTACAGAAACAAGGACGACTTTGAAACCCGTGTGCCTGGCCTTGCTGAAACTCTACCAACGTCTCGCATTGATTGGAATTATACGACCGTTCCTCAAGATGCCTTGGGGGGCAGGAGTCTCAATTACTCCAGGGCCATGATCTTAGGTGGCTGCAGCACTCACAGTGAGTCAGAAAGGTGGAGTAAGTTGAAGGGTCAATTAAACTTTATACAAAACAGATGGTATGATATATACACGAGGTTCGAAAGATGATTGGAACCAATGGGCCGAGATCACGGGCAACCAGGACTTGAAGTGGGATAATGTCCTCCCTATCATGAAGAAGGTTTGTTCACCTGTGTTCGATTTACCAAAGAAAAAAAATTCATTGGTAACTTAGGGAGAGAAATTTAGCTCTGGTTTCTCTGATCAATCGATTAAGGACCACATTGACCCCTCTGTACATGGCACTAACGGCAAGCTGTCAACAAGCGCATCATACACCAATGCCTCCTTGAACGACTTAATACTTAAGACCACAAAAGAGCTAAGCGATGAATTTCCGTTCAAATTGGATATGAATGACGGAAAACCTATTGGGTTGAGTGAGTCTATAACTTTGTCTAAACATTCAATAAACTAAATTTTATTAGCTTGGAGCCAGTACACGATTGATCAAAATGCCGAGCGAAGCAGTTCTGCAACCTCATATCTAGAGAGCACCGGAGGGAACGTTCATGTTTTACTTAACACTCGTGTCACGCGTATAGTCCCAACAGGACATGGAACTGATTTCCGAACCGTTGAGTTCGCAGTCGATGCTGGCAGCCCAAAAAAACAGATTACAGCCAAGAAGGAAGTTATCGTGTCTGGAGGAGTAATTGCCTCACCCCAGATCCTCTTGAATTCCGGCATTGGAGAACAAGAGGCACTGAAATCCGTAGGCGTTGATACATTGGTGAACAATCCTAGTGTCGGAAAGAACCTTTCCGACCAAGCTGCGACATTGGTGATGTTTGATACGACGCTCCCGACCACTGAGTAAGCTCTATATCTACATTATGCATGGTCCTGTCCCCTTGACGCTACCTCCGTACAGTTATGATGTTACTGCTGCACTCGCCGAATGGACCAAGTCGCACACTGGTCCACTTGCGTATGGAGCTGCCCTGAATCACCTTGCCTGGATACGATTGTCGGATGATACGCTTAACGGATTCGATCCTTCGAGTGGCAATGACTCGCCACATATCGAGTTCCAGTTCAGGAAAATTACTCACAAACTCCCTCCCGCTAATGTTCCAAATCAAGTCTTCTTGCCCCCTGAAGGTGATGTTCATATATCGTGTAGATGAAGTCATGGACTGAAATATGTGACAGACTCCGTTGGAGTTGTTTTCCTATTTTCTGTTATCAACCTGTATTCCATCTCTCGTGGGTATATTTTAAATTGTACGGTGGCTGTCATCGCTAATATCCAGACAGGCGGTTCTATCACTCTCAACAACAACGATCCGTTCTCTCATCCGCTTATTGATCTCAACATGCTTGGAGAGAAAGCCGATATCGCCATTCTGCGTGAAGGTGTTCGAAGTGCTCGAAGATTTGTTTCCTCTCAAGCATTCAAAGGCCTTGTCAATGAGGCAGTATACCCGCCTGCTAACATCACCTCTGATGAAGATATAGACGCCTTCCTCCTCAAATCATCAAACTCGTACTTGCATGGAGTTGGCACGTTATCAATGTCTCCTAAGAATGCCGCGTGGGGCGTCGTTGACCCTGATTTCCGAGTCAAAGGAACTAGTGGCTTGCGAGTTGTCGATGCGTCCGTGATCGTGAGTTCACATTTCCTGGTATACTATCCTTTCCTTCTCACCAAGGCAACTATCAGCCATCCGTCCCTGCTGGACACACCCAAGTGCCCGTATACACAATCGCAGAGCTTGCGAGCGTCGTTATAGCGAAGAGCCACAACTAACTTTACTCGTCAGTCCCTTGACGGCAGTATTGTAATGACCTAGTATTATGACTATTATTCAGAAGACCAATGTGATTTATAAATGGAAGATTTTGTGTTGTTTATTGCCTTGATCATGAGCTTTCAAATCTCAGCTTACTCAGTGTTGTCCGATGTTTGAGATCACTCTGAAAAAGCCAAAACACTATCATACTCTCCTATTTCAGATCATCCTTTGTGGACGTTTTTAGTGTCATTGGTTTTCTACAGAAGCCTGTCCTTGTCCTAGACCGAGTTGTCATAGGATGAGATGACGAGATCGATACAGAAGGTGTTGTTTGGAATAAAGGAGTAATCAACTGCGACACAGCTCAAGATCAGATCAGATTGAGACAGAAGATAGTCCACCCCAGACTCCGTTCGGCTTCGTCATTGGCTAGGGTCAAGTTCAGAGTCAAATCACATGCCAGCCCGGTCCAAAGGACCTGAAATAATGTATTAATACGACCAGGGGAGCGAGCACGACCATTAGAGGATATATTCCGGTAATAGAGATATCGACAAATAATAGCCAGAGGAAGCCTACTCCTCTTTTTTAGCTCCAACGCGCTTCTCAGCCTCAGAGATAGAGGCCGCGTCGGTCTTTGGTCCAGCAGCCGCACCTAGGGAGCAGACATCAAATCAATAAAAATTAGGCGGAGCACTGTGAAACGTACCCATGATGCCCTGAGTGGTAAACGGACGCTTAAGGTCACCTGTGGCGGGCTTGCCGAGCAAGTGGATAGCGACAGGCTTGGCGTCAAAAAGGCCCTTGAGGCCCATCAAGGCCTGAACGAAGAGTGGCTGGGTGAATTTGAAATATCCATGCATGACGGCCATCATGGCAACACCCATGTAGACGGACCGAAGCTGGGGGGTTGGATTGAGAATCTGGTAGGAGGGCAGATAGGAGGGGACGACTGACGAGTTTGGACACTTCTGAGAGGTCATAGTCACGGATTGTCGTCGTTACGAGCTTGCCAGGTTCCTGCGACTTGTGGGGTATTAGAGACGGGCATGATCGCTGTATGCAATGCGCACCATGGGAGCAGCGGGCTCAACTACGAACACGCGTCAGTTGAGGACGGAGAAAAAAAAAGTTCCAATACAAAAAAAACTTGCCATATTTGAGGACGGTCTGGTCATTTTTGCGTTTGACCTGTGGACGTGTGAGGCGGGGCATTCGTGCGGAAGAGAGATGGAACGCACGGTGAGGGAGACCCAGTAGTAGGTGGCGAGGATGATGACCTGCACGGAGACATAGCCTATCCTGACGTAGCTGAGGACGACGGGATCCTCAAAGGGGATTTTGCGGGCCACTGGGGAGGGGTGAGCTGGGGCGCGGGAGGACGCGAAGGACATACTCTGCATGGCGACGAGGGAGACGACGAGATTCTGGACGGCCGAGTTCATGGTGTGCGCGGACAGCCAGCAGCCAGGCACGCAACAAAAGCTGGCGCTGGCGCTGTGTGGCCCTGTGTGGCTGCGGCGTCTGCGTGTTTGGCCGTGTGTGGCTGCGGCGTCGGCGTGACATCAGATATAACGGGCCGGACCGAGCTGGGGTGCTCCATGGCTCAGTCCGCCACCCTGTCCCGCCCCAACTCGCGCCTAAGCGGCAATGGCTCGCAAAAGTCCCGGTCGCTCGTCAAGAGGAGCATCGAGGTCCACGATCTCAACGCCGCCGACCTCCTCATCGAGCGCTTCTCCGCCTGGAAATCCATCGTCAAGCAGCTCGTCTCCTACTTCGAGGGCTATGCCACCATCCAGAACTCGGCCTCCCGGGAAATGGTCAAGCTCTCTGCCATCATCCAGGTCCCCTTTCGCTCGGGAAACCAGTTCCTGGGAGAAGGCGGTCTGCAGGTAGAGTTCTGTTACTCCTTTTACCCCGTGTCTCTTCTCATGTTTCCCTAGGACGTCTTTTATGACATTCGGGACCGGTCCAAGCAAATCTCTGACCAGCACGCAGACCTTGGCCGCACCATAAACAGCGCCATCGTTCTCCACCTCCAAAAGCTCCTGGTCGAGATCAAAGCTCATCTAGAGGTATGTTCTCCTCACTCGTTTCTCCGTTTCTCCTAATCTTGTTTCAGAATATCCAAAACGACACAGCCAAGCTCGCCCTCAATGTCACGAAAGAGCGCGAGACGTCGGCCAAACTCATCGGCGAACTCGCCAACGATATTTCCGTCTTCAGAAACACACCCATGTCCATCACTGCCAAGAGAGACCCGTACGTGATCCGTCTGATCTACTTCTCCTGATTCACACTTATCTCCTGTATAGGTATATTGCTAATCAACGTGTCTTACCTCAGCTTCAGAAACAGGTCGTCGAAGAAAACCTCCTCCAGAAATCCGTCATTGTCATGCAGCAGCAAAGCGCCCACTTTGAAGAGGGCATCGTTCGCGCAATCAAATCCGCATGGCAAACCTTTGACGAGTGGCAATCTCGCACCGCCGGTTCAGTCCAGGACATGTTTCACTCTCTGTCCTCCCACCTTACTCAGCTTCCCCCTGAACGCGAGTGGATATCTTTCGCTGCCCGCTCTAATCACCTTCTCGACCCCGAGACTCCTCTCCGTGACCCTTCCTACATCAATTATCCCAACAAGGCTGATCCCAGCATTTTTGCCGTTCATACCGGAATCTTGGACCGCAAGAAAAGATACTCTCGCAGTTACCAAGAGTCTTACTATGTTCTTACTGCTGCTGGGTTCCTTCACGCGTTCAGCGACTCCGATCCCTCCCATCCCTCAGGACGTGGTCTCTCCCCTATTTTCTCCTTGTTTCTTCCTAACTGCACTCTTGGTCCTCCTTCGGGCGCCAACTCCAAGGCTCACAAGTTCCACATTGAAGGCAGAACAGACGGTACCGGTACGTCCAAAGGCGGCAGTCTCCGCAAGGTGTTTGGTGGCGACAACACTCCCGCTTGGACTTTCCGCACTCGAAGCAGGGAAGAGATGATGGAGTGGTGGAACGATATGCGCATGTTGTGTGCTCGTTATCTCGTTGCCAGCGAACAAGTAGAACGTGACGGTCCCGTTGAGACCGCCGTTCGCGCCGTTGGTTATCACACTGACGAAGATCGAGACGAGACAAGTTCGAACGAAATCTCCGATGAAGGCTATCACGAGGGTCCAAGGCCACTGGGCTACACAGAGGTGAAGGGCCTTGAAGCTGCAGTACGTCTTCCATGTCACACTATGTCCTTTCTTTTCTGATCAAAGAATTTAGCCGCACTTTGAGGGTTCCAGCAATCGGGCTGATGTCCCTCCTGCCTTTTTCGACGGCGATGGTGCCGTAATGGACGACACATCACACCTTCCGCATCAGAATACAAGCTCATCTTTTGCCCGGAATACCGGCTACGTACCCGACGAATTGCGCCATGAGTCTGGATTCGCAGAACAAGAGATTGAAGGTGGCCTCTTCGGACACCCTGTCGCATCTACATCAGTGCGCGCACCTTACGAGGCTGGGTCAGACTCACATCGTCCTCGCCGTGTTTCCAGTCTTCAGGGAAGCCCCGTGCCACACTCTCGACACCGGGACTCGTTGTCTCAATCGCACAATAGTCCTCAATTCGGGAGGACTAACGCTGCACGTGAAGAAGGCTCCGGTTCGATTCACCACCCGACCCAACAGAATCTTTCTCATAATGATGTCGTGACGACACCTGTTGAGCCCTCTTATTTTGGAGAACACCCGCACTTGTAAAAGGACCACGTCGCTAGGGTAGAGGGGAGTGCTTACATTCTTGTGCTTTTTATGTCCCAATTGCTTGTAATCATATTTTACTACTAATAACTGTAAACTGTCCTGTTCTTGTAATCTTATCATACTCTCTGTTTAGTTACTACCGTATCTCTCTTCTTAAGTAGTCTCCTTGTAATCGTAATGTCATAGTATAATTAAAAAATCCATTTCCGCACCTTTGGGTCTCAGCGAAGATTTGGTAAAAGTGAAGAAATTGGAAGCCAAACTCATAAATGACCGAAGACTCAGCCCTAATACAATAAGAGCTCTCGGGTATCAAGAACGTGGTGAGCGCGAAGCCATGTTCGGAGGCCGTATCCGAGAACGGAAAGAACCTGGGAAGGGCTATTTGAAGTCGGAGAAACAAGCCATCCTCACGAATGGAAGCACTTTACACAAAAATAATGAAGAATTCAGTGGCATGACCGACAAGGAATGCATGAATGAAACCGACCGCCTCGTGTAATGGACATAGGCGGTGGCCTTGAGATCAAAACTTTGGGGACACGCGGAACTATAGTTTTGTTTCATTTGAAGATCTCTTTGTACAATTGAAAAGGGTTCAGGAAAGTTTCATTCATAATCCCTGACTGATGACGCACAAAACGCAAAGTAACACCGAGCAGTGTTAATCCTTTTACCTATAGTTTCCGACGAGCAATTAATAGAGGCAAGAAATTACGGCTACTGCTAGGCCTCATGACCTTGACCACACCCGTGACTCTAGGTATGCCTTGTGTTAGAAGTTTCAAGGCCTCGTCCAGCGAACCAGAAGTTTGAAGTTAAGCCAAATGACGTGAGAAGAAGTACTTCGACACTCCACCACTAGTGGACCGAGAAACTGGATAGGCCACCTCGTGGACGTTTAACTCACGGTACCAACATGGTTAATCGCCTGTTGTCGCGGAATTGAGCGATAGTTTTCATTTACGTATGGAGGAGGATTCCGACGGCTGTAGAATAGTCCTTATTCCCGCTTATTCGGGTGATCTAGGGAGAGATGACATATTTCACGGGTCGCGATGTATAGGAAAACGGGTGAAGGATGACTTGGAAAAAATAGGGTGCAAAATACGTTTCCTGTGGACTGCTGCTGTGAAGATCTAATGTTAGTACCGGACACTCGTTATACACGACCGATCCTGGCTAACTCTTGGCCAGAATTATGGGCGGCTGGCTCGTATTAATTAAGCGTAAAGGAATATATCACTCAACTTTGTGCGGAGATGATAATCAGGGTTGATTTGACAGGCTAGTGACACCGAGCTTACCCGATATGTATACACCTCGAAATTTTGACACGCGCTCTCCCAAGCCCGACGCCCCCATTGTTCCAAGGCTCGACTGAGCAGCCAAACGTTCACACGCCGTCCGTGCCAAGGCCAATATGTTTCTCTGGTATCAATTGAGATTTTGGACGTACTGTACTATCAAGGTAATCACAGACATACTGAAGCATGATGAACGGAATCCGATTTCGGGAGATGATAGTGGAGTATGTAGGGGTTGATTGTTCTGACATGCTTCGATGACTCCATTCTATGTTGTGTTGCAATTACAAAAGATGGGAATTTAACGGCATCGATGATCGTTCAAACACCGAGCCGTTCAATGACCAGTCGTTCACGACAGGAAGAATATAGCATTAGTAGTCGATACTCTCGAGGGTAACGGAAAATGAGTCACGCGTTTCTTTGTGAACGGAATGGGGATACATGCTTTATACTGGAAAGGGGGTGCCTCGGCTTTTCCTTTTTGTTTCTCTTTGAGCTTCAAACGGGAGAATGAGGATGATCAGCCATATAATTTTGTTGTGTATATCCGAGTAGGACCTAGATGTGGGAGAATATCTACACTACATAAATGATGCAGTGCTCTCTACTAGGAAACAGGTGATGGACTCGGAGATTCATCCCCCTTATTCACGGTCGTATCTGAACTCGTTGAATCATAGGAAAGAAGGGTCCTTTGCTGCTGTACAGCACAACATTTTGTTGTATTCAAGATCAAACAAAGCAGAGCATCGCCTTCATGTATCCGCCTTCTTTCGTATTTCCTAAAACTCATTTGCTGGCTGTGGACTATTGTGCCCGGTCCGCCGTGGCACACTCTCTGTGTGAATATATTCGATACAATTGGCTGTGAGCCTCATGGGTGCAGGGACCCACAAAGCCCCTATTCAATACCAAAAATAGTGTTGTATATACTTCTGGACGACTGGTATATTGCTCATATGCGATATTGCTAATTTCCGGGGTAATAAAATCGCGGTACCATAGAATTGAATGACGTTGCCGAAAAGAGGAGCAGTTGCACAGGAAAATTATTCAGTTGAGCCGGGGAATCCATCGATCAAAACACCTACTACTTGCGTGTAGTTGTCCAAACATATGTCCATACAAATATAAGGGGGAGAAGCGTACAATAATAATGTAGTAGACTGAGGTCGACTGCCGTCTCCGATAACCGATTTCGTCTGATTTCGTCCGTCCGGTCGGGAAATCTTTTCTTAGCGCCAGTTGTGTCAGACCTCTGTCATCACATCCAACTGCCAGCTCTAATGAGGGTCATCTTCTTTCAACCGGAATCCAACATTTGACTGTCCTATAACCGCAATTTCGGCTGCACCAGTTCGGGATCTAAGTGTCAGGGAACTTATGTTGAATGGGAAAAATCAGAATGTTCTTTCTCTGATCCAGATTCGGAGACGACGAAAAAGACGGGGACCGAGCAAGGTTTTCGACCGGTGTTGGGTGGATCCAGCAGATCCTCTACACTGATCTCGTAGCCAGTTCCGTATGAAATGTTTTTTTGTCCTTCCATTTGATGCGGTCGTTAGTACCTTCCCATGAAATACGAGAGAATTGATCACATGTTGATATGCCGAACTTTATCTCGCCTGAGCGCGAACAAAACACCCCCAACAAAAGGTAGAGAAAAAGTAGAATAATATCGATTCGTATGAATCAATTGACATCAAAGGGAACGAGACAATGAGACTTGAGGCCTGCCTTTGTATCATAAGGATAGAAGGTATCAGTCCACTCCAACGTATGAGAAAATGACCCGGGTTGCCGAGTGGACAGCCGCTGAGCGCTATGCTTCTGCAATACTTCTTAAAATGTCGTATTGAGTTTGCAGGGTCCTGTTGAGTTTCTGTCCGAACAAGAAGGGCTGTTGCTAGAGAGGCATAGTTCTGGCATCGCACACGTTGCTACGAAAACATACCGAGAAGAGGAGTCCTTGTACTTGGAAGGAAGTCAAATGAGGCAATGGGAAAGGTCTGGAGCACAAGCACCGGACCAGCTCCGTTGCGCCGGATTGATGTATGATAGCGGTAATTTGGGCCTTCCTGATGGAGAACCGGTGGGATTGAGAACGTTCTTCGGACGGCGAACGTGTAATTTCGAGCGGATTTAATCAGAATGAGATGAGAGACCCTTTGACGTTCCCGCAGGGCGCTGGGTTGGGAGACGGAAGGGGGTAAGGTAAGCGAAGCTACTGCAAATAAGGGAGCAAAATCGTCTGACGAGAGTAGTGTACGTATGGCCATGGAGGAGAGAGATTGATCAGATTAGGCAAAACAATGCGCACCTTATCGGTCACAGGACCGCGCAAGGTGACATTGAGGGATAGCGCGGGGCACTCCGTATTTGATCAGGCTTCTAGCTTTGAGGCGTGGTTCTGGCGGGGGGGCGTGTTTGGGGATGTGTGGTCGTTTGCGGGTGTGCAAGCATCATCGATACTGAGTGCAAATCGGCGCAGGAGAGATGCTGAGGACGCATGGCGGGATGGTCAGGTGGAGGTGGCCCAAGTAGGGTTGTCATAAAGGGACCGTTCTGGGGAGATCTCCTCCCGATCAGGGCTTCGGGCCTGTGAGATGATATTCGGTCGCACTGAAGTCGTAGAAGGTTATACTATCCATATTCAGTCCGTCAGGCTCACCTCGTGTTTATAGACCGTCCTCCTTTTCTACCACGATTCCCCTGCTTGTTTTCCCTCCCCCGAATTCAGACGCCCGCACCCTCCCGCCCGCGACACCTATTCTCCCCTGCGCCTGAGGAAAAGCCTAAACATGCCTGCGGACAGAACCCGGGGATCACGAAGGACCGAGTCCGACGGTGAGATAAGATCGAGGCCACATCGCGGCCGATCGATCAACTGACTTGAGTCTTTCACAGGCCAGCGCCTGGTGTGGACGATGCCTGTAGAGCCCGTGGATGCGTCTGGCGTCTCTTTCGCCGCGAATATCACACCGACGAGTTTCAGTGATGGGCCCCCTCCCCTGGTTGATGCGCCCCTGACGGAGACGATCTTGTTCCCTCCCACCGAAGAAGGATCGCCCGTGTCGCGGCGCCCGGCGCATGCCAAGAAGAAGCCCGAAAACCACATCCCCCGCCCGCCCAACGCATTCATTCTTTTCCGTTCGTCGTTCATTAAGAGCCAGCATGTTTCGACCGAGGTGGAAACAAACCACTCGACGCTCTCCAAGATCATCGGGCTCACCTGGCAGAATCTCCCGGAAAACGAGCGGCAGGTGTGGCACGCCAAGGCCAAGGCGGCGCTGGAAGAGCACAAGCGCAAGTTTCCCCAGTACGCGTTCAGGCCGACGCAGTCCAAGAAGGGGGGGACGGCAGAGAAGCGGCGGGTGCGGGAGGTCGAGCCCAAGGACATGAAGCGCTGCGCGAAGATAGCAGAGCTGCTCGCGACGGGCATGAAGGGGCCCGAGCTCGAGTCGGCCATGGCGGAGTTCGACAAGCACCATGTGCCCGAGGTCGTCACCCGCTTCGAGGCGCCCATCACTGCGAGGACCTACCGTCGATCGTCGTCCGCCCCCGTGCCGGACACGGAGAACAGCAAGTCCCAGCAGTCGTTCTTCACGACGGTGACGAGCCTCAAGAAGGGCCGCGCGGCGAGCACGCGCCCGACCCGGCATGCCACGCCCGACACGAGCGCCGACCTGAAGCAGGAGCCCTCGTTCGTAAGTCCGCCCAACGCCCCTCCCGGCTCCCCTCGGCTCACCCCTATTTTTAGGACTTTAGCAAATTCTCCTTCGGCAAGACCGGCTCCCCCGCCCCGGCCTACTCCTGCGATCCCCTCGCCGACGTCGGCCCCTCCTCGCCCATCCACGAGCTCTACCCCCTCCAGCTCGCCGTCGACACCACGCCCTTCCTCGACGACTGGAACACCTGCTCCTCCCCCGTTACTCCCCACACCCCGGAGTACTACAGCAGCCCCTCGCCCTCTCCGTCGTTCACAGAAACCTTTGCCACCTTCGCCACACCGTTGGAGAAGAGGATTCCAGGCGACCTCTCTTTCCCCACGTACCACAATTGTGGCTCTGACATGCACCTTCCTGGCGAATCATACCTCTCCAACCCCGCGGACTACCCCGCCTTCCATCCCCATTCTGACCCCTCTCTAAACCAGATTATGGACTTCTCCGCTTTCTTGTCCGCCGACCTCGACACCTACCAGTGATCCATGTAGGTGACCTATATTGCGAACCCTCTACTCTGATTGTTTATAGTGTATATTATACGAAAAGCCCCCTCTCTTTTCTTGTATCATACCACTTATCCTCATCTTCGTTTTGCCCACCCGCCATGGACCCTGTCAATTCCGCCGCCCGCCAAATATTCCGACTCCGGGAGTCGAATGCCTAATGGCTCGCTGCTTCCTTATTTATAAAAACCCTACCCCTCCCAGCAATTATTTTCTAACAATCACAAATTCAAATGTGTAGATCAGTAGCTTTGTTGTAAGCTTTCGTTCGTAGAATGAAATATATCGTGGCACTTAGTGCCACGCTATTTTCCGGTGGAAAAGTCTTTTATTCTCATTACTGCCGTTCCAGAATTTCGGTACTTGTCCAATTTTAGTCTTCGTGCGTAGTTCGTACCTCGCCGCCTTGTGTTCTGATCTCCCCGTGCCCCTGGTCATGAGGCCCCCGTTGTTCTATCACGAATCACATGTCTCTTTGACGAGCGCGAACAGGGTTTTTCAAACCCAGGTATTTTTTTTCGAAGATGTCCAGTGTGGCGTCACCCGAATTTAGCGTGAGATGATACGTGTCAGCCCAAGGCACGTTCCTCCATTGGGCGCATTCTTCACACGGCGGGCATTTAAATGTCCAATCCCGATTTGGATGCAACTGTCAAGTGACCTGTCCAGTCGATCGTCACTTGAGTTGTCCAGTTTATTGGTCACGCTTGTGTGACGATTTCTCGATGTCGCAGTCGCAAGTCGTCTTCCTCTTCTCATTTATTGACTTGGGTAATAGTACAGTTCACAGAACTTGATCTCTAGGAGTACCTAGTTACAGTAATTGCACAAAGAGTGAGACCATCAGCAAAAACAAGCCTCCAATCTGCAGGCACCAGACTCAGGAGGTTTAAATTACAAAGGCGGAACGTGATTTTGCCTAGGTCACAGTTTGAAAATTACTTAAGCTGCCTTATCAACAAACAAGAGAGATATGGAACAACTACTGACTACCTAACTGACAGAAGAACAGAGGCAGCCTAGATGTAGTTCAAGAGAGGAGATGAAAGTCACAGAATTTGAAACGCTCGTAATGAAAGGAGAGCACGAGAAAAGTAGTGGTGTCACACTAGTGTGACCGAGGTCCAATGGCCGACTTGACAACTCAAGTGACGATCGACTGGACAGGTCACTTGACAGTTGCATCCAAATTGGGATTGGACATTTAAATGCCCGCCGTGTCAGAGCGCACGAATTATACCAAATTGGGCCTATATGTTCCAAGCCCAATCAATTAAATTTCCCAGACCCAGGATGGTCAAGGTCTAGCCAACGTCAAAGTGTTCGGCACAATTCAGTGTTAGTTCCTGTCTAAGAATTTAGAAGAGAACGTTATTTTCAAGGACCTGGAAATGCCTGAAGGTCTTGTGTTCACAGGGCATGAAAGACGGCCGCCCTTCTCCTAGCTCGAATACTGTCGACCAATGTTTGAAATGTGATGGCTCGAGCACGTCTTGAGCTTCCATTCGTCCACCTTGTAATGGCTTGCTGTATGGTCCCGCCCGAAGGCGTCTCATCAAGCAACGAGAAATGGACCGTCAGCATACCTTGAGCTGGCAGGTGTTAGCGGGACGTCTTCTTCTCTGCAGAGTGCCAGTCTTATACTTTTTGGGTGTTATATGGTGGAGCTAAACTTGATAAACATCGAGCTGCCGAATTCATTCTTGGGTCTAGGGAATTGGCTTATTTGACCTCGCGTTTTCTAACCTAACTGAACGAGAAGATATTTGAACCAATTGACTCGACGACCTCGAAGACAAAAAACGACGGACGAAACATAGCGAGTAAAGGAAAACCTGAATATCGTTTTATAAACCGACTTTCCCAGAGTCACCTCAAGGGTATATACGACAAGAAGGTGACGGCAGAAACCCTATTATTATAGGTAGGTTACCCTCACCGATAAAATGAATTTGAGCCAATATTCTACAAGGGTTTTGATTTCTTCAAATGCTGATTGGCCCCAGTGGCCGCCACAGTGAAGTATACGGTACTTCGGCCTCATTGAAGCTGCTGTCACTTCATGTCAGCGGGTTAGAAAAGTATGGTTCCCATAGCATTCTCGGAGCCTCGTTGGCTATATATATACTTTTAGCCGCTTTTTATGCCCACGATGGATGTGCAACGATAACCATCTGGTCATGAATGAATTATTCATGTCCTTGTTGGCTGCTCAACTATTTGGCACGGCCGCAACTCTAACGATAAGTATAAAAGCGAATAATTGTGCGAGATAATAATTTCTACCTGAAAAGGTGAACAAGAGATCGGATGCGGGAGATATGATAGAATTGTGAGGAAAGAGATCAGGCAATGTCGCTCAACATAGAATCTAAATATGGACTGGATAGTCTCTTCCACTCTCTTTTGGCCAAACATATGCTTTGAGCCCGTCCACTCGCCACTCAGTTCTTTCTCAAGTAAGCTGAGCTTGCGCTGAACACCACTTCGTTAAGAGTGTGCCTGCTCATAACATACAACTTCAACAAGAAATTCATTCCTAGGCGGGACATGTAGTAAAGGATACATAATGTTAATCTGAGTCGTAAATTCGCTACATGGTTCAAATACTCGGGAACAGGTAAGTGCAAGACTAGAAATCATCGGGAACTACTCCTGGGCTACTCGCTCTGATGGCATCCAGAGCGTTCCTCGCCGCTGCTTCCAAGGCCGCTCCTTTGGATGATCCTTGGCCTTCAAATGGCACGTTATTTACTAGTAGGGTGAGGACAATTTAGTCAACGATCAATATAGAACAGGCTTACCGTAGACTTCGCCCTTCCACACTGATCTATGCTGAGCTCCAGACTGGACGCATTCACCCTTCTGAAAGGACCATCCTTGGCGATTACAAACGGTGTTAAGCTTGTTCCTATACCCTATATTCCCAGGTAATTTGAGTATCTCACCACAGTGACGATGGGCTGAGACACAATTACCATTCTCTTGTGTAGGCATTGTGAATGTGGTGGCAGTCAGTTGTACTTGGAGGAGAAATTAGAAGGGGCGGAGGTGTTTAGGCTCGAGTTCTGGTGCCTATCTTACCTGGTGAAGCAGAGATTTATATGCGTAGAGACTCGGAGGTACAGCACAAATAAATGATTAGAATGGATAACCTCCTTGCGCACCTCAATACCCCCGGCCTACGGATTTGAACCTGAGAAATGCAGACAGATTAATGCCGAGTGTCTCACCAATGGTGTCGCAGTGGTTGGACCAAGCGAGGAGCCGCAACAGCACGTATTTCGGATAATTACTTGAGCATGAATGGAGCTCGGATGAGATCTTTTACTGTCATTCTGAGCCCTGAACGAAAGCTCTTGGGTAACTCTGTTCTTGATCATGGATTTTTCTAAGTTCAGGAGAGACCGAGAAACTTATCTTTCAGAAGGGAATTTAAACAGCTAATTCATTAATAAATTGGCTGTATTCGCACTTGAATTGTAGCGTTCGAATGCACAGGAGTCGTTTTCCATTCAATAACACTTGCGATACTGATGAGCTTCCCGGTCGACTCGGAAAGGGTTGCCGACTTAATTTACAGTTAAACTTCTTTTTCGTTTCTTTGTCGATACAAAGTTATTACAGTGCGACAGTGTTAAGTGTCTACAACGTAATCCGAGGTAGATTTCTTCATTCTTCTCTCGGTGATCTCGTTGTAAAATATGCTTCTTTGTCCTCTTTCCCTGAGTAATGTCGTATGGGTCGGCAAACGAGCGCTTGTCACAGCGCTTACACAGGAAAAAACCTTTTCGCACATGGCGTAGTTCTTGTTTACCCATGGATATACTTACCGTATTTATAGAAAACCGTAATCTTCAGGAGTCCCCTGCACGTTTCAAAGGCCTGTTTCTTCGTAGCGCTGGCAGAATTCGGCAGCCACGGAATTTTAAAAACAGCATGTGATGGGACTCTTAGCAGCGTGATGGTTCTAACAAGGTCTTGGTCAAAGGTTTTCCCGCTGGAACAACCAATTGCTATTCGCTACTGATTTATGCTTTGTCAAATATTGCAACCTTTCGGTAACAGAGGTATTCACTCAGGTAGCTGAACCCAATGACATATCATTAACCCTTCACCGGCCATCGGCCAATATTTTTCACAGCACAGTATTCGTTTGCTATCTCGGTCGAACTTTAGGCTGTTCCTCCTGCGGAAACATGTTGAGAACCCCATTGATAACTTTATGCTCACGGAGTTCGGTTATGATTTAATTGACCGTTGTTCTCACCTACAATCCATAAACTTAGTACCTATTGTCTCACAAATCTCCGAGGGCCGTCAACCAGATATCCAGCCAAGCCACATTCTCCCCCAACACATAAGTCTTACCACAGCAATTCTCTACGCAACGGCTATACCTATGAATATTATTTTACTTATTGTGAAGAATCACGATGGGTTGAACATGCCTTGGCTCTCACATTCACAGAGGGGTTAGGGCCCCGAATGATGACAGGTTTTCAGACTTGTTCGGTCTGTGCATGTGGATCGTTATCATCGAGCTCAAAACTAAGCCTCCCAAAACCTGGACAGCAACTCCTCACTTATAGCCTAAATCCCGCGCAGTGTGTCGAATCTTATCCACTTTGGCTCATTTACTATTGAAAGTATACAAGAATGAAAGCCCTCCCCGTTGAACACGTTTGGTTCCTGTCGCTGATGTGTCACTGACTCATTGTCCTATAACTTATAGACCGGCACATTACAAACGCATATGTTAATGTTTTTGCTTTAGGTCTGAGGAGCTTGACGCCAAACCATGAAAGTGGAAAGTTCACTCAGGCTGTGCATTATATATATTGCAGCCTCGGCCAATTCGGCTGGGATGTCCAGGTGTATTGTTCTATGAAGAAGTAAGGTGACCGGTACATTGGCTCAAAACAGGGGGTGATTCTCAATGAAATCCGGGAGATCTGAGGTGCTTTATGCCTTCCCTTCATTGAGAATCTCTCTTGACTCATCAGGAAAATGAGATGAAGGTTCCACCCAATGTAACATAAACGTCAGTAGTTCGTGCCAATAGTAAGGGATTGACAGGTATAGCCCAAGAGGATGAGGGTTGAACATTGTGAGATTAAATGACGCCCGGGCGTTCCATACTTCGTTCTCGGTATTCTACCCACGTGTCCTTAAGCAAGTCAGGAACACCCGATTGAATAGTTCGTTCCCTTCCTGCTGGAAACACACATAGCATTATATGCAGCCTTTACGCACTTAGTCATCGTATACTGTTGGAGAGACTGTTTCTACTTTGAAGAAGGCCCGTAATAAAACGTGTACTGTACACGATAAGGCAACCCTCTCTCTTTGTTGTTCTCGTACAATAAAGTTCAAAGGCAAAACGACGCTTACACGTCAAATCCGGTTTGTTAGCTATCACTCGCTATACTACTTACTACCTACTAAAACTCTTTGCCATGAACTTTTGACCGTCCTTTCATGTTTGATTTCTTCCCAAACACTTGCTCGAGCACAATACGGTTAATATGATGAGGACCCGTACGTAACTTCTCTCCCATCATCTCCCTGAATATCGTGGACAGGTTATTGGCGGATGGTTCTTTTCTCTCGGCCCGGACAAGCTGGATAGGCGTAGAAAAAGTACTCTCAATATGATCTTCAATTGAGCACTATTAATGCTCCTGGACAAGAGGGAGGGGTAGCTCTATCGAACCGTACAAGGAGTTGAAGGCTGGTAGAATTGGGACACGAGAAGGAGGTTAGAGGTCTGTATAAGCGAAACCTGCCAAGTGACTGGCCTGTGGAAATCTCATGTGACAAATCACACATGGCTTCTCACTACTCTGCTCACTCACATTAAACAAGTCAATATTCCGAACCCTCTCACCTTCACCCCTCTGCCTGTCATGTCACCATCCTATGTCTCTCGAGATTGTAATCGTCGGTCCGCCTCCGTGGCTGGAGTTGACAGCACTTGGAACATTATTCTGTTCACGAGCCTGAATACATATTGTATTGAATGTAACTGAGCATTTACCAATGAGAGGGCTTATATACAGTTAAATACAACCTAATAACCGAATATGTTATACCTCTCGAATGTTTTACAGCAAATGGTGCAATCAGCCTTGCACAGGGGTAATAGTATTCAACCGGCCCGGGTTTTATTGATAAACAGAATATCAGCAAGCGAAATCCATCCACCTTGCATTGTTTAGAATGAATTTCATGAATCACAGTCACGCATTCAAACACTCATTGATTGCTGCCGGAGATGTAGTCGCATGTTCAGTGAAAGGCAGGTCGTGATATGGTGAGTGAACCCGATGGCCTGGAGTATACATTAAACTTTATATTCATCCATAGCATATCACAAACTCTCGTGCCCGTCAGGCTGGATGCAGGAAGAATTGCAATCGAACTTTCTGGACTGATCATGCCTCCGAGTGGGTAAGTGAGCATGTATTGTGTTTAGAGGCTTGTTTTTGACATCTGCCATCGCCTTTATCATGACTCTCGAGTTGCCCTGCTCGAATACCTGCATATGATCGCTTAGGTGTTGCTTGACCTTACCCTTTGTCCAGCTCTGTGGTTTTGATCACCGTGCGCCCTCGGTATTGTATACCGCAATTCCAGCTAATGTCCCAGTTGTATTTACCACACAGAACTATCGTGTTCGATCCTCCAGATTCTGCGCGACAAATTATGAAAGACACCTTCAGCGATTGCCACGCACGTCGTATCATAGTGTCACCCGGCATCATGCCACTAGGGCTGTACACGAGCCGAATGTGATACCGTGAATCTCCATAGGCCGACTGATCGGAAGGACTACAAAACCCCCACAAGTCATCACCATTGAGCCAATCCATTGGCCTTAGTACAACAGTCACAATTACGAATGCCACATCTGCCACTCAATGCTCAAGGCGCCAGGCTAGTTGAACCAACATTTGAGCTCCTCTACACATAGTGATCTTGAACCCTGATGCCCTCTTTGCGCATCACAGCTCCAGCTCATATCGGGCTTAATTCAACAAATCAGTGAAAGCAGGTGCTGTGGAGTAGTGAGTTTGATCAGATCGTGAACCAGTTCCAAGGCCTAACTAAGGTTTTCGAGATTGCTCGTATTCCAATTTGTATCTCGTGGACGGTGACCATACATTATGCAGAGAATACTTTACAGAACTGTTGATGTGCGCCCCGTATTTAACTCCATAACGTTCATGACGACCATCGACCAAAGTCACGGTCACCCAGTATTGACGAGGTTTGTGTCTGTTTGTCGATGTCCGACGGTCTCCTTTGCGAAGGCTTTTTTTGTTGGCGGTTTTATGTTTTAACAACAAACATATAATTGTACGAATATTTCGTCAGTTGCGTTCAGGTGTTAAGAAGAATGTACTTATGTTTCCATTTTGGACCTACCAAAGGGGCTCGAAGCCTCTGACCAAGCCGTTCGGATGGAGGTGGTTCATGAATAAATATCCAGACTTTTGATCATGATCGTGAGTCACTAGATCTCCAGTCCGCGGTCACACTGACTCGGTTTGGACCCGGTAGAATTCATTCTCCTAGAGAAACAGCAAGGGGACTTCGCTAAATAAAGGCCAGGGCTTTAAAAAGGGTCGTGTGAGCGCCAAGGCAGTGTTCAAAGCTTTGTCAGTTGTCAGGTGGACAAGATCGGAACCGTGCCCAGATAACAGATTCAAAACCTATCATTTGAGCCTTCTACCGAAAATTCCTATGCGAATACTGAATGAATAGCCGATCACTGTTCACAACCCTAGTCAAGTTGCGTATCTATCACCCGTCGTGGCTATATTCATCTGTAGGACACTATCCCTTGATGAAGTGACTGAAGACAAACCGCGGGTGAACATGCCCTTGCGATTTGTAGAATTTCTGTGTGCCTTTGGAGCAGTGATGAGTATATTTTGTCGATAAATGGAACAATTTCGTAGGCAATTTGAAACATGTGTTGTACAAGCCAACAAGGTAATGTGAAACGTAGCAAGGTCGTAATATCATGACGTGTCGATGCAACAAATATACAGGTATGTATCCGCCAGAGCCCAAGAAAGCATTACGAGTTGTCAGGTGTTATCATTGTTTTACGTTCTTCATTTCGGCCGTCGCGTTGCCGCCGCCCCAAAAACCACCAAATGCCACCAAGTCCCAATAGTGCCCATCCCACCGCAGCATGCGTCCAATACGGCAGAGATTGATATGGCTCCGCTCCCGGAGGAGGTTTCACGAAAGGCGCAAGGAACAAGAATACGTTGGAAACTCCGAAGAAGAGCGTACAAAGCAATGTGGTAGTTGATAGGTGGTGCCAACGATAGTGCTGATGTTCTGGAGACCGTGATGAGGGTGCGAAGAATAGATAGAGAAGTCCGAATGAGATGACAGCATTAGCCATCACGAACGGGTATGATGCCTATTGATTCATGTATCAGATTCTTGGAGCCGAGAATAACTGAGTGGATGTACCATGTTGATCACCAGATTGTACGCATCACCAGCTGGAGCGAAAAAGATGATTAGAACGCAAATAAACCAGTCTAGGTGGACATTAATGAGTATCAATAGACTATGGGTATTTACGAAAAAACAAACGTAGACTGTGGCCAGCGAGTGGGGCATCGAAGGGCCAGTTAGAAGCCCATAATTTGCTCCAAGGCAAAACTCCCTCTTTCCCGAGTTCCTGATTGATACGCCCTTGTGCAAATACCTAAGAAACACAATACGTAACCGGCACTTTTATAAGAGATAACAGTTGATGTTTACCATTGCAAGTACACTTCCTAGGGAAGAACAGGCGACACCGAAGTCGACCCATCGTTCAACCCTTTCTCCCCAGATATTTCTCATCATTAGCGAGACAACGAGACGCCCAGAATCCAAGATCTCTTCCTTCGACGCACTAGCAAGATAGGCGATGTTTGAAAATATATAAAAGGCCGCGACGATCGCAACTGCCAAGGGACCAGCTATTCTGATGGTCCTTGCCGGGTCACGCATTTCGGCAAGTGCATAGTTGGCGTTAGAGAACCCAACGAAGGACCAGATTACCTGGGCGAAGCCATATAGATTAGAATAGATTCGGGATAAATATAGTTCAAATGTAACTCACACTGTACAACGACAGACACACAGCCGAAGGATTAGTGATGGTCCCGCTCCAGATGTTTTTGAAATTTTCATGACCGCGCCAACGGTCCGGCACAAAATGAGAGGAACTGGGAATTCCGTAAAAAAGAGCTACGAAACCCGTCGCTGCCACAATGGCTAAAATGAATAATTTAAAGACCCCAAGGACGTTCTGTATCCGAAGCCCCAGTTCCACTGCCGTCCCGTGGAGAAGGAAACAAAAGGTGATGCAGAGGAAAGCTGTGAACTTCAGGACAATATCTGAGGGGTCCTCGCTGAGGAATGCTCGAAGGATATATTCGCCGAAAACGAGGGAGTTACCAGCGGCCCAGCCTATCCGGTGGAAATTAGTTGAGAGACACCCTATCTGTTGACAAGACGACATACCGATTAAACACATACTTCCGGCATAAAGGCATGATACGAGGAAAGCCGGCTTGGGGAAGAGGTATTCTAGATAGTTCTTCTCCGCGCCGTTTTTTGGGATGGCCTGTAGGGAAGTTGACGAAGAAAGCAGTACGGACAAGAGGCATGCGCACAGTGCCCCATATGATGTATACTTGCATGCCTGCCGCAGCGTAGAGACTTCCCAAGACCCATAACAACCTGTCATTATGACGTTGAGGAGTGAGTCAAAGGGTCATCATTGTTAATACTGACAGTGAAAGCCCGACGCTTCCGCTCAAGGAAAGGATGGTAGCGGGGGTGGCAAATATGCTATTCGTTAATCAGCATGAGTGTCGTTGCGAGCCCAAAGACGTGCCCAGTCCCGATTATGCGGTTGAAGATGATGAAGACTACGGAAAAGAAGCCGATGGTTTTCTTCTGAGTCAGTGGAGGGGGCCAGGAAGTAGTACCATAGTGCTGAACGCCAGCACCGGCGAGGATAGGTTGTGAATGTAGCTTTGACATTCGACGGAAAACGAGGGTGAGGGAGATGAAGTTTCTGTGGCCAGTACTGGGAGCTGATAAGTAAAATACCAGCCTCCTCCCACCCTGAATCCCATATTTAGAAAATGGCAGGAGTTTGCCAGAACAGTGGATGCCCTGACAAGACTGAGAAAAGCGATACCCCTAATAAAACGTGTCGAGCCTGGAACGGTGACTGAGCAAGCGCCCACCCCAGCCGAACCAAGCGAGCATGCCAACCGATCCTGATCGGGCTAGTCACGTATTCCATTGTTGGTATGTCTACTATTGAGAACCCCAGCTGAGTGGAGTTCAAATGGATACATCTCTCAATGCCCTCTATTCTATATATACGATGGCGCCTCTATATGCCGTCAGCCAATGGATGGCTCCGTAATTCCAGTGCAGCCTCCGTCGTCCGCAGTGCTAGGACGATAGCAAAGGCTATCAGAGGGGTGGCTAGATAATTGTAGGCTAGTACCCGTGCCATCATCATCTTCCCTCTCGCCTCCACACCAGTCACCTCCTGCAAGACGACCAAAACTAGAGCGGGTGGCCCAATCGGCATCAACATCATCGACCACCACAGGACCGGATCATGGCCTAGTATGTTGGTCTTGACCGCCAAAGGATATATGACCATTATGCTCATCAGCGCCGCAATCAAAAATCGTGTTATCAGGATCACGATCACCGCCTTTTTCGGAGGCCGGGGTGGTGGAATGTGGGGCGGAACGTCAAGTGAGTCCGATAACTTCGATCCTACAACGAACCTGTGACCATATTCAGTATATAGAATAATAAGAATGCTACCACTAACATTTCCATCCCGTTAAAAAGCCCTCCGATATTACGAAGTGTCGATGTGAACCACGCATCCAGAAATCCTCCTTGATCGCTTGGGGCGAAGGCTGCTCGATGTAAGAATGGAACCAGGCCAAAAACTGCTGCCAGGACGCCGCCCCATGTGGTAGGATTGAAAAGAGAGCTAATAAACACTAAGGGACTGAACCCAAGAGTGATAGAGATTTTATGGCCAATCCTCGCAATACCTTCGGGTTTAGTTCGTGCCCGTGGAAGCAAGTGCTCCCGTTCGTTTACACAAGCTCCTGCTTCTTCATCATTACTGCTGTCGTTGTCTTCCACCCTTCTCTGTGCATGATCCGTTGCAAGAGGATCCGAGCGCAAAAGAAGTGGACCGACGGAGAAGGTCAGAACCTTTGAGACAAAACTATTCATCAGGAAATAACTTGTTGCACGCCCCACGGCAGCTTCTACATCTCCTCCTGCGATCCCTTTTAATATCCCCGTCTCCAACAAGCTCTTTGTCAAGAGCAATGGCAGTGAGACAGTGTTGTTGAATGTTATGGCAACGACTGTCCACCTCGGTAATTTGAAAATCTTGACAGCTGCTTCGCCTATCATCATCATGGTTGCTGTATATGTGATAGACCAAATGAAGATCGGCGTGTAATCAAGTATCTTCTCCAGGCTCAACTGGCTCCCAATCTCTGTTATCAGTAGGGCAGGAAGAAATAGGTTTCGACACAAAGCAGATATATCATACGCAGTTGTGCTACGAACCATTCCCATGCGAGCACCTATGAATCCACAACAGAGGGTGAGAAGGACCGACACTGAGGCCTGTAAGGCTCCCCAAAAGGAGACGACTAGAGCAGACACCATGACAGTGTCGAGCGTACGGTGGACGATGAAGTCTACGTCGGGTAAAAAAGATTTCGCACGGGCAAGCTGAACCACGATCTGGAATTTCATCTCCACAATTCGGCCCGCAGTTATTTAAGTACCGCGACTCGTCGGACTTCCCTCGAGTAAATCTTTTTCCAATAGAAGAATTCTTTACGTGGACTCAATTCTTAGGTTGTACCTTGACTATTGCCGCCGCGATATGTCGAGTGTGGTCCAGAAAGGTTCGGTCAGCGGCGTCTGGAACAGCGGGAATGTCCCTTCAGTGTGAAAAAGTGCAGTTAAGCTTCAAAAAAGGCATACGACGACAAAGCTCGGGCTGAGATATATCTCACACTTGGGAATGTCCGTAACTGCCGCTAAGAGCTGGGGAGAGACTTGTTTTGCATAAGCAGTCGCATTCATCCCAGGCCGTGCCACCCGCCCCTCTTTTTTCTTTCTTCTTTTTGATAGCTAATTAAGGATCAGTCGAAAATACAACTAAATATAATTATCCGACTGGCGAAAGTCAGAGCTACTTGGATAAGTCCTTGAAGTAGAACAGGACCCCAAAGGATGAATTCGTGGCTAAACATTATCAGCTATTGCTCAACCTTCTAGCGACGATCCACCTGGCCTTCTCGTTTTTGTGACCTCGGTTGTAAGTGATCAAAAAACCTGTGTTTTATCGAGCCATCGCCTCTCCACCCCCTTGCAACACGCCGATCGCGAACGATCTCCTTGAATAAAGCTGGTTCGTTTTCCTGTGGGAGTGCCTCGCGGCAGTCGCCCAACTCAATACACGATGAAGTAATTAAGTTTAACAATCGGATTAAGGAAGTCCAGGTTGAGATTTATTTGAACTTGGTGACTATCCAAGGGTCCCACTTTCCAAAAGTTCACCACTGCATGCGAGAATGGCTGACGCAGTTGTATGAACCGGCGGGACCTCCGATCATCGATAAATCAACGATCGAACTTTAGCCGAAAAATCATCCCCTGAGTTGGACGACTGCTGTTTGAAACACGAAGGACCAAAATAGGAGTTACCTGTGGAAGGGGGAAAAGTGAACATGATTGAAAATTACGAGCTCTAGCACCGGTTCAGTAGCTGGTTTGTTCATGTTCAGTGCCAGATCGATCACTTGGGAAACACGTGTCACACCTCGGCTTCCCAATGATGATGTGAAGTCACCGAAGTGTGGTAAAGTTTTCTGCAATCGTCAATAAAGTTTGAAGCCGAGCCCCTTTGGGTACAGCCGAGCCTATATGGGGACAGGACTCCGATCCATGCCGCCTCAGGGCCGGGCCGTGAAAGGATACGGTTACTCTCTGGTTTGACAATGACGCATACAAGGTAGATGTACTGTTGTTCGATGTCGGAACCCAAGTTGTGAGTTTTGATCGACTAACAAAGGAACGAAATACTCGAATTCAGCTTGTACTTGTGGCACACTCCGCCAGCTGCTCCGACGTCGGGCTGACTCAGACGCAACAAGCTGATCATTGCGTGATGAGCGCAGGATGAGCGCATGATAAACGTAAAGAACACGTAACGCCCAAAACAAGATACACCAGACTATGTGCTACGATATTGATAGTGGCTTGGGAAAGGAAAAGGGGATGCTTCTGTCGTTTTCAAAAAAAACAGACCCACCTACATTCCCGAGTCAATATCTCAGCAAGACTTACATCACTTGATCGTTTATATGTGATGAAGAGGGTGCTTGTGCACGCCACATTCGCATCTTCACTTGAGATTCACGTATAACAACCGAGGAAAAAGTCGCTATAAGCGGTCATCATATCTGGTCGTAAATGTGCACATCTGGTGGCCCTATCATGCTTTGACCCTTGACCATGATGGCTCCGGAAATAGGTGGGAAGGTACTAAGATTGACCAGAAAAACACGGTTCGCTGAACCTTGCTCACGAATTTGCTACTCTATGCTATAACAAAAACGTTTCTAAAAATATACGATTCAGAAAAAGAAAGCATTGGTCATCTACTGGTGGTGTCGGACAAGGGAGACAAGCAGAGATGGGGTCCAGTAGGTGGGAGAAATTCGCCACAAGTGCCACAGTTTCTCGCCTCCACCGTTCTCTTCAAAATCTCACTTAACAAGACACCACTGAAAGTTCGCAGTTCGAATAGCTCAGTATTACCCAGAGCCTCCTTATCATCCCCGGAGTTTGGTAGTATATTACGAGATAAACGGAGTGGTTGTTCGTGAAGTAAAGATTGCTCCATCATTTCAAGTACGAGATCGGCGGTGAGCCCTAAGGGAAATTCTGCGTCACGAAGAATGCGGTAATCAACTTCCACTCTACCGAGGATAGAGACTGCTGGCACAAACCAGCAATTAGTCAACCTTTCGTTCAACGCACATGTTGGGTGTCATACCGGATGACCGTAGAATCCAATCTGCCGGGAAACTCTTTGTGCGAGACTCGTCAAGATAATACTCGAAGTAGACGTTGAATTTATAGCGGGCATGTGTTGTGCTCCCTTCTTCAAACCAATGGATTCTCTCCGCTATGGGTATATTCGAGAACGGGAAATTTGAAGGTAGACGGAAATGAGGCTCAATGCCAGGAGCCATGGAAAACATCTGGAGGGAGTGGCGAATTCCGCCAATCCAAGACGCCGACAGGTCTCTTAACCTTCTTCCAATCATCAACTGCTCCGCCGTGAGGTTCATTGTCGGGAATCATGTAGAGAGGCTCAACGGTGAACAGTTTTAGTACCAGCTTTAAATTGCACCCATCCGTGCCCAGGTGTATTACGGGTAGAACAAGAAACGTACAAAGAATGGAAGTCCTCAACTGATGCGCATACATGAGAGCATTGGGGCACTGTAATGAATTAAAAGACGCTTCTTTGGCTGGTGTTAGGCGGTAAACAGCATTGTGTCAGAACCTGAGTACCAGTGTACACAGCAAAAGTCATCAAATGGCGTTCCAGGAAGAGTATTCCTTGGGAATGGGTTGGCGCAGGAGTAACAATGCTGTTAACATCACCCTGCACAGCCTTCCCAGACTAGCCAGTCATATATGCAGACATTACGTACAAGAATTGTACCCGAGTGGAATCGCGGTTTCAGTGAGGCACTCTAGGCAATGCCAGCCTTCTATTAGGGCCATTGAACAGCATTGACTCGGTGGACGATTCATCTTGGTCTAAACGAAGGTCGGCCATAGGGATTGCGATGGGACATTTGAGGTACCTGCTAGTAATATTAGGTCTCTATTAACAGCATTATTTGAAGCTTGCGGAAATCACCGAATGATTGAAGGAAGAAATAAAAAACAAGATTACACATGTACAGCAGGCAGCTAGCTAAAACCAGGGTTGTCGACTTAGAAACGCTGCTTACTCATTCATATGCCGCCGGAGACCATTGATTCGATTGGCGAATAGAAAAAACACCGAACTAATATTCGAATGATTGGATGGATAGCGTTCTAGGGTAATCTACAAGCCTATTTTTGATGTAACTATAGAATATTTGAGAAAGGGAATATCAGGAGAAGTAAAGGATAATGGCTAGTGTATAGGCATTTGACGCGCCACTTGAGGCAACACAGTGAAGGAGAAGACCCAAGCCATTTGACTCGATGTTCTTGCGCAGTGAGCAACACTGAAGGCCCTTTGAGATTATTCAAGGTCCGCTGATCGACGTGTCGGCTTGACCCATTTGTGTAAGCTTCCTTAAACTTCTTGTTAGTTTATTATTCATCTCTATTCAAACATAACACGAAAACTTACTCTGAGTCAATAGAAGCGGTACCAAAGGGAACTAACAACCAAGGATCTACAAGCTGACTGAAGGGATTTTTAAGCTGACAGAAGTTGTCTCTTTCTAAGCCGATACGTCACCGGCACTAAGTCGGCCCGTTCACTTGTATGCATGTATATAAGCACTGGAGCTTTGTTGATAACCTTGATTTCAACCAACATACCTTCCTGGTATTTGACTATGTCCGAGGGAAAGACGAAGGATACAACCATTGTTCGACGCGGCTCATGTTTATGCCGGGCCGTAAAATACGAAGTACAAGGGGAGCCTCTCACGTTCCGTGTCTGTCATTGCATCAACTGCAGGAAAGCGACGGGTTCAGCATTCATGTCCAATGGATTCTTCCTGAAGACGGTGAGTTTATTTTACCTTGTATACGTATACAGGTCATTCTATCATACTGACACCCTTGAATAGCAACTCAAAATAGTTGACGGGAAGGACAAGTTGAAGGGGTATAAAGACCACGACACTAAAAGCGGAGTCCCCCTCAACCGGCAGTTCTGTACCATTTGCGGGTCTAACGTTTTCATAAATTCAACTGCACCCGACGTTGAGAAGAAATTCATCATCGTGGCTCTGGGCACACTAGATGAACAAGTAACCTGGCGTGAGTGGCGAGCCAATCTATGCATCTAGTGATTGTACCTAAGTTTCTTCGCAGGGCCAAAGGCGCAATCTTTTCCGCATGAACAGCGCCATTGGGTTACCGGTATCAATACTCTGGCGCCACCAGAATCGAAGCTATAACGGCGTCCCGAGCCTCCTTGAAGAGTACTTCGTTGGTTAAGTACGAAGGATAATGAACATGTCTAGATTCTGTTATGGAATTGCCGTGTATATGGTAGGCCTATAATTAACCACGGATGAGATCGGATGGTGCTCGAGTTCTGATGAGACCAAGATGAGACTTTGAGCTACTTTGAGCTAGAGCTAGCCAACGATATCGGCAAATCAAGCGAACAAGAAATCCCTGATATAAATCGTATCGGAGATTGAGCGGACTGCATAGAGCTTAGCATCCAATCTATCGTGAGCCAGAGTCGACATTAAGTGATGGTCTGTTCTCAAGAAGACCCGTTTCAAGAGTGTACGTACCGAAAGTTTAAATGAGTCATTAGGGTTGGGAGTCGGCGAAATAGTATCTCCAGCGCATCTCGCTGTTCTGGTTTCCAATCTCCTAGCTCATCGGCTAGTGCGAATGCCGTCTTGCAAGCGAAAGAACCAGTTCTCTGAGGAGCTTGCAGGCAGATCCTTCGTTCAGACTTACCACGGTTTATTTGTGGCAACTAGCGTTCATGGGTCCGCGGGGAGAAAACTTTATCCTACTCGGCCGGGGTGCTTGAACGTTCAAGCACCTGTGATACTCGTTTATATTCGAATCACCTATGCAAGCGCGTGGCCCTCATTGGATATGTAAGCGTTGCACTAAAACAGAGCGTCGTATGACACTCTGCCACTAGCAAGTAGATGTACTGTCAATGTATAGTTATGATCTGCACAGATTAGGTCGCGTATAATCACGGGGTACGCTGGGCGGGGATACAAGATTGTAGCAGAAATTGATATTAGTGACATTGCGGAGCAGTTCCTGTTCAGGTGCTCCTAATTACTAGCTTTCTACAAGAACTATAACAAAAATGCGGGATTCTTGAGAGATTTATTATTTCTCAGCCTTTAATTTAGCCTCACTTGTGGTTGTTTGAAAAAAGTTCTCAGCTCTACTATCAAACACAACAATCCAGACACCGTGCATGAAAAACTTTGGATCAATGGAAGGAGTGATGTAACGCAAACTATGGTTCCCTAGATAAAGCATCACCAACATGAAGAGAGGCTGCTCATGATGTGTATCCTGCCCACTAAAAGGCCTAGTCTGATTATGGCAAGTATGTTAAGCGTATTCGCAGTGCCTCTATACATTGAACAACTTTCGTAGCAATATAGATGATCTACACGCCCGGAGGTAAGAAGACATCTTTGCTCGCAGAGAGTCAACGATAGTTCAGGTCACGTAAGCATGGCAATAAATATATAGCAGACACGATTTTCTGTAAGTAGTTGGCACGCCATTCTCACAGACTTGACTCTGCTGAGCGTTGAATACAGCTGATCCTGGCGAATAGCGCCGTAAGGTATAAGACCATCAAGCGATCTAGCCTTATCGGGGAATGGCTTTGAGGACAAACAAGTACAAGCAATGGGTATGTTCCATTTCTGGGCTATCCTTTCATCCCGAAAACAAGCATTCCTTTGTGTTTCCCTGGCACTCGGTTTCGACGAGCGATATATATTCCGCGATGGTCAGGATGTGCAAGTGCTCCCGAAGCGCGTTGACCGCCATCTCTTGTCCCGTTGTTCCGCACCAATCTCTTTCGTCTTCAACAATCAAGTCTCTCCACACCCCTCTAGAGTTCAACGATGACACCCTTATCTCACGCTGATAATTACTCTACGGAAGCTTCGGGTAAGTATTTAAAGTACTTAGCGTCCGGGTGTCCTAACTCGCTTCTAGCTCTCCCTACTCAGCGATCGGCAGTCAACCTACCACCCGAAATCCTAGGCGAAATCTTTACTACCTACACCTCACTACCTTCGTATGCGGCGCTTTGGGAGGACAGCAATGTTCTCAGTAGTGCCAGGGGTGATAGTCCGATAATTCTCGGTCAAATATGCTCATATTGGAGGAGTGTTGCGCTAAACATGCCACTTTTGTGGTCTTCTATCTATGTCGAGTGCCCCACGCCTGACCATATCGATCTCGTAAGAATGTGGTTGGAGCGGGCAGGGACATGCACCTTGGATCTGTGTCTGCGAGACTGGCTAGATAGCAGTAACCGGGGGTGTTCAGAGGGCACAGAGGCTATTTTGAAGATGTTCGTCGAAAAGTCGAGACAGTGGAAGACTCTTGACTTCGTCATCGAACTGCGCGAGTCATCGATTCTTGACGCGCTCGAATGGGGTGCTTTACCCAACCTAGAAGGGGCCGCACTGTGTGCTCGATACTGGGACCGGGCGACTTTGGACACACTTTGGGCGAAACTCCATGGCAGCCCTTCCCTCCGCCAAGTGAATTGGTATCACTGCTTCCAAGACGGTTTTCCATCTCATGCCCCCTGGACACAACTTCGACATATTCAAACCCTACGCGAACTCTCAGATGCAGATATCATCTTTCTTCTCCGAGCGTGTCCTAGTCTTCTTTCGCTAGACACTCGGTATACTACCTCTCACTCCGGATCTTTCATTCTTCCTTCTATAATTTCCCATAGCAACCTCGAATCTCTTGCTATCAACATCACCAGTGATTCGGTCCCGCTTTTCGACTACATTTCTCTTCCTTCTTTACAGACGTTACGTCTGCGTAATCAATGCACTCTCACCACCACCGATGTTGATGAAATGATTGGGAGACCATTAGAGAGTTTCTTTCAGCAATCACCATGCTCTTTACGCGTTCTAGAGGTCTCTCATTTCGACCGTGGCCATAATCTCGCTCAGTTTCTGCGACGTCTCCTTCACGCTCCCGCAACACGAGATTTGTGCTATTTTGAGTTACATCCTTTACACAGCGACGCATACGAACCCGACATGCTGATCAAGCACCCTTCTACATGTGTTCGTGAATGTGCGCTTGCTATAGAGACTGAGCGACGCGCTTGCACTCTTGACCTGAACCTATTCATGCCCTGGAATGAGCACTGCGCAGATCAGGGTGGCATAGAAATAAAGTGGGACTTATCGCTGGAAAATGATGGGGTGGTAGCTGTTCAGCCCGATCTTGTTCAACACTGTTGAGTTTTTGTTTGAAATATTTATACTCTATTATATAGTGACTCCTAAGACACAATGTATACTAAGCGGTACTGGTCTTGCTGTGTTATCTAATTGATCTAGAGCCTGATAAATGGGTTCAGTGACGATGTTTACTTGGCAATCACTAGAAGATCACTCGGACATCTCCTGCAACAGTGGTAATCATTCATTGCCAATGAGTGCGTGCTGTTCCCGCGAGTGCGCTTTGAGCATCAGACCAGTTCACGACTAGTTCGGGCTTTGTGAATCAAACAAGGTCCTCTTGAACCCAAACAAGTAACCATTGTTACTGGCAAAGGGACCGCTGTCTTGATATATGAATGAGTGTAAGTCTGCAAGGTATCAATTACGTTTGCCTCCCACGACGACACAGAACTACTTCTTTGACATTTACTAGGTCGGAAAATTCAGTGAGATTATCAGCAGCTCCCAGAATATGCTTCTCGTGGCTTAGTACCCGTTGAAACTTGGCTAGAGCTGCGACCCTCTCCCTCACATCGCCCCGCGGAACCATGGGACATTCGCTAGATAATTCACGTCGACGACCGTCTACCCTGGGAATTGAATGTTTCTTATTCGACAGAACAGATCTGATGAACCGTACCTGAATGGTTTACCAACGGCGCAATGTTGCGGTGGCGGTGGCGACAATCCCTGGGAAGCTTCTTGGAAATGCCCGCCTCTTATCTACTTAGTTACCTTGGGAAACTTCAAATGTCAGATCTTCTAAAGGGCGAGGGCCAAGGACGTCGGCCCGGAGCCAGCCTAACAGGGCTCTGATACCTGGCATATGAATTTCGAGCAGCCCTGCAGCGGCCTCATAGAACTGCTTTTGAACCGCCCTGCAGGTTGGAGGAACTTCCCGGTTAGTCATCCTCAGCTGTCGTCTTACTCTTTTTATCGCCTCTTGTGCAAGTGTTAAGTCTACGATACAGCACCATAATTAAGTCCGGCTTCAAGGTGAGACCAAGTTCGCTCTTATCGGCTTGATAAGCCACCTTTAGTGTGATGAGCCTATCACCACCTGACAGCTGGAATGAGTGGGTCAGTGGTAGAAAACAGCCGACGTAAGTATAGCATCGGGGATGAGATCTTCGGGGTTCCATGGAAAAAATAACCATTCCGAATGTTGTAGACCAGCGGTAATCTATGTCGGTGAGAATCGAGATCCAACAACAGACATCTCGATGCTCTTATAAAACTTGGCTGGAACTTCGAATCAGAATACAACTAGACTCTGGTTAGCAGGGTTAGTCAAGCTTGGGTTGCCTTCGGGCGTTTCGTAAGAATGATTACATTGAAGACAATCCTGACTCCGCGTGGAGGACAACGAAGAGCGCCACAAGTTATTTACGTATGCAAGTCACTCACATCCTCAAGACTTGAGCCGAAATATGTGACAAGAAAAATGCTTCATTAATCAGAAAACTGCGCAATTTACACCAACTACTCCACGTTGTGCTCTAGAACCCGATCGAAGGCACCCTGGTTTTCGACGCCGCATTTCTGTCTTTGAAACATTCTGCCTGTAACATGTGGCAGTAAGACTTTGATAAAAGAGCTCAATTGTTGAAGCGAACCTCAAACTCCTCGCCTACCACCAAGTACTAAATCACTATCGCCTCACACTTTACTTCATGGCTCAGGTGAGCTTTATATTGTACCAAGCTTGTGCCAGACTATGACCGACACTCCGGTTAGGACTTTTCTGCAAACGCAATGTTCAAGATTATCAGCCAGGGAGGCTCTAAACCTTGGGCAAAGAGCTTCCCTCCAAGCGGCTCCAGGCCGCCTTTCTTTCTAGGCATCACCTTTGACAAAAATTTTGCCAGTATCTATCAAAATGTAAGTGATTTTTTGCTAGTATCGTTGGTACACTCGATCATGCTTGACTACAGTGGCAAATCCAAGCCTTTGAGGAAGGTTATACAATCCAAAGTAAGGGTACTGGATTCAAAGCCTATGGCAAAAACGATGAAGTCGTAAGTCTACCTGATTCTGACAATGTCATAGAAGGATGTACCGTCTTATAAATCGCGCAGTTTACTAGCAATGAGTTTGATGCAAACCACTGCAAGTGGTATATTGAAAGCGCCGGGAACAATACATATAAGGTGATAAAAACATTTATATGAAAAGTTTCTATAGCCATTTTTATTCATCTTTGCTGTCAGATCAAAGTACCCAATTTGGATCTCGTCTGGACTGTGAAACCAAGCGAACCCGGTTATCCTCTTTCAGTAGGTCGTCGTCTGGTTGATTACTTATTTCACAATATCTGATTATTAATTGCTCTAAAAAAAGGTTTTTCTTGCACCTGATGACGGGAATGATAACCAGAACTTCTCTTTCGAACCTCAGTCCGGCATTACTGAATAATGGTCTTGATTGAGATTGCTGTAGCATAGTTGGCACGTCTGTAACTGTGAGATAGTGATATATCTTCCTTGACAAGGGTCCTATATGACCATCTGAGCGTAGCTACTGTGAGTTGTGATCAATCTTGACGGTGGAGTATATTCATATCTCTTTGCCTGGCTCGGCGTTTTATATCATACTTTGGTGAAGCTTCTTATTTATTGGTTTCATCGACCTTTGAATCCCCTCCCTGTCTCCCAGGCTATTACAAACGTGGTGGCACTTCTCTGTTCTCCGATGGAACATGGGATATATTAATAGCGCACATACTCTTTCCATCGTTTAATCACTATATATCGTTGCAACATCCGTTCTTCTGCACGATCATGGTGCATGAGCTTTAGGTCTCCGCTGACTCTTAGGAGAAGCAACTAAACTAGGTTGGTGGGGCCAATCGAGTCTGGATCGTCCCCAAGCTTTTGGCAAGAACTAGATTTTGAGCCTCAGGGAAAATTGCAAAGGATTTGAAGGTTTGGTTAGGCTCAAGTCCTAGGTATGCGAACCATCTGTATTTTTCGCTACGCTTATTGTTTATGTGGACAGTCTTTTTCACAATACAGCTGGAGTATATGTCCTTGCACCACGAGTTTGATGTAAAATTGAAGAAGCATGAACGTGAAGCGTAGACCTAGCATTAGCCTACCGGCTCCCCTCCCTCTAACATCTTCATGTTTACTGGTACGCAGCTTCCTGGTCGCGTATCCAGTCCAATACTAGGTACTTATTTCAGTAGTCTCTAATGTCGACATTGGGTCTTTAAAATGGATTCTGAGCATTGGATTTCCCTCCCACACCTTGCCCGCACCTTGCCCTCGGGTAGTTTGTCATGTCCGCGTCAAGTCCTCGCCCCAAATACAAATACCTTCGTCTGTCTGCATCCCTCCGCGCCTGCCCGCGGCATTTACTCGCTCATCCGCATCAAAGATCCATAGAGTTTGAGAGTCCTTGTACTGACTACAATAATTCCCTTAATCCTTTTGACTTGGCTTATATACGGGTTAAAGCCCGTGTGAAACCCGTGTGAAGCCCGTGCCATTCCGCATGAAATCATTGTCCACGCGTGGGCTCCTCGTATTTGCTGTAGCCCCTTAACAACTACAGTGCGAAATAAACCATTTTGAAGAAGGCTAAACCATCCAGAGTATGGGTAATGGGTTTAAAGCCTATTGAAAAGACGGGGAAGTTGTGAGTGTCGCTGGGCGCTGGCCATGACATAGAATTTATCTCCTCTTCCTTTCATTCAGTTTACTAGCAATGAATTTGATGCGTACCATTGCAAGTGGTACATTGAAAGTGCCGGAAACAATCCATACAAGGTAATTTAAGCTCTTGTACGAAGAGTTTGAATAATAAATCAACTCACCTTTACTCTCAGATCAAAGTGCCCAACCATGATCTCGCCTGGACTGTAAAATGCCGCGATCCTCATTGTCCTCTTTCTGTAGGTTATTTTCTTGCACTGCTGTCTTACTGGCGTGGTTCAACCACTGAGTCTGCTAAATTCAGGTTTTCTTTGTACCCGCGGACGGAAATGACAACCAAAAGTTCTCTTTTGGTCCCATGCCGAGCTTTACTGAAACCTAGGGCTAAACTGGAAATAGCTTGAATCTGGTTCTTGTAACACGTTGTGTATACTTCGACGACTGTATCTCTGAGATGATGATGATGTATTTTGTTTTATAAGAAAACCTGTACCATGAGCACTTGAGAGGAACAGGTGCAACAAGACGCTGTGCTTGAAATTGAGATCATACCTTACGGTGAAATATTGAGTATTTACTATTGTGTACTGAGTTGTCTCTGGTGTTGACTAACCGCTCCGATCGTGAAGCTTCTTGTGTATCAATTTTGTCACCACTTCAAAGACCCTAGGCTCCTACCCAGCTTGCTCATGTGCGTACGTCTCATAGCGGACTCAACCAAACACGAAAAAGTAAGGGTTTGCTAACACGCAGGCGCGGTTTGATCATCAAACTGGTTCACAGCTGGTTCGAGTTTTGTGAATCAAACAAGGTCCTCTTAAACCCAAGCAAGTAACTATCAAGCGAAGGGTCCCGGGATTCTCGCTGTTCAAGGGCCGCTGTATTGACGTATGAATGTAGTGTAAACTTGTCAGGCATTACGTTTGCCTCCCACGCCGACATAGAGCTACTTCAATGATATCCACTGGGTTGAGAGTCTCAGAACATGTTTCTCGTGACTTAACATCCACTAAGACCTGGCTAAAGCTATGATCTTCTCCTTCACGTCGCCATGCGGAACCATGGGACATTCGCCAGACATTTCGCGTCGACGACTGTCATGGGAATCGGATGTTTATTACTCGACAATGCAGATCTGATGAACCGTGCCTGAATGGGTTATCAACGGCGCAACGTTGCGGTGGCGGTGGCGGTAATCTCTGGGAAGCTTCGCCTCTTAGTTACCTTGGGAAGTTTCTTGTAAAGGGCGATGGTCAAGGACGTCGGCCCGGGGCCAGCCTAACAGGGTTTTGCTACCTGGCATATGAAATTCGAGCAGCCCTGTAACGGCCTCACAACAAAGAATTGCCCTTGAGCTACCCTGCAAGCTAAAGGAAGTTTCCGGTTAGTCATCCTCAGCTGCGGTTTTTCGTTGATTCATCGCCTATTCTACGGTGCTAAGTCTGTGCTGAAGTACACAATTAAGTCTACTTCTGAAGGTGCAACGAAGTTCGCTCTTATCGGCTTGATACCCTACTCTTAGTGTGATGAGCTTATCACCACATGACAGCAGGAATGAGTGGGTCAGTGGTAGAAAACAATCGATTTAAGTATAGCATCGGGAATGAGATCTTCGGGTTCCGTGGAAAAAATATCCATACCTAATATTTTAGACCGGCGGTAATCTATGCCGGTGAGATCCAACAACAATCATCTTAGATAGGAGTCGGCTGGAACTTCGAATCAGAATATAACTTGATTCTGGTTAGCAGGGTCACTCAAGCTTAGTCTCCAAGTGTCTCGTAAGAACGCTCATCTTGGAGATAACGCTGAATCCGCGCGGAAGACAAAGAAGAGTGCCACAAGCTATTTGTGTATGCAAGTCACTCATGTCCAAGAAAAATACTTCATTAATTAGCAGATTACACGAAGTACTCCACCTTGGGCTCTAGGACTAGACTGAAGGCACCATGGTTTTCGACCCCATATTTTTGTCGCTGAACCATTACGGTTGTAATATCTGGCAAACAAGCTTCCATCCTCTGATAAAAGGGCTCAATTGTTGAAGCGAACCTCAAGTTCCTCGCCTGCCACCAAGAGTGTTTAATCACTTTTACCTCACACCTTACTTCATGGCTCAGGTGAGCTCAATATCTAGTTGAGACAAGCATATGCCAGAATACGATTGGCTCTCCGGCTAGAATTTTACTGCAGACGCAACGTACAAGATTATCAGTCAAGGAGGTTCTAAACCTTGGGCAAAGAGCTTCCCTCCAGGCGGCTCCAAGCCACCTTTCTTTTTGGCCATCACCTTTGACAATAATTTCGCCAGTATCTATCAGAACGTACGTGGATGATTCCTACATCGTTAGTACAGTCAATGATACTTGATAACTACAGTGGCAAATCCAGGCCTTTGAGGAAGGTTACACTATCCAAAATAAGGGTAATGGATTCAAAGCCTATGGCAAAAACGGTGAAGTGGTAAGTCTACTTAATCCTGACAATGTCATGTAAGGATGTACCGTCTTATAAATCGCGCAGTTTACTAGCAATGAATTTGATGCAAACCATTGCAAGTGGTATATCGAAGGCGCCGGAAAGAACGCACACAAGGTAATGGAAACTTTTGTATGAAAAGTTTCAATAGTTAATTTTACTTATCTTTGCTGTCAGATCAAAGTACCCAATCAGGATCTTGTCTGGACTGTGAAACGGAGCGAACCTGATTATCCTCTTTCCGTAGGTCCACGTCTGGTTGATTACTTTTTTCACTGAATCTGATTATTTATTGCTCCAAAAAAAAGCTTTTTCTTGCACCTGCTGATGGAAATGATAACCAGAGCTTCTCTTTCGAGCCCAGCGTTACTGAATAGTGGTCTTGAGCGCGATCGTTGTACCATAGTGTGCGCTCCTGTTACTGTGAAATAGTGATATATCGTTTGACAAGACGTTACGTTTCGAGTTGTGATCAATCTTGACGGTGGAATAAATTCATATGTCCTTGCCTGGCTCGGTGTTTTAGATTATACTTGTGTGAAGCCTCTTATCTATTGGTTTCGTCAATCAACCCTTGTGTCTACCTCTGTCGCCCAGGCTACTACCAACTTGATAGTACTT
Organism: Agaricus blazei; assembly: GCA_029719445.1. Taxonomy (NCBI): domain Eukaryota; kingdom Fungi; phylum Basidiomycota; class Agaricomycetes; order Agaricales; family Agaricaceae; genus Agaricus; species Agaricus blazei. The sequence goes on from SSNC01000011.1 coordinate 44,550, forward strand.
CTTTGTTCTCCGATGCAAATGGGATATATTAATACCACAGATACTGTTCCATCGATTGCGTGCCGTCGTTAAAAGCTATGTATCTTTCTAACATCAGTTTCTCTGCATGATTGCTTGCATGAGCTTAAGATTTGTAAGTAGGAGGGATGTAAGCTAAGCCGATGATATTCTTTCGGCTAGCCGTTTGTCTAGAGCTTTGCGTCTGCGTTGAATTTCCAGAGTAGCAACCAAACTTTCGTTGGTATGGTCAATCAACTACAAATTGTCTTCAAGCTTTTGATAGGAAATGGATCTCGAACTTCAAGGAAGATTAGGAAGAGTTCGAAGGATCTGTTCGGTTCAAGTTTTGTATATGTGAATCAGCTTGATTTTCCACACAGGCTACGCTTAACCCGAAGTGTATGAGAAGAAAAATCCTTCGTTAGTAAGTGTTCTAAAGGATCCAGCGGAGTTACTCCACCTTCTGGTCACCTTAGCCTAGAAAATTATGCCACCAGAACTTGACCAAAGGTACTATTGTCGGATGTGTTTAGCTATATTGCCTTGGGAGTCTCTCATAAAAGCGCCCGCTTCCCGAGACAACCCCAGATTTTTCTCCTGCCATAATCCATTCTCCAGATTTATCACGCACCCCGCTCCATGGCTCAGGTGAACCGCACATCCAGTTGAGACAAATGCTAGCGATTATCTGACCCAAGTTCTCCGCTAGAGTATCTCTGTGAATACATTCACCAAAATTATTAACCAAGGAGGCTCTAAGCCTCACTGGGCGAAGAGCCTCCCTCCAAGCGGTTCAAGGCCTCCTTTTTTTTAAGCATCACCTTTGACGATAATTTCGGTGGTATATATCAAGCGGTACGTAAAGTTGGGTCCTCTTCTTTAATTACAATTTGTGATCGGCTTTGATCGTGACGCTTGTTGTTTGTCGATCTTGTTGAAGCTTTCATCCCCATGTCACTCAATCCACCAGCCGTTTATTTAAGTCTGTATGTCTTTATCGCTTGATCAACGTAAAAACATCTTTCCTCGACAACACGCGGATACCTATTGTTTAAAACCATCCAAGCAGAATAATTTCTTTATCATCCGAGCGGAAAGTTCGGCGTTTCGTTTATTTTACCAGCCTTAGCGTTCTGCATAGAAGGAATATAAAATATAAATACCTTTATCGACTTGGCTAAGTCAAGTACAGTGATGTTCCAATCAAGTAAGGAAACAATCGAGTCCACTGTGTTCTACAACACGAGGGCTGAACGTATGCCCAATTCTTTAGGGAAGGTCGAGCGTGAACAACTTGAACTTGAGCTGCAGTCGAACTGGATCATCAGTTTTATCACCCCCATTTCATAGCGACCAATTCATCTATTTCAGATTGTCAAATTTGACCTTCTTAAAATTACGAATACCTCCTTTAACTTCGTGTAGACATTACTGTCTCCTGATTACAATACTTTCCTCATGAGTGAATGGCGTGTATCATGCGTCGATAATGTGCATTACCTAATCTGGTGCTACAACGAATTGCTCTGATTTCAATTAATTTTCTTTTTTCGGATGGCTTCCACAAAGTCGAACTGACCTTCAAACCGCTTACGGGCATGAACTGTAGATAGTGTTTATAGGTTCATGAGAGTTATTGCCCGAAGTGCTATCTATTAGCATAAGAGTACAAATCCCCGTCACTAGTGAAAGGATGAGTCACTCGCTATTTATGCGTGCCTTTCGCACATTGACTATATTTACATTAGGTACTACATTTCTTTTTCAAGTGAGGCGACTCTGATGAGGCCTATCCTTCTCTAACCACTTCCCGAACAGCCTCCTCGAATATTTTACACCCTTTCTTCATATCATCCTCATTCACATTCAAAGGAGGAATAAACCTGACCACTTCATAGACACTTGTTGTTAAGATCAACATCCCTTTCTCAATACATTTCTTCGCGACCTTGCTGGCCATCTTCTCAGGTGCATTGGCGACGACACCCACTTCGCGTTGAGTCGATGTAGGCGCGATACCAGAACGAGAGGCAAATTCAACACCGATCATAAGGCCACGGCCACGAATGTCAAGGATGTAAGGAGCAAGCGTAGGATCCTGTTGCAGGGATTTCAGGTGGCTGACGAGTTGTTTTGAGCTTTGGGACACTCATCAGTAAAAACATAGAGAAGAAAGGAGACTGGCAGGCATACCGAATGGTAACATTTTCCAAAACTTTCTCTTCTTTGAACGTTTGTAGAACTTCAGCGGCAGCAGCGCAGCAAACGGCATTTCCGGCGTACGTTCCGCCCTACGATTGAAAATCTTGGATTAGTTTCTACGTGAAGCTTACGTTTTGAACCACGCACCATAGTTCCGGGCGCGAGTTTGTCTGTAAGTTCTTTTCGACTGATCACCCCACTAATTGGGAATCCATTCCCCAGTCCCTTCGCAATGACCATAATATCGGGCCTGACACCGCTTTCCTCAATGGCAAACATGGGCCCGGATCGTCCATATCCGCTCTGGACCTCATCCACAATCAACAACATTCCGTGTCTGTCGCAAACTTCCCGAAGTCCTTCCAAGAACTCTTTGGGCGCAGCCACATATCCACCTTCTCCTAACACAGGCTCGATAATGATTGCTGCGGTGTCTTTCGGGTTTGTTTGTTGTGCTAATAAGAGGTCCAATTGGTAGAGGCACTGCTCTGTTAACTCCGAGGCTGGAGTGTTCGGTGGAACATTCAAATTATGCCAGTAAGGGAATGGGATCGAAAAAACCCCAGGCTATTTAAATAAGAAATCAATGCATCTCCTTGAGAGGTGTAAACTGATTCTGCTTACCATAAGGGGGTGGGTATTCTGAGAATATATCGTTTTGCTCTTCGTGACCGCCATTGCACCATAAGTTCGTCCATGATAAGCACCTTGCATACAAATAATATTTTGTCTTCCTGTAAGAGTCCGAGCCATCTTGATGGACATTTCGACTGCTTCAGAGCCTGAGTTCCAGAAGAAAAACGAGTCAAGGGATTTGTGTGGCATCACAGGTAAGAGATTCTGGATGAGCCGAAGATATGGCTCATGCATAGCTATACTGCACTATAAACAGAACAGCGGTCATTGATGAGTGGGAAGTAAGAGAGTCATAAACGCGTACTTGAGAGTGGACGAGTTCCATGCATTGCTCAGCAGCAGCACGGCTAACTCTCGGGTGGGCGTGCCCTAAACAATGGGTGCTCAACGCGGTGAGGCTAGAACGGGTATCCTCGACGACGTACCAAGGTTTGTAACGCCAATTCCACATGTGAAATCTAGATACTTCCTTCCATCGTCATACTTCACGTAACTCCCCTCTCCTTTCACCATAATGCCGTCGGTAATCCTCCCGACACCCTTGTTCAAATGATTGGCACCCAGCGCACGGAGAGTTTGATAATCGGACTGAGAGTTAGCGCTAGCTGTCATGCATCGTGCTGAGACGCGAGTGATATTGCTCCGTGCAAGATGAGAAGTGTTTCGAATCGCGAGTCTGGTCAACATTTTGGGGTGGGAGAACGGGGGCTCCTAGGGACTACATATATATAGCCGGATAACACTCCAAGGTCCGTCAGCCCTCCCACGGTGCGGCTCGCTATTTCTCTTCGGGATTGGGCAAGGGTCGGAAAGTCCTTCTCCATGCCGGCCCTTCACTTTAATACCGGTTCTGTAGCATAAACCCAGTCGCACTTTGAAAGAGTTGATCCGTTGGGCCACAGTACCGGCAGTACCACATAGATTTTGTTCGGGCTCCCGAGACTCTGCAGAGGCGACAAGCTTGAGCCGGTGAAATGCAGACACAGTAGAGAACCCCAAATATCTGAGCCTACACGCTATTGAAAACCCCGCCAAGATGATAACAAGTGCTTCCGATCAAATGGCCGCTTTGGGCCCGGAGGTTTCAAATATTTTCGAGATCCGACCAGGAACACGGTTTGTCACATTAATTGGTTATTAGGAACGCATTTTCATTTACATGAACTTTGCTATCGATGGATAAGAACTTGCGAAAACCAAGTGTGCAAAGAGGTTGAAACCCGTCATTACTACAACGATATGATATTACATGAACAAGAAAGCACAGAAGATAAATCCCAAAAAAAAAAAAAAAAAAAAAAAAAAAAAACTATGGGATGATATATCGTTCGTCCAAAAGTGCATTAGGCACTCACCCTTTGTACGGCGACTTCCAAAAGATAAAGAAGCGAAAGACGAGATACAAAAAAATGATGAAAACTAGGAACTAGCTACATAGGAATGCAAAAACGTAGCAACATGACATTCGAGTGAAAAGTGGGTGATAAAAGGGAAAATGGTGACCTTGATTATTGATAAGCTGTGATGATAAACGTTGTGCGTAGGGTTTTTACAAAGCGATGTTACGAAAGCAAAACGAAAAACCAAACATGAGGGGAGGGGAATGGAGTAGGTGTGTATTTCAGCCGAGTACCATATCGTGCGACGTTGATGGGACAGCAGAGGCTCTTCCATCGGCCCCAGCACCTGTGATCGTCTCGGCCCTCCTTCGTGCATCAACAGGACTGGAAGGTGGTGGTGGTATGAATCCCGGTGCTTCTCCGCCATGACTTCCGTGAGCAGTTCGCCTCGAAACTCGAGGTGCCTGCGTAGCTGTCTCCGCCCCATCCTCTCTCCTCTCCCTTTCACGTTCCCTCCTCTCCCTCCTCTCCCTCCTTCCACCAACGTCCTCTTCATCTCCTTCTTGATTACCCTCACCACCGCCATGTGCATTCTGGCTACTTCCGTGATGTCCGTGCCCATGGTTCCCAGTGGTATTTTCATCCTCTACATCCTTGGCGCTACACCAGAATCGGTGTCCTTCACTCCAAGCGGTACTCTGACATTCCTTCCCGCAATACTTGGCTTTTCGGCATCTTCTACATTTGGCAAACTCTCGCGGGTATGCTTCCCACCGCCCACATAACACTGTTGACAGCTTAACGTTTAATCTCAACTGAGATTCTAAACACTTACTATTGGCGCATTGCCTTATCCCTCCCTGGTTGTCATCTTTCCGACAAGCATTCCTCATCACGACACCAGCCCAATACTGTATCTCTGGTGGCAACCTGGGTACCGCGCCTCCGTTCGCCGCCAGCTCACTCGAGCTAGGCTTGAATGTAAATCGCTCCACGAGGCTGAATACATTTGTTAACCTATCCCGTCCACCTGCTCCGCCAGCGGCACTAGGTACGCAGGAATTGGGAGAGACAGCGGTTGAGTTCGAACCAGTCGCGGAATTCGAAGAAGTATTAGACAAAGCACGTTCTTTCCCGGGGCGACCAACAGCAGGGGCGCCAGGTGGGGGAAGAGTATTGTGGGCCATAACTGAACTCCCATTAAAGGTTTTAAAATAACTTCCGTCTTTCTGTGTCGGTGGTGGAATCATAGGAGCCTTGCCTTTGACACTTGCACTGCCAACTGACATTCCACTTCCGTGGTGATGTTGTTGTTGCTGTTGTTGATGTACGAGAGTCGCGGGGTGAAAGGATTGACGAGGTTTGTAAAAGGCCTGGCGGACATGGGGATATTTACTCAGGTATGCTAAAAGTTGGAGTCCGAGAAGAACATCTTCGTCGCGATACGGCCCCGGATACGAAGTCGGAGTATTGGGTGCAGTCGTCGCGCTACTCGTGCTAGCCGTACTCGAGATTGTATTGGTGGCCGTGATTGGTCCCGGGCTCAATATAGGGTTCGCGTTAGTCGCTGTGGCATAATGAGTGGGGTTCGCGACGCCAGTTGATGTGGGTGGAATAGGGGAAGACGGATCCGCAGCGGTAGCACCACCTGCCGGACCCTGTCCAGAAGAAGATGGTATGACCACTGTGCCAGTTGAAGACGTCGTCCTGTGACTGAGACCAGGGGTGCCACTATTAGAAGGTCCGGGGACAGACAACAAGGGTTCCGTGTACGGTTCCGGGGCAGTGCCTGAGCGCCCTCTCATCGAAGCCATCCTCGATGCTGGAGGACTCGGCGTTTCTCGAGGAAGACCAGTGACTGTGGCGCGTGGCGTGACGTCTGGCGGCGGATCTCGATGCCCGCCATGATGCCCGTGACCGTGACGCCCAACACCAACGGTAAATCGCGGGGTACCGTCGATGGCACCAGGGGCCCCTGGAGGTGCCCCCATTGCAAAGTCCTCCGTGGCTTGCTGGTCGAGGCTCACAATGCCGTCTTCAACGCCTACGTTTACACCAACACCGACACCCAAGTCTCCAAGGTCTTCATTGATAATGATGTGATGCCCACTCTCAATTCCGGGTATTGTCTGTGCTTGCGGGGCATTTTCCGATACGATCCCAACAGCCCTTCGACTGAAAGAAAGCCGCGCCCGATGTGGCGGTGGGGCAGCAGACTGTCGTTCTGGTGAGGGCGAAGCCGAAACAGTGGTAGAGGCGGCATTAGAGGTGTTACCGGTCGAAATTGCGGAGATGGAAGACTGCGTAGATTGAGTGGTATCCTCCATATCGACGTCTTCATTTTCTACCTCCCCATCGCCATCATCCTCTGTTTCGGTATCAGGACGAGAGGTACCGGTAGATGCAGAGGGTGAAGGCGTTCCCAGACGAGCAGTATGGCTTGGTCTGCGACCGTTTACGATGATAGTGGAATTACTAAAGTTGGAATTCCGCTGAGGCGCGATGGGAGTAGCGGCCACATAATTCGTAGCATTAGTTGTGGCGGTGGCGGTGGGTGGCGGTACGTTGTCCCATAGAGGGCGGGCTATTACGGTACCACTGCGCTCGCGATTGGGAATTACAACAACACCCGTCGGAGTTCCACTACCAAGAGGTGTCGGTGCCGTCGAAGCGTTGGTGGATAGATCTGTATCGCTGTTAGAGGCAGATGTAGATGTAGAAGGTCGAGATGAATTAGCAATTGCTGGGGTAACAGTAAGATTTCCGTCAGGACGCGGTGACGAATCCATTGGTTCGTCCTAGAATCAGAAGCTAGTCAATTCCGAGCTATCCTAAGAGTCAATGAGTACTTGCCTCTTCCGTTACGGTCGTCTCTCTGCCGACCCGCTGGGAACTGCTACTGGATGCGAACTGGGTATCAAAAAGCCGGCTAGACTGTTGATGTCGTTGCTGATGTCTTGAGGGTTGTGGTTGAACTTGCTGAGGCGATGGCAGAGTATGTGAAAGGTGGGCAGGCTGAGAGTGGATCTGGTGGGTCTGCGTCGATTGCATCTGTTCTCTTTGGGTTCTTTGCAGGGCCCTATGTAGAGCAAAGGCATCTTCCCTCTGTCGGTGCTCCATCGCGGCTAGACGCCTGGCATGCCTCTGTTCCCGAGTCTCCCTCGGGGCGCCAGTGACGCTGAGACCGGGACCAACAGCAAAACCCTTGCTAGCCAGCCACGCCTCGAGGATACATCCAACAACGTCAAGAGTACCCGCCTGGACGACTCGTCTCCGGATCTGCTCAGAGCCCCGAACGCCGATGTTGACGACGCACTGGAAGGCGAGGCTGAAACGGTAAGCGGCATGTTTATCAAAGAAGGCTGGGTTGAGGGTTGGCTGGGCCTTGGGAGCACGAGAGGTGGGGGGAGAAGGCCATAGATGAGGGACGGATTTTCTGGGGGCGGGGGGAGAAGCAGAAGTCCTGAAGAATCTTGACGAGGCGCTCGAGGCCGCCGTCCATCGTCATGATTTCGCGGATCCGTGGGGAAGTCGAGGTGAGGTACGTCAGGTGCGTCAGCGAGTTGAAAAGGGGCAGAGCCGCCGTCGTGTCTAGGGCTGCTCGCTGTTCAGCACACTGCTCTAGTCGGCTAGTCCATCGCTACTCACCGCGGCGGTCGTACAGCTGCGAGGTGATGCAGACACAGGCCTTATTCTGGGCAGGAAACGCAAAGTTGGACTCTCGCATCGTGGAACAATAGTCCGATTAGGCTGTATACGTCGTGCAGAGTCGTATCGTGCGAGCGCCAAGCAGGGTAGGTGGGTATTGTGGATGACGATGCTGGAAGAGTCGCTGTCGCCGTGTCCAACGATGAACAAGGCCTGTTTGCCCGTGTTTGTCCTGATTACCTGACTCAGCCCACTCTTTTCCCCGATCGGGAAGTCCTAGATCACTCAGCCAGGCGTTCAGTAAGCTCTTCGTGACCGAAGCTGGGGAAAAATCCTTTGCACTCCCGAGCACCTCGTAATCACTGACATGGCATCAAGTGGGGGCCCGGCGGAAAAGGGTTCCTGGATTGAAGTATGGTGTTCTTTTTTGAATTCCAGAGCTAATTAGAGTCATATCGATTCGCCTCGCTATTTCTAACAATTCCTGGCTAGCACGCCATAGCAGTTTTAATCCGAGAATAAAACGTGCCCATCCTATCTGAGCAATCACTGTCAAATCCGCGATAACGTATCTTATGACAGATACCAGCCTAAGTATGTCATTGTTTCGAACTGCAAGCTTATAAAATTGAGAAAACATCTATGTAGACCTTCTACACCCTCACATTGATATTACATTGTCGTGTCCAACCCACCTGGATCCTCTGACTAGCCGGCTCCCACCACCTGGCCCCAGTATCTGTGATCATTCGAGAGTGAAAGCTTTTGTAAAATTCTTCTACATCATAAGTTCGAAGAACTAGAACTTGATCTCCTATTCCTTATTTTGGTTACAATTCTATTTTTATTCATTTTCAAATTCCAACCCTTCCGCACATAATAATTGTAATGTCTTAATTTCCGGTTGTGTCGCAATCTCTAAATTACGCGTATCACTTGATGTCTTCGAGTTAGCGAACCGTAACTCGAGTGTTCATAGAAATACATCACTAGCTGTTGGACAGATCAAGACAAAGCAGTCCGTCGTGATTGCTTTCGAAGAAGCTTGCTGATGATTTTGAAAAGGGGATTAAGTCAATCGAATCATTGTATCAATCACTCCTAACACAGTCGTTTTGACTCTGTACTAACCATTGGAAGTGCCACAGCTCCGATGTCATCGCAAATAAGTCACCTACGGCAACATGACAATCACGCAATCATTTCTCAACATGCATTTCACTTAGTGTTGATGCTATACCGAGTCATGGAGCCTTCACGCATCATGGGGGTGAGCAGTTCTAAACACTCGCTTCCATCCGAGCCTCCGACGCGTATACCTCATCATCGTATACGGTCACATAAGCTTCCATTCGTTTATCTCCAAGCTTTCATATTCTATAATGTCGATTCCATCTCAAATTAGCCCTCCATCTTATACAGAATCGTTGACGTTGAAACCGAAAAAAAAATCACAGTTACATTTTCTGATTTCTGTATTCAATCAGGTCCAACACGCCCGATATCTTACTTTTTAAGAGGGCCTTTGCCAATAAATGCAATATTAGAGTACTCAAGGAAAAACAACAATATAGCTATTTAATTATTTGATAGATTTTCTTAGAATACAGACAACATACGACGCCGTTCCTGTTCGTCCACACAAACTATTATTCAGGGCCTAACAAATATTAATATGCCTACCTTATTTTTATTTTCACCGTCGAACTCAATCCACGATTTCATACTAGCAGATTCATCGAAATCATGAGGGCTCCCGAAAAGGGCAGATCCCGCGCTGACGTAGCCGGTCATGTAAGTCCAGTTCAGATTTCTTTTGAATTCTTTCCCCGATAGATAGATTCTCCATCAACGTAACAGGATACTGAGCATCATTCAACACACCCTTTTCACCTATATTCGCGGTCCGATTTCCGACTGAACGATCAATATTTGCACCTAATACTAAATCAATTACCACCTTATTATAGACAACAAACTTGTACTCTGATATTAATATAAAGCTACGTCGACATCAATGACTAACGAAGCAGTATATAAGAAGCCCGCCAATCAACAAAGAGGCAACCTTTAACCCACGTACCAGTCAGCTATCATGCATCGTCACCTATATATTTTTTCTTGAATCAATCTGCCATAAATTTAATACAAATGTGCCATCCTACATGAATTTCAAACTGTGTTTAAAACGGTCTGATTGTCGCCTCGTGAATACTACCTATGATCATGCAATTAGGATCAAGATCGGGCCGCAATTCCCCCCGCTAACATCACTGGCGCGATAGACAGTCTGAGGCAAAAGTTGAAGTAAAGCCCCAGTCGCTTGGCGCTTGGCGGATTGGATTAGGCCAAATGTCACACGTGCTACGTGCCGGATCCAACGTGGATAAGCGGAGACTCGAAGGAGAGCCCGGTGAGGCAGCCGAGGTGTCACGAGTTGCTCACAGGCGATCTTATGGGGCAAATAGGCTCATATCTGAATACCATGAGAGTGCGCAGCTAACAGGGTCCTCAAAGTCCCACAGGCAGTCATCGGATGTTCACAGGTGATGACTGATCATGCAGCACCTGAAGAAAGGATGGCGCCGGAACGTCACAGAAGTGCAATTATAAAAGGTGCTGTAACGATTATTTAGAGAAATTGATACGCTGGTTTTAAAACTAATTATCATAACGAAACCTAAGGTCCAAGCCAACATTGTCCCCCTCAATCCTTAACTTCTCGCCGGCATCTCTACAAACCTTCTAGATTAAAATTGGTAGCTCAAAACGATACAATATAAACTCACCATCGATACGATATATTTTTACTCCTCCTTTTCCCTCATCCATCTCAAGAACAGGTAAGAACCTTGCTAGAAATGTTCTTATCCTTGTACTCTCTTGCTCTCCCCCTACCCAATTATTGCTTTCATCATGATCAATAGATTCCTTTGTATCAAAAGAAGTAGGTTGAAAAGAGGAAGGACAAGAACACGAAGTGGAAGAGTATGAAACTAAAGGATCTTTGAGAAAAGAGCGGCAGTTCATCGTATGCACAACACCTAGAGAAGGTGACGGAGGACAACAGGCATAACAGGTGATGGGGTCATTGTAGATGTATATCTTGATTTCTAGGTTGGAGGCGACTATACAGTTTGATGAGGACCGAGAACGTAAAAGGCGAAGGAGTTGATAGTCGAGATTAGACCATTCGGTTTGATTAATCCGTTCAAACAACGGTATACGGTCGATGTCAAAGATAAGTTGAAGGGTATGGAGGTTTGAATTGGTGATGTGGTAGGAATTAGTTGATCCTTTAGACTGGGCGGCGTCCTTGTCTGGTGGAAGACATAAAGTAGAGAGGAGTTGAACCAACCAGGGGAACGGCTGTGGATTGACCTCATCCCAGTCAATTACAGGTGCAAAAAGTGATAAGCAATGCAAGGAGGAAAGTTTGCTGAGTGATATATGGTAGGGAGGTGTGGGTATCGGATATTCGTTCGCTAATCAACGAAAAGTCAGTGGAATTGGAACAAGCATAACGAGGGCGTTATACACTTACTACGAATCTCTAGAAATTTGAGATCAGACTGACAATGATCAAAGAGGTTTTGAAGGTTACGATGCTGGTCGCTGTTGACGATGATGTGATCCAGATGAGAAGTATCGAGAGGACAATTAGGCTGGGTAAGAGTGTTGATGAGCGTTTCACCTTGAAACACGTTATGTTCGAAAGACAAATTGAGGGACTTGAGCTGTGGTCGAGGCGTGTTGTCATCATTGTACGAGGCATTTTCAAGCATGATATTAGATGCAGCAGTATCCATCCACCCGAAGCAGATGTCCCTTAAGGACCTAGCGCGCCGTAAGATGTGCAGAGGGAAGTTATTAAGTCCAATCAAACGCAAATCCTCTAGATTGCCTCTGTTGAAAACGTCTACGAACGCTTCGCGAAGGTTCAGGGGAAAGTTTGTCCAATCCATGATGGATTTACCACAGCCAAAAATCTCAAGGCTCTGCAAGCCAAATCCATGCCAATCGACGACCTGCTGTCCTCCAAATGCGACCATACGAAGAATGAAAGGTAGATCCTTGTCCTCAGAAGCCACCCAATATCGGGTGTGGCCAAACCAGCTGTTGCGGATTGTGCCTTCAACAATGACTAGTTTACGGATGTAGCCAGCAATATAAGGCGATGCGTGAAGCAAGTTTGCCAGAGAAGAGCATAAATGAGGATGAACACCATCATCGAGAACGTGCCTTGACAGCTGAATAGTGTGAAAGAGTACGACTCGGGTCGAGTTGAGAAGGAAAGAATGTGTTAATGAGAGTGCGTGTAGAGTGTGAGTGTCTGCTGTCGGTGAAAGATAGGTTGTAACTATGTTGTGAAGGATTTCCGCGGGTAAGCGTGGGGAGCGCGCGGAGTGGAATGACATGAAGAGGAAAAGGAGGAAAGGGTGGAGCAAGTTGTTGTGTTATTTACGTGCCTAATATACCGAGTGGGTTAGTGCTACGTCGACATCCAGGGCCGGACCGCCGGCAACCAGGAGAAGCGACCGAGGAGCTTGTTGGTGGGTGCGCATCCTGAGCAAATCCCAAGACTCAGACAGCCACCATAATTATTGTCCAACGTCCACAGTTGAGGTCATCCATGCGCTCAATGGATGAAAATGAGGAGCATTGTCCATAACAGACTCTGACACAAGCCCCTGAATCAAACGCGCGACCATGTGACTAGCACCCAGGACAATTACTGTACTAGTTGAGGGACAAAGACTTCAGCAGCCCCCACGTCATCTATAATCTAATGGCAAGTACCCGTTTATCCTATTCCTCTCATACTCTGACTCAACTCCCTACTAGGCCGCCCGAGCAACTTTCCAATCTATCAAGTCTGTTGTGCTGCTCCTTGACCGCATTCTCGTCCAACGCTTCAAACCGGAAACGGCGGGCTTCGTTTTCCGAAATCTACACCACGTTGTGTAGGTTACTCATGTTCATGCCATGTGTCGCCAGAAAACCGCTTCCGGTATCTTGCTCTCTGCCTCTGCCACCAGTAACCCTTTACCGGAAGCTACTGTCACCGCCATTGGACCTGGTGCACGCGACAAAGACGGAACGCTGATATCAATGGGCGTGCAAGCTGGTGATCGAGTGCTGCTACCTGGATGGCGAGGCAACTCTCTCAAAGTTGGCGAGGAGGTGGGTCCTGTTCACTTACATTGATGGCGGATCTTGTATTGAAGTCGGAGCAGGAGTATTTCGTCTTTCAAGACTCAGAAGTCTTGGCCAAGATCAGAGAGTAAGCATCGGCTCGCCGTGGGGCTTGAGCGGTTAGGCATGCATTCCCAGAATGGCATAGTTCGCTTATCCAAGAAAAAAAAACATCATTAATCTGTTACCTGTCCTTCCATAGGTCCCTCCACTCAGCAGATTAAATTAGAGTGCATAGTACAATAATTTCCATTTACATGCCAATACCTGTCTTATTCACAAACTGCAGGCCAGAGTAGGCGCCAAAGCTGTTCCATGCCAATCCAAATCCCTTTGATTCAGTCAAATTTTATTCGGAATATAGATTCTCACAAGATTCCGGGGTTGAGAAACCTGCTTGCCTTCCACGACTTTCCCCATCAAAAATTATAAATGTCTGTCATGCCGGGTTTGAATGCCGCCTGTCTTTTACGTCGTCGCCATGTGACAAATCTGGTTTATCTCCGACTTTGACTCACTGAAACCAATGCAATCCCTGACCATTTAAATTTTGCCAGTGTTGACAGCTACTACGACAAGCATGAACCAACCATTAGAAGAACCAGAAAAAGAAATAACTCGTCCGCCTTCGCAAAACTCTAAACTGTCACCTTCGCCTCTTCCTTCAGATAATGATGATGTGAAGCCACAAAGAAGTACAATCAGAGCCATCACGATTGTCCTCGTCGTGACCCTCAGTCTATTTGTTAACGTGCGTCCCACTTCAGCAAACTCTGATAGCGAAGCATTTATACACCCAATACTCTGCTACAGATAGGGACCGTCACATCCGTGTCAATAGCTTTGCCAGCCATTGGTCGAGAATTTCAGGCGGACCCAAATCTGTTACAATGGATTGTGTCCGCATATCCTCTAAGCTCTGTACGCTCAACTCGCCTCCTCCTGTCAAATTTTTCCTAATTGTATCATGAACAAGGGATGTCTACTTCTGGTTTGCGGTCGGTTGGCGGACCTTTATGGGCGCAAAAAGGCTTACTTAACTGGAACGATTTTGCTTGTCACACTTACACTTGGTTGTGGATTTGCCAACAGTACGTTTTTATGCTTACGTACTGTATCCCATATTGATCACGGCCGCTCTTATTGGACTCCACTTGTACTAGATATATTGACTCTCATCATACTGAGAGCTTTTCAAGGCATTGGAGCCGCAGCAACTATCCCTGCATCGGTGAGTTTTTTTTTGTTAGTCAGTTTCCCAAATTGATATGTATCTGGTTTCCAAGTTGGGCATCCTCGCCGAATCATTTCCACCTGGGAGATCACGATCACTTGCCTTCGCCACTTTTGCAGCTGGCGCTCCTGTTGGCGCAGCATTTGGATCTACAATTGGAGGTGCTCTAACTGAGAAAACTTTGTATGTCATAAGTCGTCTTCATTCTCGCTGGGTGCTTAGCCTCGCGTATAGAAAAACATGGAGGTCGTCATTTTACTTGTTCACCGGTGTCAACGTTCTTTGTACCATAGGTGGTCTGTTATCGATTGACAAAGACCGGAAATGGAATGCTGCAGACGAAGATATTGGTGCCAGGCGTGTTGATTGGCTAGGCGCATTTTTGATCACGGCTGCATTGGTGTTGATCTTATTTGTGCTTGGTGAAGGTGAAACGGCAGCCAAGCAATGGGGTACCAGTTGTACGTCTGCATCCACCTTCCTCGTTGCCAAAATCGATACTCATACTCCCTCGGGGGTCAGACATAATCGCCTTATTAATCGTCGGCGTATTACTGGTTGGAGTATTCATCTGGTGGCAATGGTACCTTGAGAAAGCACAAAACCGTCGATTAGATATGAAAGATGAAGAAAAACAAGGGAGTCAAACGTGGGATGATAAACTACCACCACCATTAATGAAAATATCACTTTGGGCTCGTGCGAAGGGAAGATTTACGGCGGTGATGGCTATAGCATTGTTAACTTGGTCGTCGTTTATCGCTTGGACGTTTTGGGTTCAAGTACGTCTTTCTTGTAGGTTAACGCCCAGGTGGTCTCTGACACCTGTATATTATTTCTAGCTCTATTTTCAGAATTATGTTGGCCTCTCACCCCTACAAACTGTCGTTCGCCTGATACCAACATTCATAGTGGGAATGGGCTGCAATGCTTTCGTTGGATTTATGGCAAATCATGTTCCTATGATTGTACTCACTGGTAAGGTTCTTTTTATCAATTCATCATCTCCTCCGACTAACAAATCGCTATCAGCCATGGGCACCCTTGGAACTTCAATTGCTTGCCTGCTCTTTGCTATCGTAGACCCTAAGGTCATATATTGGGGCTATTGTTTTCCTGCCATTGTTCTTTCTGTGATGGGCGTCGATGTTGTGTATACGGCTGGGACCTTGTATGTGGCGAAGATCTCGTTACCCCATGAGCAAAGTTTATCCGGGGCCCTTTTTCAGACTATGACTCAGGTAAGTTTACGCCCATAGCTTCTCTCTGCCACTCATTGTATCTCGCTCAACTTGAATCTTTCTTTTAGATTGGAACCTCGTTAGGAGTGACCGTCTCGACTGTCGTTTTCAATCGGGTAACGTCGAGCTTGGGTGAAGGGGAAGATCAGTTAAAGAGTTATCATGCTGCCCAGTGGGCTTGTTGTGCATTTGGGTTGGTAGGCATGGTTTTGGCGTTGATCGTGTTTCGTGGAGTAGGCGTACCGGGACAAAAGAAAAGTTCAACAGCTGTCTCGAGTGGGAGGGAATTTAAAAACAGCCGGGGGTTGTGAGCTTGAACAGTCGAAGTGCGAAAATGGTATCAGGAATCCGCCGAATAATATACTTTTGTAAGCCTCGACCTCCAAATTCAGACAGCCACTATCTCGAATCTCGAAAGAACTCGCAATACAAAACAATGAATCACATACATACTTTCAATAGATTACGTTTGTCTTGCCCAGCATCCCAGAGTCATCCCAGGATAATCCCAGAACAATTTCGGCCCAACGATTCTGTTACGATATCTCGAGTCTTCTGAGGGACTATCGGATTCGGATTCAGCGCCGCTGCTGGTTTTGGAAATGATACAGTACTATCGCCTTTGGCTCCGAAAGAAGTGGAGAAGGGAGAGGGGGGTGCTCAACGGGTTCTCTTCGGACACGATTCAAATCAACTTCGTGGCTAGTATCATATGCCCTCTCACATGCACCCATACTCCTCTCTTTCAGCCTTCTACTTACCTTTTTAGATGCGGCGCAGATATCGGACAACAAACAGCCTCCTAAGTGTCAAAATAGGGTACACCACAAAAGGGAAATGGTAAATACTGACCACATCGTAGTTTAAACAAGTACTGACGAGTTGACTTGAAACCACGACTATTTCTAGTGTCATTATGCGCTAATCGTAGTTACACTGTTGGAGTAGTTAAACTCTTCCGGCAGAGGCTCAGCTACGACACAACATATCATCGTTCCCCGCGTTTGAACCACAGGGACCGTCTGGAACTAGTAATTGGTGATCTGCAATGCATGCGTGATAGTAGAATTAATATCGATATCTTCTTTGCAACAGGCGGAGCTTGCCTTCCTCCGGCACAGGGTCCAAATATCTAAACCTTGCCATCGCTGTAACTCTGTTCCTCGGTGCAATGGCAATGGACCAGAAGCCTATAGTGCCACTGCCTCAGAAAGACACCATTGCTACTTGGGAACAGCTTCAAGGCGCATGCGAACACGTCGAGAGTATTCTGGGGAAGCCTCAAGAACCGCAGTTGACTACCGGCAGGCAAAGTCGCTTCAGTCTAATCATGATCGTCATCATCACCACCCTCAGCATGGTTTATAACGTGAGTACATTTCATGTACCACCCCACTCTCTGATTCAGTTTCAAGATACACGCAGGTAGCAAACACCACGGCTGTATCAATTGCGCTACCAACAATCGGGAAAGACTTTGACATTCAGTCATCAGAATTCCAATGGGTCGCTTCGGTATACCCTTTGACATCTGTACGAGAAATCTTGTTCATAGTTCTTTTGTAACGTTGCCATCTGATACGACGAAAAGGGGTGTTTTACTCTTGTTTGCGGAAGACTTGCAGATGTTTATGGGAGAAAGAGAGCTTATCTATTTGGGATGCTATCGCTCGTCGGGTTTACTCTCGGATGTGGCTTTGCAACAAGTACGTATCAACTTCCCTGGCATCAGTCTTAGTTCCCATTATTGGTCGGAAATACGTGTAGATATCGTTATGCTCATCGTCTTTCGGGCCATGCAAGGTATCGGAGTAGCAGCTTGTATACCTGCCTCAGTAAGTGATTCTTGTTTTTTGCGAACGACTTTATTGTCCTATTGTTCAATTTACAGTTGGGGATTCTCGCGAGAACATTCCCGCCGTCCAGAGCTCGCTCACTCGCATTTGCGTCTTTCTCCGCAGGTGCTCCTATAGGTGCGGCGTTTGGAAGTGTCATTGGTGGAATACTCACCGAAAAAACCGGGTATGTCATCTTCTCTGTGCTAGAAGATCTTTCTCCTTACTTTACTCAAAGAACTTCGTGGCGCTCATCTTTCTACATGCTCGCAGCATTAAGTTTTGGATGTTTTGTAGCGGGTTACTTTTTCATTGACAAAGATGTTCTGCCTGCTATACAAGAAATCAGTGTTGACTGGATAGGCGCATCCTTGGTCTCATTGGCGCTTGGCTCTATTTTGTTCGCATTGGGCCAAGGGGAATCCGCACCTAGAAAATGGGCGACTCCTTGTACGTTGATAAGTTTAGTCAACGTTTCCCATTCACACCCATGGATAGATATCATCGCCCTTCTTGTCTCTGGAGTTCTCCTCCTTTCTGCTTTCATCTGTTGGCAACTGTATTTAGAGCGGGCCGGTAACCTGCACCGACGGACTTACGGCCCATTTTGGCATATGAAGCTCCCACCACCGATGATGAAGCTATCGTTATGGTGTAGAGCAAATGGAAGGTTTGCCGCTATGATGATCATTGCTTTCATGTCCTCGAGTGCGTTTATAAGTTGGACGTTTTGGATTCAGGTGCAGCCTATAGCAAAATCTTTATTATTCATCATGACTTATTTGATGTTTGAACCAAGCTTTACTTCCAAGATTACATGTTGCTCTCACCTCTACAAGCCGTCGTCCGAGTAATACCCATGTTCATCATGGGATTATTATGCAATGCTTTCGTTGGCTTCATGGCCAGTTATATGCCAATGGGAGTCCTTACATGTAAGTTTATTTCGTAGTAAGATAGTTCTAATCTTTATCCTTTATCTTGACTTTCCTTCTACAGTCATGGGAACGGCAGGTGCAGGAGTAGCTTGTGTGCTCATGGCGGTAATAAATCCGAGTGTTACATATTGGGCCTTCACGTTTCCCTCCATGCTCGTTTCCGTCTTGGGAAGTGATCTGGTATACACTGCTGGAACACTATACATTGCTAAGATATCACTTGTACATGAACAAAGCCTTGCAGCGGCGGGGTTTCAGACTATGGGACAGGTATGTCTCTACTCAATGCCATCAGAAAAAAAAGATTCCTCAACATCGTATGCCTTCTTTCTCGCAGTTGGGAAACTCCTTCGGGGTAACAATATCAACGGTCGTTTTTGATCGCGTGAATGAAAGCATAGTTTTAGGAGAAGATCGGTTGTGCAGTTATCAGGCAGCGCAATGGACAAATAGCACATTTGGATTATGTGGGTGCTTGGTATCACTGATATTCTTCTGGGGCGTAGAATCACCGGGTTCTAAAAAAAAAGATATCGGGAAGCAGGGTGCTACCGACGAATTATCAAATGAAACTGGGAAGACAGAGAGCGAATCCAGTCCGGAGAGATCCATAAACTGATGGGATATCCAATTTGTAAATGATTGTACTTATCTAGACGCTTGGAGGCAGATATATTCATGGACCCCTGTGCATTTCGTCAGAGCACCGAGTAACCATGCGAACGCACGATCTTCTGGCAGGAGGGTAATCTCAATGAGCGTTATGTGAGGGTTGATTGACTTGCTCTTGAAAAATGGATCATCGAAGATAGCAGTAGGCTACACAAGCTCATCTCCAGCAATTCGCCAAATTACATGGGATAACATACGTAGAGCATCCTAGGAGGGAGCAACGTTAACATAGACTAATAATATACCTCAATCAGTGCTAATTAGATGAAAATCCATTAAGTCAGGTCTGAGACCTGAAGTTTTGATTGATATTCAAACAGCCTGGTCTGAGATATTACCAAACTCGGGCCTCATTCGATGACTTCGGTACCGTCTTTAAAGCGGATATCCTTGACCCTCATTGACTGTATTTCAGACAACCAATAAAACACAAAGTTTGTAGGTATCATAGCAAATATCGTACTATATCTGGGAAAATGCTAGTGCATGGCAGGAGTCCAGCAGCTATTCAAAGCATATTTGAGATGAGTGAGAAGACGCGGGCTTGATGTGCGGAAGCATCAGGAAAACGTCAAAATACTTTTTGGTACCTTTCCTACTTATGTTACTTGTCACAAGTACGAAAAGCATATTTTTTTAAAAAGGAGAGGTACTTGTGAAGAGTAAAATTGCATACTGACTGAGTACTTCTTGCCCTTTTGAGCCCTTATACCATTACTCATGGCCTCTTAATGCAAACTTATTCCACTTATTTCTTCGTGTTATCGTAGCGCAAGGCATTTACTTTTTGATGGCATCAAAGAGTAATTTTTTGAGTAGACAAAATTACTTCTTTCCCTACTTTTGAGGCCGAAAAGTAGTAAAAAGTAGCAAAAAGTAGAAAAAAGTATCTTGACGTTTCCTGATGAGGTCTACCTACAGTCAAGGTGCAGACTCCGCGCGGGAACTAGCGCATGTGCTGAATTAACCCCTCGCCGACATCACGCTGGCTGGACGTGTAGAGTGGTTTACACTGGGGTCCACATTTTTCTGGTAGCCTGGCACAAATCTAAGAGCCTGAACCTGCAGACTAGAAGAGGTACAACGTGCATGATTGTTCATGAAGCGTGTCATGGTCTCACAGTATGAACAGCCTAACAGTAGTATCCACGACCCGCTCACACGTCAAAGTGGACGTGGAAGCACAAAGATTGGAAAGTGAAAATTGGTGGAAGTCGTGATGTAGTTTATACTTTATTAATGACGGCTGGGAATCATCAAACATGTATGGCCAGTGTAGGGGATGTTTGGGAGGAAGGAGGGATTTAGATGTCATTGAAATCTAATTTCAAAAGATGGTTTCAATGATTTGTTTAGATTCCATCTACTGGAGTAAAAGCAGATCGAAGCTACCATGGGGCTGGATCCCGAAGGATCGATCAGGGTCAGGAGAAAACAACTCAATGATGGGGACGTTACATCCTCGTTAACTCCGAGTTCTGCATTCGGAAGAAATAACAGGCTCTAAGCAGCTACAATTGGAAGAGGATGTATGAAGCTTTCAACCTAACCCAGCGCTTTGACCTTTACAAGTCCGCTTCTTATAATCACTCCACAGGTTAGCACAAGGCTGATCCGAGAATCAGATTCGTTTTAGATTTATCGATGCTTGCAGCGTATCATATTAATAGCGACTCGGCATGAGGGTATTAAAATCGAGAGATCTACACACTCAGAACAACCCGGTAGATCATTTCCGGCTCCCAAGGTTTGGCGCACTCCATGCACCAATATTATACGAAGATCCGTTGGACGCCACAGAGTCCGGCCTCAAAGCTCGGTATCCCGAGATACTCCTGCAATCCACATTATCGCCACCTAGACGTCATGCGAATCCAACCTGAATCCAACACTCTTCCCTTCTAGACGTAACTATAGTCTAAAACCGGCGTATGGACTAATTGCAACTCGTATGGCTTTATCGTATTGGGAACTTGTAAGCATTTTTTTCTCACAGGGATAACACTCAGCACCACAGCGTAATCTATAGTAGGGGTGGAAGTGATAATGGAAGCGCGACGGGGAGCGGCGAAATTCACGCTATTGGTGCAAGTAATTCAGTCATGTTTACTCCAGCGACCCAAAGATCTCATTTTCACCTATATAACTTCGGTTTTCTCACATCTTGCTAAAACTTCCATTCTACAATTTTCCACTGTCCCTTGCAATGGGATCCGAGGTACTCAAATCAAGCTAGACATGGTGTAATATTGTACTCAAGCTTGGGTGACTGTATTTCAGACTTGTACAACCTTGAACACTCCCGATGCTGTATCACACTATGGCAACTCTCAGTGCTTTGTACCTGCAGAAATTTCTTTGGTGCGTATTTGTCGGCATTATTCAACAGAGCCGATGACTCACGATGTGGTAAGAATTATGAAGATGTCCTTTTACCTTATCCGTCGCCTCCGGTCGAGTCGGGCCGAGTCAGTGAGCCATGTCCTGGGGTAAGCTTGAAGATCCCATCCAAGAATATCGTACTCATCTAATAAAGCA
The DNA here is from genome assembly GCA_029719445.1 of Agaricus blazei. NCBI lineage: Eukaryota > Fungi > Basidiomycota > Agaricomycetes > Agaricales > Agaricaceae > Agaricus > Agaricus blazei. The sequence goes on from SSNC01000011.1 coordinate 66,030, forward strand.
GGAGCCCTCGGTACCGTTCAGCTGCCCGACACAGACGATCCCTGATAACACTGTTGGCGGTGAAGTCAACATTTCGATGTCTACATCATTCAATCCTACCTCACATGCAGTCACGCCGGACATAATATTCAACACTTCAGACGGGGTCCTGTTCTACGCCCACTCTCAGGTGTTCAGAGGCTTCTCGCCGGAAGCCTCTGTTGGAGTTCCTTGGAGTCGAAATAGAGCGAGCCGAACCAACCAAGGAATAGTTGGGTTGGATAATATTCACAAGGTTCCCGATTCATCTACTGTTTTCAACATAGTCCTGCACACATTATATGGATCATCCCCCGCAAGAAACTCACCTAGTTTTGAGGCTTTACTAACGGCCGTCGACCGTATGTTTTTCTATGGCATCCAAGCCAGAGATTTCATCACCAAGCACACACCGTTATATCAGCTGCTCCTTACACATGCACCACTGCATCCTCTACATGTGTATTCGCTTGCGGGACGTCACGAATTAGAGGATTTGGCTGTTTCTTCCTCATCCCATTTACTGTCTTTTTCTATTTCGAATCTTCCTGATGCGATGGCCAAACGGATGGGATCAGTCTATCTGAAACGACTCGTTTGTTTGCATCTCAATCGAACAGATGCATTGAAACAAATTTTATTAGACCCTCCTCTTCCTCATCCTCCGACAAAGGAGTGCGGATTCCCTGAGCAAAAACCCCTAACAAGAGCCTGGGCGTTAGTCGCCGCATACCTAGCATGGGATGCCCGTCCAGGTGAGTTTCAACGTTAAAAAAAAGCAAAAGACTGCTTAATTGTTTTCTGATCTATTGCGTTCGGCTAGACTTGTCTACTAGTAGTATGAAAGCAGCGTTTCAGCCGTTGACCGAGAGTTTGTCCTGTGAGTTGTGTCTGTCAGGGTTGGAGAAAAGGATCAAGGGATGTGTTGATCGATGGGCGAGCGTGAAAGTGAGTTTTGCATTGTTCATCCCTATAATGATCCGTTTTAATAGTCAACCGCAGCCCACGATCTGATACCAAAAGTTCGAGCGTCTGGATTTATATGTAATATGGTGAGCCGGATTACTCAACCTCATCAGTTTCACCACCAGTGACAAATGAAACTTAAAATGTTTTTCAGGAACCTTTCACATGTATTGCTCGTATCTGTCAAAAGAAAAAGTCCACTCGATTCAGTGCATACGAGATCGTAGCATATGCTGAGAGACAATGATTCAGTCTATTGACATACGGAAACGAGTCAAGTTATACCTGTATATAGGCGTTTTCATCGCTATATTGTTTGTTGCATTCGTCACAGTGAGTACTTAAGTAAGTACTAAATGCCGTGGGCAGACGAATGTTTGTAATGTTATGTGCCATCACAGGCATATCGCACGGGATTACATGGCCTAATGAGTGAGAAGGCGTACGTTAATCAACGCTGACTCGCTGGCGAAAGCCGGCTGAGGTTTTTACACCCGGGAAACATATGTCCTTTAGCTCTTGCGTGTGCGCACCCAACTGCCACTGAAGTAACCCGACGTCAATCGAGACAACCGTAGGGCCCCAGGAGAGGAAGCCGAGACAGGAAGGTGGGAAGTCCGTGGCGCATCGCCATCTTTTTATATACAGCCTGACAAGGTGGAGTGCAAATAAACATGGTTAGTCGATGTGAGACTCCACAGAGACAAAATTAGAATACAACTTTAAGGTTAGGCACCTTTCAGCCTATCGCTAGGAGAATACAACAGATACCCGATAGCTATTCAGCTATCGAGCTCTTGAGTCACTGGATATCATATTCGGCTGTCCCGCTTTCGATAACACCAAAGTTTCGCAACGTCCGACAGTCACCCAGAGTATGGATGATCTAAATTGTGAAGTCCAGATAAGATAAAACTATATTGGGAGGAAACTAGTTAACAATCGTAACACAGGGAGAATAATAGAAGACAAAGGGAGAAAGTTTCAACAACCAACATGTTTACTAAAAGATTATTGAAAGAACAATGGTCGGCAAATAATCACCCATTACCGGAAGTATACTCCACGTAACTATGGTGGGTTCATTCAGAATCTAAGCAACCTCGAAAACTTTTTAGTCAAGTCTTCGAAGTGGTTTACAACCTGTCTGAACCGGGCAATACCGCAAGACTCGCTTTCGATATGTTGCACCAGCCCAGAAATGAGCTGAAACTCTGTACGACAGTGGGGGCACCGGAATTCGGGGCATCATGGGTAGGAGAGTTAAGGTGTTGATTCAGGCGATCAAGGGTCTTGAAAGTCGAGTGACAGATATAACACTCGTAACCGTGCCCATTAAACGCACGTTCGTTAGCGGAGAGTGTAATCAGGCGAGTGGGTGGATTGGATAAACCACCAATACGGCGGTCTACGGAAATTTGAGGTATAATATTGAGTTTATGAACTGCGGCTGTGACTTGATGACGATTGATTTGATGGCAGCCGGACTCGATATGCATGGCGATAGCCGATGGGGTCTTGAACATGTTCTTACAGAAGGGACAGTTTAGAGTTCGACCGCGGTGAGCAGACGAGGCGTTATGCTAATTTAGAGTCAATAGGTCAGTCCAAAGTGTATCATCCTATGCCAATGCTCACCTGATTCAATGCTTGTGCACTCGAGAAGTCACGGGAGCAGACAAAGCACCAGTTATGGACAGGATTAAAAACTAAGTGTTGGTTCAAGGCGGAAATATCGACGAAGGATCTGTCACAGCTATCACAGAATGGATCACCAGTACTGTCGCTCGAGCTATCGGAATCATCTTCCGAATCCTCGAACGAAGAGTATTGATGACGGGGGGAGTCTGCGAGATGCTATCATGACAGTCAATCAGCAAGACGTGTGTCAGGAAATCTTTCTTTCGAACCTGTTGATAAGCTTCTTCCGAAGAGAACTGGCGATTACAATCCTCGCACTGGTAGCTGCATTGGTGTTGAGGAGAATCTGCCACATGCTGTTAAGGCGGAGGTAAGCCAATACGTAGAGCCGACGGACGTGGGGAACTGGTTTCACCTGCTCATAAGCTCTTGGTGTGGAGAAGAACCTGTCGCAATCATCACAATAACCGTGAAGCGAGGAAGATTTAAGATGCTATCGAGCAGTATTCAATCAGAAAAAACTGAGTTCCAGCGGATAGGGCATACATTGGTCAGGGCATCCCTGTTGACAAAGAGCCTGTCGCAGTCTTCACACTCTGGGCAAGCATGTCCTTTGGCTCTCGCATGTGACTGCACGGCAAGGGCAGATGCAAACGTGCGGTCACAGTCAAGACACTCGTAGGACATTGCACAAAGAAGTAAGAAAGAACACGGAATCTGACGTGGCACTGTCCTTTATAACAATAGCGCAGGTGGGAAATGTCACATGTAAGAACCTCGGTCAGAGTAATTCACGTAACTTATCACTGCGGTCCATTCGGCGGAACAAGGAGAGCGCTGTGTTGTTGTTTTGGTGCAGTACGACGCAAGGTCCATCATAGCACGATGGGACTTGAAGCTTGATCAGTCAAATAAGATTTGTTCGCAATGATGGCCGTCTGCCCTTACTTCGCCAGTGGATCATACCACAAGCGGGGGTCCCGCACCTAGTATGCAAATATACCTCCCTGATTCAACTGTGTTTGCTGTGTTCAATGGGTATCAGCTATCTCTTACAAAATTTATTTCATAGACAGGTGGTTACTGAACAGCTTAAGAATAAGTGATGTGGCATCGTACTCGCTCGCGTTCCGATTACCAAGGCACTCGAGGGGAGACCGCGGCAATTATACAGGCCGGGGAATCATACCGTACAGAAAAAATTTTGTAGGCTGTATCCAAAGCTGTTAAAGGCTAGTCAGTCGTTTGAATCATTCGGGAACTTGAAGAACTGAATTTAAAATGAAATCGCCGAGACGAACGGTGCAATCAACCCTGTCTTAGTTACACGTAAAGTTTCTATACTATACAGCATTGAACAACGGTGTTCAAATGGCGGCTTGTGCAACCAAATGATCGTTGGGGATTCTATTGACGGATGCAGTTTTTGGTATTGCAAAGGTTGTCCGATAAAGGACAATATGACCATCATAGATTTGATCCAAGTTGACGGGGAATATGGTCAACTTATTGGTGAATTCCGCGCTTTATCATTCAAACTTCCTCCTACGACATCGGGTTTTCCGCCTCCCATCTGTTCTGTCTTGAATTCAGCCAGACTAGGCGTAAAACGGCATAAAGAATATCATGCTGTTGGTACCTCTTTCCCTGTTCGCCATTCCGGCATACCGGGGAAATCTTCGGTAAAGTCTCTGCGGCGTAATATCGTGCTACATTCTTCAGGTCCCTGCTGGTGCACTGAGGGTGTTGAAATGCACAGAGCCATTGTTCATCTTAGTTGTTGTGCTGTACCCATCCAAGCATATAAAACTTAGTGCTTGTAGAGGGCCAAGACCCCAGCATCGACACCGTCCATCTAAACACTGCATCACAATGTCTACTCAAGAAAATGGTACTATATTATAGTTCACTGTCAATCTATATGGTGGACTGAACTGTCATTCTTAGGTTATATGAACAAACTCAACACGATTTGCAACCGCCAAGGATGGAAACTTGAAAAAGATGATCCAATCCAGTCTGGACCCAAACATCAACCTATCTGGACAGCTAAAGTCTTCGGTATGTTTCTCGCGCCAACGACTGATTATATTTTCCTAATTTTACCAGTGAAAGGTAGTCCGTTTCAAGGCAATGGCTCATCCATCCAAGCAGCGAAGGAAGCCGCAGCGAGAAGTGCCATCGAACATTACAGGACTAGCCACCCGGAGGTCGTCCCCAGCGATTTTTGAGACTCTAGGTTATATTTGAATCAGTACACGTTCCCATAGCATTGTGTTGGGTAGTGGATGACCTTTTGTTGCCACCCGTTGAGTAGAAATAGATATTCAAGATTAGTTGAGAAGGTTTGTGATAATTGTCGACTATTAATCGGCATTTTCTCCACCCGGCTGGGAGTTACGCAGTGCAATATGTTTCATGAAAGAGCTATAAGACTTGATGAATCTTTCTTTTTGCTGTGAGAACTCAGTCAGAAAGATCACATCAGCGGAACTTAATAATTGCTATTATGTAACTTTTGATCTTATCCAGGAATGGATTCAATGTCTCGCGGAGAATGAAGTTGGCCATCGTCAACTGCCAATCCCGCTTGCAACTAGCGAGTCGGCTGCCATTTTTCAGTCCTACCTACATATTTGTTTTCTAGAAGATATTATCACTCCATGGCGGTAGTTGGAAGGGTTAAAGATTGAGGAAACGGGGAGCATAGTAGAAGACTCTCAACTACTCGATCACAAATAATGTTGATTACTGGTGTCGACATATCGTGTCTGTGGTCGCGCTCCTCCGCGTGATTGCAAATGACTAATCACGGCATTGTCCCAAACACTGGCCACCTGCACACCAGGCTTCTGATAAGCGTCAGTTGTAGGTAGCATAATTTCGCCATCGACAGATGAGTGAATGATACATGGAATGTCATAAACAGGACGAGCGGAAAAGTGTTAAAGGGTACGATAGACAACAGTACTATTCTTCTCTCAGTCAATAAGAAACATGATGAAATCAAGTGACAAGTGTCGTCACCCTCCCCAAAAATCTGAAATATCTGGTGGTTATATGACGCGATCGAAGCTAATGTCAACAATGATCTGTTATTTGTAGGCGACAGTGATTCTGCGTGAATGATACGAACCATCCGCGGCCTCAAGAGGAGTCTTGCAAGTGGTGCCTCTCCATATCTTCTGTGATTTCGGTAACACCAGGATCGTCGGAATCGGAGGAGGAAGATGTTGCACCTCGATGCTGGTGAGATTCCAATGTTGAATTTTGGAAGGCTCGCTGATACTGATCAGTAGTCGGGGTACTTTGTTGCTGCTGGGGAAAATAATTGGGCTGATATTGTCCTTGTTGAGGTTGAGGATGCGATTGCTGTCCGGTTTGGGCAGCTTGAGGATACCGTTGCTGTCCGGCCTGGGCAGACTGATGATAAGGTTGCTGTCCGGTTTGGTAAGACTGATGATAAGGTTGTTGTCCGGGCTGGGCGGCTTGGGGATACGGTTGCTGTCTGGGCTGGGCAGGCTGACAATAAGGTTGCTGCCCGGGGTGTGGAGGACTAGGGCGTGGTTGATGTACATTTTGATATTGGGCGTTCATGAATTGACTGGCTTCGTACTTGTAGTGTACATTCTGTTCCGGATCGGTGTACGAGTATGAAGAGTGGGTATGCGATGAATTGGTGGGTGGTGGATCAGATGGCATATCTTTACCTAATGAATAGATTGACTAGAGAAAGGAGTGGGCACGTACATCCGGGATAGGTTGACGTATGACCTTGAGTTGGACCATACCTTGGAGCATGATAAGCGGAGGATGGACCACCTGAAGAGGTCCTCGTTGGATTAAGCACAACAGAGAAGTAGGTCACCAAAGATCACCTGAGTTGTATGTCGGGTTCATTTGAACATTGTTATTGTTTCCCCTTACGCTCATCATATGCATATTGTACTGCATCTGAACATTGTGCATGTCGATGAAGTTGCCGCCGTTTATCTCGAAGTTTTGCGCGCCCTCGAAAAAACCCATATTTGTTCTTGGAACTCAACGGTAGGGAGGAGAATGTTGAGGTGTACGGATGCCAGATGGGAGTACTGGGAGAAGAACAGCTTGCACATAAGCGCTGTGAACGCCAGGCATGAGGTGACAGAGGCTGTGCTGAGGCGAACAGAAATAGGTCAAGACCAGGCAGGCAACCAGGGTGTTTTTTGTCCTGCTTTCTGCAAAGGATAGCTGAGTAGGCAAGCTGGGCCGCTCCGAGTTGGAGACATAGGCACAACGAAGCAGTAGAGGCCGGACCATGCATCTTGCCGCTTTTGGAGACGATTGAGGCTTGGCCATGCTGTGCCTGTTCTACAGCAAGACGGATGACCGGGCCGTATGATGTAAAGTTGACCGTGCTAGGCCCGTTCTCTCAGCAAGGCGGACTATGGCAGCGGTGAAGCCCTGGCTGCATAGTCCGTCCGGCGCTGATGCCGGCAGTTCACCGGATCCCTTTCGGCCCTTTATAATTCTATCTCCGCTTTTGGTTCAAGAACTTTCCTCATACGACCTTCTACTACGGCGAAGTATCAGTCGAGGCAGCGCGTATACTCCCCTTGTTGACTCGCAGGCAGCTCCTAGGTCCGAACAATCATTCGACTTCATAACGACAGCAACGTCAAGATTTTATACCTCGTATTTGACAGCAGTGGTGTCGGATGAGTAGAGGGTGTCAATTGACTCGTGGATATCAGCCGTTGGGTTCGTGGGTTTTGCCTCTGCCTCTGCCTCGACTACCAGCCGGCCTTCATCATCCCTTCAATCAAAATGTAACTCTAAATAAGCTCAAATTTTCTGGTGTCTAATAAGGCAGAGATGAACGGCATCGCAAAGCGAAGACCTTCTCCCGTATAGATATAAGGGATTTGGCAGTTTACTTGACATACTCTCTAAACGCCGCTTTGCATTTGAACGTAAACGGCGATACTTTGCGGCTGTTCATTTTTCTATCAGCGCTTTCTTTGCATAATACCCGAGCTCTCCGTGGGCTTGGAAACTCGAGGCGGGAACGCTGCCATCTCGAAGCTCATTCGCCCTACGTCCACTCGTCCTTTGTTCCCGGTGTTAGCGTTCCCAAGCTTCCTTGTAGACCAACGTTCACCTAGCTCGGCTTAACCTCTTGTTCCTACACAGACGGTGGTGCTCGTTCTGCTCATTCTCTGTCCAGCTGAATAGAGCCTTAATTTGCTTTCCAAAGCCAAATCATGAACAACGAGTAGGCCAAAATATCATGTGTGATAGTGTTTTTCTTTTGACCAATATTCTCCTCAGCATCCCGGTGGTTCTGCCTGACCAAGTGGGCAACGAGCAGACAGGAGAGGGCAGCCTCCACAATCTAGACGACGAAACCTCCGACACTGCTACAATTTTTGAGGCTTTCAAAGAGGTTTCTCTTGACCTGACATTCTCGTTTTCAACGCAAAACTCGCCTGCCGAGTCCATTGTTGAAATACCAGCTTCAGGTACTACGTCTCCAGGCCCATCATCACCCTCCCCCGAACGACAACCCTTGACCCCAGAACCAGTCGACGCAATACTCCCTTCCCATATGCTCTCTCGATCAACATCATTCTCTTCCCAGCTCGTACCTATATCGCCTCTATTCAAATCGAAAAGGATGTTCAAATCAGCTAAATTTTCATCAGACCGGTCTTCCTCTATTCTCCATAGTTCTTGGCCGGCCATGAAATACATGGGTAGGGGTACCCCGGCCGACAAGAACAGGAGGAAAGAATGGAGTGGATTATCCTTTTCGAACGTTGGAGAAGACGGTTTGTTATTTTCATCGGAGAACAGGGCGACATCACTCGATTCTCGCTCGCCTCGGATTTCTATGTCGTCCGAGTGGGACCTTTTGGGCCCTGGACCTCCCTCAACTAGCTCTCCACGTATGGTTCAGCGCTCTTCTTCACCTCATAGCCCCGTAGAGGAGGAGGACGAAGACGAGAAGGAACGAGTTCCTCCATTGCAGAAGATTGAGATTGAGCTTGAAAGTAAAGCAGAAGACTGGGCCTCGGTCATGGAAACCGTCTTCTCTTCTGCTGATAAAGGAAATGAAGAAATTATTGAGTCAGTTGTCAAGGAGGCTGACGAAACACCAGAGACTGAAAAATTGAAAGAGGAAGACGATGCACAGACCGTTAAGCAGATACCCTCGGACGATTTGGATAAACTGGAATCAGAACTCCAACTGGACGTTAACATTGACAAAGCACTTGATTTAGGATTTAGTCCCGCAGGGGATGGGGGAAATTCTTCACGCTGGCTGCTATCACCGATTCGGATCACTCTCACACCACTATTCGCCGTACGACTACTGTTTCCTCCCACTCAATTTATTCTACGCCATCAGAAGGTCCTTCGGATGACCCTCCTATTCCTTCGTCACTACCTGCGCCGCTGACCAACTCTCATGGGGAGAAGTCCTCAGCCACGAAGATCATACCAAGCGTTGTCTCCCCTAGGAATTTCGCGAAAGCAGAGTCAACGGCTGACTGTGGATTCTCTCCCGCAACAGACGTAGATTTACCTTGGTGGAGGAAGGCATTAGCAAGATTGAAACGAATTCCCGTTTTACTGAAACAACATCGTAAAACATGTTAAGCTGTATGTGTATATTGACTGACCTTTTCTCGATTATGGACAATTTCCCCAGCTGCGGTTTGGTTGATCCTGACACACACTCATTATTGCTTTGGGTTCTGCTATATTTTTGATCCTATGGAAGCTACCGTGTATGCTATATTTAGGACAGGACACTTCCACTCCTTTATACTCGTTTTTCCCTCAGTACTTCTTATTGGCATTATACGCTGTATATATTGTGTAATTGGACTCGCATTAGATATACTCTTGAATTTTGTTGATATGACCACTTGCTTGTCCGTCGCTTAATTACGTGTATTATTTACTTGAGGGCTGTAGATAAACAAACACGTGCAAGCAGCGGAACTGCCACATCTATTCAAGCAAATGGCAGATAAACCGAATGTCAAGTCGATAGACTTATACAAGGAATTCTCGGCCATCACTGTCAGTGTCTTTTGTTTTCGAACGCATGAAACTTATCCATGTCATGTCAAGGGAAACCGTATTGTTTTCAACAGCTCAGCCCCGTACATCCCCCAATATGTTACTTCAAACCTCTCCGCGACCTCAGACCCAAGCGCAGTGTACGCAAACCGTGTGAAAGGGCGCCAACTTCTTCTCGAGAATCCTGTGCGCAAGTCCGAAAAGAAAAAAGAGGAAGAACAAAAACGTCAGCGACTCCAGGAGTCGAAAAGGCGCAAGAAGCTAGGAGTGATAGGACAGCGGGAAGCAAAGGAGAAAGGCGTATGGAAGTTGGATAAATCTCAAACCGAGTGGGTATCATGCTGTCCCTCTGTTACACGGGCTGATACTGATGGTGTAGGTACCGGCTTTTCTTACCGTTGCACCATCTGTGGATGGCCTACATGTCCGAGCTTCTCACGTTAGCTTTACCTCCAGGAGGCAGCGCTTCACCGACCGCAAAGTCGATACCATCATCACACATTATGTTCCCAAAACTTGTCAAGGCTGATTTCCATGGTGCAGTCATAAGTGGTAAGTTTCTCAACTTGATCTCTCTTCAGCCGATATGTGATCTGACCAGCAGCGCTAAGTTCGCCAGAGCCGGAATTCGTGTCTTGTCGGTATTACCGGCATCGTCATACACGAGACTGAAAATGCCTTCAAGATAATCACCAAGACAAATGCTGTCAAACGTAAGTGATGATCACTCTACCCTCAAATGGTTTTGTAACCGGACGAGTTGCGCAGTAATTCCCAAAGCGAATTCAATATTCACACTCACAATTCCTTTGTACTCGACACTCTCTCCTTCGCATAATGCAAACACGCCGCTCCCAGTTCCAGGCCCGGATGAAACACCTGACAAAACGGTTCTTGATGAACCTCATTTTGAATTCGATCTATATGGCAATCAGTTTCGCTTTCGTTCCGCAGATAGGGCTGGAAGAAAATTCAAGCATAAGGAGACAATCGAATTATGATTATGAACTTTTGTTCATCAGAACAGAATGCAATGTTCCGATATGCTTTCATTGTGACAGACGCCAACTATGATTTACGAACGTCAGGATCAATATTCCATGTCGATTTCGAGTATCTAAAGAGGGAAAGGACGTAACACCGCCGACCTTACGTTCTCTGGCATAGCCCACGCCTATCTTTGGTCATAGGCCTCAGGCCAGCTGTGATATCAACAGACAGACACGTTCTGTGATAAGACGTCCGGACACAAAACAACGTCGGCTTTTCCCGACTATATGATTCCTGAGCTTCGGTTTTGTCCTCAAATCTAAATGAGGTGACGTACTGCAGTTGTTCGTATTTTACATTATCTCGGCTATACTTACAGTCGCTTACCCTTTGAATGTAATCTGGAAGCAGCCAACTCGGGGCATATAATTCAAGAACATGTCGTCTGTGAGGCTCCAAACCGTACAATAATCAGTTTCTACACTTGAAGCTCTACAAAGAAACGTTTTCCCAAAGAAGAAAAGTGTTTGATACCATGCATTGATTTCGCCTACCCTTGTATCTGTCACACAGCCTCTTTGCAGAAGCCTTCATTAGTGTCTCATCGCTATCAAATACATTCAGACATGGGTATAGGAAATAATTTAAGATATGACACGTGGATGAACTTTGTTGGTTCACAGGCACTCACAAAGTGGGGATCCGTCCGGTTTTCATCAGTCCTTTCCTTCCATTCTCACTTGCTCCACTACGTCCATCTAATCGTATCTTACGTAAATGACTGTTAAATGATTGTTTCGATCAACGATGTGCGTAAAATTTGTCAGGTGCATGTAGGACCCCTTTTCGCTGGTGTGAATTTCTGCAGGTCTTCTTGTCATCTAGACGCACTATTGATCAGAAGAAGTCGAAACCTCAGCCACGGCGCAGCCTCAATCTTCTTATATTATTATTAACGCTACGCTTTCCTTGTTTCAATATACTCATAAATCATTCGAACAAGGACATGTGAAAGACTGGCACTGATAATCCATCAAGAAGCCATTTCTTTTCGTAGTGGCAGTGCTTTGTCTTTCTCATGTCCCAGGTAAATGACCGCCAATGAACTTAAACGCTTAGCTTGAGTGTCATAACTTCGAGTTCGCACTTCAGAAATGACGTAGAGGGTCTTGATGAATGCAGGCGATGCATCATCAATTACCTCGATATTGAGATGCTCATGATGATGATTATGTAGGCGAGTTTCTATTTTGGAAAACAATCTAGCAGAACCACTAGCTTGGGCAGAACATTAGCCGGGGAACATATAGTATTATCCTGAATCTCAGTTAATTGTGTGAACTGATGGCTAGTGAACCTTGCCTGCTTATGACTAGTGCTGGAGTAAGTCTTTTCTGGTGCGACAACTCGATCGCTCCGCAGCAGCACACGTGTTGAGGCGGTGCTTGGAAGACGTCTCAGCCGAATGAAGTTTCACGCACTGACGCAAGAAATGCGTCAGTTGTCATCGACATCGTCAACAGTGACTGAACTTCCTTGCCCTTACGAGTCCACCCCACTGGTGCGAACGCTTCTCCAATGATGCCGAGCTTTTGCCTAAGCATAGAAATGTTCTACTCAACATCTCATCGACATCACATGCAATGATTGAGTACATAGAATCCCGTTCTCTCACAAAGTGATACGCACTAATTATACACTCACGACAGAAATCTTCATCGATGGGAATTCTTCTCGTCAACGTTACGAGATAACTGTATTCTTTCCGTCTTCAATCGTCTCATGTTTTCTATATCGGATTCATCTGTTTAATTAAAGACTTATCATTCTTATCTCATCAGGACCTGGCTTCTTTTTGCATCAATGGGTAATTGTTTATTGTTAATGCCTCCCGCATCCGCAGCGAGCTTTGATAATCACCGGCGGAATGTAATATCGTGGGCAGCTAACCCACGAGGCCATGACTAGACCAAGGAACATGCCACTTCGGAATTACCCGGAGTGATCTAACTCCTTTATCTTTTTAATTTCACTTTCAGAAGAATAGACATTGTTGTCACACTGTCACGATATTCCATGCAGGTATCCTTTATCCCCGTAGACCGGCCGGTTGCCGGTAGCGAACCGGTGAGCGGCTACAGACCCACCTACATCTCCGAACATGATAATGATTTGTCAAAGAATTGAATAAGGACTAGTCAAGAACGGATTACGGCGATAGCCTTTGGGGGTGCTCACTCCTCCGTTGAACGATTCTCAGCAGCTATGCATGCAAAGTGCATATAATAAGACGCTGCGTACATCATGTTTATGTCCGGCTAACAAGGACTATCGGTAGTGGGCACAAATTGGATACGTGACACAAGATATAGGTTGTTATCGAAGATAGGAAGCATATATGCGAAAAAAAAAAATACTATTGAGAACATTAGGAACACAATCGATAATCAGCGCCCATAGACAAGGGACATCTGAGGGAGATCCGCGAAACTAAACCAATGCCGGCGGCTCGCTTTGCCGGCGTCTTGCATTGTTGTCGTCTTGTAAAATTAATTTCATCGCGAGCTCAACACATGTACCTCGTCCATACCTTATGAAATTAGAGACTGGCAGATAGTGGATCCAAAGTGAGCTTACCAAGCCGTGCTAGATATCACAAAGTTGAACTACCCCCAGTAACGTTAAAGAAGCTTGATCTCTGGACTCCTGAAGCTGTCTTTGAGGGCCTAGACCCCGCCACATATGCGATTTTCACAGAGTCTCCGCGCAACGTGGTGATGCTGAAGACAACGATTGAAGATAATCAGTCTATTGGAGTAGGATCCGAGTGCTACTAGTGGCATTATTGTGTACTTTATCATATCTTTCGTCCAGAAACAGGGGCTGTAATAATGCGGACTAAAAGTCTCATGCCGATGTGTACTGCTGATCTTATCTTTTCTGGGAAACGAAGATCAATTTGCGTGGTCTGGCGGCCCCAAAAACCCCAAGAAGATAATTCAAGTCTCCAACCTATTTACCACCCACTCCACTTCCTGTGCTCCTAATACTCTACCGAACAACAAAGCAAAAGCTTTCGTGAGTGCTCTTGTATGTTTATCGAGGCGATGTCTCGTGGAGAGTTGTTAAAAGAGATCGTTGGACATTTATCGTGATTGAAATCTCCATGGGATGGGCGGAAACTTTCATTTGTTAATTTATGAGAAGAGGCCTTGGCCTCGTGGGGTGGGTGGGGTGGAGGAGAAAGCCCGTTCAATTGTTTGGGAGACAAAAAGGTGCCGCTGCCGACCAATTATCAGGGTTCCATCCCCTAGAGGGAACGGCAGTGGTGGTGCCATGCTTGGCATCTTCGGCTTATATTCTTCACTAATGGTGGAGTTGCCTCAACTCCTTAACTTTCTCTCTTTCTCTCTTCCATCTACATCTACCCCCCATCCACTGCGATGTCTCCCTACTAACGTGCTCCAGTTCTCTCGAACATCTTTCTTCGAATATTTCGAGCAATATGCCCGCTGGATCGACTCTCGCGCGTGCCGAATACGGCAAAACCAATGTTCGGGTGTTCCGAATCGTTAGAGAGGGGAAATGGCATCATGTCGTCGAGTATGATGTGACTGTCCTTTTGCAAGGCGATATTTCAAAGAGGTGTGTGTGTCCGTCTCTACAGCAATCCCGCCTTTTTTTCTCTTCCCGTTATCCTCCTACACACTCACGCACACCCATGTTCGGGCGCCGAGCGGGCATCGAAAATGCGTGTGTGAGTGGATATTTTTCGGCACGGCATGTCCATTCATGTCAGAGCCTGGGATGAGATCATTCGCCAAGGATTTCGGCTTGGAGGTCTAGACCGCGTCCATATGATGTTTAAGGAGTGTTGTGTCGGTTTCAGGGGGCAAAGTGCTGATGGTGCCTTGATGTTTTTAAAAACAGTTACACCCAGGCAGACAACTCGGTGGTTGTTGCCACAGATTCAAGTGTGTTCCTTAATTTTTTTCCCGCCCGTGCCGGGTTTTTTAACACGTTCTCATGATCGACCTTTGTTTTCTTTTTTTTCCCCTTTTTTTTTCCTGCTTTGCTGGCTTTCTTTCTTGTCCCTTCACGCATGGTACATCTGTGTTTTTTTTTGCGAAACGGATCTATTCTCTCTTCGGCGCTTTGGTCGGGGATAATGGGTCATCTGGTGTCATGAACCTGGGGTTATGACGGAGCGAATAGTGAAGAACATCACTTACTGTGCGTCGTCGTCCACTCTTTCTCCCCTCTCGTCTCCCTCTATCTCTCTCCTCCCTTACCTTCGTCCCTTTACCTTTCTTACAATTTACCTCAACACGCTCATACGCAATGTTTCAGACTTGGCGAAAACCTCTCCTCACATTCTCTCACCTGAGAGATTCGCTATTCACCTTGGAGTGTTTATGGTTAGCAAATATTCGCATATCGACAGGGTGGATGTGAAGGTCGAGCAATTGAAGTGGAAGAGAATTTTGGTGCCTGGGGAACAGAAAGATGAGGACGAACACAGCCATGCATTTTGGAGAGATGGAGAGGATAAGAGGATGGCTAAAGTCATTGTGCGTCTTGTTTTCCCTGTTTTTTTTAATTTTTCTTTTGTTTTTGTTTTTGTTTTTGTTTCGGGGAGGAGGGATTTTTGCTTTTGGAGGGTGGTTGTGAGACGTGAGAGGTAATGTGGCTGATTGGGAGTCATGCTTCTTTGTCAGGTCGATGCGAGTAAGGGAAAAGATAAATTGACTGCTAGCGTTAGCGCTGGTATATCTGATCTTCTTGGTACGTGTCTTCTGTTGTTTTCTCATTCGCTTCTGAGACTTATTTCTAGTTCTCAAATCTACCGGCTCCGCGTTCACCGATTTTATCCAAGATGAATTTACGACTCTCGTGCCTGTCAACGATCGCATTTTCTCCACTTCGATCGATCTCGTGTATACTTTTGAAGATATTTCAATCGTCGTGCGCAAGGACGGGAAGAACCTAGATTTCGATATTCCGTTGAAGGAGGGTGAGGAGGGATATGCGGGGAGTGTTTGGGACGAGGGTGTTTTTGATAGAGCTAGGAGGGCGACGGTGGAGGTTTTCGCGTTGGACGAAAGTGCCAGCGTCCAGGTGAGTCAACGGTATTTTTGTTTTGGTCGTCTTTTTTTGTTTTTGGGTTTTTGAGTTTTTTTTGGGTTTTCGTGGGAGGGGGTCTGTCATTTGGGCCGCGTAGCCGACCGTTTCCATTCCCCCGGTCCGGCGGTTGGTATTAAAAGCCAAGCCGCGGAGCGCGTGCGGTAAATTTGAAATTTACCCGAAACTTTGAGAGCGCGACACTAATTCGGTACCGCTCGTATGTTTCCTCAGGGATGATGGCATTTTCAGTTTGGTGGACCAGAATAAGGGGATTCGAATCTGGTTTCTGTGCTTTGGTTAATTTTTTTTTCTCGTAACGATGTGCGCTCCCTGATGCGTCGGGAGCTCACCCTGGGCATTTTGATCCTGGATTTCATTTGCGTTGCTTGGGTTATCACCCCCTCGTTTTTTATTTGGGTGTACGGGTCACGCAACATGCGATAGGTGTCGTGATTCGGTGTTGGTGATACACATGCGTGTTGGGTGTGTACGTGTGTGGTGTGGCGGTTTTGAATTTAATTGATGAGGGATTGGTGATCTGACAAGTTGTTTTTCAATGATCTCTCTTTCCCTGAAGGAAATTGACACATTGGACGGTTTTGACATGTGTCACTTGTCGTCCGTTGATTTCCGTAATCAGTGATCCCGTATTTTAAACTTTCGATCTTCGCTCTCCTTTTCTTGCTCTTTTTCGCTGTTCAGTGTGCGCGGGGGGTGAGGAGGGGAGGTGAGGGGGTTATTCTCAATTATGGGATTGTGTGTCCCGAATCGAGAGGATGGTGGCGTGTGTTGTGCGGTGGGATGGATAGATGGAGAAAGGAACCCGGCGAAATCGAGATTATGAAAAAGAAAAAAATGATGCTCCACCGCATTGTTATCGTTTCTATCTTTCTTTCTTTGTTTGGTCTTACTTTCACTTCGGGGTCTATATGTGGGTTTCCTTTGTTTTGACTTATCAAATTGGATTTTTTTTCTAGGCGACGCTTTACAGGATGGGGCAGAGGGTCGTTGAGGAGAACGGGGGAGTGAGGGACGTGAGATATGTGCTGCCGAACAAGCACTATATTCCGGTGGATATGAGGTATATTGGGGTCGATAATCTTACACCGTACGTGGTCCATCTTCGTCTTTTTCTCTTGGAGGGGGGGCGGGGGCGTCACGTTTATCGGGTAGGGGGGGGCCGGAAATTCGTTTCCCATACATCCCACCACCTCCTATTTGGACGGGGCGTTGACCGAGTTCGAGAGATTTTCCGGTATGTGTAGCGATGCACAGCCGATCGGTAGGCGATCTGGGGGGAGAGGAGAGATGAAAAAAGCCGCAGCATGTGAACCGCGTCCAAAAGAATAACCCCCCTAATTCTTGGATCGAAGAGATGTTTATTTTTGGGGCAACCGGGAGGGAAGAAGGCAGATGGGTTTTTGCGCCAGATCTTGGAAATCGGGATCTTGGCTAGGGTTGGGGGCGCCTGGCCGATTTGATGCACGATGGGGGGGTCTGCTGGCGTTGGCGGCGCGCCGGCGCGGGGCGATGGACGGGGCCTCGGCCCTCTGTGCTGCGACCGTTGCCTGCGGCGAGGCCTGGAACTGACCAGCGGGTTTGCTTAGGGCGCGCGCGGAGGTGTTCTGCCCGATTGCGGCGCCGAGGTCCGTGAATGTTTGTGACATGCTTTGTTGACGTTAGTTGACTTCCGGATGGGTTCAGTGGATTGATCTCCGCCACGATCTCGCGCAAATAGAAGACGTCATGTCTCAGAGGGGTGGTCTGTGCGGGCGACGGCGGGGTGGGCAGCGGCGAGGGCGAGGGCGGGGTGGGGGGTGCGGTGGGGGCGGGCGGGCTGGGGCCGGGGCGCGGGGGCGGCGGGGGAGGGCGAGCTGTTGCCAGGGGGCCGTGCGAAGATGACGTCTGGGGAGAGTAACTAAGCCGGAATTAATCTGATCTTTATAACTACACCGTCATTGCTCGTCCGCTGAGAACGATGGGAGGCGACCACAAATGCCCCGTCTGCCAGGCCACCTTTACCCGCCCGCAACATGTCGCCCGCCACATGCGCTCCCGTGCGTGTCTCCGCCTCTCCACTGCCCCGATCCTCACTCTCCACAGACACCGGCGACAGGCCCTACAAGTGTCAGTTTTGCGGCGACCAGTTTGCGCGAAGGTGGGCCCCGCGCTCCTCAGCTCTCCACTGCCCCTGTTGACGCCCCTTCTCTCCAGCGATCTCCTCTCGCGGCACATAAACAAATGCCATGCGAATGAAAAGCCTGTCCCCGTCCAGGGCAGACGGAAAGGCTCTGCCTCGGCCTCGCGCGCCACCACCTCCAAGCAGGCATGTGACCAGTGCGTCCAGTCGTCGCTCCCCTGCGACGGCAGCAACCCCTGTGGTCGGTCTTCCTCCCCCCTTGCCCTCCCTCTCCGTTTTCTGACCGCAATCGCACACAGTCAAGTGCGTCCAGCGCAAATGCCGGTGCACCTATGTCAAGTTCCACCGCCAGACCGCCCCCGTCGGCCCAGGCCACAACCCCCGCCCCACCGTGCCCGTCATCCCTCCCAATTCCGCCGCCATCTCCTCCTCCCGCCTCCCGCTCTCCTACCCCTCCGACGACTTCTTCCTCCAGCCCCCGCCCCCCGGTGCCGTGGCTGACCCCCTCTACTCGTCTCACAGCTTTAATTTCCCGTCGCTCTATCCCGACCCCGCCTCCAACCAGGATTTTACCTCTAAATACAGAGCCCAGGCCGAACTGCTCAGAAACGGCGCCGCCGCCTCCGTATCAGGTAATGCGCACTTTGCCCCCGCTGGCGGCGGCGGTACTGTGGGTCCTGGCATCTCTCCTCTTTCGTCTTCACACATGTACAGCGATCCGCGATCCACTTCCGGAGCCTCTTCCTGGGCTCCGTGGGGCCAGGAAACGGCCAACGCTTATCATCACCAGGATCCCTTACATGGTAATACTCTTAATTATCGTTGTTAGACATAACTGTAGCGCTAAGCATGCATATTATTTTGCTTTTTCCCTTTCCGCCTTCTACATCTAGATAAGGATATGCACCGTGGCCATGATCCCTGTCACACCGCTCACAACCCCAGGCCTACCTGAATAGCCAAGGAATTCCTCACGCCTTGCAGCAATCTTCTTCTTCTGGCGCCGGGTCCTCCTACTCCCATCAGCTCCAGTCTTCTGCCCCCTACCTGCGTCGTGGATCCGTGGAATTTGGATCTAGCAGCGAAGGGAGCCATAGAAGCCCAACCACCGCCGACCATTCGATGCCATCTTCCGCCGCCTCCTCCAACGTCCACCTGCCCCTCGATAATCTCACAATGCAACAGCCCCATTCGTTGTCCTATAACGTAAGTCAATGATCGTTGGCCATCATCTTCTGTTGCCACTCGCCCGTGCTTCTTTCTTCTTTCTCCTTTCCTATCCTGTCCTTTGTCTCACCTCCGTCCATTCTAGGCCCTTGACAACTTATCGGATCATCATCCCAATTATTCTGCCCAAGCCCCGCGTCAGGACCAAGTCAACGGCCTGCAACCCAGTGCGTTTGTGCCCGGCAAATCTTTCCAAACGTTCTCTCATCCATCCGTAGGACTTTCCAACGCCAATACCGCTGCGGGCGACAATAGTGGTGGTGGTGGTGGTGGTGGTGAAACCTCCTTCTTCCCCGGTATGATGAACCTCGAAGGCGGGGGCGACATGTCCTCGCTCTCCCAAGTTCCCGCGGACGACCCAGATGCGACACCGATGCCCTTGAAAGAGAACCCTCCCCCCAGCAACCAATTATCTGCCGCTCCTCCCGTTGCTATTGCGCTTCCTATGAGGACCTCGAGCGCGGGTGGAAGTGATATGACGGCAGGCAACAACATGTTCATTAATCCGACCGGTAACGGAGAGCCGAAGGAATTCAGAGACTTCTGGAAGCAATATGTCAGGACACCGTTGAGTGGTCCTGATGCCACAGCAAGCGGTGTTCCCATGAGTTCACCCCCGTCGTCGTCTATCAATGGCGGGGGTCTTATGTCACCTCCTGGCATGGGCTTTAGACGCCAACGGGTTGCGTCTATGCCTAGTTCCAAGACGCCTACAATAGCGATGTCGTTACAGCCGGCCCATTTACAACAGCATCAACAAAGGCAGAATGATCGTGCCGGCGATGGTGGCGAGTCGGGTGTACGGACGACGTTGAACGAGGACTTGAAGAGTTATGAAGCCGCTGTCCTGGCCAGGAAGGCGCCTACGAATCTAAATCTAGTTCCGAAGGCTCGGAGAGGGACTGTCCCGGCTTTACCTCCTTCTCCGTCATCGGCGAATAGATTTGGAGTCATACAGGGTGTTGGCATTCCCCGCCCATCAAGTTTGATACCCTTCTTCACAATAACCAACAACTTCAATGTTCACCTCACGATGCGAGGCCGAGCAGTTCTTTGACGAATGAGAGCAGCTCCTCAGGCGATGGAGGATCACCATTCTCTCTCAGCGGTACTTATATGGGTCACCATCCGCATTCTCCTCTTTCGTTCCCGCCAGGTCAGCAGTTGCAGAGTCCTAATCTCTCCGGAGCACAGTTTATGATGCGCAGAGGCTCGCCTTCGAACTCGAGTACCAGTACCACCGGTGGTGAATCCTCTTCCAGGGCATCTTCAGTTTCTGCTGCTGACGAAGGCTCTGATGATCGAGACGGAAACAATCATAGTGACGATTGCTATGGAGGTGCCGCAGGTAGTGGCAAGTCAGCTATGAGACCTTCATATAAGAGGTTGGCCTCGACGACTTTGGCACCTGTGAAAACGAAGAAGAGGGCTTCGGACTTGAAAGTTAGATCGGCGGCAGGGGGTGGAGAGGAGACGTTGGAATCCCCTACGTCGGACCTTGAGGTTACTCAAGGTTTCGCCTCAGGCGCTCTCGGGATCCATTAATGTATCCTATACCCCTGTGGCTTTACACGTTAGTGCGAAATTGTCGCTGGCTTTTTCTCTCCTTTTTCTTTTTGACTTCGTTCTTATACATGACTTTCTTTTCTTCTTCTCTTATGTATCACTTGTATCGATAATTTTTTTTCTTTCTTTCTCTTTTTTGGTGACTCTACTGTTTGTTCTGGTCTGTTTTTTTTTTTTTTTTACATGTATTTTTGTCTGGCTTTTGACTCGTTTATAAATTGTGGCATGAATAAAGGTGTAGTATAGTAGTTAGTTTAGCCCCTTGACTATTATTCTACATGAGAGACTTTGTAGAACATTATTGGCTTATTGTAAGCGAAATGAGTGTTTCATCAAACTGAAAGCGGGGGGGAAAGCGCCGAAATCGAAGAAGGTTGGTGATCAATTTTCGCATGTTCTTTTATCCTTGGTTCTCTTGGTTGCGATGTATCATGATAGAGAAAAAATTTTATAAGGAGGAGACGCGGAACGCTTATACGGATTTTGTGCCACGAGGATCGCTCGTGTCAGGTTAATTTTTTTGTCTTGGTGTAATGATGCATCAATGATGAGAGCACCCATAACTGGTTTAGTGTTGTTGTTATGACAAAGTTGTATTCTGTATGTATATATATGTATATGTATATATTATATATAGAGATTTCGAGAAAACCTTGTTCGTTTGAAATCGGACTTCTGGGCCTCGTGTTAGTTGAAAGTTAGGTCATTTCATGACGAGTGTATGACGTCTTGGGGAGAAAGGGTTGGCGGAGGGTGAGCTGAGTGACAACGAGAAATGTTTCTGTGAGAGAAAGAAAACACATGTCCTAAGCGTGAAGGCCCATTACAGCAGATCATAGTGGCAGGTTGACTTGATTGATTAAGGGTAACACAATCGGTTTACACACGGGTCGATCGGAACCCAATCGGAGCTTTGATCATGGATGAGAATGGTCGGAGGTATAATGATGACGGACAATGAAAGAGACAGCCTTATTCAATGAAGAGAAAAGAGATCGCGGTTTCGGGGATTTCCTGTTATGAAAGATAAGGTTAACGAGCGCACTCATGACAGGAACAGGCGGGATGTCAACAGTAGAGGGGAGGGTGTTTTCCCTCTCGAATTTCTGTTTTGCAGGAGAGTGTGCTTCTAGCGTGATAGGAGTCTATATTTAGATGGCTTTTTTGTTTTGTCGAGTCAGGGTTGGGAAGGGTCCGCTCCTTTCCCCACCAACCCGCCACTCGTTATAAGGGTCTGTTTTCTTTGAATTGGGGTCATGTTAAGGGTCGAGTGTTCTGATATGATACTTTTGTCCGGAGGCGGGTTTGAGAGGTTTTTTTTTTTCTACGATCCTTGTCAACTTCATTGAGAGGCATATGTACCGATATTAGGGGCGATGGAGATAATGTAAGCAGTTTTGTTTAGCGGTTCGGAATTTTGATTCCAATGGGGGTTTTTAATGTGCTTTTTTTTTTTTTTTGGTTTTGGAATAGTGGTTTTTGATCGGGTAGGTGGGATGGATGTGGTAAGCTATGAATTGCGGGCTTCTCTTGGCCTCGCTTGATTAATGATTTACTCCCCTTTTGAAATTGATGCGACTCTCTCTCTCTCTCTCCGATATACCAGAGCACAGCGCCCGAAATAAAAAGGGTTTCTTCTTTCTCAGAAAGATCAATCTCGGAGTTGTACTGATCTTTAAAAACTATGCTCTCTCATCTTTCAATTGGGACCGAGAAACGATCCCACGGAAGTTTTGTTTTGTCTTTATCTAATCGGCTGTTGAGAAGGCGGTGGAGAAATAGGAATCGGAAGGCCGTGAAACGTTTGCTGGGTAAAATTCTGGGAAAGGTCGGGGCTAATACGATGAGACGGTCCATAATTAAACGGGGTTCATAGTATAGTTGGCAGCGGATACGTTAAGGAAAGATTTACTATCTTTGGGAATGGCACTACTCCAGACAGTATATAGATTTGAATAAATAGCGAAATACCCTCAGAGGGGGGTCTCAAAAGTCCCTTCTCAGCTGACGGACGACCTGACCTCGGTGAACAACATATATCACCGAGTTATTATGTGTATTACGGTCCGGCGGAAGTGAATGTATTCAACGGTACGGAAAAACAAAACCGCGGTGTAGATGCTTCGGCTGGGAAAGCACATGGAATACGATAATGGTAGTGCAGATTCCCCCCCTCGAACACCACGTTGCTCTCACGTTTGTTCTCCAACGTGCTTCTGTATAGCGGATCGAATATTTCAATATCATATACCCGGTTGTTTTGTCCTGTAAAGTGAGTGATCCATAAATGAATGGTAACTCAAGGGTGTTGTTGCGGGGTAAAAAAAAAAAATTTAGGACCTCCACATTTTGAAATCATCATGCCAATATCGTGTGTCTGATTGAACACAAGCTCATCGGCTAAGAAGAAGACGTCGGAGGTAGCCAGCGTTTCGCAAGGGTTACAATGCCTCAGGATATGAATCTCTTTCAATTGAGTATGATCCTTCTGATACATCCATTGAATACAATGCGAAGCCTGATTCCGAAATGTGAAAGTACGGGATACGTACATATATTACTGCGTGAGAAAAGATAGGCATCGTAACGTTACCATTGGTCGCTGGTTGCCATGCACGTAAGTTAATAAGTTATCCAATTTAGACTAGTATGGTACTCATCGTCAAGCTTGGCTACTTGCGTTGCCACTGACAATTATGGCGGTGTGGGAGAATCGGTTTCCCATGAACTGGTCAGCAAAATCAGAAGGTCTTATAAGATTCTGGAATTCTTGAAGATTGTGAGAATCTCTCCAGTGCTTGGCCTTTTGAACATTCATGAGCTTACCATGAAAAGGAAGGTTCGATGAAGGGCATTGCCCTTAGAATCCAATCCAAGACATATGTCATTGTCAACTGCCTAGTATTATCTAGTATGTAACCGAATGTTACCGAGATCGATTAAAACCTAGAAATCATTTCATGATCCCAAGTATCTAATTCCGAGACACTTCTTTAATTTCTAGCTCCGCGACTGTAAACGCACTAGTTGAATACCAGCAGTCTCTGCTCGTGATCAAGTCGTGCCACTGACATGATCATGCCATGATAGCCTCATAATCAGGGGTCTTGAGTCTCTGGCACAGAAACATGACGAATCTGATTAACAGCCCATGATTTGTCGAGTAACAGCAGAGTGAGAGAAGTATCATCATGTTCGTTCTCATTGTGGCCGCGGTAGGCTCGGTCCAACCTAAACCTAGTACCCATACGAGGAAAGGGCTTCCAGATCAAAGTAGGCTAGCAATATCATCTCCACCTTCTGCACCTGCTGCTCCTTTCTGCTCTTACCCGTGATTATGTCCGCTAAGCACAGGTTCAAGCGTATTTTAACATCCCTCGGAGTTCCTCCTCCGTTGTGTGATAATAAAAACCTGTGACATTGAGTATAACAACTATGTAAATAACGCATCAACAACTCCAGATGTAAAGTGAATGTTTTGTTGATACTGATAGAAGCAAGTGTGGAGCCTGAACGTGAACCTTGAGCCATATAATGATTGAAACTACCTTCGGTTTGTGATGTGAGCTTACATTTGGCAGGGATGCTCAATGCTTCTCAGCGGTGACTCCATCCCGATCGAGCTTCTGCGTCATTTTCAGTCTGAGCCAATAGAAGAATCCGTGTTGTAGAATCTCGTATGCCTGAGAACCATCACCCTGATATGTTTTTGTCGCGAGAATGAAGTGGACGAGGCCAAGTCGCAACTGCTCAATCGCCAGCTGAGTGTTTCGCGAGGAAACAGATCGATATCACTACGGTATATGTCAGGTCCTGCTGCGAGTCTTGGAGCATCCGCAGTATCTGATTTGTGGCATGCGGCTTGATTATTTTTTATTGGGTGCCTTGTTTCATGAAATGATGTTAATATCTCCTTCAATCAGTGCTTTAGATCATGATCAAACTGCCGGACGAAAAACAAAACCAAACTTGGTTGTAAGGAGGCACCGGGTGGAGCGCATCGAATCTTTATGACACCTTTGTATTATCAATGATCCGCTCATTTCAACTAAGCTGATACTGGAGTCTTCCAAAGGTCCTCCTCCATTTCCTCTCCCTCTCGAGGCTACAGAGCGACGGGACCGACATGCTACCGAGTATGAAGCTGCGGGCGGGCATCTTGTGACATGTGACACGACGGCCAACTTTTTTTTGATTTCTGGGTATTTTCTTTTTGATATCTTGTTTTAAATCCCTTTGATTTGGTTGGGTTTTTTTCTTGGCGCATGTGGCCTTTATTTCCACCTGGTTTCCACCAACCAGCCTTTGCCAGCCCCAACCGCGATGCCCGCGCGACATGTTCTTGCCTCCCTACTGTTGCCTCTTTCCGCAGCAGCATTGGTTAACATAACGTTTCCTGCCCAACCGCCCTCTGCTGCGCTTAATGTCGTCGAGGATAACTTCATTGGTATCTCATGGGAATTAAGCTCATTCGACACTCTATGTGAGTAGTACCCAAAGTTTCGTTTTGAGAGCATCTTTTATCGGCTGCGCAGGGGGCACTTCGGTCACTAAGCAGCCGAACGCTATGCAAAATTACATGCACAACTTGGTCGTTCGTATGACCAAACCGCTCAGGATTCGTGTTGGTGGAAACTCCATGGATGGGTATGTTTATGAGCTTCCAGGATATCTGAATCTGACATTTGATTCGCTGTAGATCAACATATGTACCTGACCAAAGTACCGCAATCAAACTTACAGATCCTGATGCGTACTATAACGACGTACCTGTTGATTTCGGGCCTCCGTTATTTGATATCATGAACAGCATGTCGGATAAGGTTGGGGCTATGCAGTTTATGATCGGCCTCAGTATGCGCTTCCCAGACAGGTGGGACCAAGTCGTGCAACTGGCACAGGACACGGAGAGTAAGCTCGGCGAAAGATTGGATGCCATGCTTCTGGGGAATGTGAGTCCTGGTTATTGATAGCGAGTTGAGCTCAAGATCCCTGTCATAGGAGCCTGACTTGTATGCAAATCACGGAGAACGTAGTAATTACACCATCCATGACTATGTTGGTGCACTTGTGTCGAGTTGCTCCACCTTTCAGATGATAACTCGAGTCAATAGATTCCCGAGATTGGTGACGTTATGGGCCTTCTAGGCGATGCTGGTTTGCTAGAGCAGCCTATTATTGGAGGCGCGTCAGTGTGTTGCAACTGGTGCGTCATATCCTTCACCATAGCGTCACTGCTCTCTCACTCAGCTTGAAAGGTATTTGAAGGACCTTTTCGACGCCGGTTTTGATCAGTTCAACTACAAGTATTATACGTTAGTCCATTGTTAATCCCATACCGATGATGGTCTAACCACTATCCACGCAGTGTCCAGCACTATCCTAATTATATCTGTAATGGTGTCAACGAGAAGAACACTAACCTTACTTATTACTTAACGCATGCAAACAGTGAGTAGGATGGGTCTCGTTCATTTCTTGCGTCTGGCGCTTGTACTCAGTATCCCACTAGTCGGGAATTCCTTAGTTGGCAGAACGACGGCGTGGCTCTCGCCAAACAGAACAATGTACCGGCTCTCTTAACGGAGTACAACACCGTCTCATGTGGTGGTTCAAACATATCATCAACGGTATGTATCCTCAGTGTCCTTTTTATTCCTTGTATTCACATGGTCAATACTCTATAAAGTTCGGGGCGACACTTTGGGCAATAGATACTGGCCTGAAGGCAACAACAATGAACTACTCTGCGGTCTACCTTCACACTCGGGAATATGGGGTTCAGTATAACCTTTTCGACCCTCCTACTCCAGAAACAAGCATGGAGGCTGGTTGGAGGACGGGCTCCCCTTACTATTCAGCTCTCTTCCTATCGGAAGTCGCTGATCCATCTGGCTCAATCATAGTTGATCTCAACCTCGCCAACTCCAACAATGACCAATTCGCCACTGCGGCTGGATATGGGATCTACGATGGAACAGGGAAGAACAGGAGCGGACTTGTACTCATTAACTATGCAAACCCAAGCCACGAGGGCGATGATAAGACTCAACAATTCAGATTTCCCGCAAATATCACTCACCGACTCACTTACCGTGTCCTCGCCGCACCCTCTGTTACAGAGAAGACGGATATCACATGGGCGGGACAAACCGTTGGGCCAAACGGTAACTTGGAAGGAGATCAAAAGACAGATTCCTTGGATTGTGAGGACGGCTGTCTGATCGATGTTCCTGGGCCTGGAGCTGTATTGGCTGTTTTTGGCAGGGCAGGAGAACAGAGATTGTTCAAGGGCAACTCTACAATTGCCCCCTTTTCTAGCGGCAGCGTAAAGCATGAAATTCCATCTTTTCTTCTACTAACTCTTGCTGTGTCTGCCGCTATCTTACTCTAACACTCGTTAACATTATTTAGAATATCTATGTTTTCTTAAATTAATTGAGACGGACAACATTTATACAAGAAATATTAACTCATACCGAAATTTCACATTCCTTTAACAACAGAATTGTCCCTGTTGCAAACACCAGACGTTTTTGAAAGTGTTCGTGCGATGGTTTGATCCTTCAAGTACTATAGTAGAATCAAAATGGTCAAGGTGGGTTTCGATGGTTTGACATTGTGACTGGTCACGCAGGTCACGATTGTCACTGCTTCCACACCGCCACAACAGTGCTCTGAAATAGAGTAAGTGTTCATAATCAAGAAGCTCGAACATTAACCTCCATGTCATCGACCACCAACTGGCGACTGCATCCTTAGAGCTAGCTAGCTAGTCTGGACTACTTTCCAGCATTGACGCCCTCATAAAGGCCGCGGTCACGGTCAATCGCGTAATGGATTCCAGAGTCGAACATTCCCGGTTCTGGGCCATATTACATATTTTCATTAATTGCCTCTGACGACGAGGGAGCAATTTTTGGCGCTGTCTGAACTAATTCACACGAACACATTCTCGGGTGTGAAAGTATCTCACCCAATGTAGAAGAGCATGCTAGTTGCGGAACTCGTGACTGGTCATCTCACCTGTCTTCTCCTTCTGTGTCCACGGTGTCTAAGATGTGGGACTCATGACCTTTCCCCGACGGATAGAGGCACATAAAGGTAGAATGAGTCATTTGACGGATCCGTCCCTCTTTTCCGAGCCTCTCTCACATAACCATGGCCGCTAATTCTGCCGCTAATTCTGTTCCTCATCCTACTGTCATCAAAGTATGTCTTTCCAGCGAATCTGTATGGAGGGCCGCTGACCAGTACGCGTTATAAGGTTGATCCTTTCATGTAGGCGCCCCGTAAACTAGCATTGATCGTGCTCCTTATTTATCACTGCTGGAAGTCCTGCAGAGCAACAAAAGGTGAGCAAATGACCTAGTTACTCGTAGCCCATCTGATATGTCTTAGGGAATCCATAATCGTTGGCAGTGGGTTCCCATAGTTTTGGACTTGTGCCATAACTGATGTCATGTGCGAAGTCCCGATATTCCTGCCGTCGCTACAGTCAAGCCAGGCCAAGTAAGCCTGTTTGGCGATCGTTCTCTAACACTTATCTGAGCGGCACCTGTACTAGACCTTCAAAGTTGAATGCGTTGGTCTGTAGAAATAACTTCCGTTTTCAATCGCGATCACTGAGATCATAATCAAGATTGGACTGGTGGCCAAATCGGCAACAACGACTGTTAGTGGCTACTATCATATACTCCAACTTTAGTTAGTCCTGACATTGATGTATAGATAGTGACGATGTCAAGACTGTCGATCTTTCCAAGGTACACAACCTTTCCGGGCCTATTGCAGTCGAGGGCGCAGAACCCGGCGATTGCCTTGTTGTCGATATTCTTGATGGTACTTTTTTATCCTTAGATTTGAATTTGAAAAACCTTCTGAGTATAATCTAGTTACTCCGTTTGAAAAGATGCCTTGGGGATTCACTGTGCGGCATAAGTTTATATAGAAGCCGTTATACTAATCTGAACTTGAAAACAAGGGTATATTCGAACTGGAAAACGGGGGTGGCCTGTTTGCTCGCGAGTTTCGAAGTCGCGCATGCAAGGCCATTTGGGATTTAAATGGCATGTATCTACACTTCATGATATCTTGGTGTATTGATCTCACAACCTGGCACAGGTGTCTACGCTTCATCTCGTCATATTCCTGGTGTCCGCTTTGCTGGGGTTTCTCACCCAGGTTTAATTGGAACGGCGCCGTCCGCCGAATTGTTAGCGACCTGGAATGAACGCGAATGTGGATTGATCGCAGCTCATGCAAATTCGCCGCTTCCCGTCGCTTTCCCCCTGAGCCAATTGGTGCTTACGTGGGTCAAGATTTACCTGAAGACGTTCGAAAGAAAATAATTACTGAGGGTGCGAGGACGGTTCCTGGACGTGAACACGGGGGAAACTGTGATGTACCAGCCGCTTTTTTTCCAAGTACTTGAATGGTTATTAATCTATGTAATATTCAGATAAAGAATCTTTCCAAGTCAGCTTTGTTCTCAACGCTTCAGACGTAGTATCTATTTATATTCATATAGGGGTTCGCGATGCTACTTCCCCGTTTTCATCAAAGGCGCAAACTTATCGGTTGGAGACTTGCATTATTCTCAGGGAGATGTGCGTATTGGTTATATATTCCGATCTAGTTTTCTTGCTCACTTCCGTTGAAGGGCGAGGTAGTAGAATCAACTGGCTTGCGTATATTTCACCTGATTAATTCATTCTCCTCTTCACAGATGTCGTTTTGTGGCGCTATTGAAATGGTATGCATGTCGTAACCCTGCCTCTAGACCTGTTTCCTCAACTTCGTTGCTATTAGGCTGGTATAATCACGCTCAGTGCCAGCATCATTAAAGGAGGTGTAGAAAAGTTTGGCTTGAAGCAACCAATTTTTCTGGTCCGTTAGACAATAAACTCTCCCAAACCTTGCCACCAACTGACTGACCATGATATTGAAGCCCTCACCCGTCGATCCGATGTATTCTCAAAAGGTGCCTTTCGAATTCTTCTTTGACGGTTCTTTGCTTACTTCAGACTTATCATTAGTTGGTGTTTGAAGGCCTCAGCGTCAACATCAGTACGTATCTTTTTCATCCCACTCTCCACTGAATTGCCTGATGCATTTTTTATCGTTTTGTACAGACGGAGATGGAAAACAATACAGCATGGACACGTATGTATCCTGGAACAGAAACCTTGTTTTTCTCTTCCCTAATTGTCTTTGCTTGAAACAGGACTGTGGCTTACAAACAAGCTGCTTTGAATGCAATCGACTATCTTCAAAAGGTATGAAAACCAAAGAAAGAATACTGTGTATGAACTTAAGATTTTCAATCTGTATACTTTAATCTGCCTTCTCAGGTTGGGTATAGTGAGTCCTGCCACCTGCAGATACCTATCGTATCGCCCTGACCGTTGGTGCTCAATAGCCCGTGAACAAGCTTGTAATTTTTGTTCTTCCTTGCCTTACATCACCCGGGTACTAATTTGTTTTTAGACATACTTCTCTCCGCTGCTCCCATCGAAGCTCACATCGGAGCCATCGTGGTACGTCACCATCTATAGCTTTCTGACCTCAAAGTACTTACGCATACTAACACATCTACTTGTTTATAGGACTCGCCAAATGCATGTGTTACTCTTGGAATCCCAACTGGAATTTTCGAAAACGTAGATTTATATTGAATTTCTTCTCTTCCATCTTCTGATAGACAAGGACCAGGATATTCTCCCTAAACCTGAAGGGTTGACCAAGGTTAACTATGGCCAATGTGCTATCAGAAGTGATGGTGTTCTCTAAGAAATATATGTATGGTCTCGTTAAACCGTAAGCAATCTAACTTCTTTCCACTACTTTTGTTTCATTATGACCTTTCGGTTATAGGGGTTGATGGTGGACGAATTGTTGATTGGAAGCAATTGGACGCGAAGTGTGGCGTAACGTGGATGTGAAATACCTGTATTCATATTATAAATGAGTAGTGCCGTATACACACGGTGCCTGATGTTCTCAGTGTTCTATGTACAAGCTCTCTAACAGAACCGAACCAGACAACAGGTGTTCATCGAATCTACCAGAAGAGAGGAACGTTCGCCAAGTACTCCTCGCGAAGGCCCGTTCTTGTCATTCGACACCACCGCTATCACTACCTTTCCAATTTCCCTCACATTCCTCCCTCAACAACACATCCAATCAACTTCTCTGCCTCCTCCTTTGCATTTCCCGTATGTAAACAAGTTCGGACTCTATCCCTTCCTCTTGTCGACCTTTCGTCAACATTCGAAGGTCCTTCCATTTTGCTTTCGAAATTTATGAGCTTGTCCATTAGCGACGAATCTCAGACCACCGAAATGTGTCTATCAAATGCGCTAGAGATTTTACAAGAGACGGAAATGGAGCTCGTTTGAAAAGAATAATGATATATAATCGCTGGATGCAAAATCAATCACGCGGGTTGACAAGGTTGGGGAAATCGCTGCCGGATGGATCAGATATTGCAGGAGCGAGGTGGCGAGTGATGCCTTCGTGCGGGGGCGGAATGTAGGTTGAGGGGGGCGATCGTAGTTTTTGGATAAGACAGAGGCTGTCGGATACAGGAGCTCTAGTTGGGAAAAAACCTGATTATCACCGGCGATAGAATTCAATTATTCGTCTGAGTTTCAAGCTTGGAGTGCGGTGACGAGGTCGTAGATGACTTACACACGCTAGTAAGGTGTAAGCGTCTTTGAACGCTGCTGGACTTACATTCCGCCCAGGCGCTACCTCAACGCGCCAGACAGCCCTGATTTCGCTCTATATTCACGTCTATGGTGTGCAAGAGCTGTCAACCGGGCATGCTTGACAGCTCCGGACAGTAGCGTAAGACAGTAAGAAAAATGTAGAGAGGGGTGATAGAAGGTGCACCTGAACAACCACAAAGAGAATGATCTCGCCGGTTCTGTTCAATAACGTCATCCAACCTCGTATTATGCAATAGTACTATGTAATATTGAACAAAACATCTTGGGGGAAGAAAAACGGCCAGGTTTGGGCGAGAGAGCAAGAGACTGACCATTCAATAACAACTCTACTGTTCTCCATTTGGGATTTTCGAGAGTGATCAATGTCCTGTCGAGACAATGTGGACCTTAATCACATAGAGCGAGGCTTGCATAACCACTCACTGGTTGAGTATGGATGAGTGAAGTCAGCCAGCAGTTCTGGTACCCGGGTCGGGCATGCATCAACATTGGCCTAATCATCATTTGACCACTGCAAGAAGGTGTATACGAAGGCAGAAGCGTGAATTGGGGACCTATTACGAAGAAAAGTTTCGGGAATAAAGTGGATGGCCGGGGAGCACGGGATTATCAGTTCAGCGTCTGTATCCAGAGGTCTCAGCCTTCTGTGACCGTCGCAGCGAGAGGAAATCCATACTTGACGGAACTTGGTCATCGAAGCAAGTGTGCAACCCGGAACTAACCATTACCGGATACATGATGGCATCAATCTGTCATACACTTAGGTACATCCTTTTGTTACTGATCAATACTAAATATTTGTGGGCTATTCAAAACGCTAAGAAAGTCCAATTTATTACTACCGTGGACCGGATAGAGAAAGTCCCGAGTGGCTATTTGTTGTCCTGTGAGAGCTGTGATATATTTTAGGCCCAGCGAGACTTTAACTCGCATTTTCGCATTTTTTTGGTATTCCCATTATTAAGAGCGAATATACTCCTACAACGAGTCAGGTGCAGGCATGATTTGGAGATTACAGTAGATGTAAATTGATCATGCTAGTGTTATTAAGCCAGGAATGTTTCGAGGGGTACATCTGCATCTCGATCGCAGTGTTGTAGATTTACTGTCAAGAATGAATAAGATATAGCCGTATGGTCATTTGTGCCTTTTTAGCAGGCAAAGACGATTGCTTCCAGGATCGGAAATTTGAAAGATCTCTGGAGCTCTGGTAGAGCCAACAATCTTCCAGCGCTCGCCACCGAGTCGGCTTCTGGAAAATGTCAATGAAAGAGCTTAGCATAGAACAGGCCCAAACTGGGGTACTTGAAGAATGAATAGACCACATGAAGATCTGAATATGTTCAACGTGTACCATGTTTCCAGCATCTAGTTCTCACCCACGTCCAGAAAGAAGAAATACATGCAATCGAGGTCTATAAAAGCAGGCCAGCTATATCGTCAGTTCCCCAGCAATCTCCCCGCTACTTGTCTACAATCTCATATTTCTACAATGCAAAGACCTGGTGCACCTGACCTGGTAACAACTCTGCTTGTCTCTCTTTATGATATGTTCATGACCATGTATTTGTGACAGAATTCTGGCCGCATTTTCTTCGAGATCTTGAACGGCCAAAAGCTCCTCGTTGGAAGTAGCAACACTACCGTTGATATCAAGCCCACCAACAAAGTCGACAGCATGGACGATGCCTTGGTGAGTGTGACGATAGTGAAATCTATGTGATCTCAACTAGTGTCTTTTAGTGGGAGTTGATTCGCAATTCTGATGGGTACTATTACATCAAAAATCGCTCCAATGGGCAATACATAGTTCGCGACAGTAACAACGCAGCAAGTCCATCCCCTTTGTTTCACCTAACTCAAAATTAAGATAACCCCTAGGTCCTCACCAGTCAAAGTGCAGGAGAGAAGAGCAAATGGCATATTGATTTGGCTTCAAGCCTTTCTGTCGACAACTGCAAGGTGCGATAGATATTGTATAGAAAACTGACGTTGAAGATCTCAGTGTT
Organism: Agaricus blazei; assembly: GCA_029719445.1. Lineage (NCBI taxonomy): Eukaryota > Fungi > Basidiomycota > Agaricomycetes > Agaricales > Agaricaceae > Agaricus > Agaricus blazei. The sequence goes on from SSNC01000011.1 coordinate 99,515, forward strand.
GTGTCAGGTTTCTATGAGGCCTAAGGATGCTAGTGAGACTGTCCTCGTCTGGGGTAACCAAGACGGGAAGGTGAGTTATAAACATCTACCGAGCCAGCTTAAACTTGATTAAAAATAATTTCGCTTCTCAGCTTGTTCTGGCTATCAACAAGACCTCCCTCGAAGTAACCCAACAGGCTGACCAACTTTTCAAGTTGGCCTATGCTGACGGTGAAGATTGGTCTTAAATTAAAGCATTAAACCTAGAACCTGGAATCTTGATACTTTTGATGATGAAATAAGTTTGGATTGTGTGTTGTGTAGGAGAATATATGCTTGAGAATTTGATTGATGTCATTCAACTCAAATGTCTACAATTTTCGAGGGCTATTCTCTTAATTAAATGTATCTCTCAAAGCTGAGAACATCTCAGGTCCTTGTATCCGAAAATGCTTGAGGATAGATCAGGTTCAACTTGAGACTCCGCCGAGAAAGTGGTTGGTATTCTTCCATTTTCTGTATCTTGGCCACTCAATCAATCGCTTGTTGTATCTCAGTAGTCCTTGGCTCTAAATGTGTGCTGGAACCAGAATCATTTTGGATGGATCACTTACGATCGTAGGCTGATGTTATTTTCCAGTTTCTAGCAGTTTCTCTTGGGCTTACTAGACATAAAGCGTCCGATCTTGGCTACATGCTTACTTAAACAACTTGTGGGATTCAGAAGGACGACGTTGAGTTGTCCATCATCTGTTTACACGGCCCTGGACTAACCCTGCACCGGCCCCTGAGTACAATTCTGTCAATGCCTCTTGGTCATCATGATTACTCATGCCCTTTTGTCCTGGGATGAATCCAAGGCAGAGAGACACGGCGGACAATTAGCTGTCAAATGGAGATAAGGGGTTTGATGTCAAGCGGTTTGTCAGATCGTCGGCAACCGTTGATGCGCCGTGTCACAGGTGTGACGTGGATCCTCCTAGCATATATTAGACTACTTACTAGGCTTACCTGGAGTTAGTATAGGAAAGACAACAGGTATCAGTGATTGTCTCGTATCTGGAAGTCCTTGTAACGGCCATAAGGCCCGTACATTGGCTCATTCATATCACCCGACTTGTGAAGCGTGACAGATGAGGTAATTGACTCCTGATTTGACGCATCAGTATTGTACCACTTGACATCAAACCCGCTACCTCCATTTGACAACTGTTTGTCCGCCGTGTCTAGACCAACTTGGTCATGTTGTTAATTTGGTGATCGCATTGTTTGAGAGGAGGCTGAGACGACTTACCTTTAGTCCAGTGTACTTTGAGGGTTTAGTAAGGCCTCACATACCCAATGGTGATCTCTACATCTATCCGAGGGATCCATCATGGTCCACAACGAGGGTTTGTCATTACTCTGGATGTTTCTTTTCTTTTTCTTCGGTGAAACAATGCACGATAGCCAACTTATTAAACTGACTTCGCATGTACAACAGGGGTAATATATTGAGCAAATTGCCAATGGTCAGAAATCACACATGCTCGGCCAAAATAGTAACGACAAAAACAATAGCAATGATAATATTACCGCGAACATAGGCATCCTGTGCTCTATTTCTCCAAATAGTAGTTTATTTGTGTCTTGTGGCATTCAAATCATTCTTATTGAACGTTCTCTCAACGTAATCAGCTACGAGAGCCCGTGGCAGATAATACAACAGAATTCCATTGCAGAATCACTAAGTCGCCCCTATGTTGTCAAGCTTGACACCGAAAAAAGTTTGAATCAAAGGACTATACCATGTTCTTACCGTAGAATTGGGATTGTTTCTTGACAGCTGTCTTAAAATCTTATCAGTGATCATGATGCTTCTGGTCAGCTTCTGGTCATTAATTTTATCCGGAACTAAATATTGCCGGACAAATGATGGCATCAAAGCCATCTGCAGTGGGTAAGCAATTAATTGTTGCCCCATTCGATCGTGATAATCAGGCAATAGTGCCAAAAATATGCTAATAATTACTAGTATGAGAGGCGGAGATGGTGGCCCCCAAGCTTTTTGACAGGGACACAACTCACGATGTCTACGGAATATGCGGAGCATTGATACCTTCTCCTCCGCTCTCACTCTTTTTGTACAATCAAGGGTTTGTATACATGCTTATGGCCCAACCTGATATCATAAACCGGACAGAAATAGTTCCGGGAGGCTGTCCGGCGCCTTGTTAGCTAGAGTATTCACGATCGGTGCTGGAAACATGTTTGGTCTATCGGACTTTCACACAGGTTCGTCAGTAATGTAACTTTCATTCTCCGATCACCACATATGTACATAGTTTGGGCAATATAGTGGTTCATCAAATGCATGACGGAACTAATAGACAATTCACCGTTTACCTTAAGTGAGGATAATAATGCATCAATGGGTATCTTGGCATTTTATCAATTACGGTAAAACCTGTACGGGGCGGGTCGGCGTCAAATGGACCTGACATGGCTGTATAGATTGGGCTATCTCTACCTAACACTTGTTCCCAGATGGGAAGACTGTGGGACGCACTATATGAATCTCCGGTAAAGGACAGGATGCCCACGCCGAATTGGATTTTTCTGGAAAACAAACATTCAAAGTCGGAGCATTTTCTAAATGAAATCTAAATGCATTTGATCCTATGGACGTGGTGTTGAGTGTAGCGCTCACAGAATGGGGCTGAACAGGTAATTGACATAAGTGATGTCTTCTGGGTCTTTGTTCTTTCCGAAGCAATTGTATTGTCCTGCCATTTCAAGAGTCCGGAGATAGTATCTAGCGGTCTCGGTTAGAATTCCACTCTGCCGGTGTTTGGAAAGTTCTCAGCTAGAGGTCCTGGATTGAGTGGAAAGTCAACTGAGCCAAGAAAATCAGTAACGAAGTTTCGAACAATCTCGACCAGTGGCTCCCTCCTAGAGGGCATAAGCATTAATGGGGACTGAAAGATTCAATCGATACATTTCACGACCAAGTTCTCGCACTCTTTCCAGTCAAAGAAATCTTCATCGATCAAGTCATTGGAATATTATTGATTCATATGGTCTTACGACGGCTATTGAGACCCTCAAACGCATAATTAATTGTATGATCCATTGTCAAAGGAGACTTGAACCCGTTCGAAACTGGCACTAGAGAGGCTTGGCAAAGTTCCATTTGTGAGAGTTAGCCAATGGACAGATCGTTCGAATATTCAGATTGGCACAGGATCACGGTGTCTACAGGATCCGATTCTCACCTGCATTCAGAGTCACGAAAATGGGGAATCGAGGTCTATAAAAGCTGGCTTTGTATACTGCCGTTTCCTCATCAGTTTGCCCAGTACTCACTTGCAATCTTATCCTCCAAATCACCTTCGAGACCTTTCACAATGCCAACCCCCGGTGCACCTGACAAGGTAATCGACTATATTGTCCCCTCTTCCCGTGTTCAAATCATTGAATCGTGTAGAACTCTGGCCGTGTTTTCTTCGAAATCTTAAATGGTCAAAAGCTCCTCGTTGGAAGCAACAACGCTGCTATTGACATCAAACCTGCTGATAAGGTCAATAGTACGGACGACGCATTGGTATATTCTTTAATAGTGAAACATACTTGACCTCACCGAGTTTCTTTCAGTGGGAGTTGATTCGTAACTCCGATGGATTTTTCAACATCAAGAACCGTTCCAATGGACAATTCATTGTTCGAGGTAACTCTGGGGTAAGTTTGATCTATAGGACCTGAATTGTTCGAGACTAAGCTACTATCTAGGTTGTTACCAGTCAAAGTGCGGGAGAGAAAGGCAAATGGCACATTGACTTAGCCTCAAGCCTCTCTGTCGATGAATGCAAGGTACGATAGTTTTCTGAGATGAGGCTAAACATCTGAGTACTGTTTTAGGTGTCCATGAAGCCTAAAGATGGGAATGAAACCATTCTCGTCTGGGCTAACCAAGATGGAAAGGTGGGCCTTCAAAGCTTATCGAGCTAGCTTCACGTTGATGATTTATCTTTCACCTAGATTGTCCTCGATACCAATAAGACATCTCTCGAAGTAACTCAACAAGCTGATCAACTCTTCAAATTCGCTTTTGCTGATGGTGAAGATTGGTCTTAAGTCGGGATGTAAAGCTTGAAAGTTGAATATTTGCGGTAGTTATGGTAGCGACCTGAGTTTGAATTGTTTGTTGCTAATGCCAAACTGTACGTGCGTTGATGGAGAGAGAATTGATAAAATGTGTTCGAAAAAGTTTTTTTTATTGCAATGAGTTCAAAAGCCGTTATCAGGACCTTCTAGTCATTCTTCGAGTACCACAAGTGAATTGTACTAGCGTTTGAACTATGGCAACAACAAAATGATTAACGATTGAACGCAGCCAGGTTAGCCCAGAGGCCGTTTGCCAGAATTATATGTAACAATCCAGCGCCTTTCGAGACCCACATTGAATAATGCTAGAGATAACTCATGACTTCATGAGCGCTAACTTGGCACGGTAATGGGGACCATCTAAAATTAGAACGCGAGATTTTTAGCCATTCTAATACCCTTCATCAGCACTCGATGGGCACATGCTGGCAACTCACGGGTGCGTTGGGTGCACTACAAAAATCTGGTCCGACATCAGTTCTACAGAGAAGTAAAGTTCCAAGCTTAAGGTACTTGATCCAGTATGAAACGGACCTGCGTGAGACGCTCTGAAGATATTCCGTCATTCTAACACATGGTTCATTTTCAGCGGCACGCCGTAAATGTTGAATTGGCGCTAAATGACGATCCATCTGATACATTTTACACATTCAGCCGAACTTCTCGCTCGACTCGACGTTTCTCGCCGATCATACGAGATCAACAGACTAGTTAATCCCTGTCAAGTTGGCTTGCTCGCTAATAATGCATGGGGCTATGCCGGCCAATGAAGCGCTCAAACTCATACTGAGACATATCAGAAGAGACTTGTTGGAAAGTGGCTTGAGAGGGGCTTGGATGGCTTCTGCTTGGGCGGCATGATGTACCAACTGATGGTATAAGCATTTCAAATCGCTCAGAGTTTGGGATATTTACCGGATCTCAAGACAGATCAGGCCTATATAAGCTGGCTCTCTATACCGTTCATTCCTCTTCAATCTGCCTACCTTCAACCCTAGCACCTGACAAAGTAATGATTTGCGTTTCTCTATATGCTAGATTCACCGAATTTTTGTTCAGTGGGAGTTGATTCGCAATTCCAATGGGTATTGCAATATCAAAAACCGTTCTGATGGACAATACATAGTTCGCGACGGCGCTTTGTGGCGACTAAAACCAAGATAACATACAGGTTGTAACCAGTCAGAATACTGGAGAGAGAGGTAAATGGCCTCAATAATGCAACTGTCCTCGAGTCCCTATGAGGGGATAAGCAGGCGATGAGGTAACGGCGATGATTTGTTTTCCACGGTCGCTGATTGACCCTGCACCGGTCTCTATCTGCTGCTTTCCTTCTCGCCGCTCCTGCCCTGGTCCTCGTCGTTTCCCTCGATTATTGGTGCTTGAGGGAACGCCCAGGAGGTCAAACCTCTTCTAGTGCCCCAAATGCCGGCCAAGTACTCTCATGTCAAAAAACGCACCGCGTCTGGGCTGAAGCGGAAATCCAATCAAAGCGCTGCTCAGCCCGTCCATAGCATCTCTGCGGATGATCGTTTCGGACATGTCAACGGCCACAGGCACAGTTATGGCCATTTCCATGGCCATGGTCCCAACTATAAGTCCAATCCCTTGGTCGATAGGAGCATCTCTCAAGCGATGTCGGCCGTCGCACACCTCAAACCAGCCATTTCAGAACTAGAACGTTCTATCGCACGTATACTTCTCATTCGCTACGAACATGACATTGCTCGACTCTTCTCCACTCGCATTTACACCCTGTCGCTTGTCCAACTCCCGACGTTCGTCATGCGATGCCTTTCACTGGGCGGTCCAAGCTGGTTGGCTTGGAACTGTAATTCCGAAGAAATCAAGGATTTCTTTAGAGCTGTACTTGCTATGGATATGCGACAAGCTGGCGAAAGGGTCGCAACCAAAAGCGTTTTGTGGTCGTACACTGCTTTACGACAATTCGTGCGTTCTAGAACTACCACCTTTGGCATTCTACTCAATCACTGTTGCAGGCACTATCCAATAATATCTCCATCTGTTCAAAGAGAGGTCTTCACTCGCTTCGTCTTCTCCCTCACTATTCGACTATAAAAGCCCATCTCGACACCCTTGAAACTTTACCCCTTCCAACATTCACCAAACCTCCTTACCTCGGTTCATTACAGGAAGGCCAGTCCGCTCTAGAAGATGCCTGTGAACTCAAATATGGTCGTATCAACGACATGCCAGCCCATCCTGATTGGAACGAATCAAGTAATTGGAAAGAAAAGGTTCGGTATGGTTACGAAAAGACCGTTCAGACATTATGGCGCGTCGCGAGAGAATTCGACGTTCGTGGATACGGTCTAGTCCTACGCGAAAAGTTGACGACGAAATGGTGTGAATGCGGATGCTCGACTGACCACTTGGGCGAAGTTTGCGAGCGTACAGTGAGGGAGGAAGAAGAAGAAAATAGTGTTCGTTTAGGGAAGCAGAAAGAATGGGATGGTAGGGGGAGTGGAGTTTATGGTTGGGAAACCGAGGAGGAAGAGGACATATGGGAGGTTGATTTGAATTTTGGTGGAGTAGAGCCAGGTCAGGATACAGATACTGGTGCTACTAGACTGAAGGAGACGGACATATCAATCGGCGAGATAATGGAATGGAGATATCTTTGCGCGGAAAAAGAAAAGGAAAAGGTTTGTGCTTTTGCCTCTATCATCGTCAAACTTATACCGTTTCTCAACAAAGGGTAATGCGGCTTTTCGGAAAGGAAACTTCGAGGATGCTGTGAAATGCTACGAAGCTGCATATCGAATCGATCCCGAAATACCGCATTATCAACTTAATCTCGCTGCCGCTCACCTCAAACTAAACAAGTAAATGAAGCTAATTCAACTTTATCGTCAACGCTTATCCCTCATTCCCTTGCAGTTGGCTTAAAGCGGAGACGGCATGTACAAAAGCCCTGAGTCAACATCACAGTACGAAAGGACTTTATCGTCGTGCTCGTGCGAACAGGATGCTAGGAAGAGAGGGTGACGCTATACGAGGTAAATGTTTCTTAGGACTTCGATTTGGAGAATTTCGCTAATGGAGGAGAGGGCTTCTTTTTTCTTCTAGATCTAAAAGCAGCGTTAAAGCTTCAGCCAAGTAATACCGAAGCTTTGAATGAGCTTATGTCACTTATACCACTCGTATCGGATTCAGAGGGGAGATCCAACGGCGCTGCGATGACTACGGAGGAACTGAGGACCCCGGCACCGAAAAAGATGAAGACAAAAATATCTTCATCACCTATACCTTCATCGTCATCTGCATTACCATCATCAACCACGTATTCACCATCAGCATCTTCATCCTCGTCAAAATCAGATACCACTACCAATAATAGTCCGACCAATTCATCTTCATCCTCATGCTTATCCTCATCATCATCATTCGAACAATATCAACAAGACCTTTTCTGTCGTCTTGGTATACCCAAGTTCAAAAGGTTCAAAGATCCCCCGTTTAGTAGAGTCAGTAACGACAGTCGAAGACTCAAAATCGTTTTACTGCCGACTTCGAATGCACCTTTTCCACCCGTCCCACCGGCTCCGTTCAATCTCGAACATATGGCTAGTCTCTTAGAAGGACTAGGAGGGCTTGGAAAGGAAGCTGGCCGTGATTTTCCATTGTTCCCTCCAGCATCGACGGCGTCTCGTGGTGAGCAGTATGGTTTTGAAGGTAGTGGGAAGGGGACGGGGAGTGTTGAGAAGGATGGGAATGGAAAGGCAAAAGGAAAAGGAAAGGGAAAGAAGAGCGAGAGAGTCAAAGAGATCGAGAATATGAAAGCGGAGGGTATGAGCTATCCTTCTTGGGATAGGTATGTTGTCAAGTTGGTTTAAATTCTTTCGATATCCGAGTCTCTTTTCCATGGTTGTTGTTTTCGTGTGTGTGCATGCGTTCTGTTCTTTTTATGTGTATATGTTCCTTGCTGTTTATGTAGCAAAAAAGAAGGGTTTTGTTGTGTAAACGTAGTGATAATCTCGCGGACTGTACCAACACAATACAAGAAGGTGATGGCAACAACCTTCGCCTAACATTGCCAAATTATATTGCCGATACCGCCAAATGTCGTATTCGGAGACGCTCCCGTAGAGGTTGCCTGGCTTGCCATCAATATAATAATATTGACAGCCGGTACAAGATGTAAGGACGAAACCTTGCGATTTCGCTGCATATTATCATCGACAGTCCGATCGATATATTTAAGATGGAACTATTAATTGGAGTGGCTTGCGGAAGTAATGTGGGGTTTTACTTCTCCGGCGTCCACTGCTGATCTCGGACGGGTTTCGGAAGCTTGGATGAGAATGATGGTTGTGATTGGAGCGGTTGGTGAATGTTAGTCAGGGGTAGGATAAGCTAACCCTCGCGAGAATTTAGCCTCTATGGACGGGGGTGGGGCGAATGCTGCGAGTTACTCAGAGTATGTCCTTATTCGTGAGTGCCTGAAGATCTCATTCTTGAAACAGTAGCCTGTTCAGCGGAATCTCTGGTGGCTACTAGACGTGGACAAGATACACGGAATCTTGACAATCAACAACCAAGGCCTCGAAAGTGCGCCACATTGGGTAGATGATCATATGTTGCGAAGCTGATTGAGCAGGGGCCGGCTCGACGACTCCCCACCATTTTACGGTCCTTGCGGCGTATGTATCTCTCTAGAACTTCAACAACAAGCAACACTGACATTCAAACGGTTGAACCGACAAAGACAATCCCCATACATTTCAGTTGCATAAGATTTTCTTGGATGCAACACAGGTCATGTCAAAACTATTGAGGAAGCGGGGAACCACAACCACTCGTCCATCGTCCCTAGAAATTGTCGCTTGCTAGAAACGGCAGCTTTGAACTGTAGTTATCAGCCAACACGCGAGTTCATAAAGATCTCGGTGCACTTCCAGGAAAACAGCTTTGTACCAAGTAGCCTGCAGGGGAAGTGGTTTGGGCGAGAACATTGGGGGCATTTCAGCAACTTTGATCTAATTGGAGTCTTGGGGCCGAGGTGACGGGGTGTGGCGTTAAAGCGCGTCGCAATTCCGGGATATTTTGGAATCAATAGTGATCTTGACATTTGGTAATGTTTGGACCTCTCTGGCACCATCCCCCGGGATCAAAAGATCCTGATATTTCTACAATGCGATTTTGTTTGGAGTCTGGACCCGTCGCGGAGAGACTGCTTCTCGGCAATTTTCACTTCATGTTACGATCCTTTGTTTTGTTTATATAGATATATATTGTTTGAGGCTTCCTGAAACTCTGTAGCGGGCGGAAAGAAGTATGGTGCAGTCTCACGCATTTCGGGCTCAGTGTACAGCCTGAAAACTGCTTCATCTCACGAACAATACTTAACCATGATCCAGGCAATGCTACTCAAATCCTGGCATTTACCCGCGCGAGGTTTATTAATATTCGAGACTAAGGGTGGTGGCTGACCCTGGATCGGCCTGAATTTTCCGGAATATTTTTGAGGACTGCCCAACAGTTCTGTAGACTGGTACGTCGTCAACAGTACAAGGAACTGAGCTGAGTACAATCACGAAAACTGATCGTAGGTTGTTTGCCTATGAGTTAGGAACTTGAAGCACCTATCCGTTTAGCCTTTTCACATGCTAGGATAGAACTAGCAATGATCGAAGAACTCGCTTCCTTACTCACCCTAAAGACTTCCGTGCTAACTCCTGCCCGGGAAGAGGGATTATTTTTATGGGTTAGCCCCGGTCGTAAATGGCAGTGCCCGTGTCGTATCAATCAAACCCTGGGGTGATGCCAGAAGGTAGTATAAGAACACACGCTAGCCTGACGGCGCCTCAACCTGTACACGTTTTGGAAAAATTTTCCTCCTCGATCGTGTTATCCTGTTTACTGCTCCTCCGCATATACCTACCTCACCCCCTACACTCGTTTAACTCACACTCCTTATCTCTCGACCTCCCCAATAATGCAGCACTCTTTTACGCGTAAAATTGTACTTGCTACCCTGTTGGGTGCTTTGGGTGTTTTGGCGCAACAGCCTGATGTTCCTACGTCTGTATCGCTTATTAGACTCTGGACGCGTTTCTGATGAATGAATCAGATATATTGGCGAACTTGTTATTTCTAACATCCTCGATAATGGTGCGTGACCCCGCGTGCGCTTATATCGTGATTCAAACTGAATGTTGATATTCTCTTTCTTCAGGCAAATGCATGACTGCCGCGTCCAACTCCGATGGCGCAGCTGTGACTCTTCAAGGGTGTACTGGCGCTCCCTCGCAGAAATGGATTTTCCAGGGCGGAAGTGTCAAAGTCTACGGAAACAAATGTTTAGATGTTTCTAGTGGTGTTGATGCCAATGGGACGAAAATGCAGATCTGGACTTGCGCGGATAACAAGAATCAACAGTGGTCTTACGATGTCGTGAGTCACTCAGCTACTGATTTGTTTTGACGCGATGAATAGAGTTCTTTTTCAGTGGAGCAAGCGTTTGACTTGGAAAGGTCACAATAAGTGTCTAGATCTTTCTGCTGGTAGCACTGCAGATGGAAACCGAGTAAGTTCTTTGCGTTATGCTTTCAACTCCTCGCAATCTGATAGACGTACTTGGTTCCTTCAGTTACAAATCTGGGACTGTGTCTGGAACCCCAACCAATTTTGGAATACGGGATACTTGTCTAAAAGCCTCCCTCAAACTAGTCAAGCAGAGCAATACGGCATTAACAACTGTGGGACAGGTTCGGATCAGAATTCCAAATGTCAAACCGCTTGGCTCAAGTACGTTAATGGAGAGTTCATTCAATTCCATTTCATATAAAATTATCTTCATATAGTTCTGCCGACGACTTTTGTCTTTGGGCCCCGCGTGAGTCCCCATCGACAAAGTTTAAGTTAATATTTGAACTCCTCCCGTTTAGCTACTAAGGGCGCTATCGGAGAAACGGAACGCTACGAAGTCGCTTGGTGTACTAAATCCGGCAGAGGTACCCGTGTCATTCCAAACGGTACACTCAAAGGCGTCCATTTTGTCAAGACACCCGATTACGTCCAAATAACCGGTCAAGGTGATTTCACGAAGATCAATATCCCGGCCGGCGACGCTGGAGGTGAACTTGATAACCGCGGTGCTGACGCCAGGGGTAACCCCAGTACGTTAGCTCCTTTCCCATGTTTCATTTGGCCTTTGAAAGTTGAGTTACGGCTTTGATAGTTGGCGGGCTGGTCTATGCTGACGCATTTGGTCAACCGCAACAATTTCACGAATGGACCAATTTCATGTCGGATAAGGAATTTTGCTTCCGTGCTTGTCATGGGCCTAGAGCAATGGAACTTTGCAACCATGTATTTGATGAAATGGGATGCTACTGGGTACGTCGGATGCTTACCTTCCATAAATGAATTGAAATTTGACATCAATCATTTAGAATATGCCGGCCAACTACGACCCGGGTTTCGAAAATTGCGAAGGCGTTGATGCGTGAGTTGCTCCCGTCTATCCATGGTATCAATACTCTGCTTAACATGTCCGATCATCTAGTGAACCAATGGGTGTCTACAATGTCAACGGTCAGCTTAGTACATACACCCAAGGTCACAAACCCACACCCCCACCCCACCCTGCTCCCTCATCTTCAAACTGTCAAGCCTTACCCACTGTTTCATCTTCCCCTGTTCAAGCCCGCCGTTCCCTCGATAAGAAATTTGCTCCCAAGTTCCCCGAGTACACCCCTGCACCAGCTGTCTAACTTCCTTCATAACATAGTGGACTAATGATTTATTGGTTGATTGGTTGATTGCTTTCTGGGTTTTGTATTCGGTTTCTATGGTTAATAGGGTGATCTTGTCATAACGCCTCTTCTACAATACCTATTATTGGTGACCACCAACACGATCAGTGTGGACCGGTGGCTTGTTTCGCAGCGTTCCAGAATTTGTTCTAGATAATATATTTTGCTACAGGATAATAAGTACAAGTGAAATCGAAAACAGAGCACTTAGCAAGAAAAGATGCTCGAGTATAGCTACAAGATGTCCATGCAAAGGTGATAAATGAGAAAGGAGATGCAATGATAAACTGAGAGAAAAAGTGGCGGCCATGGAGAAGAGAAAAAGAACTTGGTAAATGAAGTAATGAGGAACAAATACCCGAAATCGAGCAAGCCTTGGTTTGAGAGATGCGGGAAACAGATGAAGGGTAGAGGCTGGAAGAAGAATAGGAAAGTGCGAGTGAGTAATGAAGAGACCAGAAATAAAGTGTTCGGGAACCCTTGACGACGGAACACACCAAATGTCAGCGTCGTCAAGCCATGACGGAGATCATGGCATGAAATGATTTAGGGGCGGCCTTGAAATGCAAAACAAAGTCGCATTGGGGGCCTGTCTCCGGGCTATGAGGGTACCTTGTGCATTTTTCGACAGTCTTCCACTTCTGGCCAATAAGCGCTAATGCTTCTTCACCATTTTGTGCCCTTCCACTCTCAACTAACCAACATCCGATGACCATCCCTGTTCTTCCAACACCACCCCGACAATGGACAGCGGTGACTCGACCACGTCTCTCATTGTCTTTGAGTACTTCCATGACCGAATACATATATTCGGTTGACTTGGGTAAACATCGGTCAGGAATGGGGAATCGGTGAAATTCGATTGTATCTGTGTCGATTCCTAGAATCTTTGCACGAGAAGTGAGGACTTCGCCACAATAGGGTTTCAGTTCACCACACTCCGTGAGGTCAATAAAGGTTCGAACACCTGCTTGCAGTAATGCATCAAGCTTGGGTTTGTTTGGATTCGCTGGCGTCCAAGGGTATTCGCAAGCAACGAGCAGTGGAGTAGCCCAATACGAGTTTGGTATGGGTCGAGGACGAGTTGTAGTCAGAGACCCAGGTACGTAAGACTGCTCCCGCTTCTCGTCATGGTATTCAGGCGGCGCTTTGGCGTCTGAGTGAGACAAGCGTTGGTGAGCAGTAGATAGAAGGTGAGGACTAGGTGAGGGAAGGCGTAAGATGCTCATGATGAGACCCATGATTGTAATATGTGGAAGTGTAGATTGGATGGGAGTAATACAGACCAGTTCTGCTCGAGTCCCTAGCTTTATGTACCCTGGAGTTTCCGGATCAACTCAAAAACTTCCAACTTATAGCAACTAAAAATAACCAACAACTACGATGTGTGTGGCAGTGCCAACCAGTGCTAAGCGGCATTGTGCTCTTGTGCGCCTGTCTACTAGAAAAAATAAATATTCCACACGATACCGGAACGTACAACGATGGAGTTCTGCAGAGGTAAGCAACTCGGCTGCCCACGGGTCAAAGTCCGGTGGGGGTATCGGATTGTAAACCTCGCCTGGAATGCGTGCACGACCACGTGTGGGCCACTGGGCTTCTACCTCCACGTGTTCCTTCTCAGAGATCGATCCTGGATCGATCATAGATGCCCTCAAGCTTCTCCTGATGCAAGGAGCTATGTCCGAGTATCCCCATAAGTGGATCCAGAAAGGCCTTGACCGTACTCAAAGTCAAGATGTTCTGGAAGGATTCGAGCAGACTTGACCCGAGTAGTCGATAGAACCCGGAACCAAGATACTCGATGCCCAATATAAGCTACTGACATTTATTCTAGACCACTTGCCCCGTCAAGTCGTGGGAATGATCGACTACTCCATTGGGTGGACATTTTAAGGTGCCATGCGGGAAAATGTTCTTTTATGCCGTCTGATGTAAAATTACGATTTTGATTCTGCTGAACACACAACTACAAAAAAGAACCCCTGACTATAGGCCCCACGTTGAACGCTAGGCAGAAGGCAGAAGCCCACGATTAATTGAATTCTCCATTAGCGTGGAAATACAATTCAAATTATCGAGCCGATACTGTACAATCAGTGTGATATAGTAATGACTTCGTTATCGACGGGTTTGAATCCGAGTACCCCAGGGGCTACCCCAGAATGAAGTACATTTAGACTTGACCCCATATAGCAGACACTTTATCTAGTCTGATAGTGATATATATGATTCGCTTATTGTTCAATGGCACCAAATCTACTCCCTCACACGCCTGAAAGACTGCCCCGGTTTTAGAATCGAATATCTATCTGTTGAATGCTGCTCTGAAACAAACCTTCTGCGATCCAAATAAGGTTGTTGGATCGTGGACATATCTTCATGGAACAAACGCAGTGGTGTAAGACTTATCCGTAACTCTTTATAGATACGGCTATCAGTATCGGAAAAGGAACGGGTGTCTCGGGCGATAGCGGAAAAAGTTAGCACACTGACAGGCACAGGAGAAAAAGGCGGTGCGAAGGGGACGAAGATAGAATGTGTGTCTATTCATGCTTCCAAAGCCTTAAATTAGAATACTTGAATCGGTGGTGCACGAAGATTTGTTTTTAGATCCAGATCTTCACCCAGGCACGATAGAACGAGATCACTGACTCTTGGTCATTAGCCATAAACGTACATTACGCAAAATTTTCGAAGGCAGTCAATAGTCCAGAGTTGTACATGAATTCTGCCTCCTTCAATCGGTGGTAATCAGTTATGAGTCATCACTTCTTCTAAACCCACAAATTGATGCTACATTCCTTCAGCAGAAGCAACGAGTTTTCCACTGCAGTAACAAAATTTCCAGACCGTACAGCCTCATACGATTCGCCATCAAAGCACCGATCCAACCTTGTTTGCCTCAGATTAGGAATTAAACCTGCCCAAGCTATCTGCCTATTTTGATGACGCGCTTCGAACTCGGTATATACATCTCTTAGATATATTTAAATCCTTCCTAAGACTTTTGAGGGGTCGGATAGGATTGGAATGTAGGCGTATGAGGGGGAATGAGAGCCAAGAATGAAAGTCTTCGTTTAAGGAGAATTTATCTCGAGATAGGTTGGACTTTGGCAACCGGAGGATGCGTTGCTCATTCTAGATGCAACCTCAACGCTGCTCTATGGTACAAATGCGTTTTTTTTCGGCTTCTATGGTAACGTATTCCAGATTCCCGAACGCATTCAGGTGCTCAAGAAGCTATGAAGTAAGTTTTACATGTGCATGGAGTGTTGTGAGATTGAAGCACGATTGACACTCGAATAGTCCATCTCTAGGTATGTACGAGTCAGGGGCAGCCCGACTGTTTGGAGATCTGGGTGTCGAATGAATAAGAGTAAGGGGTCGAATTGCTGCGGTGATATAGAGACAAAATTCTCGAGCATAGGTAGGTAACGAGATTGTTGAGAAAATTTTTTCAGACAGGTTTCGGTCGGTGAATTCGGATTTCCGTAGCATAGAAGTTGAGAGATCGTTTAACTTGGGCAAGACAAAGAAATGTAGCATACTCACACAAGTCCAGATCTTTGTCGATTAAATCAACCGGGAGGTCTGATGGTGGGATGAGATCGAGTGAACCGCTGAGTAAGGTTGGCTTATGATATCGAACGCAAAGGGAATAGCAGACACTCTCTGACAAAACCAGTCACCGCGTAACACCTGGAGGTTCTATGAGAGCGGACGACCTGCGCCGGTGCCTGGATGTTGTGGAATGATGCATGACGTTGGTCGAGTTACAATTTCACTGAATAACACGATACGGCATAGGTCAGTCGTGGGAGCGAGGCTGATTGATCATCCCTGAATCCATCAAGTTTGCTTATGCATGAGCTGATTGTCTATCGATGTCTGGGTGTCACTTTCACAAAATTCTTTGACCTTCTTGTACCGGGTGTCGACATCTGAGTTCCGTTATTTGAGGGTGTATATTTCTGACTAAAAACGTCAGGCTTCGGCCGCTGAGCATGCACTCGAATTGACAGGAGAAATGCCGTCATCGAGCGTTACAGAAGGTTGATCTTCTCACCCCGCCCTCCTTCGCATTCGACAGTTTGGTAGAACGGATTTACATCCGCATGAGTGTACAACCACGAAATCATTCATAAGCAATGTTCTTTAGTTCTATACGAGGGTGACGGCAATCTCTCGACTGAGATTATCACCTCAATAGTACAAGGATATTCGAGAAACCTCTCTGCAGCTGTTTCCTCAGACTATTTTTTTGATCCGGATATACCCCTGAGTAGTGAATGAGAAAAAAGCACATGGTAGTACAGAGATCATGACTAAAAATAATCAGCCCCAGGTGCCGATGCGAAGCACAGCTCGCTTATTGCACGTGCGCTTAGTCGGAACTTATAAAAGCACACTCAGTAAGCATATTATTTTTTGACATGATGATCATGGCAATTTTAGAAAGCGGCGGGCGAGCTGTGTAGGAGAATTTTTGACACCAAGCATGATATTTTTACCTTTTCTGTAAGCTTTCAGAAGCAAACTTGATAGTGATTATAGTGCCCGTCATTGAAATTTTCCAAGAAGGTAGGCTTACAAAATGGTCATCCACTATATACTGTCTCCTCTAGGTGTAGAACCACACTTACATAGCAACAATTTACATTGACACTTTAGAGAAAAATTTTGTGCGCGTACACACAAGGACACTATCATAATCAGAGGGAAAGGTTAAAAGGTTATGTAATATTCTTTATATAGTTCGACGGTCAATGATCGGAGTTGAATTGATGCCGTCATCTGTCAGCTGTCAGCGAATACCTTCTATGAGGTCTACAGCTCAACCTCAAACCATCTTTGGGCCCGTTTTCTGATGCTATACTTCTCCAACCGCGGACACATGCTCTTCAGATTAGTAGCGAAGCTCTCTGCCCTTCCCGCCTCATACACTTTATCATCAAACCCGTCCAATCTCAACCGTCTCATATTCGGAAACAAACCCGACCAAGTTATCAGATCGGTCAAATGGTAAGGTTGGAGTTCGGCATGTGCGTCTTTCAGAGAAATTGTCAGTGTTTCAACACCTTTGAGGTGTCGAACATGACTAGCACATGGTTTCGTTATGTGAGATGAAAGCCATGAAAAAAAGTGGTCGTCAACTGAGAATTTGAATTTGAGATGGGTTAGAACTTTGCGATCGGTAGTTGACTTGTTCATCCTGGAGCTCAATACGACGAGTGCGGCTTCAATGTCATCATACGGTCTAACTGTGTAGCAGTTTGAGGCCTTGATGGAAACACGTTCTAAGTTCGAGAAAGTATCTGGATCTCGAAGGAGCCATGCAAAGGTTTGTGCATGTACGCGAAGCGTTTTGAGATTTGGCAAAAACCTGTTCTTATCGAAAGTTGAATATCCTTCGTCCGAGCGGTCCCATTTCAGGGGGAGACAGATCGTCTGTATACCTGGATGTCGAATGAGGAAGAGGAGTAGGAGGTCGAATAGTTCTGGTGACATAGAGAAAGTCATGTAGCCAAAATTCTCGAGCACAGGCAATGTGATTACTGAAAAGAATTCAGTAAAGTCTTGACCCCAGTCGTGAATTTTCAGCTTCCGTAATACA
This sequence comes from Agaricus blazei, assembly GCA_029719445.1. Taxonomy (NCBI): domain Eukaryota; kingdom Fungi; phylum Basidiomycota; class Agaricomycetes; order Agaricales; family Agaricaceae; genus Agaricus; species Agaricus blazei. Next base: position 117,035 of record SSNC01000011.1, read on the forward strand.
GGGGATTGGTTTCGGAGGAGATTGAATGTGTGAGGGAGAAGGGAGCGAGTCAGCATGAGAGGCGACTCGATCTCCAGCTCTGTGAGCGAGGGAGAGCCGGTCATAAAAGATAGATGGCTTTGCCAAGCCAAAGAGGGCGATGGAATTCTGGGTCTTGGGAACACTATGTAAGGGGGCTACAGCAAATACGAGGAGCCCGCGCGCGGACCAGTTTTTCCGCGTTCAGGCGCGTATTGCACGCGGAGTAAGCGCGGGATCACCAAATTTATGCACATAAAAAACCTAAGAAATACTAGGATCTGTTAGTAGTACACGGTAGATACCGAACGTGCGTATGCCTATATATGCGTTTTAGCGGGCATGAGGACTGTAATTACCCAGCGTAGGCGCCTCCAATATGTGAAACTTACAACGCGGAAAGGCGAGTGAGCCACGCGGACAGACGCGGACCGGGCGCGGACAGTCGATGGCATTTGGATTTGCACGCGGACACGCGAGGGATTACACGCGGACACGCGAGTATTTCACGCGGACTTAGGCGCGGGACCCCTTACAATAACTATGAACACAATATATAGCGGCAAGAGATACCAATACTAGCAGAGACGGGAACCGCAAGATTTAATACTACAAAGGATAACCGAAAATTAAGACAAACTCTCGACACGTCACCTTAGACGGGACGTTCGCTCAACAACTCTTTTGACCATACCTCCACTTTCGCCCATGCTCTTCTAGCGTCTGCTAGTCCTCTCAGTTTGGAACGCCAATCATTTACATTGAGAGGCACACGTAAATTGTTTTTCACGGTGTCGTTGAGAATAGCGTCTGTCCTTTTGTTCCAGATCGCCTCTGCGTGCTCCGACCACCGACCGACATCCAACCCACAGCCTTCAAAGATCCAGCATTGAGGATACCAACACAGCTTGACTAGCTTGTGAGCGTGGCCTGTTCGCTTTAAGAAACAGTGCAACAGTATATCAGCAGAAACTTACCTGTGTACTTATAATATAAACCAGCCAGCATATCGAACTCTGCATCTGAGAGTTCATCATCGACGTACTCGACATCATTTGCATCCTTTGCTACAAACATGTGACTCCGTTGAACGTATAGACCACAGGGACCTCGAAGTGCCTCCGATACTTTCATGTAACGAAGGGCAATTCGTCTCGCAAAGCCCCCGCGCATCAACGCAGCACGAGCGCGAGGTGACGCCATTATCTCCTTGCATTGAAACATATAGAAATCATGATCCCTGCAATTGAACTCATGATCTGAAAGCCGCATTGGCAGGTAGGTTGACGTGGGTGGCTCAGGATCAGCCGGACCCAACGAATCTCGACGAACCACGGTATGAAATCTAACCCCCTCCAGGACCAGCTCTCGGGCTACAGCCGTTTCATCCAATCTATTCTTCGTCGGTTCATCAAGTTTGTCCATTAAGCGACATACCAGTAGTGCAGTAGCCGCTGTTGGCACAGCGAGGTTCCATGGGACAGTCTTCCGTGGACCCAAGTCGAACATATACCAAGTCGCATTGTCTCGTGTTACTCTTCGAATGAAGTTGAGCGACCGGCAATTGAGAACACTAAGGCGATTTTGTTGAGACAAATCCCATTCTGGCGGCGAAGGCCGCTGAACCTCTTTGGCAGCCAAAAGTTTGATGAAGGGAATAGCACTCTTAGCCAGTGGTGTGTCGAATAGAGGACTTGTGGTGCGCACGGTTTGAAGGCCGAGTACCGCTATTAAAGACTTACGGTCATCTTCAGACATGGATGAATTATTAGGTGGTGGCAGGGGTATAGGCGCCACCCAGCCATAATATTCGTACAACAGTCGACGCACTTCTGTCACCAGGCGGTCTGTCAACAAATCCTCGGCTGTTTTTGCTGGCGGGTCCTCCTCTTCTTCAGGGTCATCTCCCCACTCGCGACAACAATCCCACTCGTTGTCAAACGCGTTATACTTCAACTGGTTGGCACTGTAGCTGTTGAGTGTCTCCTCACGTTCATCATTTCTGACACGCGTTCTTACAAACGTGGGAGGCTCGTCATCGTTCCAATCCCAAACGTAAACAGGGCACGAAGTCCTGGGAGGCTGCCGGAGACGAGATTCGCGAGCTTGCTTCTGTTTCGTTGTTTCTTTGTCAAGTTTCCTGCGGTGCCTTTCCTGCTGCTTTCTGAAGAAATCCTCCCAAACTGACCGTCCCGATCCATAGTCAGTTTCTGGAAAGCCTTTGCTGTTGATGAATGTGCGTGGTTTGTTCGCGGTGGGTTCCGAAGAGCCAGCATTATTGAGAGGAGGTTGCTGTTGCGTTACAGCGACGGTAAAAGGTCCGCGTGACGGAGCTCCGAGTTCATTAAGGCCAGGAAGTTGAGGGGAAAGAAGTGTAGGGGAGAGGGGTGTGAACTCGTAGCCTGGGGCCTCTCCGGGTCCATCTTCCCTGTCGTCATCGGGAAAATAAGAGTTGGGGTTTGTAGTTGATAAACCCGGAGCGGGGGAAGTGTATAACCAAGTGGTCGCTGTTTGTAATTGTTCGGGGGTTGGACGGAGAAGGTTAAAATCACGTTGTGTGGAAGAGCGACCTTCTCTGTCGCCCCATCGATACCACACGGGCACGCTCTGATCTACGAACCACTGTGCCGAGGGCTGAGCAGGGGCGTCAGTGGGGTGGTGCAGAAACAAACCTACACGTTCTATCTGCCACCAGTTCTGCAGAAGTTGTGATGTACGGATGGCATCTACATAGGTTCCATTCAAATTCTGAGACCTCTTTAATACCACTGTTTTGAACCAATCGGGCGGTGTCATTCCTTCCGCAAAATCAGGACCGTTTGGTATCTTTCTCGTGGACCAATAGAGTTAGCAGACCATACTGGTACAAGTTCCCCCAATGCTGGAGGTGCTGTCGCTTCGTTCTGCTGGCGTGCCATCGCTTCGTTCTGCTGGGCTAATGAAGGAGGTGCCTTCGCTTCATTGTTCTGCTGGGGTAATGAAGGAGGTGCCGTCGCTTTATTCTGCTGGGTTAATGCCCGTGGTGCTGACGCTTCATTCTGCTGGGCTAATGCTGGAGCTGGTATCCTCGCGTCCGCCTGGCTGGGTCCATCAGCCCCCGCATCGTTCTGCAGGGTTAATGCTGGAGGTGCCGCCGCTTCATTCTGCTGGGTTAATGCCCGTGGTGCTGTCGCTCCATCCTGCTGGGTTAATGCTGGAGCTGGTATCCTCGCGTCCGGCTGGCTTGGTCCGTCAGGCCGCTCGCGAGTCTCAGATTGTGTTCTGAAGTATTTAACAACGTGCCGGATGAAATCCTGTGCGGCCGTGTACAGTGAGTGATCGCACTTGTGAATCATCAGTGTTTAATACCATTTACCGGTGGGACAGATCTATCAAGTCCCTTAGGGTTGATACAGCGGCGGTGTCTTGAAAAAAAAAATTGAAACCCCTGAGTGTGTTGGGTCAAAGTATTTGGTAATATCTCTCCATTACTCACATCCCTTTTTTGGAGGTAGATTCGGCCGTCGCACCGAAAACTTTGCTCTGCAATGTACACATTGGTAAATAATAAAGTAATGTTTGCGAGGGTAAGACGCGGGCAGACGCGGGCAGACGCGGACGATGCCTGTTTTACACATGGATAGGCGCGGAGTCGACGAGGGCTGCACGCGGGGTGCACGCGGACTCAAGAGAGCTCACTAGGACTCACGAGGACTCACGCGGACAGGCGCGGATACAACGAGGACTGCGCGCGGGCAGACGCGGACCGACGCGGACCAATGAGGATCGACGCGGACATGACGAGGACACACGCGGTAAGTACGAGTACTTCACGCGGGCTAACTGTCGTATGAAGCCCTCGCGCGGGCTCGACGCGGAATCACATTGAAGGCGCGGGTTCGACGCGGACGTAACTCATATGTTCTTGTTATCCTATCAATCATTATATTAATAGGTATGTGATCTTCGTTTGATTTGGTAACTAGCTTTCTTTTTTTAGGAGGTACATAGTTTGGGTGCGCAATGGTGCTATGTCCACATATGCGTAGGCCGTATCTGAAGTCCAACGCTTGCTATACCTTGTTAAACCAATTGTACACTGATATTTTCCCGATTATCCATGTTCTTGTACGCTGGTATTTGTCCACTTAATATATCTCAAGGTGCGTACTTGTTTGTCTCCTTCCCGCCCTTTCCTCACTAACCATTGTTTCATACCACCCATGATATTCCTAGGTCGCTTTTTGTCCGCTATTGGACCTCCTCTCTGCTCGCTCCCCCACCTTAATCTTATCACACACCCACCCTGTCTCTACCTGTCCCACACAGCTAGCTCCACTCAAACCCATGTCCGGATCTATCGCCTCAGCAATGCGACTGGAAGCGGAACAGCCGCTTCTAATCGCGTCAAAGAAGTCGATGAAGCAGTTGAGCGGGCCATTATTATCCTTTGGCCGAAGGTGATCAAATATGCGGCGAAAAAAAAAAATCACCGGGCCGCTTTGGGGTCAAATAAGGTACACACAGTTTTATTTAGTATGATCCCCGGATTAATGGGGGTGGATAGATCGAATTTCCACTCTTCTGGCGCACCGGGCTCGTCATCGAGGGCTTTGCATGCGACGATCCGTGTTTTTGACGACATCGGTAGGCATGTAGGAGGAATCCATGCCCCGAAGGATCGTGTGATACCTCCATCGTTCCGCGGTGGCATCAACAAGCTGTCGTATCACGGACAGCGTAGGGTTGCAGATAAATTTGGTTTCTCAGTGCTGGTTGGTCCGTAGGGCCTTTGGGTTTGATTTCTTTCTTCTTTTCTATGAGTTTTCATAGTCTAAATAAACCAATGGCCACTGCCTCGACTTCTCTGAGATTTTATTTGTATATTCACTAAAAACTACATTTGTGCGCTAACTCGAGGGCGGGACATGGGCCAGGGACCAACGCAGACTGCGCGCGGACTGGCCGCGTACTTCCTGGCTCACGCGGACAATACTGGTCAACGCGGACAATCACGCGTATAATACGCCAACGCGTACAATCACGCGTAAAATAGGCAGCCCGCGGCCGCGCGCGGGCCCCTCGTATTTCTGGTAGCCCCTATGTAAGGTGGCCTGCGTAAAGACGAAATTGTTTGTTGTGAGGCATAAGACTTTTTTAGCCATCGTTCACAACGCATACGAAATCGTTTACCCCTTGGCATGAGGGGAACAACAATCGGATCGTTTGGATTGTGCTCAAATCCGGGCAAATAGCCACCAAGATAAAACCGTTGGCACCCCTTCTCAAGAGCCGCCTCCAAAAGTAAGATCACTTTTGATCTATAGACCAAGGCTTCGCTCACATCCTCGTACGGTGCTGAGTAGAACGAAAGTGACATATTGTTGATGGATTTGACGTGGCCTCGAATGAAACGCGTCATAGCGTCGACCTGATCACACCAACGCTCGGCATAAAAGGTGTAATCAATGCATTTTAGAGTGTGCATATCAAGTTGGCACATATTGAGGGCCGTAAGGATTTGGTATTGAGTTTCGTACGGGCGATCATGAGGGACGCGAATTTCCCCAAGATGCCACTGGCTCAGTTCGCGGGATAGAAGAGCCTCTGTGGCACACAAGTTCAAAAGTCGGTTGACTTGAGCAAGGCGAAGGAACGAGGAGTTATCACAGTATTTGAGGATCTTGTCTATCAATTCAATCGGGAGATTCGATAGTAGGACAAGGTTCTGCGCTGCGGTGCCGCAGTACCATGGGAGCGGGAGTGATTGTTTATCGGTATCGGGCGCTTTGCTGAGCAAAGATGATTTGTGATATGAAGAGTCGAATTCGGAAAAATGACTCACGGTGACCAACCACAAAATATGTAACCGTTAGAAGCACTTTGAGGACGGGAAAGTAGTGGGGGTGTTGGGAATGAGCCGCAACGAAACATGCTGTTGGTGGAGACCGCGCCAGAGCTGTGATTGGCCACCTTATGAGCATCGGTAGTTGTTATGCCGTGGGAGGCTGCACAATTAATCATCCTGTTGGCGACTCGCTGGTATATCAATCTATATAGGGCATGAGATACATCAAAGGCCCGGGATTGTTTTGGGGTACGAGCCTGATAAGCGAAAAGACCGTCTAAGCGCTCGGCTGCACGAGCCACACTCCACGAGCCACAGTCTGTTCCAGCTACTTCTCTTAGTAAGTGGGGGTGTAGAGCCATTCTCGATTTGTATGTCCCAATGCCCTGTGCTACGCCGTTCATGTGAAAGGCTAAGAAAAGCCTGACCGTACTAGACTATTTTATATGTTCTTGATCTTACCCGATTAGACAACATCTGCCCTCCAAGGGAGTAGAATCAAACAGGATGTGTTGAGAAAGCTTATATAAGGGTACTATTTTTTGATCGGGCAAACGTAAGAGGATAGGCCGATATTGGTTTGCAAATCTCCCTTGTTGCCCTGTTCGAGGTCACTGTCTCACTGCAGCGCCAAGCTGCAAGAAATCGAGAGTAGATACATAAGAATAAATCATGGAACACGACACATGGTTCGCCAATTGACACTCAAAATCACAAGAAGTCAAACAAGGACATAGCGCGGACAGAGGAGACCCAATGCCGGCACAGTGAGGGCTCGATGCGGATCAATGAGGATCGACGCGGACAAAACGCGGACATGATAAATTCAATAGCCCTGGTCACAATTTTCTCCTATTGAACTATGTCGGGTGAAAGAAAAGCGCATCGCATCTGAAGGGCTATTTCAATTGCATCATGGGTGAGTAGACGCGTGATTTATGCGCTGAGATAGCACCTCGCTGACTGGGCACGGGTAATCATGGTAGGCCCGCGTGTATCTGGTGGCCCTGAACAATTACAGCTCAAGCCTCTTCTTGCCAGCCCATTGCTGTAGGGAAAGGAACCAGGCGGAAGATCACCATCTCAACGGACGATGCTCTAGCAAATATCCATTAAAAAAAGGAACATACGGTAGTTAACAATGGCACAGCAATAACTGTAAACTAGAATACTCCAGCCTTACCAAAATAAAGGAAAAAGAAAGCAGAACTCTAGGCAGCGCAGAGGAACCGGCACCGAAACCAACGCAACGAAAGGAACAGAAGTAATGGAGAAACATTCATACAGCAGCAAAAAAAAACTCACTCATCATCCTCTCTAGTATTTGACCTGCTCCCATTCTCAATCATCTCCCTAACCAACAAATCTCCCTCCCTCATCTTCAACAGCCTCTTCAGCCTCTCTCTCAACTCACTCTTACTCCCGGTCATCACAATCCCCCTGTTTACCTCCCAATGCGCATTCAAATTCATCCTCAGTTCCGCCAAAGTCAAGTTTTGCAAACCTTCGGAATCGTTAACGAGCGGAGGAGGAATATCAATGAGATAATTAGGACCTATGTATATTGGTCTATTCCTTTTGAAAAAAGCTGATTACAAGGAGTTGCGTACCTTGGAGTTGTTGTTCACATTCTTCGGGTGGTTTGATATGAATTATCCGTTTGGCTTCATGTATGACTTTTGCATATCGGCGAAGACCTTCAATCGTAATCCGTGTCTCATAGACATTCAGATACACCAATCTTTCGAAGTTGAACAAAGGAACGATGGAATCGTCATCTATACCCCAATTACGGCATATATCGAGGTGGGTTAACGTGTGACGGTGAGAGCTAAGCAGATAAATGCTAGAGAGAAGATACTCAGCGAGGAGGTATAGAAAAAATAAAAACAGCAAACATACGCGGTGTTCGTAATACAAGTGTCCATCAAATTCAAATATCGGAGACCTGCAAGATGATGGAGATACAACACGTCATCATCGTCCAAGGGAACACATTCAATCTTTAAGTTGGCAAGCCCCCTGAACGCCCCCGGGGTATGAAGTTCTGAGCGCATATATGCGTCACTATCGATCACAGTGCATTCACGAACTTACATACCTGATATAATCTCTTTTACACCTCTCGGGTCATATCTATGTACCTCCTCAAGTGAATCGGTTAATGAGAGCTCACGAATTTCAGAGAACCTCCCCATGATTTTCATTAGCGGTGCTCTGATTGAACCTAGAATCATCATCAACATCGTTCGCGTATTCGTAAGTCAGGTATTCATGTACCTCCTTCAGCCAGATAGTCGACGATGTCCTGTACATTCCATTTTGGATCAATGTATGCGTCATGTTCCCACTCCAGAAGCTCTTCAATGAGTTCCTCTAAATCTGATCTCTCCTTGCCAATCCCAGGACGTGGAGGTGTAGAAGAATCGACTAGACGCAAGACAGGCGAAGAAGGGTGATAAGGTTCCAACACAGGCGGTAGAGGAGATTTCGCTAGTATCGCATCCTGAGATCGAGTTGAAGAAGGTACATCGTAATTCAATATTTTCCTCTTAAGCCTAACTTTGAATGATCGCTCGAGACTACCCAGCATAGATCTAGCGCGTTTAGAAGGTCCCCGAATATCGCTTTTGTTCGAGTCAGAATTGGAGCCACTCGAGTCGCCAGAGCGGTTAGAGACAGAAGAACTTTTCCTTTTGCGGGGAGGACGTGCGAAGAGGTGTGAGTCGCGAAGGCCAGTAAACCGTTTAAGATGATTCAGGTCGAAACTAATGTTGTCCGTTGTAGCAGTCGCATCCAAGATCGTCGTAGAAGTACCAGGAGGGGCAGGGCCAGTCATAGTCATAGGATCATTAGATAGGGCCCGAGGGTCACTAAGAGCCGAATGGAACTCGTCATTCCCACTGTTGTCCGAGGAAGTCAAAGAGATTGACGTTGCACTAGAGCCAGAGAACGACGACAAAGAGGAGGAGGGTGACTCTGAATCAGAGTCTAATACGCCTTTATCCCCCGACGCGAGTCCCGGAGTATTAACACTTTGAGCCAGGGCCTTGGTGAAATGATTGACGACGCTAAGAGGAGCAAATCCGCCGGCCGGGAGGAGTGACTGGTGGAGGGTGTGGATGTATGCGCGAGCAGGGAGCGAAGGGCAGTAGCATGGATTCTGCAGGTCGACGAGCGGCTGCTGGGGATACGGCGCCATGGTGGTAGGAGGGGACAAGGTCGAGGGTCACATGATCATCATCTATAGATCTACAGTAGATCACATAATTATACAGCCCTGCTTCTTCTTCCTCTTCGCCAGCTTCTCCAATTCTGCCCGTCCCTGTTCCGCAATCTGGTATTGCTGTCGTTGCCGCTGGTCTTCTTCCGCGGCCTGGCGAGCTCTACGCTCATAGCTCCGCCGAGCATTTTCTTCTTCCTCTGCTTGAAGCTGCAATGCTAGTTCATGACTACCCGATCACATGAATTGGGTAATTTATTTGTGATAAAAGAGTAAACGTACTCGCTTGGATCAGTTATACCCGCAGCAACTTGTGCCGCTATCAAGGCATCTTCTGCTGTTTGGCCAGCAAAATCTCCACCAGCAGGTGCCGCTTGACGAAAATCTGCATCCACCCACAATGATGAACTTCCATCGACGTCCGCTATTCGTTCCCAAACTATTGAAGGTTCATTGAGGAATACTTGATCAGTAACTAGTGTATACAATGCTGCCCTTGCTATCGCCGTTGGTGTTGGGGTATCTTTAACTATCGTTCCTTCGTTTGGGGTATCGGTTCCACGATTAAAATCTCTTTCTTCTTCCTCGGGCTCTTCAGCTTTGTAGATTACAGACAGATGCGAATTTCGAAACAAGGCGTAGAGGGTGTAGGGTTTGAGTGTTTGAGCAAGGTGAAAGAGGCCGTGATAAGTTAATTGAGACGAAGTATTGCTGAGATATTTCTGAATGACGATGGCTTGAGGAAATCATCAGAGCTAATCCTGGTCTAACAAAAAACACTTGCCATCCTCAATTTTCTTCCTCTGCTCATCAGACAAACCCCCTCCCGCACCAGACGGTTCACTTCCACTCCCACCACTTCCACTCGTTTCATCAGCCACATCAACCACCTGTTCTCCCAAAACCAATCTTCCACCCGTCAAATGATCCACCTCCGCAATAAGCTCAACAGCTCTATCATAATCTTTATATCTTGATATCACCTCCAACTCAGCCGACGCCGGATCTACCAACCATCCATGAACAAGCTCAATTCCAGCTTTCCGAAACAAATCCAGTTCTCCTACCCCTTCGCCAGGATTTGAACCTGACGGACGAAACGAAACAGCATCCACAAACACAGGATTCAGATCCATTCCCTCTAGATAAACAAGTTCACCTTACGCTGTTATAGAGTGGGAGAGAAAAACGTACTTTGGGTATGTGGCATTATCGTCAACGCAGCAGAGATATCAATATCAGGAGCGCTTGTCAGGAGGTATTCAGCTATTAACTGGGAGAGGAATTCGTATGATACAGTTTGCCGTGATGGTGGCAGTATCTCAATGTTGCCACGTAGAATAAGGATATTACCTGCCCGCCAAAGTAAACCGAATTAGATTCAAGGTCAAGCAATGGGGCCTCAAGACACCAAAGGACTCACATATAGCAATAAGCGAACATGGTCTAATAGTCAATCAAATCGAATCAGCACCCTTACAGACCCTTCCAGAAGATCACAGGGGGTGCACAAACGACAAAACGCACCCATTATAATTTTGCGTTATTATCTTGAACGGCTGTTTTGGTTCGCCCGGAGGACCAAACAGAACATCCTTGAGGTACCAGACGTCTGCTTCAGAAGAGTGTGCGCCCGAGAAGGAGGTGGGCTGGGACATCATTTGCAGGGACAAGGCAAGCCAGTGCTGATGCCGTCATTCCTCGAGGGTGCACCGGCAAACATCGACAAACATCGGACCTCCTTGCGGTCAATGCTCTGTCATCCCATCCTCTCCCTCCTAACTCAACCATCGAATGGCTCCGCTTCGTGCTTATCTCTGCTTAACTCGCCTCCTCGTATCAAAGTTCTTTGAAAAAAAAAACCAGGCCACTCTCCCCTCCGTGATACTAATCACATCCGGCCCACCGCGAGAGTCGTTTAACTTTCTTGTTCGGCTTGACAGGGACCCTCGATCTACATCGAATTCCGATCTTCTGCCAAACCATATTCTGTCTATCCGGACCGACACCGAGGTTTGTACCGAATTATCGGGCTTCCTCGAGTTCTCGACAATGTCCTTAGTATAATACAAAATCCCGCGGGTCGGAATTGAGATTGATGTCACCTTCGGCTGACATTCGTCAAACTGGTTTCACTTTCTCTGCTTCTAATTTTGTAGAAAGTCAACAAAGCTCTGCCGTATCGTTCTACGTGGAAATTATAGTACCTCTTGCACTAGCAATGGCATATTGACTTGGAACCTAGCCAGACACAAGCAACTTGAATGCGCCACGAACTCGAGAACCTTCCGGATTATGGCTACCCTCCCTCAACGATATTATCATACACCAAGCAAGTCGACTCAGTCTACTGACGTAGTTAATATGCTTGCGCTCTGGGAGACTGAGGCTTTGGTTGAAATTAGATATATACGTCATGACTTAATGACTCACATTCACCGCCCGGCCGTTTAATTAGAAGGCTTGTTTGTATTGTCGCCCTGACCCGTACTCTGCGACATGGTTTTTGATGCATCTCAATACTTGAAGGGAAAATTGAACTTGGAGCGCTCATACAAGTTCCAACGTCCTAGCGTCATACAACTGTTTCATAGCAGCCCTATTTCTTGGCGAATATCAAGGCTCGCATAATAGTCAAATAATGACATGAACCTTGTAGGATATATTTTGCTAGACGAGGTACAATGAGGGAATGCGTGGCAGTGTTACCTCCGCGGGCTCGAGAGAATCGCATGCTGCGCCTGCGGATCGCATCGTAACTAGTACAATTATGACGTGAGACAAGCCCAACTCTCGCATAGCTCATAGCCCCTCGTTCGTACCTTCTGTGGAACTATTAAAGTACCGTTTATTTATCCTTGATATGTTATAAGTCTGAAGCTCGGTATGATACCCTGATCTGCGTGTGTAGCTTCATTCCTTGATAAAGTTGTATTATATAAATAGAAACTCTTTCCTCTACATATGGGAACTGTATCACCTCCGATGTTGGGCCTGGCGTTGCCTTTTACCACGGGATTGATACATACTATGCTGTGTTGTAAGGAAGGGATGTTATCAATGATGCCCACGGTACTAGGCCATGCGCCGAAGTAACAATCTAATGTCGTCTTGAATGTATCACCGGCTCCGCATGATTGTACTTTTTTACGAGGATACGAAATGCTGCAAGGGAGATCAACCTCAAGCCGATCGAGGAGTTACAGACCTTCTGATTTCTCGTAACACCTCATGGGCACTCAAATCCACCGACCCCTAAGCGGCCGCCTTCATAGTACATAATACAGTTGCCATTGAAACTGATGATTCTTGTCAACGAAACCCTATACATCAGCACAAATGCTGTTATTTTCACTGCCCATGCGCAGCTGGTACTGAATTTCTCACTTAGCATGTACATTGTACCTCATTTCCGCAGTTAACGCTCGTAATCATTGACCCTTTAGAGAATCCTAGAATGTCGACCATATCTGTCCCTCGTAAGACAGATGTGACAACATAACCCGCGCTGAATCCACTTCGGCGCGCCCAAGAGATACCTCGGCTTCTTTTTTAAAGCGATTAACGATTGGAACAGTTCTTCGCAGTCATTGATACCAACAAAAAGGGGTTAGGTAGGGTCACTCGAGCTGCGCAAGTCCCGACTGGCTGTGCCTGTCAATCCACTAGAGGGCCGATTCGCACACGCTTCTTGGATAGCACCTCGAGGTCAATAACGAGATTTCTTTGTTTCTGCTTGAGTAGCAGTTTATTTTTGGGTGGACGTGACTGCGCACAAATGTTTACTTACTAAAACGGGGTACCTTCTCGTGACATCGTGACATGTCGCGCTTAGTCGCGACTGCAACATGTTTTTCTAGTGTCTCCGAGAAAACATCCCATTACTGGATCTCTTAGACATACTTCAAGCAATAGAGGGCTGACATCAGAATCCTTTTTTGATTTCGGCGAGTAGAAGCCGCGCCGTGTGAGTTGACGTACTACCTATCTGATCTCAACCATTGTAAATCCTGCAACAACTAATCCTGTGCGGTTAATCAAATCCGGCTCTCTATTTTCTATCCTCCAGGGAATATTCTAACATCATAGGAACTAAAAATACACAGCCGACATTCTGTCACGTTAGAGTTACGCCTTGTTAGTCGGGTTTTGGATGCCGCCTTAGGTATAAAAGCATGCAAATGGTTGGCTATTCAACCACAGGTCCCCTCACCAATGGCTCGCTTTGCATCCTTCGTTCTTCTTGCAATCTCACTGATCTCTTCTACCACGGCTTTTCCTGCTCATGGCTCACTTGCCGGTTTGTCGAGAGACGAATTGGACAGAATTATCCCTCGGCTGGAGGTTGCTAAGCCAGAAAAGCCTCCTGGCCCATTGGCGTACAACGGGACTAAACTTGTCAACGATAAGGATCATCCTTGGATGCCACTCAAAGACGGCGACATGCGAGGACCTTGTCCTGGATTAAATACACTCGCTTCTCATGGTGTAAGTCAGCCACCTCCATCGCACAAGCCGAGCAATTTGACCTGGATTTCACCGTCAGTATCTTCCTCGTAATGGTGTTGCAACTCCAGTCCAAATCATCAACGCCATCCAGGAAGGTAAGGACCCCACCGTCCTTCCGGGCATTCCAAATACTAACCAATCTCGTCACAGGATTCAATATGGAAAACAATCTCGCAAGGACACTGGCGTATTCTGGCCTCCTCGTTGATGGAAATGTCGTCACCAATTTGCTTAGCATTGGTGGAAAGACCGATTCGACTGGTCCTAATCCTCCCGCACCAGCAACCGTTGGTGGATTAGACACCCATGGTCCATTTGAAGGCGATGCAAGCATGACTCGAGGTATGCTTCAAATTATTTATCCTCGCGGCCAGAAGTAACAAGTGCCCGATATGAATTCAGGTGATGCCTACTTTGGTGACAATCACAGTTTCAATGAAACTCTATTCGACGAGGTAATTCTTTATCGGCCCAATAATGTGACACCAGTTGCTTACTCCTCCGAACAGCTCGTCGCATACAGCAATCAGTACGGGGCTGGAAAATACAATCTCACCGTCGCTGGTGAATTCAGATACAAACGTATCCAAGATTCCATCGCAACCAACCCCACTTTCCAATTCAAGAACGCTCGATACTTTGCCGCCTACGTCGAAACAGTCTTCCCGGTCAACTTTTTCATCGATGGACGCCAATCGGATGGTCAATTGGATCTAGACGTTGCACGCGGCTTTTTCCAAAACATGCGTATGCCTGATGATTTCCACAGAGCGAATAAGCCTATGGATGTGGATGGTGTTGATATTGTCATCCAAGCTCACCCGTTCCCTCCGGGTGGTAATGTTGATGGAGTCAATACGTACACTCCTGACCCGACTTCAGCTAATTTCACATCGAACAGCGGTTGTACCTTGTATGAGCAGTTTGTAAACGGCTCTGTTCGTGCGCTGTATCCCAACCCGACTGGCGTTTTGAGGAAGGCGCTGGACCTTAACTTGCAATACTTGTATGATACTACTGATGGTGAATGTGAGCAGGTGTTCCCTTGGGGGAAGCCTAAGGATGACGAGTAGATTAATTATTATCCGTTCTTACTTCATGTACAGCGTCTTGGACATACGTAGAGATCACAGACATTAGTAATATGAGATTAAAGTGTTTTCGTGAGCTGTAACTTGAAATCGTAGGCACTCCGGGATGTGTTGTGAGTTACCGATGACTGGAGTGGGCAAGCAGCATTCCTCCTTGTTCATAAGTCCCGTTATTTGTTCTTGGCGTGGTCACGGGCTATAGCAAATACGAGGAGTCCGCACGCGGACAAGGGCTACGCGCGGACTAGCACGAGGGGCGCGGATGAATGAAGGTTGAATGCGGGCTAGATCAGGGTCTAACGTAGGCATGGAGTGGGGGGAAGGGCTAATTTATGATAGAAGACGACACAAGGGTGATAGGCCACTCAAATATTTGATACATATCACTAATTAATGAGGATTGATGAAAACATGACGCGGGTTCACGAGTGTACGACGCGGACCAATGAGGACGCGAGGAGGGATCAAAGGATCAGACGCGGGCTCAAGAAAAATAACTCCATATGGAGGGGAGGCCGTCTTTCAAACACCATAAGGCTCATGTCATTACAATCATGCGAGCCACCCTACTCAAACTAGATGGGAAGAAAGAGGCTGACGCGGGATCATCGTATTTCTGGTAGCCCGGCTCGATGCGGGCTTGACAGTGAATAACAAGAGGTGGACATGGACCGCATATTGGAAGAAAGTATGACGTAGAATAGATGTTGTTATGGCTAGAGATAGTGCAATGGTATTAAAAATTTGAGCGCACAAGGTGGATTGTCGTCAGATTGTGCTTGTATGGAATCAATAACAAGGCATGATGCGGCTGGACGCGGGCTAGTGCGGACCAATGAGGATCGACGCGGGCATCCTGCGGACGCTTGACGTGCTGATGCGGACACTATGCAGACACCTCCTTCCGATCTCCTTAGCACTGATATACCATGAAGCTTATAACGATTATTAGGTTATGTGTAACCTGGCTATCCAAGTCGGCCAAATAACCGTTACACCAAAAGGGACATAACAGAATACCTTAGATATTCTGCAACCGACTAGTATATATGCTGTAAGAGGCTTACATTATGTCTAGAAGAAAAATTAGCACGCCGGATGGGCTACAAAGTACCGTATGGGTATATAGAAGTGGGTTACCAACGTTAAAGGGGTCTGATGCAGACCCAACGCAGGCTCAACGCTGAAACGCGTCCGCGGGGGTACCGGCATTTTTCTGAGAGCCCGGTGCGAAGGCAATGGCCAGTGGAATTTCAAGAATCTAACAAGGTACATGAACTCACTCGGTGAAATACCCACTGCTCTGTGGCAAATTTGAACTGCCTCATATGATCGGTGAGAACTGCCTCGTATGACCAGTGCGAGCTGGGCTCGTCTCCTCCCAATCAAGGTATTCAGATTTGAGGTCTTTGAGTCTCGGATGCATCGGAGAAGCTGTTCATGATTGAGATCAACTGTCTATTGAAACGATCAGATTCTATATAGATAAGCAATTGGGGGCATTCACTATCAAGGCTTCACGTTGTTTGTATACAAGTAGTAGCGTAATTTGATCATGTGAATGTTAATTAGCTGTGCATATCTAGAAGACTCCGCCGGCTCTCCCCAAGTCTGACGCGCCACCACTATGAGGCAATCAATGGCATCACAGAAGACTTTTACCTGCAATTTCTTAACAATATTCGACTATGGATTGTCGTCCCATTGTAAACAGTATTGTTGCCATGCGGTCTACATAGGCACCGAAGTGGATAAAACCCATAGTACTGAGATTTACACTTAGGAGAACTTGGAAGGCCTCCTCTCTGGCTGAAGTTAATTTTCGGCTCACATTTCAACCCTAGTCGGGGGTTCCTCTTTCAATTAATTCCAAGTTAATCTCTATTAGGGAGACTAGGCTCATTGCATACTATCATTTAACCCTCAGCTATGAACTTACCTCCCCTCAACATGATCCTACCTCCTAACAGCCATTAGAGATCTAGTTGGTGTTGTCGTTAGCTCCTGATGGCGGTTCGTGGTTTCTTGTATGTTACTTCATACGCATGTTATTCTTCGGTTTGATCCGCGGAAGTACAAATATAGTATATGAAACTTGGGTACCGCCTCCGACGTACCAGTCAGTATCAAAATAGTGGTAGTTCATAAGATGTTCAAGCCATAAGATTTATATAAATATCTGGTTCCCTACCGAAACTCATGATCCTTACGTCCTCTAAAAAAGAAAACCATCGGACATGACAGGGGTGCCTTTCCGCTGGTCGCCAGTACTTGTCTTCAAAATCATTTGGCTGGTTCTGAATCTCTCCTTTTCCCCTGGGGTCGCAGGTCATGTAAAGCACAATCCTTCTCTGCATGACCGAGCCATCGCTCCTCTCACCGATCTCACTCCGGAAGAACCAGATTTCAACTCTTTTGCTTTGGACGGCGCGCTCTACAATCCATCGAAAACTTACACCCCTCTACCTTCACTCCCATCATCTTGCTCATCGATACATAAGGAATGTCCTACTCTTATGCGGGCCGTCAATGTCACATACGATGATTGTTTGGATTCATGGACCATGTGTCATTGTAGTTCCGCGAATATTAGTTTGGATGACGCTGTGGAAAGATTGGGAAAGGTGCCGGTGGGGTTGAGGAAGTATATCGCAATGACGGTCGTTCTTCCTGCACAGGGTGATGATGTGCATGCGTATACCCTGACTAATGGTGATATTTATTTTTTTGGAGATCTGGATATGAATACGTGGGTCCATGAGGTACTTGTATATCCGTCACAATATCTTATAACGGTGATCTGATCTTCTCTCTTTAGGCCGCTCATGCTTATGATTATGCGTTTGGGGATCCGTTCTCTGGGAGTCAACAATGGTTGGACGCTATCGAGAAAGATACATGCGCAACAGATGATTATGGTATCACCAATGCAGCAGAGGTACGAATCATCTTTTTCCTACCTAGTTTTGTTTAAATTTTTCTCTACACAATAGGAATTCGCTCAATCAAACGTACTAAAAATGTATTCACTCATATACGGCTCACTTCCTCCGGGCTGGAACGCAAATTGCATGTCCCATCAACAAGATTATTTGAGCACGCTTCCTCTTTACAATAAAACCACCCTCTTCGGAGACACTTGTGCTTCTAGCAGCAGTATATCACCATCAAAAGACCGACCCTCAGTTGTGAGGCCTATCAAATCAAACGGCCCATTATCTAATCTCAATGCGCCATTGCGAATGAATCCGAAAGCCAATTCAACAGTTCCATCGAGTTCCAGTAGTGGGCCTCCCGCGGTTACCAATAGTCCTATTTATAATAAAAACTCGGCTCTGCCTAGTGGTGGTAGCACCTGGACATTGTCGCTGGCGATTATCTTTGTCATGTGTAGTAGATAGCGTGGGAATATATCCGACCTGACGTCAGGCATCCCTTCCCGAGTCCTCCCTTCCTAGACCAGACGATATGATATCCGCCAGAATCCTCCAGCGCACGGCCCTCGCAGCCCGTCCCGGTATGTTGTGTTTGAATATAGTCGCCCTTTCTCATGTCGCGTCTAGGGAGCTCTTTCATCCTGCCCCGCCGCATCATCACCAGACGGCACGTAAAAGACTAACCCCATTCACTTCACCCAAAACTCACCTCGCCTCAACAGGGCGATTCAAACAGAATCTCTCACCCCCTCAGCCAGCCAAACTATTCTCGAAAATCAACGTCTTAAGCGGCCCAGCAGCCCCCATTTCACGATCTACCAACCCCAGCTCACCTGGCTAGGCTCAATCGCCAACCGCGTTACAGGTGCCTCCCTCAGCGCACGTACGTCTTTCACCTTCCCTACCACACGAAACACTCAGGTGGCTCATTCACGTTAGTTCTATATGGATTTGCACTCGCGTATCTCGTAGCACCTACGACATTCGATAGCGCGCATATAGTCGAATTTGTACATCAACTCCCTGAAAGCGTCAAATATGTGGTCAAGTTCGGGTTAGCCGCCCCATTTAGCTTCCATACGTTTAATGGATTGAGACATTTGGCTTGGGATACTGGAAAATGTTCGTCTCTCCTCCCCTCTTTTGACGTCCTCTTTGGCTGATGCAGCAATGCTTCCTGTTTTCTAGTCTTAAGCTTGAAGGGGGCATACAAGACCGGATATGCCGTTCTCGGGACTACAGCTATCTCGACCGTTTATCTTACATTCTTCATGTAAAAACACTGCAAAAATGACAAGTTGCACTACACCATCTATGATTATCAGGGCCGCATATACACATCACCAAAATACAAGAGATACACAGGACCATAAGATCATAAAGTAATGATTTGTCTGACTTGAATGCCAACAACGCCCCCACCTCGTCCATCCCAACCAGGTATAGCAGCTCTGCAAACCGGACATCGAGCCACATTCTCTCCAACACCAATCATCATACCCATACTCACACCCCTCTGTAACGTCGTCTTGACAGCAGTGAACAAGCATGAGCCGCAACAGACGTGTCCACAGGGTGTTAATGTCGCGTTGGAAGGCGGGAAGAAACATATCGGACACGTGTATTCCGACAATGGCTCCTCTGCATTTTGCGGTTGAGTTTTAGTGGTGTTGGGTGGAGATTGAGTGGGAGGTTTGGGGGGTGGAGAAGGAGATAGCGAGAATGCGCGGGCTTTTCCTTTCCCTTTGTCTCTTTTTTTGGTTGGTGGAGGAAGGGATGATATTTCGATGATTTCGACATCGGGTGAGCCCTCTCGTTTACGTTTAGGACCGTTAGTAGTACCAGTAGCAGGAGGGGAAGCCATAGCTGTTGCTGTAGGTGCTGCTGATCTTCTCCCGCTGACGTTCGGTTCGACATTGACGTCGTTGATGATTTTTTGGAGGCTGGCACTTGTAACTGGACTTGCGGGCGTTTGAGTTGCGCGCCAAGAAGACGGGGGAGAAGAAGCAGGAGGAGAGGTAATGAGATTATTGAGTGAGGCCGGACCAGGTGCCGAGGGATGATTCATGCTTGGGGTAACAGTGGTGGACGTAGACGTCGTGGTAGTAGTTTGTTGAGAAGCAGGCCCAGCAGCAGCAGCAGCAGGAGAAGTCGTTGTTACAATTATAGAACAAGGATTTGTCACCGCCACAGCCATGGTCGGGGATGATGATGAGATCATTGAATGATGTTGTCGCGGCGTTCCTACTTGAGAAGAAGACGATGTTGTAGGCTCGAGATGTCGCGCGACTTGTGATTCCTCTTCGTCTTCATTATCTTCGTCTTCTCTGAGTTGATCTAAACCCTCTTCGTTATCGGATTCTTCCCAATTACGCCAATCGGGTCTCGGAGGACCGTGATCAGGCTGGTGTTGGCGCTCTGTGGGCTGGCCGCTACTTCCGGCGGGTTCGATTTCGGGTTTGGCTTGAGATATATCTTCTTTATGAAGTTTGCTGTGTCCTCTTGCGGTTGTGGTGGTACTACCCTCAACTATACCCGTCGTACCACGCGCATCCGAATTACCTAGCATAATTCCAGAACGGGCTGAGAATCAAATATTATCCGAACATAAAACAACAAGGGCCTTCTCACCGACAATTTCGGACGACAAAGTTGAACTAGCTCTTGACCGACCACCCGCCGGGCGCGAACCACCGCGAGCGCGATTCCGCCGCTTGGTCAAAGAAAAATTTGTCGAAGATGAAGACGACGAAGCAGATGATACAACCGACGAAGGTCTGGTCGTTATTCGTCGTAGAGCCCTTGGCCGTAGATTTCGCGCCGTAGTTGGCGGTGGTAGCGGTAACGAACTGGATTCAGGATCTGCGCCTGAGGTCGTATCAGTAGTAGCAGATTCTGGTTGCGTTTGGGACGACGAATTGGGGCCTGAAGAGGCTTTTTTGGATTGGGACCGGGTTGTTCTGGCATAGCTAAGATGCTGGCGTGAAAACCCTGAACGCGCGGAGTGGACGGAGGTATACGAGTCGTGGGAATCTCAGGGGTATGCATTAGAGTGACTATATATATCACAAGTTGGCTGAGGGAATCTTATCAAACTTGACCCTTCCTTCTACCCAATCTCGAATTAGCACCCCTGCGATAGTGGTTGCGGGTGGCATCCTGAAAGGCGGTTTATCCTCTTCATTGTTACTCTGATAATTAAGTACCGCGAGGACTTCCTCTCGTGTGAACCACCTAGCATCAACGAGCTCGTTGTCCAGGTCCACTCTGATAGGATGCGCTGAATTAGCCCGCGCATAAAAGCCGACCATGATATTCGCTGGGTATGGCTTGACTTTTCGATGAGATTTTGGTCGTTTATGGTTAGATGGATAGCATTGCTTACCCAGGGTTGACCCGAATGATACCGAATGTCAAATATACGAATGCCTGCTTCTTCCCACATTTCGCGCATGACTGCGTCTTCTAAAGATTCCCCTGGTTCAATGAACCCTGCTAGTGCGGAATAAAACTTTCCTGGAAATTTTCTCTGTCAAAAATCAATTTTAGCATTGGTTTTTCGGGAACAGAACAATCACTGGGTACGTGCATTGTGACCCATGACGATTTTCTCTCCGGTTTCGTCTACTGCAAGCATGATAACCACCGCATCAGTCCTTGGATGAGCATAATTATGCAATCCCTTGCTTTAAAAATATGAGTAAAGTAGATGCGATTTTAGAGTCGACTTACCCAGAAGGACAAGGTTTCCTACCAGTATTCTCAGCCCAAGGTAACAACGTCCTACACGCCAATTTCCACCCTCCCCACATCGAATAGGTCCTCTCGCCACAGCCTGGACAGAACTACAAAGTGTACAATTAGTATCATCATAGCCAACCGAAACAGTGAAAATTGAATTTGGAAAATGGGAAAGAAAACGGCGTACACGAGACATACTTTGTTTCGATAATTCCAATCGGCTAGACTTCTTGCGCATGCGAAGATACCAGCAGTGAAATCATCTAATCCAGTTATCAAAGCCCTTGGCTCAGACCAATAGTAATTGCACCCTGGCGCCGTATTCTGACTGTCCTGCAGGGTTTTCAATAATCCTTCTTCAGTATACCGGCCCTCCGAAATCAAGTCCGCTATATCCATAGCGAAGTAGGGTATACCACCTAACCTCTTGATAGCGTCAACAGCGGAACTGGGGGACGAGAACTCGGATGTAGGAAGAACACTTAACCCAGCATCATCACCGTTGTTCCTCTTTTCATACATCCCTAAAAACGAGATAGGAAGACTTTCTGGATGGTGTCTCGCACTTTCCATAACTTTGGTCGATGAATCGTCATCCGCAATGCTCTCTCCAACTTCCCGTGCTTGACCAAAAAAAGGTTCCGGACCAAGAAAAGGTCTGACCTCTATCATGGATAAATACGCTATCTGGATGCCCGAACCCGGCACCGAAGAAACCAACGGTTTCCCAGTGTTAAATAGGACCCATTTAGTTTCAGGAAGGGTGATGATTGCGTTAAGGAAGTGGTGGGAAGTGCGTAGCCAGGATAGTCTGTTCAATGGAGATCCCCCGAACATGTTGACAATTCTGCCCAACCGAGTACAAGAAAAAAAAACAGAATGAGAACTGGAGAACGCTGACTGAGCAAGTTAGATGTTTTTACATACGGCTTGTTTGTCTCTGTGGTGCTCATGATTGTTGGAGAATTCACGAGGGGAGGAAGGGAAAGACATGTTATCTGGTCAGCTTAATCATAAGTCGAGTGCGGATTTGATGTCGGCCCGGAGTCACCGGCTTATTGAAGACCCGCTGATCCGGGTGGTTATAAGACTTATCGGGAGTCTTGTACTCAGTCATTCAAGCCCTGGCCGTCATAGGGAGTTCATTCTCAAGACAGTGGTCTATATCGAAGTGAGTGGTATCACTAGTAAATATGCCTGTCAATACACCCCTTGCAGCTAGACAACTGAGCAACTTTGCACTGATTTTGCAGTGATGTGCGCATGAAGGGGAGGTATTTTTTCAGCCAAGGAGGTGACGAGAAATTAAAGATGTTAACCGGTCGTCATCGAGTAAAGGTCTTGTCTTGATAACGATATTTCCTAGTTTCTGACAAGTATATGCAGGATGTGTAGATAACAAGAAGCGAGCCCCATTTTAATGACCAGGGCTCTCATCCGACAGCAAAAAGACGCCTACAGTGCGTACTCTATCGTATTGAATTGAGTAATAGGCGGTATGACTAGAAGATGTATCTTCTGTCTCAAAGCTCATATCGGCGGAGTCACCTGTGTGACTGTGACTGCAGTCAAACTCTCCCTAGAAGACATGTCGAACACGCCGCCTTGCTCAGAAAATCAGAGCCCTCCTTCTCTGTTGCTGAACTCAACTTCTACGCCAACATCTGCACAGCCTGTCGATCAAGTGGATCACCCGAACCATCCATACGCTCAGCTATCTGCCCAATTCCAGTCACTTCAGTTTGCCCAGGGTCCCTTTCTTTCGCCTCATTCTGTCACCAATACTCCACATGTCGGACCTGCGGAATCTCCTCCAATTTACTCGCTTCCGAGCCAGCAGCATATTGATGGCTCCGCTGGCATACCTCGTTATCCTCTTCCGCCTGCCCATACACACGCGTCAATTCCCCAGGGACCAATCGTAAGCCGTTCCTATGGACCTCTGAACCCATTTTTAAAACTAACATCTCCAACGCTGACAGTACTACGGCCAAGGCATGTTTAGTGGTTCCCATAATTTTTCCCTATACGGCGGTACGTTTATTGACAACAGTACCACCTCAGACAGCTGTAAGAAACTTCTGGTTTTTATCAAGCTATGCCTGCATTGACAATCGCCTTCTTTGTCAGTCATGAAAGAACTTCTACAACACACACTTATTGGAGCCGAATTCGACTCTTCTGACCGTGATCCACCTCCTCGATGTCATCCTGGAACCAGGCTCGCAATCTTACAACGATGCCTAGACTTCATTGACCAATGTCATGATGAAAAAAAAATGCGTTGGGTAGTCGGTCCAGCCGGCGTAGGAAAATCGGCAGTCGTGCAGATCGTCGCTGAAAAGGTCCCTGAAGGCATTATCTTTGCGTCAATCTTCCTTTCTGTCCATGGACGACAAGATGGAAGTAAAACGATTGTCACCATTGCCTATCAATTCGCTGTCAAATGTGAACCATATCGTCACTTCATTAGGGACGAAATCGCCAAAGATCCATCTCTTGCTCGAAAAGCGTTATCAGTACAGTTTCAGAAGTTTATTGTTGAACCGTTCATTCATCGACGCCTTTTCGACTCTTCACGCCGATTTCTCGTACTCATCGATGGCCTCGACGAGTGCGATATCCTATTCACCCAACAAGAACTCCTCAGGCTAATCTCTAATTTCTGCCTCTCAAGCCCCACCTCTCCCATTGCGTGGATCGTCGCTAGCCGCCCAGAACCTCACATCACCTCTTTTTTTGATGACACCAAAGTCGCGTCGGTGTACACTAAAGAGGAAATGGTAGTGGATTCAGAAGAGGCCAGCGAGGATGTTCAACGATATCTCCGCGACGAGTTGAACAAGATCAAACTCGCATATCCTACCCTCCAGCGTAAACGGCAGTGGCCTTCCGAGCACCAGTTCACAAAAATTGCTACGGCTGCATCCGGGCTATTTGCCTATGCTTCGACAGTGGTCAGATATATCGGTGATCCACTTTATGGAGATCCAGCCGCTCAGCTCGATGATGTACTCGCGGCCATTGATGGAGGTCCAATGGATGACACGTCAGGGGCGGATGGACCGCTGGCTCAACTTGATATTCTCTACGGAAGGATTCTCTCCCGGATTCCCGAGAAAGTTATGGTCAATACCAGAAGACTCCTACTACTCTCTCTGGGAAGTGACTGGAGTGAGGAGCCACTGCGTATGCAATGCAATCTATTGGGGTTTACCGAAGATGCTACTTATGGTGCTATTCGTCATTTATACTCCGTCGTGAAGATCTTCGATCCTGAGAAAGCCGATGACGAGCCTATCGAATTTATCCACAAGTCATTTAAAGACTACCTACACAGCTTTGAACGGTCCGGATTTGCAAAATATGTCTACACAGCCTCTCGGGAGCTTGCGAGTCAAGCTGCTTTGCGAATCGCTCAGGAGGTTCATGCTTTTGAGGCTGGGGCCGATGGAGTTATGTCATGCGGAGCCACTGGTGATTTGAAAGGCGACTCTAGTATTTGTAATGTCATCGCGCTTTCCTGGCCGGGAGATGAACGATTTGCAATGACCGATGAGGAGCTCAGGTTCAAGTTATACACAGACTCTATGGACTACCTCTCGTCGAATTTTCGTAATTTTCAAGATATGTTTACCTTTCAATTGTTAACTACGCGCTTTGCTTCGCCTGGATACTTTTTCCCTTACGATGAATTGCGATCTTGCGCATTTGTGAGTTGTTCTTCTACATCCTATTTTTACGCCATAATGTTTGATATCCTCCTCCTTTTTCAGGGTGAACTCCGTTCTAAGCTCATGGAACTTGGTAAATTTAAGCAGGTGCCACTTCGGGCACTGGATTATGCGGCGATCTGGGGAGAGATTGATTTTAGATTTACAAGTCCTGTCGACAAGAATATCCCTCTATCCTATCCCTTCAATGCGTCTTGTCGAGTAAGCATTCGATACTGTTCATCTCATCATTGTCATGGCATTACTAAGTTCCATACTCTAATGCAGCACGGAAATTGGACAGTGAATGATTCTCAACAAACGCATCAGTCAACCCTGTTTTACAGGTGGGGAGTCAAGGCTTCTCCTCGAGACCCTGTGGATATCCCTCAATTCAGTGTCACTTCATTTAGCAAAACTCATTCGCAATGTTTTTCGTTTTATTCAAGCAATTGTGTCCGGTGTAGTTTTTGCTTGCAACGTCTAGCTCGGTATATTATGAATAACCCGGATCAAATGGTTACTGTCTTCATTGATTCAACTGAAATGTGTTTTGTAGAGATGTCGTTTGTAGATCCGGAAGATGGGGTGTCGCAGTGGAGGTACCAGTTTCTTCATTCTGGACTCCCGGCGTGTGGCGTAGCATGATAGTGTACCTGTTGCATTATCCTAGACTCCCACTTTTTATCGCAGCTCTCTTTTCCTGTATGATTGTACTTCAGCTTTTCGTTCGCCCAGGTACACCCTCTCCCCGAAATACAATCAATGACAAAACCGCACCGGTCAATCCAAATGCACAACACGTCCATTGAGCTGCATGATAACTCTTCAACTGATCCTCTCCTTCGCCCAATCCGGACTTTACTCGATTAAAGACGACAGTTGAGATAGTCACTCCTGTTGAAGTTCCAATCTGCAGAAACCGAGTATAGCACGAGAGAGAAATCAAAACATCGTAATAACAAGATAATGAGATAAATTTACCTCAGTCATCGTCTGAAATAGAGCACCAGCTAAACTCTGTTCATGGGGTAAAGATATTTTCGCGACATACAGCGTCCCAGCCGTATAGACAATATCTACACCCAAAACAGAAAGAAGCATGGCCGGAAAACAGTACGCCCAATATATGACCTTGGGGTCTACAATAGCGAAGAGCAGACAAGCCATTGCAGTTCCAAGGGTTCCCATAGCTGACCGGCTTGAGCTAATTGAATGAGATGATAGAAGAGTAAGAAGAATCTTACTGGTGAGTACAATCATAGAAACGTGGTTCGCCATGAATCCAACGAAAGCATTACACATCATCCCAACAATAAACATTGGTATAGTGCGAATGACGGTTTCCAGTGGCGTGAGTCCAACATAGTTCTGAAAATAGAGCTGAAACAAACAGGAAGGATAAAACAAGAGGCGACAAAAAAAGCATTAAAACGTACTTGAACCCAAAATGTCCATGCGATAAACGATGACCAAGTTAACAGAGCAATAGCCATCATCGCCGTAAATCTTCCGTTCGCGCGAGCCCAAAGTGACACTTTCATTAACGGAGGAGGGAGTCTATTCAAATACCATCTTCCACTCCCTATTTGTTTTTCTTCATCCTTTCGGTGCGATCTGTTGATTTGTGCTTTCTCTAGGTACCACTGCCACCAGGTGAATACTCCAACCAGAAATACCCCAACGATCAGGAGAGCGACGATGTCTGACCCCAAGGAACAAAATATTAACCTGCTATACCAAAAGCCGAGTGAAGATGAACGTACAACTCGTCGCCCAGCCTTTCGGCGCTGTTTCACCCTCACCGAGTACAAATAAGATAAACACCAACGCCACTGTGATCACAAACGCGCCTAGCCAATCCACGCGCCTTGCACCAGCAGCATCCTGATTTCCCGCTTTCCACGTCCGATCCTTGTCAATCGACAGAAAACCGCCTATAGTACAAAAAATGTTCACAGCCGTGAACAAGTAGAACGATGACCTCCATGTCTTTCTATGTACAAAATCTAATCAAGAATAGGGAACGATAGTTCACTAGGACATACGAGGTTTTCTCAGTTAGTGCACCTCCCGCTGCTGCCCCGAAAGCTGCACCAACAGGAGCACCAGCTGCGAAAGTGGCGAAGGCAAGTGATCGAGATCTCCCAGGCGGAAATGAATCAGCGAGGATCCCTAACTTGATCATATATCAGAAACATGTCAATCATGCGGACCGGCTAGAAGGAGGGAAAACGTACCGATGCTGGAATAATGGCGGCGGGCCCGATTCCTTGGAAAGCGCGTAGTATAATGAGAGCTAAAATGTCTAATGAAATTATGATCCAGCGAGGATGATGAGTGACTAATCCCCGACTCTGCGAAGCAAGAGGAGGGTTCTGTCGGATTGAAACGTCCTCAAAAAACAGCATCGAAGCGGCATCGTGGGATGATGCCGTTTTTTTGGCATCTTTGACGATTATTAAGCATATGTACTAAATATGGTCATATTAATGGTCTGCTTGATCAAGTGGCAATTTTCAGCTCAGTGATGTGGCGTATTCCCTTTCTCTGCATCCACCACTAGCCGCCATGGTACTGTTGAACCTAACCCAAGTTTCGTCAAGTGACGTTGTTTATGGACCTGTAAGTACTGTTTGAGGTCTCGTCTTTTATATTATATGTCTCACTGCGTGTCTATTAAAGCTATTTCTCGTCAAGAATGCTTGCCGTAGTGTTTGCGTTCTTGATGAGACAGATTGCCTGCAGTGCAATATACCTCATAATATCCTTGATTATACGTTATTTTATGATGTTACATATTATCCTGATCTTTATAAACATATATAAGTTCTGAATCCTTTTGCGGTGTCGCGCTGGCTAGAGTCATCGGTGTGCGACCATGTCAGCCGTTGTTATACCTGCTCTCGTGTGCGGGGCCTAAAGGGCTTGGACTGCTCTGTTGAATATGACGCTACAAGTGGCTTTATTATCTACTGTGAGTGTCTCTTCTACCTCAATTGGCGAATCTCAAACTCACTTTTTCGATACAGCCATCGACGAGACATGTATATCCTACAATCGTCGCCCTACCTCCTCCAGTCTCAGACGATCCATCTTCCTATCGTCATGGTCCGTCTACGGTCTGCCGTCCTGGATCTGGGCAAGGAAAAAGGCCTGTGCTCAATGACCCGATTGAACGAGAAAAGGACAAAGAAAGAGAACGGGACTCGGACACAAAGCACAAATGACGCATACGCACTCGGGCATATCAGCTTGCGCAGAATAGCACGGCCCCGCATGGTCAGCCCCGCTTTCTTTGTGGTGCATTCCTCGTCGCTCTATCCAGGCCTTGAGGACGGCCACTACCCAGGCTTGGTCAACATCTCAGGCACTGACGCGGCACACATTGTTGAATACGAAGCTTCTGTAGGAGATCCGAAAAATTGAGGGCTGTGACCGGTACCCGCTTGACGAGGCCTTGGTCCATGAATTCGTGACAGCGGGATTTACCTTAACTGCGTTCAGTAAGATGCTACGTCACACGAGGGCTTTATCTCCGAATTAACAAATACCCTTTTGACATTCAGGCCCCTTCTTCACATCCTTTATCCCTCTCTTTTACTTCTTTCAGGCGTGACAGATTTCCAAGGACCGGTATGTTTGTGGATAATTTCATGGTAAACACGTCGCTGAAGATTTCTCGCTAGGTCCTCATAAAGACATGGCTGGTGAGTGCCACTGAGTGCCACTGATAGCCGTTGTGACTGAACGCGACTTTATGTTGACGTGTAACACTTATGATGTGAATCTAGAACACTGGCTGGTGTGGATCATTTAGCACAACACTGACGACGACCTAGTAAGTACTTCATTCTCCTTCGATCCTCGTTATAACCAAACTTGGCACGTTACAGTGGGATATTATCGACGCCAACGTGTATGACATCTCCCGCTTCAAGTGTTTCCATCCTGGAGGGCTTTCTGCGCTCTTGGACTCGGACGTTGGTGGGTCAAAGTCGAATCACGCTCTCTAGCATTTCCTCACTGACGTTCAGTCTCATCAGCTGGCCAATATGTGACAGAAGTATTTGACAGCCTCCATAGACACGAAGTATTAGAGCGAGCGCATTGGGCCCAGAAAAAAACACCTGTTAGGTCGTAAATCGATGGGTGGGGTGGTGAAACCTAAAGAACTCGACTATTTGCACGAGGTATTCATTTATTCATACACCCCCACCGATTTCAGTACGTACACGTTTCTCAGCTTATCATTAAACAAGAACCTTGGTAGCAAAGAACTTATAAAGCCCGATTTGTTCTAGATGTACTTGCTGGAAAGAAGTTCATCTGTCTGGCCTAGCCATTTCTGAGGCGTTTGCTGGTAGTGATGTCATGGGTCTTCAGACAACTGCTGTCAAAACCGAGGACGGTAAACACTGGATCATAAATGATATGCATTCTTCGGACTTCTATATATAAGTTTTATGCCTTTGCTGCTCATAGACATAGACATCCTCCGCAGCGCTCTCTTTGCCAGCTCGCCCCCTCATTGTCCTCACCCTCGCCCTCCTTGCGACCACAGGCTGACGCATGTCCAACCCCACGTCGACGCAATAAATGCCAAGGCAGAAGTGCTTGATGTCCTCACTGGTTATTGACGCTCTCGGATACATTTACCGACGCAAGTTCATCTCTCCCTCTCCCATCGAGAATAATGGTGAGGCAAGGCCCAACAAGATGATGAAGGTAACAAAAACATGAATAACTCACTATATACAATACTATTATACATTGTCTACGATAATGTTTTGATTGAACTGCATATTCTTATGTTTTGTTTGGCTACACCAGAGTCGGGGATTGGCGTGTGAGCGCCGCTATCATTTACTAGTGTCATTGAGGAATGTGACATACTATTTGCGAGTCCACAACCAAGTGTAAATGCCGTAAGGAGAACCGTCCCAGTTAGGTACGCCTTTTTGCGTCCATAAAGGTCGGCCAATCGGCCACAAAGAAGAAGTAAGCATCCCTTGATTGTATTCAGCTCAATGCCTGATTATGGGGGAGACACTTGATGGCAATGGGCTGAGTGAACGCACCGCACTCAGTGGATAAGCAGACACGATCCATTGCAACAAACTTGGGTCAGCCTGAAATTCTCTACCAATGGCTGGTAGCGCGATTGATATAGATGTACTATTTCCTATCTGTGGTGAAGGATTATCCGATAGATGAGTGCAGGAGCAGGGCTTGACATCTGGAGGACGCACGTTAACGACTAAACTGAGTGTTACGACGAGAACTATTGCGATGGCTTTGATTGTACTGCGTGGGGGCGTCACGTCGTCATTATCTGACTGGGGAAGAGGCGAAGGAGATAGTTTCGATTTGGGAGAAGGCGGATGAGATTTACTCTCCTTTGACGACTCTTGTGGTCGTGGTTGGTCCATGTTTGCTAACTGTATCGGCAAAAATGGATTACGCCCACAAAGTCCAAGCAAACATAGATGACAGTTTATCAAGGTTTGTGGAGAAAGTCGAAGAAGAACCACATCCGTCACATGGTGCTAGTGTGAAAACTGGTGACACTTAGTTGGGAAAGGTTTAGAGGGTTCTCAACTTTAGCGTCTTGTGGGATGCCACACTTCGTGAACATTCGGCTGGATCAAAGAGACAGGTCTAACTAAAACAGACATTCTCTTCTCTCCTAAGACCTCTTCATAAGTTCGACTCTCTCAGACGATACTGCGCATTCAGATCATTCTCTAGTTTTCGTTTCAACACAATCAGGAAAGTAGATCTTCCCAGATTTTGGTTCAGATACAATAAATTCAACGAGCGCTCAATCTTTCGGTAAAGTAAACCGCGGCAAAGGAGCGCGAACTGAGTGCTCAGGCACAAAACAAACCGACGCACCTTCGTCGATCTTGATCACAACAATGTGAGTCTTTGTCGAAGAGGCACTCCTGCTCCGACATCACCAGTTCCGCCGGCAACTTACCCGAAGGGAGACCCACTCCGTCGCTAGTTTTGATTGACCTGCCTCCCCATTCAGGTAACAGCTCATGGTCACCGGTTTCAATACACGTATCTGTGAGAGCTTTCCGTGTTCATTACGAATGCCCAGTCCAACTGCAAGCGGAATACCTTAGTTGGCTAAGTGACTGTTATACTAAAAAGGACATAACAGAAAATCTCATAATATTCCGCCACCGACTAGGATATGTGTTCTAAGCGCATTTCAACATCAAAATTCAAATTTGAAATTCGAGGGCGCGGGGTGTAGATCAAAGGAGTTGTTGATTGGAAAGCCGCATGATGGAGAAATAAATCTCTCTTGTTTGTCCTTCCTCTCTCAACATGTTTCAAAAGTACCCTCAGTAAAACTCATCCAGTGTCATTGCGTCGGGAAAGGCCAAAATCTCCTCAGGAAGACTCATCCAGTGTAATTGCGTCAAGAAGGGCCAAAGTCAACTTTAAACCCTTAATAATATGATATTCCAAAAGTACATCTCAAGCCAGTCTCTACATACAATGTCAATATACCAATACTGATCTCCCAGCAACACGAGGAAAGAGAGAAAAAGAAAAGAGAAACGAAGGAATGAATGGCGCTATTAAGTGTAGCGAAAGTTCAAGGAATTAACAAAGAGAAAAACAGTAAAGAAAGTGATCGCATTGCGACTGAACAAAACTCGGTTGATAAAGATAGTTAAATATGGTAAGGGTTGGGTGGATGAAGGAGAATATGGGTTGTGGTTGGGGGTATCTCGAATAGATTTTGAAGCCTTGAAAAAGTTTAGAATTTTAGTCATCGATTGGAAGATTTGAGCTCACATTTTTCGTCACTCTGAACACAATGCACCCAAAAAAGAGAAAACGAAAGCCTCAAGCGATAACGCAGTATGCATTATTCCCATATCCACCATTCCTCTCCTCATCCAGAGGAGGAACACACAAGGTATCCTCTTCTTCGCGTTTAGATAGCGTGCAAGCCGCAGGTTCAGACGAGCCAAAGATCAAAGAGGAGAAGGTTGTGAAAGCGTCCATGGCAAATATGGTGATGATGTTTGGTATGCTTCTGCAGAGATTGTGATAATGCTCGATATGAACACCAAGGTCGTCTGGAGAATAGTGATCAGGTACAAGGGATAATGACTACATCTCCACCTACTTATACTCAAAACTGTTTATTGTCAACCAAATTAACCTTCCGCTACATGTCGCCATCGAACGATCCAGTGCGCCCCTATTGTTTGCCCTTGATTTGTCGAAAAGGGCACGGCGTAAGCCCGAGGGTGTAGTGCACCGGGACCAGATACTATTGTAATCCAATGTTAACTTCTGCTTGAAACCGGTATGTTCAAGTGATGGGATCAGACCGGCGACAAAGCGCGTCATCCATACAATAAGCTTCGAGACCGAGGCGATACGAGACAGTGCGTATGGGCGCAGCGCGGGAAGTAAAAAAAAACATTGCCTTCTGGTAACCACAGATTATTTTGACGACGAAGTGCAACGACCAATTAGGGCTAGGGGCTCGAAGCAACTCCGCCAGTACCATTCGTGGGAGGACACCCTAGAGTTCTTAGGAGATGATTCTTCTAGTGTATCAAAACCAGATCTCAATAATTCACAGACAGAGAACGGACAGCGTCTGGGACCCGCACAAGCTTAGCCTCAAATCAGGACCTTGGGTGCGATTATTGTTTAGAAGAGGGCACTCCATTTTTGAGGCTGAGTATTACCAACAAGTCAGAGTAGTGTTGTGGGGACAGATCAACGTCTAGAGAATGTTTCGAAGCAAAGACAATAGGAAATGAGAAAACCAATTTTGATTACGCGTGGTACCGCCCTCAGAGAAGCCGTTTCTGCGTTTCAAGCGGAGGGGATGCGGAAGACAAAAGACAACAGAAAGTGGTGATGGCACTTGTTGTAGTTTATTTTGAAGAAGCGCTGATGCCAGACAAATGCTCATCAAAGGAGGGGATCATGGACGCCCGCGACTTCTCTAGGTCGCCTTTTGCATCGAACTACTTCTCCGGCCATAGCCGGACCTGAGATTCTAAGAAGTTTATCATTAACGCTTCAGCGCTTTAGCCTTCAAACCCAGTGACTGATTTTCGTATCAGTTGGTGCCCCTGGCCCATGGTCATTTGCCTAGAATACCAATTATCAATTCGGTGTATTTCCCTTCCACTATCACGCTGCTCAGCTCGTATTTTATTTCTCACCGCTTCTCACTTGGTTCTCACCACTGTCATATGTTTTTAAACGCCACCAACTGACTGACTTCTGGAATAAGCCCAAGGTATCATGGTGCCTGAATCTTCCATCTTCTGTGTTTCTTTAAAAAAGAATCTTGTTTCACCCGAACAATGTCATACACCTGAGGTTCACGGGTACACACTCGGCTATCCCCTCCGTGAGTATGGCTGATAACCATTTGTATCATTGTTCGACTGTGTCTGTTCAGACTGACCTAGATTTGGGTATTAGTGTTGTCTTAAAAGGCTAGATTGAACACATAGGTTCATCGCGGCCCGGTTGGATATGTTCCGCAGAATCATGACATGTTTTTTTCTATTGTCGTCGAGTGAGTCATAGAAAATTGTAACTAGATGATAATAGAACATATCAAATGAATCGCGAGTCGCCTTTCAAGTTGATGCCCCTCGTCCTTGTTGATCGTTGCGCTTCACTGTGCGACAGGCACTACTGACCCGTACAACTGTCAGGAATCGTTTCAATACGAAATCTCTACAATCACCCAACGTTGAAGAATTGCTCCCGTATTTTCGTCGTTTGACGACCACCATTCCACATCAAGTAACGTTTGGTGGGTTATTCGATCATCACGCTTTCCTTTCCGTCACTCGTGTCGAATCAGGTCAAACTCTGCGTTTGAATCTTGACATAGAAATCAATCTTCTTTTACCATTGCTTCATCTATCAGATAGTATCATACATATCGAGGTACTAGTACCTCCAGCTTCAAATCCAAGTCTCCCAAAAGAAAGAACATTTTTCCCATAACATCGAGGATGGTGGCGGTGGCAACGTTCATGACAAGTTCTATTATCACCACGTGGATACACCAGATATAGCATGGTGCCTGCTTGTGACGAACACGTGTGTAAGCATATGCGTTCTATAAAGTTAAAGGGTATTGATATATCAGTCCAACGTCAAGTCGAACCCGAGGGAGAAACCGACGAGCGAAGTGGAGCCCGTAAAAATCACGATCAAAAACACTCTCACACACAATGAATAATATAGAAACGATCATACCGGCCTGCCTCGAACAGCCTGCTAGGAGTTCGTGTGCTTCGGCGCACTAGTTCGGGTTCTATATTGCGCCCTGTACCTCAGTCTGCTTATTATACCACAGCATGGTGTCAGCATTTGATAAGGCTGTCCAAGAAGCTTTGCAAAGCCAATGCCATCACTTTTGTTAGTTGTCGCCGAAGCCGAGAGGTCGATGTCCTCTTGATAGAAAAAGTAACAGATCGAATCGGCAAACGGAAATTTCCTGTAGCAAATGAAAAAGTAACGTCAGCTTGACGTTGTAATAAACCGGCCGTTATCGAGGACATTGTAATTACGGCGATACGTAATTTAATTTACATAGCTGCTGGGGACAACGAGGCATGAGCCGGACTGGCTCGGGAATTCTCTTGTAAAAGCTCCAAGTTATGCTATGTGTATGTAAGATCGGGGACACAGGGTTAAAAGAGGCTAAGGATTTCGTGACTTCATTACTTTATACTTACTTGGTGATGAGCGTAGAATGATCAATATATGATTTGTGTAGTAATCCGAAGAAATGACCATATCTTTACAACATGGTCACGCGTGGCCTCATTCTCGGGACGCTCGATGTCAGACCATCGTCGATAGTGCGCCACGAGTTTACGTTTGAGTGTATAAAGGTGCTATTGGCTTCAGGAGGAGAGGTTCAGGATGAATGTGTTAACACTCACCCTTGGAGTAGGTGGTTATAATGGATCAGAGATATGTCACACAAATTCGCGTTGTTCAGTAGTTGTAAAGGATAGGTAGTTGATATGTAAGGTTTTAACAGTAGTCGAAGAGAAAGCAGCCGGCGCGGTATGGTGGATCGAATAAATGGGTTCCGCGATTGCCAACTTGTGATCTAAGCTATCGGAATTTCTGCGTGTATTTGCATCTACTGATATCATTATATATATGATGCCAGCAGTATACTATGCATCCTGTAAGCATTAAATGTTGGTACTTGGGTACTTGAATCAGTGCGGAGCTATTCAGAAGTCATTTTTAGATACGGATATGAACGGAGTTTTGTGGGTTGGAGAGAAAGGAACGGGCCGGCACACCAAGTGGGAGTGCATGGTTCGTGCGAACACAAGAAGCTGAATTATCGAACCGTTATGAAAGGTCTTGCATAAACGGTATGAGCGGTCTCAGACGGCAAAGCTTTTATTATATTCCTATATGGACTGTCCGCCTGGCAGGAGGAAACAGTTGTTTAAATTCCAGCTTTCTTTGCTTAAATCAGCACTATATCCGGCGGAATATGGTTCGACGATGATGATCAGCTTAGTGATCGAGAGAGTGCCGGCGAAGAGTCAATAGGCGAATAGGAGGACTTGATCGCTTCTACCGGCGGAAAAGTGATCAAGACAACAACACCGACCGCTGCAATGAATAGAGTTTCGAGGAGATATCAGACAGGAAAATTACCCTTCAATGCTGTCCAAAAATATCATGAGAGAAGCCTGCTTGTCGTGGATGATTCGTCAGTAAATTTAGGCCGCCACGGCCGCTGGAGAGGGACGCGCCACCACGCCACGGCGGATGCCCGGGGTGGCGGAGACAGAGCGGTGCTCGACGACGAGGGGCAAGGCTGCGATGGCTAGGGGGACGCAGAGCCTGTCGGGCTAAGTATAGGCGGGCACACGTGCGGGACCAGCGCGCAGCCACAGGCCGGATACGCTGTGCTCTCCGCTGCCTCTTGCCCAGGTGCCGCGTGCAGCACCACCCGTATATTTACCAAGGTGGAGGCCATCCCGCTTCGGACTCTGCCTCCCGTGGTTGTACAGCCACCACCACGTCCGCGTCCACCCATGAAGTTCAGGCAGGTCGCCCCTATTGCCTCGATATTCCTCTCTGACTCACGTTTCATCCCAGTTCTGCGCTCAAATTCAACTCGGTGTCCGAGTGGTGGGACGCCTATATAGCGTGGGTGTCAACACTAATTCCTCTCATGCAACGCTAAAAATGTTCACAGCTATGATGCACTCAAAAAGTACATTTATCAGCTTGAGAAACAACAGCATGCCCGCGAGGCATCAAGCCTCCCCTACCACGACATCGAAGTCGGCGAACAGTCCCAGCTCCTCGATGACCGTGCCGCTGTCTCCGATACGGATGCTCTGTTCATTCCCCTGCTGGACCGCGAGCTCCAGAAAATCACAGCATTCTACACTGCGCAGGAGAAGGAGATTATGGATGAATTGAATGACCTAGAGGCCGACATCGCTGAGCAAGAAGCGGCGGGCTTGGACGGTGCAGATGGGTACCTGCAAGCCAGTGATGACGAAGACGACGACGAGAGTGTCCAACTCTCACAAAGCCCCGACAGACGTCGTCGAACACTTTCAGGCTCTGCAGGTCCTAGTAAACGGCTTCCTGGTGCGCACTGCTCTCCGCTTGTTCCTGGCACCTCGGTCTGATGTTAGTTCGCCCAGTTCCTGGCCCCAGCAGTGACCGTCGCGCCAGTATATCGACCATTTCAGCCGAAGAACACCGGCTCGTCGATAACAGACGATTATCATTGAGCATTCCCAACCTTCTTCGTGATGTATCAGCCAGCTGGTCACCCAGTCCTCAAGACGACTCTCTGATCTGGACTGCTCGCGGCGACTACGCCTACGATACCCGTCTCCTCTTCAAACGTCGTATCACGCTTCTCTACATCTCCTTCACAAATCTTCGTTCCTATATCGATATCAACTATTCCGGGTTCCGAAAAATCATCAAAAAATACGACAAAGTAACCGATTCTGAATTGAAGGACAGGTATATTCGCGAGCAACTCCAAAAGACAGTACCCTTCATCGGAGACAGCAAGGACAGGCTGAATAATGGAATCGAGCGTCTCGTGGACCTTTATACGCGATGCGTGTCTCGTGGTGATCGTAATATGGCCAAACAGCAACTGCGATTCCATCAAAGAGAAAATATCGCTTGGGAGCGAGATACTGTTTGGAGACAGATGATTGGGAGCGAAAGACGCGGTGATCAGAGTTCGCCAACACCTGGTCTTCTTTCGAATCGTCATAATGAGGACCTTGCCGGAGCCGCCTTAATTAAGGAACCTAAAGAGCCTCTGATGGCGGTACAGACGCCTATTGGGAGGCTCAAGATTACTTGGAAGTTGATTTGGTTGATCGTGGCTCTTCTGGTGTTTGTTGCTGTAGCCAACTTGAAGATCGTCGATGGTGCCGCCGCAAATAGTTGTCTTGCAATTTTGGTCTTCTGTACCATTCTATGGGCTACTGAGGTGAGCCTAGTGGTGCTTCTTTTCGGAAAAGTCTTTTATTGTTGTTCAGGCTATACCCCTTTTCGTCACCTCTCTCTCTGTACCTGTGTTGCTAGTCGCTTTACGCGTCATACGTGACAGTGATACCCATCAGCGACTAGGTCCTCCTCAAGCTACCAAGTGCGTTCCCCTCGGAAGCTCTTCTGATTAAATATACTAAGAGATCTGCGCCAGATATGTCTTTTCAATTATGTTCAATCCAACTATCATGCTACTCATCGGAGGATTTACTATATCATCGGCCCTTAGCAAAACTAATATCGACAGAGTTCTCATCACGAGGGTCTTGAGTTTTGCGGGAACTAAGCCAAGAACTGTGCTTTTGGCTTTTATGTTTGTGTCGTGCTTCGCTAGTATGTGGATCAGGTGAGTTATTAGTCTAAAAAATTCACAATAGGAAGATGATATTAATGATTCCACTTTCAGTAATGTTGCTGCGCCAACACTTTGCTTCACTTTGATTCGCCCTATTCTACGAACGCTCCCACCGAAAACGAATTTCGCTCCATGCCTTATCGTACGCATTCCGTATGGCACATTTTACTCGCCACTTACCGGTTTTTCTTTTAGCTCGCAATTGCTTTGGCAGCTAACATTGGTGGCCAAAGTTCACCTATTTCGTCCCCTCAAAATCTAATTGCCTTGGGTGAAATGGATCACTCAATTGGTTGGGACGAATGGTTCATTGTCGCACTTCCGGTTTCCTTCATTTCCATCATTCTAATCTGGATTCTCCTCGTCCTCTCTTATAAGCCGCATCTCTATACCAACCGCTCAACGTCACTCACTCCTCGAAATACAGGAGATTTCGAGGGTAACAGTGGCACACTACAAATTCGTCCTATCCGACCCACGAAAGAAAAATTCACCTTCAAACAATATTGGGTTATGTTTGTTTGTATCTTGACGATAGGACTATGGTGTGTCGAACACGGAATCGAGGAATATGTAGGCGATATGGGTGTTATTGCTCTCTTACCTATATTAGCGTTCTTCAGCACTGGGGTTTTGAAGAAGGATGATTTCGAGAAGTTTGCTTGGACGATTGTTTTCCTCGCCATGGGCGGAATTGCGTTGGGTAAGGGAGTGGTCTCGTCCGGGCTTTTAGAGATTCTGCATGAGAAGATTAACCATCTCGTGAGGGGTTATGGTTTGTATGAGGTGGTGTTGATCTTGAGTCCCATTGTCCTGGTATGCATTTCTTTTGTTCTCGCCCTGAAAAGTGTTGAGTCTTTCTGCTTGTAGATCATTTCAACATTCATTTCACATACAATCGCGAGTATCCTCCTCGTACCAATTGCCAAAGAAGTAGGAAAGAATATCCAGGGTCAACCTCAAAATCTACTCATTTTTGTTACGGCGTTGATTTGCTCTACTGGAATGGGTATGCCTGTTTCTGGATTTCCCAATCAAACTGCGTACGTACTGGTTGCTTTTCCATTTTACCTTCTAATAATTCATTTCTATTCAGGGCTACCCAAGAGGATGAATTGGGTGAACTATACCTTTCGAATATCGATTTCTTAGTGAATGGCGTCCCCGCGAGTATTATTGCTACACTTGTACGTTTCCAATTCTTTTGTTTTAATTTTGTAAGCGACTGAGTCGGTATGGGGTTATAGGTCGTTTCGACTGTTGGGTTTTTGATTATGAAGATGATCGGGTACGTGCTACATTCTTCTGGAACAATTATCTCGTCCTTACCTGTCCAATTTTGCAGAGTATGATTGCTATTTTCTATTGCTCGGGCGTATTCGGATGTTTTTCTCGATCAATCGGCGTTGCTATTAGTTCGTCTGCTATTGTTCTTGGATAAGGTGCTCTGCTGCTACATTTATCTCTTTCATTATCTTGCTTTCTCTATCAAACATTTGGTCTCCTTGGTTATGCTGATGTATTGAAAAACTGTTGGATCTTTCCTTGCGGGGTCATCCCTTTGACGGCGTCTACACTTATTTACCAATTACAGTATCACAGGCCAATCGTAGGCGTTGTATTTACCGCTCCGTCAGTAGTGCGGTCGGCCTCCGGCAAGAAAGGTTATGTGGCGTCGCGTTGATTTCCGTTATCTGAATTGGGCGGTCTCTGGGAAACTCGAATAGGGATTTGACATATGCTCACGTACTGATGGGGGGGGAGAAATCTATGGAGTGTTGGCCAGGTCCACTGATGCTTTCGAGTTGGTGATACACATCTTTCCCCTTGTTGGACATCTATCTTTAAAAGGATGCAACCATAATCTCGTCATTATTGACTTCATTGCGAGAGAAGTAACTTTGAGAGAAGAACGGGAACTGTGAGTTGAGCTGCCAATGTAAGTAGAGAGATGATATCATAGTCGGAGCATCCTTCGCTTATCAGCACTTCAGTCTTGGCTTCCGCTTACTTCAGTAGCCGGTGGTTGATCAGCAAATAACAGTACGCGAACCTGCATGACGCAAAAAAAAAAAAAAAAAAAAAAGAAGAAGAAAAACAAAGAAGAAACTTCGTATGTCGAAAATCACTCAAAGTTGAATTGAAACATGAAACGACTCGAGCATTGTGCCAACAAAGAACCCTTCAAAACGAATATATTCACTCCAGAACCCTCGCAGATGACCAATACTTTCACGTTACTCAAAGAATTGAATTCGGCTAATCCTTTTTCTCGGGCTGTTGGTCTAGGCTTGCTTCTTTTGTTGTTGTTTTTGGTCTTTTCTGTTGCGCGGGTTGACCTGTTGTGTGTGCTATCATTTGAGGGTCCCGCGGGTTAATCCGAGTAAATGTGAATCCATGGGCGCGGTTTGATGTATGGGACGTAGTTTCACCGTATAACCCGCGACTCGTATCATCCCGAATTTCGGACAGAGAAAAGTCTGTTCAGTTCAAAAATGGTACTTGTTACAGCCTCTTTATAGGAGAGCCGCTAGCCCTGAGGTGGGGTTTTTGATAGTGGCTTGATATTTTATATATTTCTTGTCAATCTAGGATTAGAACATCGCAGTATCGTAATGTCTGCTTGATGAATGTACTTTGGGTCAGTCAACCACCACCTTCACTTTTGTCTTTGTATTCAATCAGTTTTTTTGAACATTTGATGAGTTTGACAGCATCAGTCCTTTGAACATACCCGGTGGGGGAACAAGATAGAATCCCTATCCACGTTCCCATGCCGTTCCTTGATTTGTTCGACAAATTAAAATACATCTTGGCTCATGTCGGGTGCAAAAGGGTCCTAAAGGGACTCGAGAACGTGAAGCAAAAGCGACCACCCTATTTTTAATCTCCGCAGCAAAAGCTATCTTGAAGCTCGGTAATCTTCTGGAGTGTTAACTTTGACCGTCACTTGCTCTTGACACGTCTGAGAGGATTTTGCCATTTAAAATCAGAGTTCAAACAATGATAGAATTCTCAAAACCCATTTAGGAGGGTGTAGAAAAGCATGTGGAGAACTCGGATGTTTTTGAGAACCTTGCGAGTAGTAGCAGTGGCCTACTACCCGCCAGTTCAAGTAAATCTCAAATCAGAGTATTAAAAGCTTGGGGTAATTCAGTCAGTGGGGTAACCGTTGACAGGGAAGTATGCTCCCTTCTTCGACCATGCGAACGACACTCCCCATTCCAGTAACCTATTCAATCTCATTAGCGAGAGCAAGCAATGACCGCTGTCACATGTGGATGTATGATGAGCTGATTTTTAATTCGAAATGTCCACAGAGGGCTGACTTCCCCGAGAGTGATATATGACGACTGGTTTGTCCTTCCGGAAACAGTATCTCGAAGCCCGAGGAAAGTTAAGCGTCTTGTTGCCGAATTTGACTTGGTTCAAAAGTCAAGTATCGCTCGTCGATCACGATCACAGGAGTCACTCATCAGCTAAGAGTTGTCGGGTGTCGTCATTGACTTTTTCTGGGTTTAACATGCTCGGTTGGGTGAATGGGCTATTCAACGCTAGGTTATTCAATGTATAGTGACTAAGCACCCATGCTGCTGGTCTTGGCACAAGCTCGAAGAACAGAAACCTGGTAGCGTTCCCGTTTTTTGGATTTTATTTATTTATTTATTTATTTGAATTTTTTGAAATTTCTTTTTCCTTAGTTTGCTTGTTCCTTGTAAATTAGCGTTGAGCCATAAGGTAGTTCGTAGGATCGGCAGGACATAAACTCGGAGTTCGGCGACTACTTTGAAAGCTGAGCACTCAGGGGACCGATCAGGGACCGATACTCGATGATAGTTGTTCGTCAATTACTCCTGAGAGATCTATGTTGCAAGCCATGAGGGGGGTAAGTCGACAAGGCTATAAAAAAACCTGTGCAGATATTATATATCGTTACTTTTATTAGTTTCATTCTTCCTTTACGAGAACAATTTTTCAGCGCGCGAAGATCGAGGTTTCGCTTTCTGCTGTCTAACACCCATCGGTGACTGTAGAGTGATATGTACCGTACGAGAGTGGGTACTCGTTTGCGTGGCCATCGCACAAGAGTCGATCAAAAGATCTGTTTCTTTTTCGTTTGATGCCCTGAAGACAAATCGCCAAGTCGGGTTGGGTCAAATCTTCGCGATGAGTTGTCGGAATTGCGATCTCGCCGTTTGGGCTGTGTGAAAAGCGAGGAAGCGGGGAATCAAAAATCCCTATCAAGGTCTTTTTCTCTGTTCCTTATTCTTCTCGAAAATTTTACCGATGCTCGGACCGCGAAACGGTGCATATTACAAAGTTGTTGACCCTCGAGCAATTTCTGAGAATAGTTTATTATTTTCGAACAGCACGAGGATCTCAAAATGAATTGCGGACCTGCGCCGCGGTGGGCAACCATCGTTCTCACGTGGTCTTCTTAGTCGAGTAGACCGGGATCTCCGTAATCCCGTTGCTGGTTCCTAAGCCGTCAGGGACGATGGTGAAAAGGAGAGAAAGTTGGGGTGAATAACATACAATTGTGGCCGATACTATGCCGGTGCGTGAGTAAAGTGAAGGGTACTTGCACACGAAGATTTGGAAGGATGCTGAATTGTGCGGTTTAGACGGACAAATGACGAAAAGTGAAAAACAAAAAATAAATATAAATAAAATATAAAATTCGACGAAGTAGCCGAGATAAAGGGGTTGGTGCCTAATCTTTCTTACTTTCGATCACAGCAACATTGCTCAATATACTCACACCTCGAGAAATGTGGAGAGCTCAGCTGACAAAAGCTTTTAGGACAGCCTCGATTTTTTGTATGAGTCAATTATCCGAGATTGAACAGTGGATGAGGCGGATATTCTTTTTTTTTCCTTTTTTTTTTTTTTCAACCGAGCATTGAGCAATGAAATGTCACTTGGCCCACATCAAGCCTATGTGGATGGCTACGTTCTGGCGAAAGGTCTTTCTATCCCAAGTAAGGGAGATGCGGATACTCCACCCGAATTTCAAACTCGAGCATGCGGGGTTCCGATCCCGCAAACGTCATACCCGTAGCATCGCACAACCTTATGATAATCTAATATCCAGGATAAAGTTCTGGGAACATGTTATAACTACGGTAGATGGTATCAACGGGTGTTGTAACTTATCTAGACATGGAGGTCGTATTAGAGTTAAGGGGTATCAAGGTTATATCTGGAACACATGGTGGATGGGATTCATACGGCGGCAGAAAGATGGTAATCAATACAAATGAGGAAAGGACGGGGGAGTTTCAAGGAGCCAGAGGCCCGGTAAGAATGAACACAGTGTGACAACATCTACCAGGGCCGAAGTGGCTGGTGACGAGTTTCAGTGGTGTACTTGTAGGAAGGTGCGGGTGATCGTTCGTCACTTCTCTCGTCGTACCGCTTTTGGTAATCATGGTGACCCGGTTCCGAATGTGTGTCTAGATGTATCCTGTCTGCTGCGATAGTCAATGGAGCCACGATGTTCCCATTGTCGTCCCGACGATAGTGAGATGGCCCAGGAGATGATAGAACGGAATGAGGGGTGGAGGGAGATACAGGAGATGGTTCACACGTCGAGGAGTTAGTTGACAAGTCATCGTGTGAGCGCTGCGACGCACTACATGCCCGCGATGAGGGTCTTGATGACCCTCTTGCGCGCTGTTGCCCGTGATGATCATAATAAAGATTGGAAGCATAGGAATACGCTGGGAGTGAGCTAGGGTGGCGTTTAGGCGATATTTCTGAAGGCCGCCTGGCGTACGATCAGAACGAGCAACCAGCAGCTCAGATAAATGAAGCTCACTGGTATGGGTGGGTCGCGACGGAGTGCCTTC
Organism: Agaricus blazei; assembly: GCA_029719445.1. Taxonomy (NCBI): domain Eukaryota; kingdom Fungi; phylum Basidiomycota; class Agaricomycetes; order Agaricales; family Agaricaceae; genus Agaricus; species Agaricus blazei. The sequence continues at coordinate 160,888 of SSNC01000011.1, forward strand.
TTGTCCAGGTTTTTTCACCGTCATCATGACTGACTTTTCGTAAATGATGATGGTGGGGGTGTGGAACAGACTCGTCGTCTAGCTGCAGCCGCCTTAGTACGGCAGCAGAATCATTATTGTGGATGCCCCTTAAGTCTTCCAGGGCAGATATGGGAGGTAGAGCATAAGCAGAGACCGTAGACCCCTGGTCCACTGGTGGTGCTCGTAACGGTGCTAGTGTGATCCTCTCGGGATCCGGCTTCACAGAATGGACATCCGCAGTTGAATTAGGGGGTGTCATTCGTGGCGGATAGCTAGCGTAAGGAGAATATCGCGTCACTGCGGGGTTCGGCGATACGTGCTCATGCAACTGAGCAGAGGAGCCTGCCGTGGGAGGAGGTAGCTGGTACCGCTCTGGACGCAGGTGTGGATGCGGCAAGTAGCCATGGCCTGGGCTGGAAGAGTCAGGGGAACGATGAGAAGCACTTGGGGTACTAGCTCTTGGGTTGTGGGCCATAACCGTCCATGTGGGATTGGGTGGCTCCCTGGAAAGTTGTGGTATGGGTGCGGTGGGTTGGGTATTCCGCCGAGCTCGCCGTCTAGGGTTGCCCGATGCCACAACTTGGCCATATCCTGGTTGGTCCGGTGACAAGCATGTACTCGGGAATGTAGGCCTTTCGATATGGTACGTCAATACGATGCGGAAAGAGTCATGAGATGGCGGAACAACTTACCCGAAGAGGGGTACAAGGTCCTCGCGTATCGCCCAGGCTACGCTAACAACGGAGGGAAGTCAGACATACTACCATATTATAATATTCGTAGTGGCTCACCGCCTTGACAAGCGCAGAGCGACCTGGGAGATTGATGAGCGCCATTGAAACAAAGGTAAGGATAGGAGACCTACTTCATAAGGCATCCAGGTGCCTTGGATTTTGAGATACCCTCCTCGGACTCTTCTGATCAGGGGGGCGAGGTCAGGCTGTGAGTCGATCATCTTAACAATATCGGCTTTATGATATGGAAGTGGCACTTGAGTAAGGCTCCCGATCGGTCATCTGAATGAAATTTACCTTTGGAGTTGCCGAGGGCTAGTGCGATGATGAGTAAAGGAGAGGGAGCGATAAGGTGGATAGCAGACCTTTCCAAATGCCTGTCCATAGGATATAACCGTCATCGATATCCATCATTATCCATTGTCCGTTGAGAGGATACTCATATACAGGTCTATCGAAGCAGTGGCGATCAGACGACGAAGCTCGGAGGGGGACCTCGAGCGCTCACATGTAGCCACGCGGATCGTTGCTTGTTATATAGCGTCCCTTCATAACTTGGTGCTTGGAGCTTGCGAACGGACGGAATCGAGGTGCAGATCCAGACGCCTGGGTCTGTATAGGTTCCTGGAATCATCGGGTGAGGGGAGGGGAGAGCAGAAGGAGGACAGTGACGGACCTGCAGCATACCGGAAGTCATGGCGTCGAAAACGAAATAGATTGAAAGTGGGGTTGCTTAAGTATTTCTATCGAGGCGGGGTAGTAAGCGGTTCAATATGGCATCTGTTGACGTCAAGAAGGCAGTGTGCGCGGCTGGAGGTTTAGGCGGAATGGTTTGTTTTTGGTTTGTTTTCGAGGCTTACATACTTTCCAAATGAGCCCTAATCTGGATCCAAGCACGCGTAAAGGCGTGCCTGATTTAGAAACGCCTTGCGGGACCCTCGGATAGATTCGAGATATCGCCGTAAGGCTAGGTCGCCAAACAAAGGGGATCATCAGGCTCAGGTGTATTCGTATCCTCGCTTTCGAACTCGCAATCAGGCGAGGCGGCGGCGTTGGCCCTTGTCGGAGCCCATCATGATGTGCATGGCGCTGTGCATGGGGCCCCCGGGGTGCCGCTGGGCGGGTCTGGGGGCGACGGGCGGTGGGCTGGCTGGCGAGGAGCGCAGCTGGCTGGATCTCGGACGGGAATCTTGAGCCTGATCAGTTCGGTCTGGTTCCAACAAACTCGTTTCTCCGATGGCGTGGGATCACGCGGGCCCAGAATAGCAAGTCTTCGATCGTTGAAGATTTGGTTTTGTTCCTGAGAAGCCTTGCTTCGATCGCAATTTGATGTGGCCTCGGACGTCACGAGCATCCCAGCCAGACGGCCCGTCTCCTCCATTAAATAGTAATTCGGTCCCGAATTCCCAGAAGCCCTGGCGGCCAGCTGCGCTCCAAGGGGAACGCCCCAAGACGCCGGCTGTGCCAGAGTAATCGGCCACTGCGGGGTCCATGCAGCCATACTCCGTCGCTCGCTGTCCTCTCTGATGTCGCGGGCACGCATCATGTGGCCATCTCCTTGTGGGTTGCTTGTGGGCCCTAACCGCTCGAGTGCCGGCATTTTCTCGATCAGGCATTGACCGCGGATAATTATTTCTGCAGAGATGGAAACGGCCCATGACCCAGATTCGATTCCGCAGACCGACAATTGCATTCGGCCAAATGGAATACACACCCTACCCTGTGACTACAGCGGGGGTGACCGACTCCATTCCACCACTCCGACATCATCGAGTAGCCTGCATAACATCACGCTTCCCTTCCCATGTCCAAGTCAGCGCCCTTTCGGTGAATTACATCGTCAAGACCCCAGGCCAACGTAATTATACTATCTCGCTTCAAAACTCACGCACACGACGTCAAGTTAAGAGCAATTTTCCAGAGAACATAACCTGGCAACGGCAACGGAAGCACTTCTCATTTGATGCCAACACAAATCCCTCGTCTCTGGGCATCCTACATGACGTAAACATCATATACGGGTTGCACGGACAACTCGAACTCGTGTTGTGGTGCATAGGGAGGATCAGCATTATGATTGTATCAGTCACTCATGACCACCAACGGCGCTGATGAAACCGTAAAATGTTGGCGCAGTGCTCAAACCCTGATATCACTGTCATGACCAAAACCAGAGCTTTGTAACAGTCAGGGAGATATCTGGCACTCTGGCAAGAGTCAGGAAAAGAGGTTTTACCGTCTCCCCGACATGGAGCGCGCATTGATCGAATTCGCTGCCGCCGGGTGGGAAGTCGTATCCATGCGAAGATCACGAATCCACTCTCACTGTCCCTGCAGTTGAGAACCATGGAGAAAAGCGCGAGCAGCTCCCAGAGTCCGCGAGTACGCCGAAAGGAATTGTCGATATCAACAATTCGGATTTGCGGTGAGGATGCCATCTACGTGGTCTTGACGTAACATCGCTGCAAGGAAATGCGCGACGGAGGTTCCCAACTGCGTTGTCAGTTCCGGAAGCGTACCAAACAGTAAATGAAATGTGTCCTATACATCAAGGTCTTGCTGAGCACCAGTCTCCTGGTTTGGGACGGAATGTTCTTTGAACCGTCATTCGTAATTTGGTGTCGAAATGATCGGAGGTAAGGACACTGAGTATGATTGCGTTTTGGACAGGACGAAGGAATGAATGTATATCGGTAGCGGCACGTTACCCTTCCAAGTCCCACACCAGGCCTGTCCTGTCTGAATCCTGACTAGTATAGGGAACATCTTCCATACTTCAGGCTTATCTCGTCCGACCCATTCTTCGAAGAAGATACAGTTCCTGAGTCTGGGTAAGTATCGGGGTAAATTATTTCCAATATATTTCCATAAGTACAAGTGTGTTGTAAGCAAGAAGATTGCACTTCAGTAAAATTTACCGCATCTCGACAACAGTATCCTGCCGGCTGCAGTTGTCTAGCAACATCAGGGCACCGTGGAGCGTGAGTCACATGGGACGGATTATTCCATCCTTTCCCTGGAGAAGTAAGCAACAATTGTTTTCTTGTAGATAGAACCGTCGGCTGAATATGATAGGTACCTATACGTACCTGTCAACCAAATCGCTTGCAGGGAAACAGGTCTTTCGAAATGCGGAGACTGGACTCCGTCCAGCAAAGTTTGATACGTACATACTCGTTGATAAAAATACAAGAACGGGAAAATGCAAATATGGCAGGTTATTGCGACTCATCCACTCTATTTAGGTTGTGTGTTCCACGTATGGTCGTCAAATTTGGAAAGGCTGCGCCATGTCAACCTCGACCCCGAGAGTAATGGAAGCCAGAATTAATTTGATGAATCTGTGCCGCAGGCATGAACGTTGCTGCTGTCGGGTGCATGTCCCGTGAGGGTTGCGAAGTCACGGGAGGGGGAGCATGTGAACGGGATGTCTCCCACTCTAAAAGTCCGCCTAACGGAATGTGTTGTACGACAACCCGTTTGCCAAGTACCTCGGCCTAGAAAATGTCAATATAAGAAGAAAAGAACCACTGAGAAACGTCACGTACTTTATACATTTTAAAAAGACCAGAGTTGACTTTCCCCCAGTTAGGGACGCCCGTCGCGATAGAATACAGCTGGGATGAATGTTCAAAAAATGGGCCACGCTTGACAGTGTTGATACGTTGAATCGCTAAGAAGTATAGGTTTGTCGCAGGGAGCGGTTTATTTAAGATTGCAGAGGGAAGTACATCGGACTGATCTATAGAGGCAGCTGTCAGTGAGTATATACAATGGCATGGAAAACTCATTTTATTTACCTTTGAGCTGACCACTCCCAAACAAATATGGAAGGAAAGAGTAGTCATCCAGCCCCCAAACTCCGTGGCTCCCAGCAGGCTCTAATTTGTAGACATCTTGTAATTTCCAGCATAAGCGAAGATAGCGAGTGAATACCATCAGCACGAGCTGACGTTCCTCTTCCACGGTCGATTTAAAACATCGCACGAGCGTCAGACAAAGGAGAAAGAGAGCAAAAGAGGCCTCATGACCAGTGCCATAATCAATACGAGTGAATGAACCAAATGATGTTATAAAGTACGGCTTGATGTACGGAAGCAGAATGTCATAATCTGGGATTTGAAGTTGTGCGAGTAGGCCGTCAACTTGCTATTTTGATTCTCAGTGATTGGCGAACGAAAGTTGTGTGGGGGTGACTGACCTCTTCTAGTCGAGAGCCCCATGTGCGAAAGGCAAGATTTCCAAATCTTTGTGGACTATGCAAGGGTGGTATTTCCTCGATCCATCCTTCCATAGTATCAAGTACGTTTAAAATATTGCTGACTGCCTAGATATATCTAATTAACACGAAAAAGTAGGCAATTTATTTCGCCATACCTCAGATGGGGTTTCAGCAATCCAAGGTAGGCTTAATCCAGCAACAGACTGAGTGAGGCGCCGCAGAAATAAGTCGTAGTCATGATAAGAGCGGGTAGCCGTCCACTTTTCAACGTCCTCATCAGTTTTTATCACTAGACTCGGTGGCGGTCCTAGGCTTTTGAATCGGCTTAGCGGAATTTCGCGAATGAGTGGAAGTTCAGATTCCATAGAGCCGTCTTGTCTCCTGTAGCAACAGGGTTACGGAGTCTACAAATTTTTTGGCAAAGAAAACAGAATCGGTGAGTAAAGATCAGGGAAGATACGATGTAGTGCGTGACTAATTATGACACGATGTGACGCGTACGTGACGAACGCGTCGGCTCCACCCCTGCTTGACAGTCTTGACTTGTTTCTGACTTCCACCGCGACAAACTTTCTTGAGAACTGCAGCATGCCGCCTTACGATGACTGGAATAAAATTGACGAGCAAGACGATGAAGAAGTCTTGGACACGTCTGTGAGTTGCTTAGTGCTCTAGTCATGTGTTCTCTCACACGCCGTTATTAGTTCTTTGAAGGGCAGAGAGATGTAATTTTGTTTTGCATAGATTGTTCTGAATCCATGCTTGAGCTTCATGATGACTCGGTTCGTGAGGGCGTCAAGACCTGTCACCTTTTCACAGCATTAGAGGCGGCTATGCAAATTCAAAAACGCAAGATCATTGTGGGACCCAATGACTCTGTTGGCATTTTGGTATACAACACCGTAAGGTTTTACGAACATCGTTGGTAACATACCGGATGACATGAATGCCAAGACATATAAACCTGCAACTGGGCGTAGCCATATATCGGAATTGAAACAAAATACCTCCGTGTATCAACCAATAACTCAGCTGAGCGCGCCCAAAATACAGGAATTGATTCACCTGTTGGACGGTTTGTCAAATCAACGTTACCTCCATGACCCTCGCTAAAACCACCGGAAAGCCACCCGCGAAGACCCTGAAGAATTGCGCAAGGTGTTCCCACCTGTTACTGGGAAACCGGTCGCCATGGGAGATGTGTTTACAAGTTGCAACTGGGTATTACGCGACCAGTTTAGCCATATTCCCTATTTGTCCCGTCGAATAAGTATTGAGCGTCGTTCAGGTCGCCCAAGACAGCAACGAAACGTATCTTCCTCATCACGGATGAGGATGATCCCCATTCTGGTTCTGGCAACAAGAGATTATCTACCTCGGCACGAACAACATTAGAGGTTCGCTGAAACTTGACTTGAGTATATGATACTCATCATGGTGTAGGACCTGATTCAAGCTGGCGTCTCAGTTGAGCCCTTCTTCATTAACACTGAGGACAAACCGTTTGATGTGTCCAAATTCTACTCCGTGAGTGGTACTGTTCCCCTGAAATCAGTGTGGTTGACAGTCCGGTAGCAAATTCTGTTACCAACGAACTTGGATTTGGAGGGGCAATCTGACGATGATTCTTCAATCCTTCCCGAGTCGATATCTATATCTCGGATCGAGGACCTGTTGAGTCAGATGCGAATTCGAGAGGTTCCAAAACGGTCGCTTTTCAACATTCCATTTCGCCTTGCTGAGGGATTCGTCATTGGTGTCAAAGGGTAAGCTGAAGATTCCTTGGAATCGGTGACATGGCTGCTGACCCCCCTTGTCAAGGTATGGCCTGATCACGGAGCAGAAAAGAGGCGAGTACAAGTATTTCGTTGATCTGGGTGATCGAATGGAAGTCGCTATACCACGGACATCATATGTGGACGAGGTGAAAACTGCTTTTCGATTTAATTGACGCCGTGTTGACCACTTTCAATAGGACCGACAAGCTGACGTAGAAAAATCAAAGATCGTTTACGGCGTAGGTCAAGGAAAAGATGACGAGGGGGAAGAAGATGACAGTCTGGGCTTTGGTGTTAGGACAGCCAAGCAAGGCCATCGAGTGAGTAAAAGAAACGTAGCGATGGAGACTCGGATTCCCATGACTCCATTAGCCGTTTTACACCGCCGAAGAAATTCGCTCCTTCCGGACGCTAGGCCTTGAGCCAGGTAAGCAGCCTCTACTATTCAAGGCCTGTTCATTTGACCCCCGAAACTGCAGGAATCAAGCTTTTAGGCTTCAAGGACAGAGACGAGCTGCGATTCGAAGATAATGTCAAACATTCCCACTTTATTTACCCCGATGAAATGGTATGTGGGGCCTTGCTATTATACACCATATACCGCCGCCTCACTGCTCGCAGTCGTACGCCGGAAGCAGGAGGACCTTCAGTGCCCTACTGAAATCTATGATACGCATGAACAAAATTGGATTGGCACTTGTCTTGATGCGCCGAAATAGCTCTCCCGTGTTTTCTGCCCTTCTCCCACAGGTTTGTTATTTGTCATCGGTGTTCTCATTCTAAACCGCCGTGCCAGGAGGAACGGACAGACGAAAATGGGTATACTGAACCACCTGGCATGCACCTGATACACCTCCCCTTTGCTGACGATATTCGGGCTGCTCCCGTTGAGGACGCTTTTAGAGGTACGCCAAACACCTTTCTTCTCGGCTCCACATGAATGTTATGTTCTTAGCATCCGACAAATTGAAAGATGCGGCCCGCGCATGGATCGATAAGTTAAGCGTTAAGAACGGAACATATCCGCCCGATTCGTACCCAAATCCTGGTAATCGGTCACGTTCACTGCCAGATGTATCCTCCATTTGCTCACTTTTTCTATGTATAGCGCTTGCTTACCACAACGCTCAACTCCAAGCCAGTGCGTTTAGGGAGGAGTTTGACGCCGAAGCTTTTGAAGACATGACCAAACCAAATATTGAGAAGATCCATAAGGTAATGAATGCCCTGTATCATATCACAAGCGCGTCACACGTCCTTTCTTCAGCGAGCAGGTAAATTGATGAAGGAATGGAAGCTAACCCTACTCAATGATGCTACCGCAAACATGGTTGTCGCTACCACGGGATCCAAACGCAAGGCAGTATGTGTCCGTTTTACCGACTTCTGGGTCTAGACTCATTGGAACCACACGTCTAGGATGTGGCCACCAATGATGCAGATGAAGCGGAATTCCGGAGCAAATATCAGGCGGGGACACTAGGAAAGGTAATCTATCACTTCACTGAGTATGCTGTCTTGACTTAACACATTCTGATAGTTGAAAGTGGATCAACTCAAAGTGAGCAGCATTCCGCCGGTGACATGGATCTGACCCACACTGACGCCACGCAGACTTTTTTGAAAGCGAAAGGACAATCCGGTTCGGGAAAGAAGGACGATTTACTGGCCCGAGTTGCGGCTTGGTTCGAATCTAATTAACTTTGGGGTAAGTCTGGGGTCCTTCCCGGCGCAGCAAGATCACAGTTCCGGTCTTGAATACCCTCTACGTTCATGGGCTTAGAATTGAAACCGATAATGCGCCAAGCAATTTCCTAGTCTGCCAATGCATCAAATACGGTTTTTATGTCGCCGACGTACATTATATCTTGTGCCTGTTAATGATTACAATAGACTCCGGACTATGAAAATTAGCCATGCGGTTGTTTTTGTGTGGGCACGTTGTAGGTTACTGCGATTGATAATGGGTTTAATCACTACCGACCGCCGAAATTTCTTGATAGAAGGTACTTGTCTGATATCGTGCATGTCTCGCTCGAAATAGCAGGTTCCTGGGCCTCACACTCAATCTCATCGTGATATGTTCGAACTCCGATGCTAGTCATGCTACACCTCATCCTAATATAGTTTCCATCTTACAGAGACAAAAAGGCAGTGAAAATATTACGAAGCGTGAATGCCCCTCGATACGATATCCGTAAGTCGGCTGATGCCCTTGGTTCCAAAGTATGTGCAAATGGCCATCTACTTTTTACAATGTCAGGGAAAAGAACTCCACAGACCTGGGTTACAAATGCTGAGCCAGTAAGTGCGGTCTACGAACTACCGTGTGTATGTTTGTTCCTTATGCTGGTTTAATGCGCAGATTCGATAATCGAGGTTGTGTGGGATCGAAAAATCATTGCCGAAGACGGTTAGGGAAGATAATTAAGCTCTGTCCTGGTGAGTGACGTGCGAACCAAGTTACCGGCATTAGTGTTGGTTGCTCTAGAACACCTGGGCCGTAACTCCCGCTGGGAGCTCCAAGCGTTGCTCCATCGCACCAGGGGTGAAAATGATGTAAAAAAAAACTTCGAGGGTGATCTCCTTGAGTTTTTTCTCCCCCGCGCGGACATTCGGCGCTGTTCTAAGTCTGGCCGAGAAGCTGATAATCATACACCTTGGTTATGAGGGTGATGAGAGGGTCCCAGATTTATCATTGAGCGATGGGAAAAAGATATAACAAAGGTCTTATGTCAACTACAACCATCAAGTAACGCATACTCCAGGAGGCCTTTGCTTAGTATTATTACTCACTGATGTTCGTGTATACCATGTGAAGAGAGGTACATGACGTTCAAGCTATTTGATTGTCCCTGGGTGCCCCTCACAACGAGGATACATATATATAAATATCACATGGCGCCTATCATCCTCCATGCCGAAATCCTAGGTGGCAGTTGGTTGGAAGCGCTCGTAGTGCGTCTTGAGTGCGTCGCAACGAATTTCGAGGGTTGACATCGAGGTGACATGGGTTATTGACTGGTACACATCGCCAAATTGTTCCAACAACTTGTTCCTGGAGATGGCAGGATAGAGATTATTTGATCAGGGCGGAAAGGCAAATCTCAATTTTCCCTCCTCGTGCCAACGGTTCAACGACTCGCTCACGTGTTTTACAACAAGTTTCGCAACATCTTTATCCCCGAATGTGTTGAAGGTGAAAAATTGGAGGATCTGTAATTCTTGGAATTGAGGCCTTTCTAATGTTTGGCGGAGGAGTTTGAGAAAGGGTATGTCGAGGGTGAATTGTTGAGAAGCGGAAAATGATAGGCGTAATCCACGTAAGGAATATCCTTGAAGATAATGTAAAATACGGAGTATCCATGGCATAACACCTAGGACACGGTCTGGGAAACCGAGGCTGAGGAAACGAAGATGTGTTGCGTTATGCAGGTTGATCTCGTATGGAAGAGAGTTTTGCGGTTCCACGTCTGTCAGTGTGTTATTTAACCTGTGGTTTGAAGTTTGAGATAATCACGCACTTTGAGCCGGGTGCATTATTTCCAAGAAGTTTAGAAACGGGGCAAGAACGTGCAATATCTGATGAATGTTGCCTGGGTGCATGAGAGATACGACAGCCAACTGTTGCAAGTTCTTAGCTTCTGATGTTCGGCACCATTTTAGGCTAGCGTGGAATCCGAGGTCGACGGATGCTGAGATTTGCAGTCCATAAGCGCCTACCGGGGGTACAGGGGAGACGATTGATGAGGGAGTGATTGGGCAGAGAATATCTCTCAATACGACTTGTTTGACGAGCGCATAGGCACTGAGAAAGGCTCCTAGCGCCATCGGATCGTCGAAATAAGTATTGGAGAGATCGAGCGACCTAATCTTGGTGAATCCAGAAGACAGCAGGGCGCACAATACGTTGTCCGTTGTACACATATTCGAAAGTTGGAGATGCGAAACACGATCGGCGTCGGATAAAAGTAAGAGTATTTTGATCAGGTCCTCACGCCAACAAAAGCGTGGAGTGGCAGATGAGGCTTGAAAATTGATGGACAACCTGCGAATGCACAAAGGGATAGTAGCACGTGTAAATTCGTTCTCTAAGAGCGCAAAGAAAGATGGTGTAGACCGCGTGTTCAGAGTGACAGATGAAAAGACGTGGCGGTAGCTGATCGAGCGCCAGACTCTGCACGTCAGGCTGACCTGGCGAAGAGTGGGCTTCTCGTATGACAAGAAGTCAATGATCAGGACCTGGAGCTCGAGTGGAAGGGCGCGATCAGGGCGCATCCGGGCGAAAAGTGCGGTGAAGAGAGAAGAAAAGTTGCCAAGGGTCGAACATTGCCAGTGTAGTGTTTAGTGTTTACTAGTTTGACATCGGTGAATTCCAAGTTCCATGTATTCTATCTATGTCATCGGCGGAGGTAGAGCAGATGGGCATACCTGCTGACTAAGCAGTGATCCTCCCGCACAAGTCCGAATTACGCCATAGTTAGCGCACCGGTGATTACTCGTCCACAACCTCGATGGCCCAGAACCTCTACGAAACCCAGAGCGTAAAACATTTCCAGGATCTGCTATCAGAAGATCTGAAGCGTGTGTCCTTGATCTACTTCTGGACACCCTGGGCAGAGCCATGCAAGCAAATGAGCGAGGTAGTCGAAGAACTGTCGAAAAAATATCCGGCGGTACTCTACATTAAGGCAAGTACTGCTTGCGGAGCTCTAATCCAGTCTTATCAACAAGTAACTAGGTAGAAGCCGAGACGCATTCTGAGATAACGGAAAGTTTCGACATCGAGGCCGTCCCCGCGTTCCTTCTGTTACGAGTATGTCGGTCGTTCCTACTCTAAGTTATGTCCCTTACGATCGACCAGGGACACGTTCTTCTTGGTCGGGTGCCTGGTGCTGATGCTGCAGCACTAACGCAGCTGGTCACGAAACATGCAACGAGCTCTGCGCATAGTCCATTATCGCACACAAACCAGAAGCCAGCTGAGGCGCCTCTCAATGCACCCTCTGTCCCCTCTGAGGACGTGGAAACTTCTGAAGAATTGGAAAAACGTTTGAATAATCTCATGAAACAGAGCAAAGTAGTTCTATTCATGAAAGGCTCTCCCAGCGAGCCACAATGTCAGTTTTCAAGGAGGATTGTCGGCCTACTGAAAGACGAGAAGGTGGATTATACACATTTCGACATACTTAAGGATGACAACGTCCGTCAAGGTAGAGATTCTCAATCTTACTAATGGTATATTCGCTCATCCAACTTTTTGTCCAGGATTGAAAAAACTTAATGATTGGCCTACGTTTCCGCAACTCATTATCAATGGGGAACTTGTTGGCGGCCTCGATATTGTACAAGAAATGATCTCAAACGGAGAGTTGGCGGAAATCATTGCTTAATGACTAGATTTCGGTGTGCCTCCGCTATCTGTACAAGAGTTTATTAACACATAATGATAATCTTCTCGTTATTGGAAAATCGATTTAACTGAGATTATCAGTTTGTCAGGTGACACAACAGCACAAATGTGCTAAAAACACGTTGCAACTAATTTTCGATCATGTCCACGCCTCCAGATTCTACGAGACCGACATGGCAGATATACAGAACCTCTGGAGGGAACTACACGAAATCGCCCATGTTATGGATAACGGTACTGGACGGGTTAGTGACACCCAGGCGTCTCGCTTATCTTATAACCGGTCATGATTTTCAGCATGCTTGAGGAATTACTGAGATCCGACGAGATGCTCTACGGTGTGGAATCGCAACGACTCCGAGGGTATTGCGCATCTGTGAACCTTGAACCCTCGCGCAATCTTGACGACTTCGGAACGTTACTTCTACAGAAGCAATTGTCATACGTCGAACAGGACTTTCAATCTCGCGTCGAGATTTATATGGAATCCCTTGCTTCAACTGCTGGTAATGATGATGATACATCTCATAGGGCTGTACAACGGGTCTGTGATGACCTGTATAAAATGCGATGGGGTTCTACTCAAGTCCCTATATTTAGTCTACTTGGGCAACTTCGTTCGATTGAACCAGATCAAAAGTATTCTTATCTCGACATCGCCCATTTCTTCATCAAAAAAGGAGTACCGGTAGATGGGAAAGATGTCTTCGGGACAACTGCCCTTGCGCATTCTTTATCTATGAAACCTACCTTCGATCTTGAGTATGCACAGATACTAGTTGATGCAGGTGGGGAAGTAAACGCACGTAATCGACATGGGTCGAACGCCGCTCCGAGATTGTGCAATCATTAGCGGACGATCCTCGGTCGAAGGAAATGGCTCTCGAAAGCTTTGAATGGTTTTTGAGTCACGGAGGAAATGCTGACGTAGCTGATTCTGATGGAATGGTCGTACGGGACTTGTGCGAGAGCATTCGCTTCTTTATACCCGAACTCCTGGGAGCTATTGAGAAGGAGGACCAGCGAAGGGCGGCACTCAAAGAACCATATTGCGCATTTTGTGGGATACAGAACACGAAACTTTTGACTTGCTCTCGTTGTATGAAAGCTAGGTACTGTCCTCGTGGTCGAAAGCAATGCCAGAAACTAGACTGGCCTCATCACAAAAGGAATTGTCATAAAGTATAAGGTACGTCATCCTCTTCTTATCCTAGTTTTCCTGAGGCAGCTGAAAACTAAAGCAAGAACGTCTATTTTTGTGGCAGCGCTCCGGCCGCATGAACTTTTATCCTCCGTCGGCCTTTAGTCAGCCCAAATTCATTCTAGTCTATACTACACGCCTTGAAATTGGCCGAATACTATTTTTGACTATGTTCGTACAAATGTCAGAGGGCCACAGAAATTGAAATGTATGAGTTAGGAGAGTTAAAATTATTTATTCCCTTAGACTCTAGGTCAAACGTATTCATGAGGATATACCAGAGTGACTCCTCTATTTTTAGTTATCTTGCGAACCGGTAGATCGATGGATGGGTCAGTGAGCACGGCATGACCGGCAAACTGGCGAGGAATTATTGAGGCTTCCGGGAGAAGACTGTTTGCCAAGTCTTCGGGGTCCCTTCTGATGCTTCGAGGTAATAACATCCTCCGATAACGACACAACATGCTCGATGCTTATGCTCGAACCTTGATTAGACCTGTATCCTCGAATTCCGGCTGATTAACTACTACACTAATCCTTCGAGTTGACCCGGTTCGTCTTAGTCTGGGCGTTTAGGCGTGGTTTGTTTAAGCAAGACTTGATCATTCCAGGATCATTGTCTCCACAAATTAGAGCAGCGAAAGGGTTTCGAAACAGGCCTTAGAATGAGTATAACTTTATTAATATATGGAATTAGGTGGACTTTATTAGGTTATCCCATTAGTTGGTGCATCTTTTAGTCTAGACAGGATGAATGAAATTTACAGATCATTTGAGGCCTTACGGCCATTTACCTTCTCGTAGGCTGAACCCGGGCTAGAAGAGACTCAAAAAAAAGAGCCAGCCGGATAGGCCTCTGCACTGGACTTACGCTTGCTCCGCAGTGCTATTGAGGCACCAACCTGGTATCAAGTATTCGACATAGTAAATAAATGCCGGCCCTAGTATGTGGAATGTTCGATCGGAAACATGATTCACTTAAGAGTTATTTTCTCATAATGTTACCAGGTTTGTACAGGCCTCCATTTGCAACGGAGTGGATGACCTCCCGTAAAGTCGGACTGAAATAGATGTCAGATATAAAGGGACTTTTTGCCGGCAGGCAAGCGACAAATTCACACAAACGGATCTTGAGAAAGATGATATCCCATTGGTGTAGACGAATATAAATAAGGTTTGGTCGAGCTTCTTCTTGCTTTCCAGGCCTTATGAGGTGGCCCAAAAATGCCGAAGATTTCAATGTAGTTTATATTGAAGGACACACAGAAATTGTGGAAACTCTATACCAACAGTCTACTATCGATGGCATTCACATCGGCACGCAGCCCAGAATATCACCGCTTGGGAACGAAAGCGATACAAGTAGGGTTTTCCCCTTTTTACCCTGATCGTCTCGATGTCGAGGAGTGTTCCCTATCTGGAGATAGGACCCATATTTGCATTTTTCATTATAGAAAAATCTTTGACATGCCTATAAATTACTCGGAAGAACAAATGAGCCTTCGTATGTCAGAGTAGCGCGGAACGTGCTGATTGATGGATGGATGGTTCAGCGTCAGAAGGCGTCAGATGAACTGGGCGGCGAATTACGTCACAAATTGACATTTAACACTAGATAAGACACGAATGAATTTGTCAGTTATATGAATCAAATCTTCTACCATATCTCGGTCGCACGGGCTGAGGGGTAGTTGTACACTTTGTTTATCCAACACCAAAATGAGCCAGCATCTCATTTCTTGTACCTGACACGATACCTCGGGTGGTGTGGGACACGCAGGAAGTCATTCACACTTAGGCTCAAGCCCCGTGTTTGGGCCGAACCGGCCCGGGGTGAGTGACAAGTGCCATTAGAATCGATAAACTGAAGGCCTTGACTGCCCTCCCCATCGAAGATAGTGTAACTCATGGGACACATTGGTCTACTTAGTCCTGACAAACAGAATACCTCGGTATACATTCTCGATCCCGTGCTGATTTGGATGATTTGGTGCTAGACAAATAAATCAACTTCTCCCGCGCGCCAATCTCGTATTCTATAGCACCCGGCATTTGGGCCTTAGTTAAGAATTAGATGTCCACGCCACCGAAAACGCCAAGAAGGCATCTTCCGAAATAGAAACTCATAATCGCACAGGCTTTCACAGTGGAGAAAACATGTAATCTACACGATGTATGATGCATGATGCATAAAATTTTTGTGTTGACTACGATCCACGTATCTTGGGAACGGTATGTGTTGCGACCAGTGGGTAGCCTATATGTATAAGTAAAGAAAGATCGGCGGAACAACTCCGGTACCATATTGGACAGCGGAAGACCTTCCCGAGAAGACCTCGAGGTGAAGTAAATAAAGTTGGTGATCACGAAAAAGAATTTCTCTGGCTGCAGCAAAAACAGAGCAATCCAAACCATGACATACAACACGCGGCGCTTCTTTCGGATGGCTCAAACCTCGAAGAAACACTTTTTTAGCTTACCGTTCGAGGCGTCAAAATACTACATACAAGAATAGCAACCTATCCAGGTTGGGTGGATTCAGCAGTAGCATCTGATTCACACCATGACAAGTGGAGTGGTCAGTTTTGTGAGCACCCCTGCATCGGTCTGCGAACTACTCCGTGATGATCATAGATTTTATAGTGATTAGACACAGGTGAACGGGATCGTAGGTCGTCGAGACTTATTGTGATTCCGGAATCCTTCCCGAAAGCTGGTTTACTTTGGCTAAGTATGACGACTTACTTTAAACTTAGATCTGATCTTCCCTCGACAACCGCTCTTTAGCGAGACAGAACTTCTATGCGGGGGGCTCGCATAGTAGAAGAAGTTCTTTTTTCTCGCTAAAAAGAACCTAGGAAATTAGGAGAAAATAGTGGGGGTCTTGATGCTTTGATGCCGAATTGACAATGGGCTGCGGTGACGGAACGTTCTACTGAAAGATGTTCGTTGCAGCGACTGCTAGATTGACCCTTGTCAGTGGCGTACCTGAGCTGGGTTGCTTCTAAATATACATGACGCACTTCCACTGCAGTTTGATGCCGTATGTATTTGGGAATCGGTGGTGACAAGTTGACCCGGGCATTCACATATAAAGAGATGGACTAGCTTCCGTAGTACAGTTTGCGCGTGCTTATGGATGAGCAGATCGAATGCACATAGGACGTTATCTACCTGAGTCCTCGAAACAAGTTAAAGTTTTTTCTCAAACATGGCGATGTTCCGACTTTTCGATGATCTATATCACGAGGTATGTCGAATTCATTGAGATATTCCCACGCACCTGCTCCAGCTTCTGATAGGATTACTACTACCGTAATAGGTATGTCAAAAAAACATATCAACGTTTCAGTATCACGAGATTGGTGCCTTGGAGTTTCGACTCTTTGTCTCCATACCTTGGAGAGCCTGATACTCATCAGACAACTGAGGTGGAATCTTCGAGAAGCAAGTGCAGGGCCCCTGCCACTCGGCGGCAAGAGCTATTTATTGCTGCCAGACTTAGCTAAATGTAAGCATCGGCAAGTACGCATTTGGTGAGGAACTGTTCCGAGTTTAATCTTTTCATCCCAGGTAGGTAGGTATATAAAGATCCTGCTACAGCGATGACCTGCACTGTATATCTGATGTTTCATCTGCATTATAACCATCGAATTCTGACCGAGATAGTTCCCTAGAAGTCCACAGCTCATATTGGGCTGAAATGCTTGGGTACACGATGATAGGGCTTTCCTATCATATTCATTGAAATTGAAATGCGAATCTGTCTCGGAGACCGATCATCGCATTAATTAATCACATTCTTATAGACTGAAGTTCTGGTGACATCAGCCGGTTAATCGACATTCCCAGTAAGAAAACCACATGGACCGTTTTTCTCTGCCTTGATCTTAACTTCAAGCGATAGCACAAGCGAGGAGCAAACACAAATGACAGAATCATGTGAAGAACACCTACATAATAATACATCCGAACTCTTCCAATCTTCTCTTCCCATTCCTGCTACAACTGCCGGCACTGCCTCACTAAGCTCAGCCCCATTCAAATATACCCAATACTCCAAACCCACGTCATCTACCGAAAGAATTCGCCGCCACACGCCTAAACTGTCACTTCTCTCTACCCTGGTCATAACATGCATGATACACGGTCCTACTTCGTGGACGAATCATTAATCTTGGTAAGATTATGTCGCTACTAGTACTACCGTTGTGGTGAGGTAGGTCTCAGCCTTAATTGATTCATCTGCTTCTTCTCTTGTAGAGCAATTATGCTACGTGTATCGCCGATATGGCCTCTGTCCTTACGATTTATGGTAGTCATGTTACTTCCATCGTCACCAACTTCCTCTGGCCTGTCATTTCCTTATCAATAAGAGACTTGCAAATTATGCTCATCAAAATCTTAATCACCCCCTCTCCTTCAAAAGGTTCTAACTACCACCTAGTCCATTCGAAGATCCCTGCTTTTAATATTTTAGCATATGGCAAATCGACTCAACTCGTCCTCGGCTGGTCGCAGTGAACCACCAGGGTCAATCCTAAACTAACAAGGCCCCCTTCTAGTAGATCGGAAACCCCTCCGCGGTCACCTACCACTCCCCGAAATATACAAATCAAATATAACATGCACTTCATTGGCATACTTACTCGGTAAGAAAACCAAAAAAAAAAAAAAAGATTTCACGCATCTCATCTCCCAAACTTCAATTCTGTCAGGATGCCTTGACAGGTCCATTGCAGAGAATTGATACAAATAAATTAGATGGCAATAAAGTCGCCAACAACGGACGTACATTTTTTAAAAAGGAAGACGAAACAAGTAAGAAATCTCGGCCTAGCCTATATATTCAAGGAAAACACAAGTAAAAGTCGGGAACAATGGACGATCACACTAGGATTCGGATGAACACACGAGGCGAATAGATGCGGGAAAAGTATAAGAAGTCGGTTTTATCTCTACTGCTTACCTATATCTCCAGTCGCACCTTGGAACCCCCGCTCGCCTCCACCTCCCTGTTTCAGGGTATCTTATCCGCTTCTCTCGAGTTATCTCGACTGCCACACCTCCCTTTATATCCTTCTCTTACTCTCCTGTTACTCAGCCACACAGCCCTTATATATCGTATCGAGGAGACCACTCTCTGCCTCTTATAGTTAGTAAAAGCGACTATAGAGAGCCGAACTTTCTTCTCTCGTTTCCATTATTTTCTTTTCGGATCTTGGACAGCGTAAGGAGACAAACAGCTCTTGACAAATTTAGCACGAAGAGCTGGAGATTGACGATAACAAGACCTATAAGAAGGCGAGTATGTCCATTCGCCTACACCTTGGGATGCCAGCTCTGTTCTCTCGAGTTGATAAAATAAACCTTCCACATTTGCCGTGAAGATTGATGCTAGAGTCGTTTTCGAAGACCGTTTTTCCTTCTTGCCGAGTACAGAAGTCTGAACAGCGGAATAAGGAGAGAGACAGCGGAATAACTGATAGTGGCGTGAATAGGCCCATCCACCAATACTCTTGAGATACCTGTTGAGTCGGTAAAATAGCCTTTCAAGATTGCCGTAGAGATGAGTGCTAAGGTCATTTCCAAGCATCGTGTCCTCAACAAGTACAAAAAGTCTAAACAACGGAACAGGGAGTGTATAAAGATAAGGGGAAAAACAAAAACAGCAAGACAAAAACGCAGCTAGTTTATTTCATCCTGCGTACGCGTGTCTTAGTATAATCGCTCATCGACACCATTAGCAGCCATTTCAAATTCTTGTCATTCATTGATCTATCGT
The DNA here is from genome assembly GCA_029719445.1 of Agaricus blazei. Lineage (NCBI taxonomy): Eukaryota > Fungi > Basidiomycota > Agaricomycetes > Agaricales > Agaricaceae > Agaricus > Agaricus blazei. The sequence continues at coordinate 180,042 of SSNC01000011.1, forward strand.
TCAATAACGAAAATTATACACAGATAAAAAAAAAAAAAGAAGAGGGTTAAAGAAGAAAATCATAAATCAGGAGTCGTAATAACTTCATCATCATCGTCAGTGTCATCGTCAGGTGTCATCAGATAATAATCACCACCCAAAGACATTTTGTCTCTACTCGTCTAGAGTAAAATACACGCAGTCATCTATCCATTATATCAATAAACAAAAAATTAGAGATGTCATCAAGGAGACACATACCAGAACTCAAATAGTGAAATAACAACGAGGAAAACAAAGACACAGAGGAACATAGAAAGCGAAGAAAGCAAATGATCAGAAAACCAAAGGGAGTGGCTAGCAAATTCCGAAACCTAATAAACACATCATTAACATTCAAAGAAAAAAAGGGAACACAAACACTTACCTTTCCCCCCCCCACTCATCTCCTCCCACCACCAGCATTCAAAACCACCCAATGCCCAACCATCCTCCCCAATCCATACCCCGCAACAGGCCTCCTCCCCAAAAGCCTCAACAAAACCATACAAACGCCAATCCCGAATAAAACAACACAAGACGACAATCCTATCCCCAACCTCACAGCTCTACCCCTCCCCCTCGTCGTCGCTGTCGTCGCTGTCGCCGTCATCGTCCTCCCATTACCATTTACTTGAGTGTTCGCTGGATGGTAGTACGAATTGAACCCAAACAACGTCGAGAACCCTTTCAACACCTTCATTACCATTCCATCATTCTGACTGCTCCCATTCCCGTTTTGTCGATCCTGCTTCTCGACCCGTTTCTCATATTTCTCAATCCACATTTCAACATTCTCCAATCTCCGCCTCGCATCCTCCACCATCTCCCTCGTCTCCCTCACCCTCTTCTCCAACTCTCTTTCCTCCTCTTTCTGATCAAATCTCGTTTCTTCTTCTTCTTCTATCTTTGTCTCTCCTTCACCCTCCATGATTGGAGAAGAAGTGTCTCCAGACGAACCGGTGTCATTCACAGTTGATGAAAACACATCCCCAACACATGCCTTTCCAGTCTTCTCTGCACCATTACCAACCCTCTTGATCGTATCAACCTCCCCAATCATCTCCCAAGCCTCTGCACCACTCGCGCCATTCTCCCCCTCCCTCTCCAAAAGGGCCTCCATACTTTCCTCCTCCTCTTCCTCATTAGGCGAGGTTTCCAGAACAGTTATCACAGAACTCTTCGGCTCCTTCGTCATCGCAACACCATCCTCCACAACAGCACTAGCAGAAGCAGCAATGGTGGTGCCTCCACCAACCAAACTCTCACTCTTCTCCAAAACACTCTCAATATTCCCAATCTCCCCATCTTCACTACTACTACCAGTCTCATTCTCATCCTTCCCAACCTCATCTTCCAACCGCTCATCAGCGACAAGAGCACCGTGTTCATCTGCACCCTCCTCTCCCTCCCCAAACGGAATCCCCCGTCTTTTCTTTAGTGAATGTCCATGTCGATGATAATGAGGATGCGTTTCACCCCACACCTCGACTCCCGAAAGTCGATGGGTATGACTCCTAGACGAAATCGATATGACTCTCATGCGTTGACCGTCTTCGTGTTCATCGACACCCAAGTTACTCTTCATACTCCCATCCGAGTCTCTCTTCTGTATCCCAGGCGTCTCAGCACCATTGGCGTGCTTCCTCCCCCAACTCCCATTGATGCTCGCAACTCTGGATCGAGGTCTGCTAGCGCTCCCGGTGGAAACAACACGCGAATGCGACACAACTCCCATCCTCGATCTAGGCCTCGGTTCCAACAGTTCCTCCAACTTTTCTTCCAACATCTTTGTCGTGGTCAGTGATTCTCTCTCCGAAGCGTGTCGATGCGGTTTCGGTGCGAGTATTTCATTCGGAGGAGATGAGAATGGTATAGATGAAGACGAAGGTTGTTGTATCGTCATTGGTAGTGTAGATGAGGGTATAGACGAGTCATTGTAAACCGCGTGTTCTCGTTGTTCCTGGTCGACATGCACGTGCGGAACCGAAGAGCGAATGTTGTCCTCGCCAGGTTCGGGTACCATCATTCCACGAGGTGGAGGCATGGCCTTCATACCATCGTCCCTATCTCCCCTATCAAATCCACCTCCACCGGCGACCAAGAGCGATGGCGGTGGTGATGGGTAGTATTGCCCCGAGTGAGGAGGGAATGGGAGGGGACGGGCGTTGGGGGTATCGGTGTAGAAGACGTCTGAAAAGGATTGGGGAGGAGGCGGGGGAGTTTGCAGCATAAAGGGAGAACCGGTAGATTGCGGTGAGAAGGGCAAGACACCGGAGGGGAACGAGGCGCTAAAGGTGGAGGAAGAGGTATCTTGCGGCAAAAGTGGTGGCGGGCCAAAGGTCGATGCCGGAGAGGGCGGATAGGGCAGCAGCCTGGGTTCTTTTTTGGTGTCTGGGTCCATGTGGTGGTAGCCAGGAAAGGTATCGCTCTGAGGACGAGGACGAGGCCGGGTATCGTCGGAGAGGATGTGTTTGACAGGGGATATGCTTCGAAGACTAGATGCCGAGGAAGAGGACTTTGTCGGCGATGAGGACCTTTCGAACGAAGCGACCATGCCCTTCACACGTCCGGATCCGCTCTGAGTCCGGCCGCGCCGCACATCTACGCCAGGGACGTCAGATCAGGATGTGTGATAGTGGGGGAGCCGGACTTGCCTTCGTCAGAGGTATTCCAGATGCGGCCGCGGATCGAATTTTGGCGGAGGACGCGGGAGGCTCTGAGGAGCGCGTCCAGCCACCGCTGGGTCAGTCCATAGCTAGATAAACATGTGAGATCCGGGGGGGGAGCGCTGGAACAACAGGACGACCCAACTTGTCGAGGTCGCCGTCTGCCAGGCGGAGGAACTTTTTGCCCGAGATGGCGTGTGCACGCACGAAAGCGGCTAGGTCGTGGGCCGCGAGGGGGGAGAGATCCGGCGAGGTGACGCGGAGGGAGGAGGAGAGGTAAACGGAGAGGTCGGACGGAGACCAGCTCCTGGGGTCGTCCGGGAGATCGCCAAGGGGATAACTTGGGAGGTTGGGCTGGGAGGCACTGGGGTGCTCTCGGGTGGGAGAGCCTGGCGGAACAGGGAGGGGCCGCGGGAGATCGCTGGCAGAGGCCCGGTGTCTGGTGGGCGACGCCGGGACAAAGTGGTGGGCTGCAGTCGCCGAGTGCGTCGAGCTGGAGCGCGACAGCAGCCCCGTCGAGGTCGTCTTGATCGCGTAGGGGTGCGGGTTCGAGCGCAGAGTCTCCTGCGTCGGATGCATGGTAGAAAAGGTGCGGTATCCGCTTTTGGCAATCCAACATTGCATTCTGATATTCTCCTCCGGGTGCCGGGTAGGTAAAGGTGTGGAGTATAGGTACTGCTCTGCGATCTCAGACACTGTGATTGGGGGAGTGGAAAGACCCGGAGATTTGAGGTCTTCAGGTCTCCAGGCGGTAAGGACGAGGTTGGAACGTTGTCGGGTCGCCCAGTACGCACAACCCGTCGTCTACCTGTGTCGTGAGATCTCAAAGAAAGTACGGGATAGGGAGGGTGGTTTAAGAAAAAGGCGGAAAAAACTGTGAGCGTCCGTAGGCCCTAAAGGTGAGGGGAGAGAGTAATGCTGTATTTGGTAATTTGTTGATATATACGTAGTCATAATGTCGTCACACGGACAACCCCTCCGAGAAAACACACCGCGCTCGTCCCTCGCACGGTGTTTCACTCTCCTCCGGGTGCCGGGTAGGTAAAGGTGTGGAGTATAGGTACTGCTCTGCGATCTCAGACACTGTGATTGGGGGAGTGGAAAGACCCGGAGATTTGAGGTCTTCAGGTCTCCAGGCGGTAAGGACGAGGTTGGAACGTTGTCGGGTCGCCCAAAGCACGAGAGGGAACCGCCCAGCCGACACGTTCTAAGCGAAGGCTCACCCCCTGACACGGTGACGAGAGTGTGTCGAGTAATGTACCTGTTTGCGTTGTTGAAGGGATGTGTTGTTGGCATGGAGAGGAGCAATTTGCTCAACAGATCTCCAGTATCGCAGAAAAGCATCGGATGACCACCTTCCCATTATCTTGACCACATCTGGGGGAACTCCCGCCAATAAATAGTGGGTAGTTCCACCAATGCGGAACGAATGTCCTGTTACCCGGGAGCGTCCCGAGTCCATCCAGATTTGATTGCAGCGCTTCAAGAATAGCTTCTTGGTAAGGAGTTGCTGCTTGTTGTCCGCCATGAATGAGAACAGGGGGCTTGACGATGTAAGCTTATTCGTCTGGAGGTGATTGTAGAGGTTACGGATAGGATTGGTTGGACCCTTTTGTGAAATGATAGCGACATCCTGACCACATCTGTTGGTCTTTGTTGTGGGAAGGGTCAACACCCAGGTATTCTTGTTGTTCGGTGAATGACGGATTGACTTTCGAGATGGGAAGTCTGTCAAGTGGCACTTTGATGCCGAGTGAGGGAGAAGTTCGCCTAGTCGGCATTGACCCCAGAATGCAGTGCAAGCGCAGGCTAGAATTGCGGCATCCATGGGTATGAGGGGGTTGAGTTGACGAGTGAGTGTCGTAAGGTCATGTATAGAAATCTGGGGGCGTTTAGGTTGGGTGGAAGCTTTTGGGGTAGCATTGTTAACACCTCTAATGACCTGTTTGAGTCGGTCACCCCCAAACCATGGCCAGTTGTTTGCGATGTGCCATGTCTTGAGGGCTGCAATTTTGTTCTGGACGGTGGTTCCAGCGAGTCGTTCAAAACCTTCAGCCGCAAAGGCGCATAGCACAATTTCTGGAGTGGGGGTGCGGTGACTTCGAGGTATGTTCTCCCTATCGCAGAATTGGTGGAACTGTTTGATGGAGGAGTAGTAACCGCGGAGGGTGGATTGGGCAAGGCTGTTTCGAATGGCTGCCCGAATTCGTGCTCGAGTGTTGGGGGTTAGGAATGAACTGTGTGACGTGTTGGTGTGGCATGTCTGAGATGTGGGTGTAGGTGTTGGAATTTGTTGTCGTCTATGCCTGTGAGGCATGCTGACATCTATGGGTGTGTCGTGGTTGAATAGTATAGACGTCTATTCATGAATTAAGCACATGATTATCTAATATAGGGTTTGATAGCAAAAATGGGTGTAGTGGCTCAGGTAGGGGAAAGGTGTCCTTGGAACGAGTCATGTGTAAAGGTGCAATGCCACGGGAAGGGGGGTCAGCGATATTCTCATTTGTGGGAGTGTATAGAGGGGTGATCCATAATGAATAAGTTCTAAGGATGATGGTTATCCGCCTTAGAACCATATTCTGCTCTGGGTTTCTTGACTTGCCGCCCTCTAGAGCTCCAATGACACCTGTGTTGTCTGACCTTAAGGTGAAGTGAACGCTTGTAAACCCCCGGTGGACTGCCAATAGTAAACCACACTCAACAGCAACCATTTCAGCCCACCCGATTCTATGATCAGGGTTTTCATCCCAGCCTGGTCGCAATTTCCAGGAATCCCATTCTTGGTTGAGCACTACTCCAATGCCGAATGATGTTGAGGCATCCACCCAGAAGCCTATGTTAGCTTGGGGCGGTGCGGGTGATATCGATGAACCGCATAAAGGTGATGATAAGGTGTTGAACCACCACGTGACATCTTGTGTGGGTGTTGCGTTTGGAGTGCGTCGGACAAATCGAGATTTGTTCTGGAAGGATGATGCAAAGCGGGAAAGGGACGGGAGGCGGGAGCGGCCATCTGGAATAGCCAAGGAACAATGTACAAGTGTGCCGAGAAGTGATTCCACCTCTTTCTTTGTGTGATTGGTGCGTGAAAGCCAATCCAATACCTTGGCTTTGTATTTTTCGCGCTTTTCATCTGGGATATAAACAGATTTGGTTTGTAGGTCCCAGTCAAAACCAAGGTAGCGAAAGGTGGAAGAGAAGGGGCGTGTTTTTGATGGTTTCCAAGGCCATCCAAGGGGAGCGGCAATATCGTAGATAAGTTGAAGATCATAGGCATATATTGGCGCATCGCCAGCAGTGAGAGGTGAGATGGGTGTCCGAAAGATCACAAAGTCGTCAACCCAGTTGCGACATTCAGCTGATGTCTGACTTCGGATAATTGCGGTCATGGCATCTGCGAGGCGTCCGAATACTCCACCAGAGCTTACTGCACCAAAAGGTGCATTGTGATCAATATAGAAGAGGTCTTCCCAATGAACAACGAAATGCGGTTGTTGATCAGGTCGGATAGGACAACAACGAAAGGCTGCGTCCACATCCATAGTTGCAGCTTGGGAACCTGGGGGGGCATTCTGTACAATTTCGGAGATCTGTTTGAAAGTTCCCCAGTCGCAAGGGAAGTCGGTGGAGTCGATTTCGGCATTGACTGATGTGAGTGAGGGATCATTTCTTGGGAAAGAGAGGTCTTGAATGATGCGAAACTCATTTTGTGAGTCGGATTTGGGTACCGTTCCCAAAGGAGATGTGCGAAACGGTCCTATTAGTAGCTCGAGGCGGGATCTCGAGAAGGGGCCAGTGTAGCGTCGATTAGATAATTCATTGTTTATGTGCTTCTGAATTGCTGAGGGGTGTAATAGGGCGGATTTATGATTAGATGGTGTGAAGGTAGTAATGATGGTGGAGCGAACTCCCATATCAAAGCCGTTATAGAGATTATATGGTATGTCAGCGAAGTCTTGATGGAGATTAAGTTCTTGAAGTATCTTGCCCCATGCAGCAGAGTGTAGCGGGGTGTTAATGATGAGAAAATCAGATAGAGGGACAGGACTGTGCTCCGTGTTCCAATCCTTTGCACAAGGAACACCAATGGCGGCCTCTGGGACAGTTGGAATTGGTGCAGCCTGTGGTACCATTGAATGCGAAGCAGTATCGGTTTCCATCCCCATCACCAACGAATTTTCCATCGTCCCGAGGAAGGATGATGACGGGGGTTCCATTGACCTGGACTCGGGCCTCACAGCCTCTGGCGGGGTGAGGGCCACCACACCGAAAGCAGCGCCGTGGGGATTTCCAATTGGTCTGGTGAGACCGGGGTTGGTTGTCAGCAGGCGGGCCGGACGTTTGGTGATTGGGAGGTCGAAAGGAATTGGGGGCATTGTAAGGGTGTGGGTGTCTATGGGAGGATTGGGAATGACGCGTTTGAGGGTGATTGGTTGAGCGGGTAAGGATTTTCTTGGCTGATTCCATATCCCAATAATACCAGACAGACGAGTGGAATTTTCTTGGGTCAATACCCTTAATGAGGGATTGTCTTCGCAACGAAATGTCATAGCTTAACCAAGTCAACCAATTAGAGGAACGGTTGGGAGCGGCACATATTCTGTCAAAGTGTGGTTTCCAGAGAACGTAGAGATGGGTCTGGTACATTTGGAGAAGCTCTAAGAAACGAAACCAGGCTTGGGACCACTCTTCAAATGAGAGCCTATGCTCCTCCGTATCATTGAGTGGTTGTTCTACAGGTACGAGCGCGCCAGTATGTTTGTTCACTTCAAACTCGCTTCCCTTAATTTTGTTATCACTACCCGGGCAGCAAAAACGATCCGTGAGGTAAGTTAAAGGGATGTGTTCCACCCATCCTCTTATCACTTTCTTCCTAATTGTATCCGGGATAGTGAACGGTTGAACCTCGGCAGAGAGACCTTCGACTACAGCTGGGCGGCCCTTGGTCAGGGGTGGTTGTATTGCGGGAAAGGCAAATGGTGAATGTCCAAAAAGTGGATCGTGGGTTTCGAATGCTAAACAATTCGAAGGGAATGGTCAGTCTAACGCGGAAATCATAGAAGATCGAGGGTATAAGGGAGTAAGGGTTTATCGTGTTTGCAGTCATAGTCTAAACCTCAGTTTGACAACCATCACGTGTATGAGAATCGACAATGGGAGGTCGATACAAGGACAAAAAACACGGTGTAGCGTGTAGTATGTGTAGAAGAATGGCGAGGAAGCCAACGCACAATATGCGATTTTGGAGTAACAGACGTAGCACGGATATGGCGAGGAAGCCAACGCACAACATGCGATTTTGGAGTAATAGACACGACACGGATATGGCGAGGAAGCCAACGCACGCATGTGCGATTTCGGAATGATATGGTATCAAAAACGGATGCTTACCAATGCTTGGGGGTGGTAATGGTGCGTTATGGTTGGTGTTCGTGGGCACAGGCGATGGACCATGAGGAGGTATTAGGAGGTCTGTCTGTGTGCTGTCGGAGGCTGGAGGTGGTTGATGGAAGGGGTTGTGTGGAGAGTTTGCGGGGGGTGGTGCGGAACCGTCGCGTTGTGAACCAGGGTTCGTGGATAGAGGAGGTCTGATACCGTGCCACGAAGGTGGTCCTTCACTGTTGTTCCCGATGGTGCCTTGGTTTCGCGCTTGATTTCGAGGAACTGAATGAGGGGCAGGTGTCTGGGGCGATTGTGGTCCAGGAGGTGGTTGGTCGTAGTTGGGTAACAAGTGTGCATAGCGGGGTATGTTACGCAGGTTGGGATTTTGTTGCAGATGAGCCCGTATTCGTGCACGTAAGTCCACAACTCGGCCATTTTCGGGTACCTCGAGGTCTCTGGCAAGCTCGACGAGCTGTGGCTTCAGGAGCCTAGTGAGTGGAAGAGGAGCTGGTTGGGCACGCGGAGGCATCTTGTACGCTTCTCGTTTTGCTTTTCTTCTTTAAGAAAAAGGCGGAAAAAACTGTGAGCGTCCGTAGGCCCTAAAGGTGAGGGGAGAGAGTAATGCTGTATTTGGTAATTTGTTGATATATACGTAGTCATAATGTCGTCACACGGACAACCCCTCCGAGAAAACACACCGCGCTCGTCCCTCGCACGGTGTTTCACAACCCACCATGGCCCCCCGTACCCTCCCATGTATCTCGACATCCTCGCCCTCATCATCGCCTTTTCCCGCATCCTCTCCGCCGCCGTCCTCCGCAGCCGCGTTTTCCAGCCTCCCAGCCACGTAGCTCCCGGCGGCGACGATCCCCAGGCCCCCTTTCCCCTCCCCCCCAACGATGGAATCCACCTCGCCGTCGGCCCCCAGTGCGGCCAGCTCTTTGGCGACACCGCCGACCTCAACGCCGGCATCCGTCCAGAGACCATCAAGACCATAGTCTCTTTCGGGGCAAGTTGCTCTTTCCCAGAGTAGACCACCCACTCAACCCGAGCAGGATAGCTACACCGACGGTGGGCACGACGACGGGTCGCCTCTAGACCCTCCCGTGCTGGTCCCCCCCAGCCCTCTGGCAGGTGGCCGGTCCACCAATGGGCTAACCTGGGTCGAGCAGGTCGCCAATGACCTCAACGCCACGATTAAAGACTATGCCGTAAGCACCTCTCCTCCTCAGCCTGTCCGTTACTCAGACAACAATAGCAAGCAGGCGCTTGCATCGATCTCTCCTTATGGCCCAGCAACCCGCGCAAAGTCGACTTTCTCGGCCAGAGTATGTAAACCGAAATCGGTTTGGTGCAGTGCCTGATACTCTCTCCCAGTGAACACCTTTCTCGGCCAGAACAACACCTTGGATCCCGACACGACCCTATACAGCATATTCTTTGGAATCAAGTGCGTCCCGTTTCACATGTCTCTTGCCCAGCTAAAACTCTATACAGTGACTACCTCGCATCCCTCAGTCAGTCCACCAAGACCTCTCATTTCCGGACCACCTAACCTACTCCACAGTCGACGGCGACCATCTACCCCAGGCAGCCCAAGTCCTCCTCGACCAGATATCCATCCTCGCCTCCCCACCCACAAACGCTCGCAAATTCATGATCCTAGACGTCTACGGTCGAGGCACAACCGTACCCTCGGGCGAAATGTTCAAACAATCCATCTACACCGGCCTCAGCCAATTCCACCTATCCGGCGCTCCTATCAACAGCACCACTACTAATACCACCGACACCTGTAATCAGCAAAACACAACACCACCTCTTCAAATATCGTATATCAATTTTGCTAATATCTGGGCGGGCGTGTTAGGTCCCAACCCAGGCTTCGAGGCCTTTGGATATGTGAGCACAGACTCGTGTACGCAATGTACAGATCAACTTGGGTGCACGACTATTGGGATGTGTGATGATCCCGAACATTTCTTTTACTGGATACCTGGGTATGTCTTTCTGTCGTTACTTTTGTCCATTTGACTAATTGAGCAATACAAGGCATCCGTCCAAGGAGACGATGAGGATTATGGCTGATTATGTTGGTGATGTGTGGACCCAGTGTCAAATTCGGTCGTTAACGTGATAGATTATTGTATTGCGTTATTGTAATGTGTATTATAATTATACGTATGTAGTGTAGTATATCCCTTAGTGTTAATACCACCGACTGGTTTCGGGTGGTTCATTATAATCTCACTGACTGTGCAAACCAGTAATTAGTTGGACAAGTTGTACGATCCAGAGGCGATTAGAAATCCACGTAAGAGCGAGACGTGAATATATAGACGACCGATGAGTCGTCCAACAGGAAGCCTGAAATGTTGATCTCAGAAAGAGTACCAGAAACAATACCCGGACAAAGATATTCCGGTGTTGTTCTGGACCATATACATGTTGTCCTGGCATCAAGTACAGCACTGACAATATCCAGGCAGTCTCTTGGCATCCTTCGGGGTATAAAAATAGAGATTCGGACGAAAAAAACTCAGCCCCCAGAATTCTGGTTTATGCTAAAGGCACCCGAAATTAACCTGAGATTACGATGAAAGTTTTTTTTGTTTTTTTTACTGAGCATGACGGATGAAAGGACAAGAGAAATAATGACTGACTTGATTCGAGAGGTATGTCGCGTATTCGAAGAGGGTAGTTGTATTTGGTGACGAACCTTTTTAAGATTGGTCCAGTGCGGAGGCTATGAAAAAAGCCATGCGAGATTGTCCACTGCGGAGACTATGAGAGAGCTGAAACATACGGAGGTGTAGGACACTCAGAAGTTATAGACGACGGACGAGTCGTACGGCATAAGGGATGAGGGGGGAGATGACAAGGAAATACAACAGAGTCAAAGGTAGGTGTTTGAAGAGTTTGGCGACGAGCCTCCATGACCTGTACAATCCAGAGGCTACAGTGAAAACATATGTGACAGCTAGAATATAGAACACTTGGAAATTGAAGACGACAAACGAACCGTGCAGCTGGAGGTTTGACAGCTACAGTGACAGCACGCAGCCAGTGAAGAGGCAAAAAAAAAAAAAGAATTAGTGGCAGAACGAGATTTAACTTATTCCTACTCTGCTCGTCTCTCCTTGGGACTAAATCTTTTGAATATCTTGGACCCTCTTGACTGCTTTTTCCCTTTGTTGAAGTGTACGGACAGCCGTAGACCATCACGTTTGTCTTGTGATCCCCGTTCGGAATTTGTCTATTCCTCCTCAAAAAGGGAATCATCGGCAGATCCTACGGTGCTTCAAAAAGGGAATCATCGGCAGATCCTACGGTGTTTCAAAAAGGGAATCATCTGCAGATCCCTGTGGTGGTATAGAACCAACAGGTGACAGGAATTAATCTTTGAAACAATTGATACCTTACAATTGACAGAGGAAGAAAGTATTTGCCTTTGTGTCCTGGTGGTCGGCTAGTATCAGTGACTAATTTGGGATAACAGAAGAAAGTTCTTTGTTTCTTCGGTTCAGGGAGGGGTCAATTTCGGGGGAGATTGTTGAGCCAACCCCTGTAGTGACGAGCGAATGTGGAAAAAGAAAAGAGTAATGGAAGCATGGTCAAGTTTGACACAAGACAGATTGACAATGAAGGCGGTTTAAAGAGACAGTGTTGAAGCAGAAAATAAGATGAGCATCAACAGAAGAAACCAGACCAACGAGGAGACGACTCACCGAGAGGTACATCGTTGTTGAATGGGCTGAAATGCATCTGGGGTATGGGAATATGGGAAAGGAGATAGGCATTTGATCCTCGGGTTGAACAAGGGGTAGCTAACTCACGTGTTGAGCGAGAGGTACTTGAATCCCAAGTTGGACGAGAGGCATTTGAATTCCAGGTTGAGGAAGAGGATTCTAGCGTACTAGACGAAGTAAACAAGTTGAATACAACAGATCGGGGGTACCGGTAGAGTAATCATTTCCCCTTGCTCCTTTTAATATGTTTCCTGTATCTGTTCATTGCGCGTGTACACTTTGAGTTAAATTGCTCACATTCTGGTCAATCTAAATGATGTGATGCTAGAAGAACCTCCGTGCATATTGACTGGTACAAAAAAAGTCGCCAGTAAACCACATTCTCTCAATGAGTACGTGCATGGAAACGAGGGAATCTACCATCTGCAGTCCGAGTTACTTGGAAATGATTGGTGCATCGCACGACGCACAACTCGGCGGTCATAACATGAACGTCGTGTGTGTATGTGATCACCATCAACTTGGCTCGGATCAACCTAAAATGGCGGGTCACCCGGACTGCATTTATGGCGGGCACACAATATTCCTGTTTCATGAGGGAAGTAGTCATCAGCCCTCCCCCCCGCGGAAATCCGAGACAAGCAAAACAAAGGTCGTATCATCGATACTTTCGAGACTTCAGTGAACTATAGTAATAATAATGCGGAAGTTGACGTTGACCATCCAGCACGGTGAACATTCGAAATTTCTCGATGACAGGAGGGTAGTAAGAGTCTTTTGCCAATATTCTATGTCTACAACTCCAAAAAAGAAAGCAAAAATCTATAAAATCGTTGCTAGCAGTAGCAGACATATGAAATACGATCAGACGAGCTGCATGATCCCAGGTATTCCCAATATGGAACCGAATCTCCGGGATCATTGATGCGAATGCCAATTTGGAAAAATGGTCCCCGTTGATCATGAGTACAGTTGCAGTCATGAAATTTCGTTGCTTGTCTCGGTCCGCTGACTTTCACGGATATGTCCAAAACGTTCGTGCTTATTGATACTGAAGATTATTTGTCATCCAGGAACATATGAAAAAATATACATCGGGTAGCAAGTTTGAACCGACCTTTCAGCAGCCCTTGAACAGCCCCCAGCCATAATTCGAGTCCCTCGTAATGATCGACGACGACAATCAGGTTTGCGCGGCATAATGGGTCAGAAAGGCACCGACATGACGTCACGCGGACTCCTGTTGTCTCCTATTACAAGAACGAACCAACTAATATTTATTACTCATACATAGTTATGGATTACCTGAGACGCACTCTCTGCCCTACCGTCAATGGCACCCTCACGTAACGCACGAGTACTCATGAACGAACACCCTACCGGGTATCCCGAACCCGGAAAAACTTTGGTTTATGATGATTCAAACACCATTGACCTTGACACTGTTCCTCTTGATGGAGGATTTCTTCTCAAAACTCTAGTTCTCTCTATTGATCCGTATATGCGTGGACGGATGAATAAAGTTGATTCCTATATGGTGAGTCGACTGATTCTTGATACACAATGTCATATTCTGAACTTAGTTTCATTAAGCCGTTTTTTGAGCTGGGAAAACCGTGCGTTTTCAAGCGCTCATTAATATAGACATCTTAAAATTGCGCACACCAGAATTGTAAGTCGCGGTGTTGGTGTTGTCATTCGGTCAGAAATTGCCAGTGTGAAGGTCGGAGATCACGTTTGTGGAATGCTTAGTGAGTTCTGGTACTTGATTCCCTCAACCAAAGATTGATTGACGAATGTATCCCTAGATCATCAAGAATACAACATCATGCCGTCGCTTGATAACAAAACGGAAATCATTAGGGATAGACATGGTCTTCCGTGGTCCGTGTACCTCGGTGCAGCTGGGATGCCAGGATACACCTCTTTTGTAGGGTGGAAGAAATTTGCGCTCTCGAAGCCGGTAAGTATATCATTCTACCGGGTGTTTACGAGACAGTTGTCTACATTTCTTTCTCTTTTTCTGGATTAAAGGGCGATGTCGTTTTTGTCACCACTGGTGCAGGTATGTAAATTCGCACACCTCAGCGAGGATGCAACTTCATTATATCTCTTAGGCTCCGTCGGCTCGTACGCTATCTTTTTTTCTAAACGAAAGCTACATCTTCATGACTGCGCAGAATGGTTATTCAATTAGCAAAAGCCGAAGGATTAAAAGTCATCGCCTCCGCTGGATCAGAAGAAAAAGTGACATTCATGAAAGACATTGGCGCGGATGTAGCCTTCAATTACAAAACTACAGATACACGTCAGGTCTTACAAGAAGAAGGTCCTATTGATATGTACGGTCTTATCTCTTATTTCTGCGATGGAGGTGCGCATCTCTTTCGTTGTTCAACTTTTTTTTTCTATCCAGCTTCTGGGATAATGTTGGCGGAGAGACGCTTGAAGCTGCTTTGGACGCGGCACGTCTTGGGGCTCGGTTTGTCGTAAGTCTGAATCATTTACCTCTAGGGTGTAGGAAGAAAACTGACATGTTCATGTAAGGAATGTGGAATGATAAGTGGTGCGTGATTCCTATCTCATTCTTCAATATCATGCCTGATGCATTCTTCATTCCGAATAGGATACAACACTGGTGGTACACCAGTTCGAGTACGTGCCTCTATCCAATATTTACCACAAAAAAAAAAGACTGACAATAAAATCTCTCAGAATCTGTTCCTTATGATCGGAAAGGACATCAACATGCGAGGCTTCCTTCAAGGTTATCATCCTGAATACCGAGAAGAATTCTACTCCACTATCCTCGAAAAATTGGCAAAAGGTGAAATCAAATATCAAGAAGATGTTACGCACGGGTTGGACAAAGTTGGGGATGCAATGCTGGCCCTACTGAAAGGTACCAATCGTGGAAAGGCGATTATCCGTGTTGCGGATGAGTGAAAAACGATATGTCATCAAATCATTTGTGATAAGCTTTTGAGCAATAAACTCTTCATGAAAGCACTTTTTCCGAGGCTACTTAACGTAGTGACCCACGAAATTTGTATGCGAAGTCATACAACAGGGTTTAACAGATGTACAGAAGAGTTCGTATGAACTTAATGCTTAGATACAAAAATAGAAAAACTTTCAAATTCTGAAATTGAGTCAAGGTGTCAGGGGCCATCCAATGCATGTGGACCATATCGCCGAGATCAGTGCGAGCTAATACCCGGATTATGCTATGCAGTGAGCTCTTGAGTCGTAACGACAGGAGATTTTCCTACTGGTACTAGGTGACCGTCTTTACCATTTATCAGAGGTTCAAGTAAGACCGGGAAGTGGAGGGTGCGGCGATAGCAGTAGCACAGAATGGAGCAAATAAGATGAAGCAGGGTTGAGCGATCTACATCGTTTTCGTTTAGTTTAGTCAAATCGAGATGTTCTTGTGGCTGAGAACTATGGACTTTAACAACATGACTTTTGGGCCGAAAGCGGTGTGTCGACATGTTGCCTCGGTATGAGCAATTTGCTTTAGCCATAATGCTAATCGGGCGTTATTGGTGGCGATTCGTGTTTGCGTCGCTATGTAAATGTCCGAAAATCGCATGTGACTATGCCTCGTCCTATATGCGAGAGTCCGTCGCTGATGAGTCTTATTCAAGGAGAGACAATGGCCAAAACCGAGTCAATGTGTAAAACACCATTGTAGCTTGTGCTAAAAACACCTCAATATGTGGGAGCCACGACGGTATACATCGGCCCCGCATGACCTGCATACGTCTAAGGAAGCAATGGCAGTGCCAGACATGTCTAACGCCGTGACAGCTTAGAGCGGGAGGGACAGGCCTGTACTTGACGCTTTGATCGGTGCTCACAACATGTCAACCTTCTTCAAAAATCACAATGAACTTAAATATATAATACACATTTGATTTTCATAAGCAGCGCAGAAGATCTATATACACTCAAAAATGAGGCCACAGGTACAATTTCTATCTCTTCTGAATCCTTGGATATCGTTTCATCCGTTTCTAGCCCGATTCTCGATTGACTAACCTGTTTTGATCCTTTGCCGTCGAAGCACTTGCATCAAAGGATAAGAGTATTAGCAGCCTGAGAACTAAGGACCAAATGGTGCAAGTGTATTAGACACGGCAAAACTTTGAGGAGTGGGATGGGAATCGTTGATGACAGATTACTACTTAGTAGTTGCTAACTTTCAAGTAGAATATGATAGTCCCAATTTTAGGGTCGAGGTCTCACACAGCCCGTATCCGATACAAATTCGAGTAACTAGGAACCGGCAGTTTAGGCCAGTTGGACAATAGCGGGATAGAAAAGGAAGGTAAGAACCTTTGTGGCGCCTGATATTGAAAGTTTGCATGTCAGGCCCGTGACTAGCCACGTTCTAAAAACCTTCGTGCTTATCAATGCTAGTCGATATGTTAGTAATCGATAAACACATGCTGGTGTGAAAAATCAGAGATACGAATGGTAAGTTTGCATTCTCCGCGGGTCTTGCCACAATTCGCCTCGAATTGAGGTCTCACTGTCTGAGGGTACTAGAGGGGCCAAGACTTTACGAGGTTAACACCCATTTCACAGCCCTAATTCAGGTGGAATCTTCTCGTCATAATTGACGGGAAAGGTTATTGCTGCATGTATTCCCACACCCAAATCACGTCAGCACAGCCACTAACCGGTTATCTCTCTAGCCTTGTCTCGTTCACGCTGATGTTTCTCCATTGCGTGCTTGAAGGTGCTTATACGTCCTTTCACATGAAAAACGCACTACTACCGGCTATTTAACAATGGCACATCGTGATACTGGTTAAATACGCTGTACGGTTTCCTTCCCTCTTCTCTATATCCATGGCACCCACACGCAACGCACGAGTCCTTATGAATGAATACCCTACTGGGTATCCTGAACCTGGAAAAACCTTGGTCTACGATGATGCAAACACTATTGATCTGGAAACTGATCCTCTCAACGGAGGATTTCTCCTCAAAACTTTAGTTCTTTCCATCGATCCATACATGCGCGGACGGATGACTGGAAGTGGCTCAGGTTACGCAGTATGCCGACTAGTGATTAGTGAAAATTATCACTCTGATCCCTCCCTTCTTAGTCAGGTTTTGAATTGGGCAAACCGTGCGTTTTGAAGCGACCATTGAACTTCATCATATACAGATTTTCATGGTGTACAACTTTTTAGTATTGCCAGTGGCGGCATTGGTGTTGTCGTAAGGTCCGAGAATGAGGGTGTGAAAGTTGGAGACCACATCTTCGGAATGCTAGGTGTGTTTTCGCACCCAACTCCGACACCAAAGAAAGATTAACCGATAAATATATTCTTAGCCCATCAAGAATACAACATCAAACCCTCACTTGATGATATGTTCATCCTTAAGGATAGACATGGTCTTCCTTGGTCGGTGTACCTCGGAGCGGCTGGAATGCCTGGCTTCACTTCCTTCGTTGGCTGGAAGAAATTCGCGAACTCGAAGCCGGTACGTATTTCAAGTTCTTGTTGTGGATCAACTGCCTACATATTCCAATCAAAGGGTGACGTCGTTTTTGTCACTACTGGTGGAGGTATGCATACCCACACATAATATTGAACACACCATTTTAATACCTTTATTAGGTCCCGTTGGCTCGTACGTTTCCTTTTCTTGAAAAATTGGCATCTGAATCCGACGATTTTCATAACTTTCCAGAATGGTTATCCAGATAGCTAAAGCAGAAGGACTCAAAGTCATCGCTTCCGCAGGATCAGAAGAAAAAGTGGCATTCATGAAGGAAATCGGCACGGATGTAGCTTTCAATTATAAAACGACAGATACACGTCAGGTCTTACAAAAAGAAGGCCCTATCGATATGTAAGATCAACTGTTTCTCTGATATGATTACCCCGTTACTCAGTTACTTTACTTTAGCTTTTGGGATAACGTTGGCGGAGAGATACTCGAGGCCGCTTTGGATGCCGCGAATATTGGAGCTCGATTCATCGTGAGTCTAAATTTTCTCTCCTCAATACAAAGAAAATAATTAACATTGTCCATTCAAGGAATGTGGAATGATAAGTGGTACGTTCTCTATATATCCAGTCCCTCGCGATCATGAAAAGTACATTTATTAAATTTGCATAGGCTATAACACCGGCGGGGCACCAGTCCGAGTGAGTGGCTATTCTTTCCCCAGTTGTTCAAGTCAAAACTGAGTCACTATCTTCATAGAATCTGATGAATGTGGTTGGCAAAGATATCAGTATTCGAGGCTTCATTCAAGGCCGCCATACTGAATGTCGAGAAGAATTCTATGCTACTATCCCAGAGAAGTTAGCAAAAGGCGAATTCAAGTACACAGAAGATATTACTCGCGGATTGGATAAAGTGGGGGATGTCATGTTAGCGGTACAGAAGGGCACCAATAAGGGAAAGGCTATTATTCACGTTGCGGATGACTGAAGGACGACATAACACCATTCCATTGTGATATGTATTTTTGAGATTTTATAAACGCAGTAATCAATTCTTCGAGGCGGCATGTCTGAGACTGCTTGTTGTGGTGATTCGCGAGGTTTGTCTCTGAAACCATAAGTAGCAAAGCTGCACTTCCCGCACCGTTATTGGTTTATACAGTACTTTAGCACTCGGGGCGATATGTCTAATCGACAAAGCATTTCAACGGACGTACAGTATGGATAGGGAGGTTTCATATCTCAAAAAGATCCCAACACCCAGATTAGATTTTTCCATACAAAACACTCATCCTCAAAACCCTCACCTTGTTCGAAGTAACCACGAGAGATCCAGATTGCATAAACCAGGTAAGTAGAAACGGCGCAAGTACCACTGTCTGAGTATGTTACCTAATAAGCCCTTAGACTATCATAGCAGTAGATTGACGTATCGACCCAGTGACCACCTTGGCCATTAGAGTGAACTGCGGCCTCCAGGCTGGAGAAGGATCCCAGCCAAGTCATAGATTAATTTCAAGCCTTCAGGTGAGCGGCGCACTGATGGCAATTGCAGTCTGAAAGAAAGCGGAGACGGTGAGGAAGTGTGCAAGAGAGAGTTAGATCGTTAACTCGACATGTAGTTCGAAGCTATTTTGAAGTTTATCCATGACTTGAGCAACTCTAAACTTTGGCTGAAAGTACTGTGGGATCAAGAACATGTTGAGGTATCGCCTCGATACAAACATCTACTCTAAAGTCGATCCCTAATGATCGCAAGTAGCAGACAAGTGTCTACAGCTTGTATCAGCGGAATATCTGGCGCGAAGGATTTGCATGAATGTGGACAATTGTACATGAAATTACATACATTATGTACTTATACATTAATGTTAGGCTATGATAAGCATATATTCATATTCCATATCTAAATGCATATTCGGTATGAAGGGAGGAGTTAACAAAGAAACATACAGTTGGCACAGACAACCAGATGGTATTATACTCCAGGTAGATTTGAGTTCATTGGTGGAACTGGGGATGTCAATATCTCGAGGAACCTAGAGCCACTGTTTGGGTTAGGTGGGCGAACAGCATCTCTTGCAGCATCATATTTGAGCATGGTATGAGCTGTTCTGGGTGTGTACGCAGCAGAAGAAATTTGAGGTACAGGTAGTGATGGAGGCGTTAGCGACGGTCTGGTTCGGCGCGGTGATACAGATCCCGAAGTACTAGGGATGGTATTTGGCCCAGATGTTGGCTGAATGGTCAGAGGAGGGAGTGGAGGCACGACTGCTTGTCGGTCCCGTCGACTGTGATCAAGGTCCAACCTTTTATTCCTATCTCCTTCCTTGTCACGGTCTCGTTCTCGGTCCCGTTCTTTTCTTCTTTCTTTCTCGCTGGGTTTATCTCTATAATCCCGTTCTCTATCGCGTTCGCGGTCTCGAGCGTTATCTTTATCCCTCTCCCGGTCTCGTGATGCCCTTAGGTCTCCGATGTCTCTTTCAGGTTCATCGTACTTGTTTCTCGCATTCCCATTTCGATCCTTCTCGCGATCCCTATTCCTCTCCTTCTCCCTATCTCTATCTCTGTCCTTCTCCCTATCTCTGTCTCTGTCCCTGTCTCTGTCTCTATCCCTGTTCCTCTCTCTATCTCTATCTCTGTCTTTGTCCCTGTACCTGTCTTTATCTCTGTCTCTGTCTCGTTCCCTATGTTTATCACCGTACCGGTCTCCATCACGATATCTCTCTTCATCGCGATATCTGTCTCGATAACCATCTCTCGTTCTCTCCCTCGGACGGTCCTTGTCTCTGTGGCCGTCTTTATCTCTCCACTTGTCTCGATCCTCTTCTGCACCTCTAGTCTTGTCTTGGTCTCTCTCCCTCTCGCGTTCCTTGCCCTTTTCTTGTTCCCTTTCTCCTTCTCGCTCTTTACCCTTCTCTCTATACTCCCTATCTCTTGGTCCTCGCTCCCAGTCTCGTTCCCGATCTCTATCTCTGTCCCGATCTCTGTCTCTGTCTCTGTCTCTGTCTCTGTCTCTGTCTCTATCTCTGACACTCCTATATCCATCCTTTTCTCTGTCAGTTCTGGATCCATCCCTCTCCTTCTCGCTCCTGTATCCATCTCTCTCTCTCCCGCTCCCCCTCTCAAGATATACTCTTTCCTTATCCCGCGAGTCCCGCTGTCTATCCCTCGAGGAATCCACTCTCGACTGGGTTTTGTAGATAGCTCTTTCGCGTAATTGATGATCCAGGGACATAGATCTTTTCCTGGTCCGTTCGCCACTATAAGTACCACTACCACCCATCGGACCATCAGGCGTACGTGCGCTTCCTGCAGAAATTTGAGGGGGAGCAGACGCAGGAGGAACCCATCGTTCGTTTTCAACCGGCGCACGAGGCTCGTCCAAACCAGGATACATGATAAAAGTCGGAGGACGTTGGATTCCAGCTCCAATCGCTGTGTTCTTGGCCACGGACGTACTTGACTCGCCCAAATTTTCAGATTCTGGAAGCAGATATAGGGAAGGATTCAAAGATTCTGGAGATTGCGGTACAAGAGGCGGTGGAGGAGTGGGTATCGGATCCGGCGTGAATCGTTCCCGAGAAGCATATTCGGGTCGTGGGTGATAGATATAGTGTATATTGTCGTGAGATTGGTGGCGCCGATCGTTTCTGATTTCCTCGATACGTTGAATTGATGTTGAGGGTATTGGTCCCAGCACGCCCATTTCTCGTGGCATATTGATTCTTGCCAGCTCCCATTCATCTACATCACTGCCTTCCGAATCGCCATGTCGTCCGTCTGTAATCGCAAGTCGGATTTCACCTTGAGAACCACTAGGAGGCGTCTAGGAAGAGAAAGGAAAAATATTGATATAATAAAATAATGATCATACTTTACCTGTGGATCGGACCGGGTCACAATTCTGCTTCGATTCTGGTAAGTGGATAAGTTAAGAGCGAATTGTCTTGAACGTGAGTGGCCATGCCAGGTTCCTTCTGGGTTTATAGACCTGTGTCTTTCAGTCTTCTCCAAGACTGCCTGTGAACGATGCTCAAGGTGAGTCCAGACCTAAAGTTTCCCTCTGAGCCCAACACGGGACTTACAGGGTTAACGGTAGATGGATCAAACCAAGGTCGCAAGGGACGTTCTAAAGGAAGTGCCGGAGCGGTCTCCGTTACTCGCATCGTGCGGATCTTTCCTTTAAATTGGCCCATTAGCTCTTCCTTGTCCAAATCTTCAAGCACAGCCTACTCCAGTACCATAAGACGAAGAGTACGTTAAGCCGATAATCGGAATAATATTTACCTTGATATCGTTTATGAGAAACCTGGCCACGTCCTGCGCATTCGGTTTAGGGGTATTTTGTTTGACGATCTTGCCATATATTGGCTGGCCATTCGCAAATAACCTAGACAGAGGTTGGTGACAGGCATTACACGCAGTTGAATATCTGCACTTACTGATTGTATCTTTCATAAAACTCTGACCACTCCTTCTTATGACCCTCGAATCGTAGTTTGGTATCATTCAATAGGTCTCGCGCCATAACGATATAGTTCGGTTTGTCCCCTTCCTTGTTATTACTTCGAGCTGCCACCATAGTGGGCTCCGTGGGGGAATTTGGTTCCGATTTTGAGCGCTCTAATAGGGGTGAACTAGTATTTCTCGATTTGCTCTTGTTGTGTGAAGATTTCCTAAAAGGCCAGACACTAAACTTGCTGACGTTGCCGCCCATTTCACCAGGGAGAGCAGGCATAACCGATGCCGATGGTATACGCGGCTCAGATGAAGGAGGAACAAGAGAGTCGCCATGACTGGCTTTTGAAATATCCGTCATTCTGCACGCTAGTTGAAATAAAACAAAAGTCAAGTCATGAAAGTGGCGAAGTGAGAGTACGATAGTAACCGGTAACCTGTGAGTAGCGGACAAATCGAGTGGAATATTGTTTGACAAGGGCTTTTGATGCAATCACTCGTTTATGTTACGATCAGTTGTTCTTGACAATAGTCGCACCACAATACCGAATGATCTCGACGGTAGCGACACTATCTCGCCACAACGTAAGCGACATAAACAAAACTTTGTCCTTCACCGTGGTTGCAAGAAGACTGTGTTCGACTTGTTCAGCTGTAAACATGTTGATGCTCTGCGCACCCTGAATAAAAATTTACGGCGATTATTCATTTAAGTTATTGTTCTCCGATGAGTCTAGGGAAGTACCAGAATCGAGGATAATGAAAGCACCTTGTACATTTTCTATTTCAGGTCATTCTCTCGTATCATTTGTATTTTCACAAGTAGTGTTGCTCGAATCTTTTAACTCGAGACTCAAAAAAAAAACGTTGTCCAATATTGACTGGCTTTACTTCGAGTGTGAAGTGCTCCTTTGAACCCTTTAGGATATGTAAGGATGTGTCAAGTCTGATTCCAACTGATTCAGGGTTGGTTTACATTCTGAGGATGCATAAACGTTTGAAAAACAACCACAACAACGCTTAATTGTTGGCTGAAAGAGAATCATTGTTTGCGGGTCATGCTCGAGGCCTGAAGATGCCTGAATCCTGCTGAGATCTTCTCGACGTTCCCGGTTAGTCTAGAGTGCAATCACATTTATCCACCACCGTTGGGGCAGTTTTGGAAGCGAGAAACGCCTAATATGTAGTGACACAAATAAGTAAGAGAAGCTAGGGTCATTGAACGCTTTGACTGCGATTGTTCGTCCCCAAAAACGTCATCCACGCTCAACTTCAATGAATCATTATGGAAAAAAGTGCTGGAGCCATGCAAGAGCTTTATCTTTCTCAAACACTATGAACTGTAGGCGTTTCAACCGTTCAGCCCCTCGTCCTTACACTAGACATTTAGACTTTCCTGTTTTTCAAAGACGAATGACATTGATATCAATCAGACCTTCAACGTTTCAGCGCCGTCATTAAATACGCGTTAGAATGCTGGTACCCTGTTATAACGTATTTTTCAACGACGCCAAGCACGTTGACTTAGCTCAACGAGATGATTGTCAAGCAGGCAAAATCCGAACATAGCTATATAAGACCCACCCCCAGATTAATACTGTATTGACACCGTTCGACTACTTCCCTCATCACCTAAAGACAAATGGCTGAGCTTGTGAGGGTATTCCAAGCAGATTCAATATTCACCTCCTCTAATATGTTCTCTCAGGGTATTCCTCACAGGTTTACCATTTCTAACCGTACAAGTACCGCAAGTACTATAACAGGGGATGGTTGCTCTGAAATCACTTTCAACGAACGTACTCTTGATAGAATGGTAGGTTGCGTGATACCTCTTCCCGAGAAGTTTATTCATTTTCATCATAGTGGTCCGTGATACGAGACGGCGAGGGTTTCTATGGTTTCCAGCAAGCCGAAACTGGTTACTGGGCTACTGCTGTAGAGGGTAAAATCGTGAGTGACCAAACTAAACGAAGTTAACAAGAATCATAGGAAGTTGACACTATGCGTAGCTTGCCTGCCCGGATTTTAGTGAGGAAAGGCAATCGAGCTTTTTTATTGTCCGTAACCAGGACGGCAGTTATTTGGTATGTCAGACTCACAGATGAGACGATTGAGTTGCTGACCACCATCAAGGTCCAGTTGAACACAGCTAGAGCTGTTTGGGAGAGGAAGACTGATGGCTCCGTACGTATTTCATTGTTGATTATGATTTAGGTCTGATACACAGCTCCTTAGCTTGGTTTGGGCGAGCCTAAGGGTAACCCTGATCAAGTTTTCTACTTTAGACCAGTTTAGGCTTTAAGCTTGAAAGAGAGGAGACTAATTCCGTATTGTTTGAACTCGATAGAAAGGATTTTAATAAATACTATCTTCAGAGTGTTAATACAGTTACCTTCAGAGGCTACCCATCAACACTTGACGGTTTACTGGATTCATATATCTACGATTCAGCGCTCTCTTTCTGTTTTCCTTTATCCTTGCCCTTGCCTTTCTCTCGAGTTTTCACCATATTTCCGGATTTACGCGCTCGCGCTACAGTTGGTAATATTCCTGTTAGCCTCTCAATCTGCATAGCCGGATCCGGAGATTCATCTTCATCTTCCACTTCCTCTACTGCTTTCTCTTTCGTACGAGGAAAATTTTCGGGCGCAGCCTTTGCTTTACCTTTACCTTTATGATGAAGTTTTGATTGTACAGATTCTGACAGTGAGGACACGGGAGCTGGTGGAGGTGAAGGGTGACGTAGAATCGGCGTAGGTGGTAGACGCGAAGGCCCAGCTTCGGCATTTCCATTCGACGACGCATTAAATTGCTTGGGGTCGACATACTCGAGAGCGTCGCCAAGTTCAGCGTCCACATCATCATCTAAGTTCATCCTCATATCAAGATCATCTTCACCCTCTGCGTCATTGATATCCGCGTTCTCATCTTCTAATTCCTCATCTACAACTGGCTCCTCGTCGGGTTCCATTCTCTCTTTGGGTCTTAAGCGGACTTCTTTAAATGATATCCGTTTTGAGGTGGTCGATACATGCGTGACGGACTTCTTTTTACTGGTTGCATCTAAATGGGTTAATTGCTCTAAGTTAGGCCATCGACATGTTAAAACACGCCGTTCTACCTTTATCGTCTGTGAAAATCAATTCAGAGCCTAGAAGATTCTCGTGTCTTCCCTGAAGAATCGTTCCTGATAATTGAAGATAAGGTGTCGGTGTGTCCAGGCCCTAATCTATCTGAGTAAAAAAAATCCAATGCTTATACGAGCGCACGCACGATCAAACGGTATGTTTGAGAACTAGGCACTAACGTAGGCTCAATGTTGCCTAAATCCAACACCACGTATTCGATCTCCTCTTCGTATTCGGATTGTTCACTGTCCTCGCCGTTATCAGGTTCATGCCGCTGGCTCTCGCCATGAGTGTCCGCATCGATGTTGAGTTCAACAGGGTTCCGTTTGAGTTTTGGGTTCGTCGAAGAAAGAGATGGCGAGAAATTGTCTACGTAGGAGTATCCTGGACAAAGTGTTGTTCTGGGTGGATCCATTTCGGGGAAGAGATGTGATGTGCTAGGTTGACTGTGGCGTGTTTGTTTCAAAAGGTGATGACAATCAGACCCGGTGCCTGGTAATGCCGCAATCTGTCATTAGCGGCCACTATATATAGCTTCCTCGCCATATCCATCAGAAGCAGTTGTAAGTCGAGGAATTCGCCGCGAGCTTGCGTGGCTTCCCGCCGCTGTTAGAGACCCTCGGATACGCAATGTGTTACAGATATCTCCGAGCAGTCATCAGTTAACCAATATATAAAGCCCTCAGCCCTCATAAAAGGTCTTCACAACTTTTCCCAATGGCCCCCATCCGCAATGCGCGCATAATCATGGCAGAGTTTTCTCCTGGTGAGGATAGCTGATGTCAACTCAAGCCCACTCACCTCATTTTGCGTTGTCATTTTAGACTCATACCAACCCGGGAAGTCGACAGTTTACGATGATTCACAGAGGATCGACATCGACACCGTTCCTCTGAACGGGGGAATCCTCCTCAAGACTCTATTCCTTGGTATTGATCCTTATATTCTTGCTCGTATGCAACCGAAAAGTCCTAGTTGGCCGGTTTGTAGGGATTTTCGTTTTATCGACGTACTTATTAATACCGATCTACCAGATTGGTTACACTCTAGGAGAACCGTACGTTTTTATGCATATTTGACGTATTTTTATATATAGGAATTCTCTTCTAGAATCTTGGGGTTTGGCGTCGCAGTCGCCCTGAGATCAGATAACACTGCGATCAAGGTCGGAGATCATGTCTACGCTGACCTGGGTGAGAACTTGTGTGTGGATTTCAACCGATCCTCAATTCATCGAACTCCTCTCTTCTAGAACACCAGGAATATATAATCAAATCGGACCCTACAACTTTAACTGTCTTGAAAGACAAGCGCATTCCTTTATCCGCTTATCTTGGTGTTTTAGGGATGCCCGGTATATGCCTTTATTTTCTCTTGGAATAGTCCTCATATCTCCGTGTCATAGGCCAAACTGCTTATGCAGGGTGGAAGGCTTTTTCTAAAGCCAAACATGTATGCCGTTGACCATATTCAATGCAAAAAATCCTACTCACGTCAAATTGAAGGGTGATGTCGCCTTTGTTACAAGTGGTGCAGGTAAAATATATTCTTAGAGGAGTCAAATGCGGCCTGATACAAATGATCCCTTCAGGTGGAGTTGGCTCGTATGTTATTCATTGGTTTATGATGCTCTACATCAAACTAAACAGTTTGAAAGGCTAGTTATTCAGCTCGCCAAAGCAGACGGGTTGAAGGTCATAGCATCAGCCGGATCTGACGAGAAAGTGACGTTTATGAAAGATCTCGGAGCAGATGTTGCATTCAACTACAAAACAACGAGTACGCGAGAAGTCCTGACAAAGGAAGGCCCCATTGATCTGTACGTTGTCGGCTTATATGAAACGGATAGTGAGCTGACTTGTCTAGATACTGGGATAATGTCGGCGGAGAAACTCTAGATATTGCTCTAGAACTAGCTAAGAGTCAATCCCGTTTCATTGTGGGTCATCATATCGAGATATATTTTTTTCCGGATTATCTGACGGTATATTCGGTTTCCAGGAATGTGGAATGAGTGCTGGTAAGTGCGACTATTCTTATCTTATTCAAAACAAATGCCCTCCTGACGGTTTTGCCCCATCTAGCGTATAATTCTGGAGGAATCACGGCAATCAAGGTTCACCTTCTCCATTCAAGATTAGTACCGTACTCACAATCAACTCTAGAATCTGTTCCAAATCATTCCGAAAAATATCACCATGTCAGGCTTCAATGTTCAATACCTATTCCCTCAATATGCCGAAGAGTTCTACACCACAATGCCGGAAAAGGTGGCCAAGGGCGAGATCAAGTACTGGGACGAAATCACTCTTGGTCTGGATAAAGTAGAGGAAGTGATTGTCAGCGTGATCAAGGGAACTAACAAGGCAAAGGCAATAGTACAAGTTGCGGATGAGCAGTAGTATCAATCATGTATAGTAGTAGTTTTAATCAACCTGACACGGACATGTTTGGCCATAATTTATTGACATTGTAATCCTCTGATCAATCCCCGTTGGTACTCTTATGAGGTAATTTATTTATATCAGGCTGTTAACAAACAATGTACACAAATAGTAACCCAATATCTTTCTTTGGTCTCGTGGATGACTCGGTGACTGGCTTTGGTATATAAACCATGCTTGTTGCCGCATACCGATTCTTCTCTTTCTCTGACCATGGCTTCTCTTGCTCCAATCATGACTCCTACCTCGCCTATCCGTCTCAATGCCTCAAAACATCCCGTCAAGTCTGTGCTAGTGCTCAAGTCTTCCAAGGCCGAAATCGTTCGGACTTTTGATGTCGGTTTGAAGGTACGCGTTGCCTCAGCACAATCTCTCCCAGGTTCCAGTTGGCTAATGAATGCTTCATGATATTTAGAGCGGCCAAAATAAGGTTGTCATCTCTCAGTTGTCAAGCACTATCGACACCGAGTCTGTACGGATTTCGGGCCTCAATCCCACTGCTGTTAAAAGTGGAACGTACCTTTCCGACGTCGTTTGCTCTGTGTCATCGGATGACGCCGCGGATGGACCTATCAAAGCTCTAGAAACCCGAAAGGACTACTTGACACGAGAGAAGAAAGTCCTCGATACACAAGCAGAGGTGCTCGTGAAATACTCTAACAGTTTAGATGGGAAACAAGCGAGTCCTGACGTGATGACGACCTTCCTGAACGCGTTTGTTGATCAAGGAAAGGCGAATATCAAAGCGGTGAGTAGTATGAGCTAGCAGGGACGTTTGTCGTTGATCGTCTTTCAGGTCGCCAAGTTGGAAGCAGAGATTGCAGAGATCGACAAACAGATCAAAGAGGAGGAGAAGAAGGCAGCTCTTTTCAAGGGTACTGCTAATGCCGAAGTCACAGCTGTCATTACCGCCGAAGTCGATACTCGAGTGAATTTGAAACTCATATACAGTGAGTCTACTTTGCATACTTACATTTTATTCTCCTCTCTGAGCTGCTTATCCAGTCGTGAACCAAACAAACTGGTCGCCCACGTATGAGCTGCACGCTGTCACTGGAGATGATGGACGTCCCTCCCAAACTGTCGCACTGCATTATCGTGCCTCCGTGGTGCAGACTACGGGTGAAGATTGGACGGATGCCTCCCTCACGTTAAGCACTGCCGCTACCGATGCCATGGTGAAGACTATCCCCAAGCCGAGTCCGGTGTGGATTAGGGTGTCTTATGCTAATGCTGAACGGGGAGGACTCGTCACACAACCACGAATATTTGCAAATTCACTACCACAGCAAGCGCCAGCATCACTATTTGGTCCCCAACGTATCCCATCTCCTGCGCCTGGAGCTCCGAACACGGCTTTCGTTTCTCAAGCACCTGGTGGTGGCGCTCTGTTTGGCGCTGCTCCAGGAGGACTATTCGGAGCACCGCAGCAACAAAACCAGCAACAACAACAGGCGTCAGCATTGTCGTTTGGCCAAAGTGCCCCCTCTTCAGTCCAGAATATCTTTGGATCGGCACTGGCAGTTCAATCTCAACCCTTTGGTAGCGCAGCTACTCATAGCAACCAAACTGACCTAGGCGTCATTCCCTTTCCTGAAGAGGATGAGGAAGGAACTGATGGTGGTGAAGAAGGTGGGCCAACTAAGTTGGTAAATCAAACTCCCATGGCTTTGACCTACGTTGTCCATGGAAGATCAAGCATCCCCTCCGACGGGAAGAATCACATCGTTACTATCGCTACGTTGTCATTCAAAACAGACATTGATTATGTCTCTGTACCGAGAATTGACCCTCGCGTCTATCTTCAAGTGAGTTTGATAACGAGTGATGTTTTGAACTATGCTAAATGTTATGCAGTGTCAAGTTAAAAACAACAGTGAATATCGACTTCTCCCTGGACCTGTCAGCGTCATCCTTGACGACAGTTATGTTTCCAAGACGACTATATCTGTACGTGGTTGTATCATTATTCACTTCAGCACGCTTATGGCATCCATTAGGATGTCAATCGGAACGATGTCTTCAATTTCACGCTTGGGAACGACCCTTCTATCCTGATATCCCATGCTCGTCTCTCTAAAGTCACAAAGGAGGGCAGCGGATCATTTGCCGACGTTGCTAATGTGACGACCTATACTATGACGATCAAAGTGCAGAACAAACATCCATTCCCCATCGATAACCTGATCATCCGAAATGCGCTGCCTGTCACGGAAGATAAGCGGGTACGAGTGGTGTTAAGGAAACCGAAGGAATTGATTGAGGCAAAGGAGGGTGTACTCGTTAAGATTAGGAACGAAGAAGCTGCTGAAGCAGAAGACGAGGAGGACAAGTGTCCTAAAGTCAGATGGACGAAAGAGAAGACTGGGTTGTATGAATATCATTGGAGGGTTGATGCGGATGATAAGATTGAGTTGGAGACTGTGTTCGAAACGAAAGCTTCGACAGATCTAATTTGTACTTTTGATGAGGCCAGGCCCTTCGGCTATGCTTTCGGCCAAAGAAAATAGTTGAACACCTTGTTTCTGTTTGTGATTGTGATCTCATTCGATGTACTTTCCTATCTGATAGAGATGTAATATTCCCCACTGTGTTACGTTGTATATGTACGAGATTCGAAATGATGTTTCGATGGTGCAGTCAGTAAGTTGTACTTCTAGAAAGTTAAAACAAGTTATCTTGCATACTGTACAAGGAGCAGGAGTAGTGTGTGTGATTTTCTTAGCACAACGGCGAGAGCGTTCCTCTCTCCGCCGTTCCTGTTTGCGGTAGTGTTCAACGAATCCCCTCATCTCAAGGCACTAAATCCAATGAAATGTGATCACGTTCCGCACCTTCAGATGGTACCTATGCCAGGCTACAGAAAGTTGCCTTGAATGGACCCCAGAACTTGAATTTCAAATATCATACGATCGCTTGACAAGGTTCGAAGATTCTGACAGTCGACTATGCACTAGGTCGCTGATCCGTCACAGTCCTTAGTTACTCTCCTGTGTTGATTATTTGCAAATCATTAACATTGCTTAATTTTACCTCGAACTTACGTACACAAGCATTATAGTTGACGCCTCCGAATTTCGATTGTCACCTTCGATATCAAGTTCCATATTTTGGTGCAGGACCAAAATATCGACCATTTTCCCAAGTCAATATCAAATATCAAATAACCAGGTTATGCCTGGGAGTTCTACTTCCATAATACACCTGAACCACGTTGTAAACAACCACCTAAATCAAATTTCGACGATTGGTTTGATGGTCGGTCTGCGCCAACCTCGACTTTTACTACCCGATATAACGTGAGTGGGATTACATACTGTCTCTTACTAGGTTATCACTCCACAAATCCATTAGGGGCTAATCACAGGACGTATCTAGTCCTGCCAAAGACGGTATAGTTTGGAAATACTCGCTCTATTGAATAGCCAGTGTATTCATCGGCGGGAACATATATGAAGCACTTCTGAACACTGTTACCCACGGAGCCAGGTGTTCAATATCAATATCATCATCTTTCCTTAATCTAAACGACCCGCTGGCTCAGGTTATCCCACTATACCGTCTAAAGAATCGGGTTGTATTCTCGATCTAGTTCGAGATTCAGCTGGCAAGCACTCAGTACTAGTAGTCCAGTGGCTGGAGGGCCGCAAACAACTCAGTTTTGTGGAAGTTTCCCTCTTTACGTCGTACGTGGTAGCTGAGAGGGGCACGATCTGGGTTGTAACTATAGATTCGCGTTCTATTACAATAATCCGGCAGTAGTAGCATTCAGACTGCCAATTAGTAAATACAAGTAGATGCCTGTATCGGGACAAAGTTGGGTAATAGTGAGTATTCTCATCGTCCCCGTTTGACGTCCTCACGAGGGCGTGGTCGGGGACAAACGATGACCGGACGATGAACTCAATACCCGAGGAAGCATTGCCTTGTATAGCTGAGATCCGGTAAGAGTCGGCACCTACGTTGTGTAGGATTGAGTAAATTAGATAACAACAAGTGATGGAAGTCCTCCAAATTTTTCCCTTGGAAGGGGTCCAGTGTGTCAACTAGTGTGATCTGTCGGGAACAGTATACATTAATTAAACTCTGCTTGCGGCCATCGGCGAGAAGTGTGACAGTGATGAACGGGGTTAGTCCAGTTTTTGGCACATATCACTGTTGAACAAGGTGGGAACAAAACCAAAATATCATGATTCAAAATGTAAAGTGCCAGGATTGTGCCTGACAACAGCGACGTCGTGTAATGTAGATAGTGAGGACTTGATCTTGAAACGGTTGGTTTATCGCTTCCGTCTTCAGTCATTCATATCAATGCAACTACTACGTAATTTCTTTTTCCTTCGTGGACATCCTGTACAGCAAATACGAAGCATGAGATAGCAAGGAAAGCAACAAAGCAATGTCTAGTATACATCCGACGACTAGCTTGAGGCTAAAAGGAAGATAACAGCACCTAACAGCACAGAAAAGTAGAAAATCCTTAACTCTAATGTCATGATTGCGAGATATGATCAAATGAAAAAAAATAACATCTACAAAAGAGCCAGATGTGGAGGGGGTATTATTCGCAATGTGAGTTGAAGTTAATGACAACAGGGAAATGACGAAGAACTTGATGATCCGAGCCACATAGACAAGATATAAGTGAGGCAATTTCATGGTAGAGACTAGGGCTTGAAATGAGGATCCAGATTAGATTGATAAGGATCATCCAAGAATAATAAAAATCGCTCACATGAGATCTAGTGCTGCGTTTGGGCGACAACAATTTGAAGTAAGGGACCGTCTATGACACCCCCCCGGCTTGCCTGTATGGTCTTTCCAACTTTGTGCCACCAATCATCCGCAGCCTCCTCCGCATTATACGCAAACTGATCGATAATCTTCTCCCAGGCTACCCAGGCTTCCGACTCATAGGGATCATCGGGAATCTCGACTTCGAAGACGTTTCGACCATCTTTTCCTTTCTCTCTTAAAGCTTTATCACGGGCAGCAGCGTATTCAGGGGGCAAAGTCATGAACTGGATATCTTCCAGCTCCTTTTCGTAGGCCCTGATGTCGCGATCTCTGCGAATTTCCTCGTAGGCTGTGAGGTAGGTTGGAATCTGCTCGGGTCGTTTGATACGAGAGAAAATTCGGCCGAGGGCGACGGCATCTTCGAAGGCAGTAGCAGCCTCTTGCACAGAGCCTCCCTAAAGCGTTATAGTGAGTTTACGTACTCCTAACAACCGAACAAGCTTACTGCAAGGGGTTGAGCGGCATGTCCGACAAGGGCATACGGCCCATCGGCATGGAACCAGTCTTCGAGCGGGACAGTTTTATTTACATTAACAACATGCGGTTCACGTGCCCACTCTAGTAATCGACGGAGCCTGCAAGTCATTTTAGTTCATCGTTATACGAAACATTGCAAAGTGAAGGGGGTGACAAGAAAGGAAACAAGGGGTGCGGGTTCGTAAAAAAGAGACATACCGGGGTTCAGCCTGACCTAGTACTTCTAGTAATTTATCTTTGCCTGCTTGTTGGAACCATCCCGTCGTAGCTCCTTCTGGAGGTCCATAAGCGCAGAGCGCATAATCCTTGTTCTTCTGTACATCACCAAAGAAAAGCATCAGCTTCTGTCCGCCACCAAGATATCATGATAACTTACCAGAGGCCAACCCAATACAGCCACACCGTGTCCAAACCATGCTGCACTCAAGCCAGCCTAAGTCATCGTGTACGTAGTAGGCACACGTCGATTCCAATGCATTTGGGTTGTGGTGAGAATGAGAGTGGTGGTTTCCAATCAGCCTCGACTCTCAATGACGCATGAGATAAATTGCACCTTATTTTCGTTATGTAGATCGGCCGTTAACGGATCGGAAAGGATACGTTCCATAGGGAGAGTGGTACTAAGGACGGCGTTCAGCTCGAAAACTACCAGACTCAGAGAATGTGACTTACCTGTACAGTTTGACGTAGGGTACTGGTGGTTCGGCTTCAAATATGGGCCTTGAGATACCATCTATACCGTCCGCTCCGATTATAACATCTCCTTCGAACACTCTCCCATCTTCGAGTGTCACTGTCTTCTTGTCCATATCCACTTTCACCACCCTCGCCGAGTAGTTTAACTCCGCCCCGAGATCTTTTGCTATGTCGTGTAAAAATCGTACAAAGTCACCATGCTAGACGCAGAACATATTCTATATCAATAATGTGTTGCACGAAAAAAGGGAGCCAAGCAAAATAACCAGGATACTCACATGCGTGAACATGAAATCACCACGTGCGTCACGAATCAATTGTTCTTCCCACACATGTCCACCCAACCGTTCCCCGGTGTCCACTGTTGATCACAAAACCATCGGAGAGATGTAAACAAAACTCTAAAGGAGATATATTATAAATAGACCTACGCAAGTAAAAGTCGATGGCGGACGACTTCAATGCAACTTTGCGCAAAGCCTCTTCATATCCCCATTGGTAGAGGATTTTCGTAACGTTCGGCGGTAGTCGTGTACCACCCGTCACCTCCTATGAGGATAAAACCAACATTAACAATCGATAAGTCCAGAATCTAAAAGAAGCGAGATACGGATCCCATACCGGAGCGATGCAATCTCTGGCTTCAAAAACGGTAGCCTTATGCCCAGATCGTCGGAAAGAGATAGCAGTGGCAAGGCCACCAACGTTGCCACCGATGACCAAGACCCGTATAGAGAGGCCTGAACCTGAGGTGCTTGTAGCCTGCATACTATAAGGAAAAAACAGCGTACGGCAGCTGAGGTTGGCCACTCACCATTTGGAGGGAGGAGTAGGGAAGACGTATTGTACGGCGACCTGCCACCCCATTCACTTATTTATATACGTGCGGATGTCCGGCGTTTACGTCTTATTCAGAAGATCCAGAAATTTGTGCCAAAGGAAATCAGGGTCAACTTCAACGATCGAGATTTTATCTTGTGCACGTGGATCAATACCAATTCAACACTAGATCATCTAGATCCCCGCATTACTTTTATGGATTCCTCACGTATGTAGGTACTCGCACCACAGTATTCTAACGGAACTAAGCCCACCTCGTGCCTCGACACCCCGTTCAGGTCTACGTACTCGACCGGAGACTCCGATCCGGTCACTTTGACTAGCAACGACGATAAATACCTTGACGATGCTCTTCTTCGCTATGGCTGAGCGTTAGTGTATCCAGTACAAATTTCGAAATTAGTTCACGTTACCGGTACTCAAACATCAATTGGACCCCGACAAATAGTATGGCAATTGCCGCCAAGAGAAACTTCAAGCCTAATTGTACCGAAAGGAATAGAAAATAATAGGTCCAATAAGGGTAAATAAAAGCAACCCCATTCGAGAATGTCAAGATACGGTAGCAGTACCATCGAGAAGAGAAGAAGAAAAAAACGGAGTGTGAAAATCAGCGATCAATGTTAAGTGATGAAGGCTTGAACCCTGATTATAGCCGGCATTGACTGACCTGGTACCGTACCGAACACCTCGCTGATGAAGAACTTCGTCCCTTCCGTGCCGATAACAAATCCCACTAGGTTAGCACCCATCATCATCAAAATATTCGCTACCGCTCCTAGTGCAGCCAAGTGTCGATACCACACCTTGTGACCATACTATCGGATTTTGCCGTCAATAAATAAGTCCGCAGTGATTCCAAGGCACATAATAGGGGAAGCGTAACCATGCGGGTCAGTTCTCACCAAAAAATTGTTTTCAAAGAAGTAAAGAAGATGGATGGGCGATGCCCATGCTTGCCGCAAGTAGGCTAGCGGTTTAAAAATTCCGTGAAAACGCATGGTTCAGCGGTGCAACCCTTTTCAAGTGCCCGGCTAGTCAAAAAGACCTTTTATGCTTGGTCTGAATATGTACAGGGGTCCTGTACCCACAACAGGCATCCAGAGATCCCCTAAAAAAGACGGCGAAAGGAGGGAGACGAAAATTATACTCACTTTCACAGAAGGGACAAGCCACCGCGCGACGAGTTCAGGTATAATGAACAAGCTGATGAGCCAGCCCCAAGCGAGAAGCCTGAATGTAAGATCATGCCACAGCGCGACAAAAGAAAAGACGATAACAGTGTTGATAACGAGGTTTTTTGCTCCACCCAAGGGGATATAGATATACCTGTAATATTAATGTGATTATTAGAAAAATGGGTTTACAATTGACATTGTTATCAAGTCAACCAGGAAATGGGTCTCCATCGTTTGTGCCTCCATCACTTGGGCAATAAGTAAATATAGAACTGGCGATATCGACAACTGAAAATAGATGCGCCGGAAAAAGAATGTAAGAAGTATGATATTCTTACAACAGAAGCGGAATCATCAGGTCTCGAACCTCAGATTTTGCTCAAATCCTTCTACCGCAAAAATATTCTGAAGCCAGAGTTATCAGAAACACCCACCGAATAATCCATAAATTATAACTCCTGTGCCAACTTCTCCAAAATCCCATAGTGGAGTAGTTGTTTGCCATACACCTGACCATATTCTCAGGCGGATCAACACCATCTAGTAGTGCCCAAAGACGGAAGAATCGCCATGGTATCAAAAGCTACAAAACATCAAGGTTAGAAGTTTCAAGGGTTGGGCGGCAGAAGAATGCCATGGTACAAGACATGATCGAAATGGAAGCGACATGGTAAGGGTAGCCCTGAAACAAACATATCATGAAAGCTGGCGATCGGATCGCGATGAACACACTAGATCGACCATCCCTGATGTTACCACACAGTCGGGTAAGCACTATTGAAACATGTCAATCACGTTGACAAGCTCACTCAAGCTTGCCCGGTTCATATGGATAAAGAATCAAGAGAACCAGAACCAACGGAAAAGAAGAAATATAGCGCGAACCAACGCATGTTTGGCACTCACCTTGAGCCACATTATGATTAGATTCCAAAATCCCACCATACTTATTTCCGCGGGCGTGAAGCCAACCCAGGCTTTCCTATCCTTGATGGCGACAACATACATAAAGTGTAAGACGAATTCCATAGTAAGGAGAGAGAAAATAAAACGGATTATGTACGACTTGACGGGTGTTGATGTAAGGGGTTGTTTATTCGGGTATCTATGCTAGATTTGAGGAAGAGGGTAAAAGCAGTACAACAAGTTGAAGAAGAATAAACGTACCTGCCACATGAAGTCGTTGAATGTGATTATAGGACCCGCGATGTATAGAGGTGGATATAGGGCATAAGTCACGAGATTGGAGAAAGAGTATACTTCGTCTGGGTGTGAAATAGATTGTCGGTATTTCTCCGATAGTTCTTTGATTTCCTCTACATCCTACAACCATTCACGAGTAACATTCAGTTTTGTTGGATTAATAGAAATGAAAGGAAATCCACCTCAGTAACCTTTTCGCCACGGTTGCAAGCCCAATGATAGTCCAAATTGAAAGACACGAGTCGTAGCATTGTGATATTAAAAATTATGTGCCAGCGAGGATAGATTCCAGCATACGAGTCCTGGGAGTATTTGAGTCGGATCGAAGTTTGGAAGAGTAACGGATATAGCATACTAGCCAAGCCAAATTCTCAAACCACTGGCTAAATCTCCACCCTTCAAAGGCTTCGTTTCCCAGGAGTACAGCACCATTGAATACCCATGTCAGAACAGCCCCGGATTTCGAGCCTTGAAAGCTCCTCGCCACAGAATAATTCAAGAATAGTATTAACATAATTTTAAGGGCGTTAAATCCATGCAGAAGCACAACTGCGACCAACGAGAAGATAAGGTTGAATTCCATTGTGGCAGGAGAAAGGATTTTGAATTTTCGCGGCGCTGCTGCCTGGGTCCTTCTCGGGAGGACAGACACAATGTACTTGAATGAAAGATGGAGGATTATAGCAATGCTCAGAATGGGAATATTGTTTCGAAATGTGCGATATTGTGCATCGCTATTGTCCTGGCAGAATAATAGTGAGATACGAGCCAGAGCTTGGTTTTAACGCTCTACACACAACGAACCGCCCAAATATCCATCCACCCGTAAGTTTGCTCTGATAAAAAGGAAAATTTGGGTGTGAATCTATAGCAGATTTATCAATCGAGAGAGTCCTAAAAAGACAGAGCAACTACCTGAACTTATAGAAATCGGTACCCAGACCATGATGGGGATTACAATTAGAGCAATGACGTAGTATGCTTTAAATTCTAACGTCGCCCATCGTGGCGTCGTTGGTCGTTCCTCGGTAACAGTGACTTCAGGTGTAAGTGGCCGTTTCTTTGATGACGGGATATTTACGGTGATGTCAGTGAGTTTGAAGGGAGACCGACGAGGGAGATTTGCGCCCATATTGTTGGAGCTTTCCGCTGGTGTTTTAGAGTCGTGGATGGGCAGGAGTGGTATATCAGATTCTGGCTGAGGAATCATAAGTCCTAGTAGAGGATGTTAAGTGGCGAACATGAGCGTCAAGGCGTGACAGAATTTGCGTGACATTCATCGAGTCGTGTGACACCAACATCATATATAGTATCACCAATCCTTTGGCTATCTTCGCATCGAACTTTGCCCCTTCGACTCATTAAATTCAGAGAGAGGTTTTGTTTCTTTTTTTCCTTTTTTCTCGCAGGTTATTGGGCGGAATTAACACTGTAACCCGGTATAGGTGATAAGCCATTGAATTAGGGTTGATGGGACGCTCAATTTTCATACTAGTACGCATCAGTGCCGTCGGCCCGTCATGACGTTCTCGCCTTTAACTCTCTACGTCAACTCCCATGGCTGAGTCGCGTACCGTCTTTTCTCTACCTCTCTACGCCTCTTTTCAAGCCCTTATACTCTTAGGCTATACCCTAAGGCCGAGCTGGTATCGCCCGCTGCTCTTCATCCCTATTTCTGTCATCGCCGTCTACCTTGTGTTTTTCACGACAACCGGTACTATTGCCGACATCGGGCTGGGCGGCGCTGTGATGACTCACCTAGCATACGCCTTTGACGGACTTGTCTTGAAAGACGTGCAGAAGGTGTTATGTCGCGTTGGAGAAAAGCCCGGACAAATGACCTCTGCGGGATTCATGGCCCGATTTGCTTGGGGCTGGCATTTGCACAATAGTCCCCGTGGTGTTAGCTGGCACCACGAAATCCCACATCTTCCCCAGAACCCTCCTTCGTACAACTCATCTCAAAATAGGAAGGCCTTCGTCCTATCACGATTATATACTCTGGTGATATGTGTTGCTGTGCAAGTAGCCTTCCTTTACATTAATGCAGCCAACCCGGCCCTCGCCCCAGGAGCTAGGCCACTAGTCCACCAGTCCCTGTATATCAGAACGCTTAGTACACTTGGGCTGGGTGCCCCGGCTCTGGTTAACATCAACGCACAGCATTGTGCCTTGAGCATTGTACTTGTAGCCCTTGGTATTTCTCAACCAGCTGATTGGCCTCCCTTGTTTGGTCCCCTTAGGGACACGTATACTGTTCAAAAATTTTGGGGGTAAGCCGTTCACTCGTTTCAATAGTGACGATCGTTGATGTTTACCTTGTGTTATCAAGATCCACCTGGCATCAAATGACACGAATTGTAAGTCTCTTCAAAGTCATTCTTCAAAAAAAGAGACGGAACGGGGATAATTTTTTCTTTTGAACTCATCTAACCTCTCTACAATTTGACAAGCGGGACAATTTTTTCTAATTTTTCACATTCTCTAGCCCCTTAGTTCTATCGCAAACTTCGTCATTCACTCTATCCTCCGCATCCCTCACATCTCGCCCAAATCTTCCCCACGAACTCTAATCCTCGTCAGACTTCTCAAAGTTCACCTCGTCTTCTTACTTTCCGGCCTTATTCACGCGTGCGGTGAATTCATGATGCTCGGTTACGGTGGTCGTGGCGCCTGCACCTTCTTCATTCTCCAAGCCTGGGTAATGACTCTAGAACTCGGAGTGCAGTACCTCCTTTTCGAGTCCATCCTTAGAAAGGATAATGATAAATCACCAGTATTGATTTGGCGTATTGCTGGCTACATTTGGACATTATCTTGGTTTATCGTAGTCTGTCCCCTAATGCAACAGCCGATGGTGGAAGGCGGTATGTTCTTGGGACCACCAGGATCCATTTTCACACAGAAAGTAGGCAGATGGTTATCCCTGGACACGATATAATAAGGAAGGATATAGATCGCGGAAATGATGGTGATGGAGTGAAACAAGGGCAATGGTGACTAGCGATCCACCACTTGCCAAATGTACGTCCCTTCAATTCAACTGACCCTTTTCCATCCATTTATTATACGTACACACTAGAACATACCTATGATTTGACATGTCTACATGTATTCGGTACTCTGATGGAATTTGGTGTTCTTTATATGTTAACCGGAAACCAGTCGATTTCCAGATGATCGAGATGATCATTCAGGGCCACCAGGGTGCGGGCAAAGTGATCGGAAATAATTAAATGTCTGATCGAACTCGAAGATAAACCCTAATATGTATATTGTATGTGTTCTATAAAGGGGACGCCCCCACACAACACATTCTCTCAACAAATAACAAAAAACTAAGGCCTTTTTTGTCTGGGCACTTTCGTAAACCATTCTCCAACCTCTATCCAAATAACAACTAGCGATACTGTTTTCCTGACGTCTCAAGCTAGGTGAGTTTCTAATTCAATCAGAGGTTCTCCTGGGGGAGCTAGGCGGAAATAAGTATGATTGTGTCTACCGCTCATGATCCGATGACTCCGCTCAGAACAAGAGCAATCGTAGCCAATAAGTGACGGCATGGTAACTACCTCGACTAAGTTAGACTTAACACGCAATCTCCCTTTTTCGATACACGCCGTTGTGGCCGACACGGAAAACGTTGCCGGCTGGAGTCTATTTAATTCCATAGGTTTTTTTCTTCTTTTTTTTTTCTCCTAACAGAAATGGCTAATGCTCTCAGGGATTTTTGATCTAGATCCAATCGTTTGTTTACTATCCGAGAGTGAGCGAATTAACCCTTGCGGGTACATTAGTTTCCACCAAAGTAATTGTTTTGTTACCGGGACCCATGTGGGCTCGTGTTGACGCCCTAAACCGGTTCCAAGAACTGTATCACAGATCGAGGGTCGTCTAAACTATTTACCTACATCAGAAGTTCCAGAAGCAAGTCGCCGCAAATCGTGCCAGCCCAGAAATTAGAAGCCAATGACAATTGAATTGATACAGTGGCTGGACACTGACTGCGGAATGCAGGCCTTTCCATTCTTGACTGACGACCCCCAAGCCGTGTTTTTCTCATGTCTGACGGGCTTCTACCTGGATTTAGTAACCGCTAGGACTCAGTAGCCATCATGAATTATCTCACCGCTAGACCTTGTTCCCGATCACACCATTAATCATGGACTACGGGAACCGATGCCTATTCTTAGTTTCACAATAGCTGTATAATCCAGAATAGAGTAGATGTTGAGCTTCCTAAGAAATCCCAAAGATTCTGAAAAGGCTGAGTTGATGAAAACAGGCGAGGACAAAATCTTCGATCCATGACAAGCGACATGCTCTCGGTGGTATTTGTCCAGAAGGCACTCTGGTTATCCATAAACAGGGTCTTCACGAAAAAAATTTTAATAAAAAAAAAAAGAAAAGAAAACATATGGCATCCTGATTCGATCTACTGTGTCCCCTTTCCTGTCGTGTGTAAAATGACAGCTGTAATTGGACTGGAATGAGCCTGTAACCCGGC
This sequence comes from Agaricus blazei, assembly GCA_029719445.1. Classification (NCBI taxonomy): domain Eukaryota; kingdom Fungi; phylum Basidiomycota; class Agaricomycetes; order Agaricales; family Agaricaceae; genus Agaricus; species Agaricus blazei. The sequence continues at coordinate 221,071 of SSNC01000011.1, forward strand.
AGGTAGATTGACATCGGTGAAAGGTTGACGCCGTCCTCAATTGGTTTTTGGCCGCGACGCGGCTCCTGCTCAGGTCTCAGGCGCTCCCGGAAAAAAAATAATGCCATCAATTCAGTGGTGCCCGAACTGCACTTTTGCTTTGAATAATCCACGCGCACATCGGGGAAAAATGCGGGTAGCTTGCCATGAGTAAGCCGTTTGCATTGACAGGTTTTTTTGAAACAGTGTCCGCGCTTGAAAACCTTGCATCTCTAGGCGAGAAGATGCGCGACTAAACAATCCTTCCCCTTCGTTGGCGTTCAACGGGACCAGTCTCATCAACAATATCCATCCTCTTCAATGCCTCCCAGAACAGGTAACACATGAAGACTTTGCCATCCTGCGTTGAACACATTCCTTGACAATAGTGTAAGTCGTTTGTCCGCGTTGCACACAGCTCGAGGTCTTGTTAATTTGTCGCCCAGTATTGTCGCCATAATTGCACCACAACACAAATCCAAACGAATCACTCAAAAAGGCCAGAGGACGCACAAGTAACATCCTTACGCATGTTGATTGCGCTGGACTCAACACGGGGAGCAGACTCGCCAGGGTGCCCGCATGTTCTACGTTCATTACCATGAACGTTACCAATGTCTCAAGCACCGGCCGAAGTGCTATTGGACCCACCCCAACCCGCTTCCACCAGTGCCCGTGTACCTGGACGTGCATTGACAATCCAAAGGCAACAGGAGGATCTCCGGTCGATCAGATGGGTTCCAAGCGCTTCGAACGGCTAAGTATTCTTATACTGAAAAATGATTCTTAGATGAAGTGCAAGAGTCTAATGTTCAATTCCTACATATATATAACTAACATTCTCCTACTAGTCGACCTGCTCAATCATGCCATCTTCCCTTGTATAGCGAAGTTTGAGAGCGTGTATTTTGTGTCTGAAGGCGCCTTGACATCAAACACAGTCTCAACCTTGATCTTGTCTTCCGCATTGATTCTCCATTTATATTCATATAATCCATCTTGTTCCTTCTCCCACTTCACTACCAACTCTCCGGCTTCACTTTCGCCTCGTGACCCTTCGGCTAGGACGAACGCACCTTCTCCCGCTCCAATCAACGGCTGTGGTTTCTGGAGAATAACCTTAATACGTTTATTATCTGTAGAGATCGGTATTGCATCCCGAATGATTATGTTCTCAATGGCAAACCGATGGGTGTTGTACGCAGTGATCGTTGAGGTGTATGTCGTGATGTCAAGTGGATCGGCATATGTTTGCGTTCCTTCTTTAGTGACGATGGATGAACGATCATAGAGGACGATAATTGAAGGATCATCTCCTAGCGTGAAGTCAAAAGTTTCATTTCGGTTGACGTCCTAAAAGTTGTAAGGTGTTTAAGTCTTGCATGGCTAAGTTTGCTTTGACACTTACAGGAAGACTGGTGCGGGAAACATAGCTTTTATCCATAACGACGCTGACAGGGCCCGGTAACAACCTGTACTCGCTGGTATTCTTCACTCGACACTGAGAATATTGAGCGAAAAACGATGGAGCAATGGTAGAGGGATAAATTACCTGTAGGAACACCCGAGGATCGAGCCTAGGGACAGTTATGTATTCGACATCTGCTTCAAACTCCAGGGTCGCGATAGTGACGACGTGTTCCTTCCCATCAGACGGGATGTCAGAGTTTCCACGAACAGTATAAGTAAGAGTCATCGGGGTCTGTATGACTTTGGGTGTCGGAAGTATTCTTCTACCACGAGTCCGCGGGACACCATCCGATAGTTCATCATCGGATAATGCGATAACATCTGCTTCGGCTGAGTGCCTTCGTGAACTTGTAAAGTCAGGTTCGACTCTGAAAGAGGTAGCAGCACTCTCAATGGGAGTTTGTGCCCTGTTTGCCAACTGCCGGGGTGACCTGGACCTGGCCCTGGCCCTGGACCTGGACCTGGACCTGGACCTGGAACTGGAACTGGACCTAGACACCCTTGTATATCTCATGACTGGCATTGGCGGCGTATGAGCGGCGTATGTTGTAAAGACTTTGGCTGGCTCCAACCCCGGAATTTTTTTAACCAAAGTGTCAGTGGCAACAGTGCTCAGTGTGAGTGGTGCATCCTTCCAGTCCTCTCCCGTTGCTTGTCTTATTGATGCCTGGTAACGAAGAGCGACCCCGCGAGAGGGTCTTCCATCTTCACCGGTAACCGCATGCAGCCTATAGTTTGGCGACCACACTGCATTGCTAACAACTAAGAAGCGAAGTAATTAATACGGTGTAGGGCATAGAAGGGACCGCTTGAGGGCTCACTATAAATCAACTGAAATTGTACCGTCATATCACCATCGGCTACAACCACTGCCACCAATTCAGTATTCAAGGTACCTTTCATCAATCTCTTCTTCCTAAGCACTTCGTCGATCTGGTCATCTATTTCAGCCATCTGTTCCTGTATTTTCAGTACCTATCAATTTATCAGTCAAACCGACAGTGAAAAAAAGACGCGTAGTATCGCACAGCGTCGATGTTTTCTCGTCCTCTCTCGCCGAATGCCGACAAAAAACCATCGATATCGGTTGGACTGGCGTGCTGGCCAGTCAGACTCCTGGCATAGGATACCATCACCTCAGCCTGGGTGTCCAAAAGTCTTTTCTCGCTTTCCAGCCCACTTCTCTTGAGTTCCAACGCGCGAATAGTACGACGGATAGGATCATCACTAGGACTGTCAGCTAGAGAACACACGATATCGGACAGATATACTAAAGGCGTCTCATCTTGAGGACGGGGCGAGCTGTGAGAGGACTCCTTTTTGGTTACTGAGATGCGGACGGAATCTTTCTCCGTCGTTGTCGGTAAATTGGAGATTGTAATTCTGTTTCTTCCGCGCTGCGTTGTTCAATCAGTTCGCGTCATATCGAGCGCACGAAAAAGCCCACAGTACCTTCAACTTAACGTCGAAAGATCTAGTAACTTCGGCTTTAGAAGACTTAAACACCACCACGGAGGCTACAGGATGCTCAGGAGCGACAATTGAGACGGTATTCATCGTGAATGGATGTTATGAAATTCCAAGGGCTCATTCCATTTATGTTTGAAAAATGCTCATTATCAGCGCGCGCAGTAGCTTCTCCGGAATGCAGATTGTTGGATTTCAGGGTCAAGAGCTGGTCAGCTGATAGTATCGTATTGATCACAATTTGACCGCGCTATTGATCTACGTCTTTTATTGGTGGGTGAGTCATCTACAAGTGCTTGGCGTACCGTAATCTTATTCCGATTATGACACCTTCATAATACCTTTCACCTTCTGAACATGCGGAGAACCACAGGATGAATGAGGAATTTAGCTTATGTTCATGTGGCTGTCACTCTCCTGTGTCTCTGCGAAATTGTGGGATCAGGCGTGACTTGGAAGGAGGGCCCGTTTTAATAGGAAGAGTGATGCAATTGAATTGAGAAGGAGGCATTGTAGAGCAGTTATGACTGCAGCAGTGACCTATGTCATCGTTGGCAGTGTCTGTCTTCAAGTATCAGGGATTATTTCCAATACCGGAGATTCTGAATTATCGTACATTGCTCAGCCAGAAAGAGGGGTTGATCCAGTCCCCGTTCGTTCGTTCGTTCGTTTGATAACGATGGCAAAGCACAACCGTCCGGAAATGGTTTCCAATCTTCAGCCAAAATTATACCGAGTTTGTATTTCAGTGGCTAAACGACAATCTATCAACTGGGAATCCACAGTAAGTTTATCATTCATCGGAGCAGAAAGGGGTAAGAAATCACCAGATAAACGACACCCATTCGTATAGAGGACAGTTCATGCTGATTAAATAACAAGGCAGGGAAGATGAAAAAAATCAAGAAACGTGCATAATGTATATAAATAACCACACAACACGTATGATCCAAAAAAAATTTCAACTTTGGTACCTCTTAATCAAGTCACGTAGCCTCGCTTGACCAAAAACCATCTCACGAGAAGGAGGTCGTGTTTGTCCAACGACTTCCTCAGAGTTGTCGTGTTTCACAGCTCCACCACCAGCTCTCGTCACACCAGTTGACGTTTTCGTTACATTAGAACCACCTTCGCCTTCTCCGACTGTATCGAGCCCGAATTTGTACTTGCGTTCTTCAACCGGTGCCACTCCTTGACCCATCCCAGGTGAACCAACAACCGTGCCCGCAGTCTTTCCACTGTTATTTCTAGCACCACCCACAGGCCTCGCAAGAGAAGCGGTAGAAGACAACATTGGGGTAGCAAATGAAGATGAAATTGAAGCTGGCACTGAAGTCGATTTTTTCATCTGTACAGGTATTGCTGCATTTTTTACTTTATCATGTTGATTACGTTGAGGATATCTGGTGGACGGCAGGTTCGGTTTCTTGATCCCGGAAAGTGGTGATGCAGAGCCCGAGCCATAAGGGGACCGAGGTAAAGGACGGATTTTCATTTGATGTGAGTTGGGTTGAGTTGTAGAGGTACTAGACGCATTTGGCGATGGGGGCATGGCCACTGTCTCTCTGGGGAGGTTTGAGGGTGTTCCCAATTTCTTCGTACTGGCATTAACATGAGAAGGGGCGCTTGGCTGGCTACGATTGATCATAACGTTACTCCCACTGACACCTGCTTTCACTCCCCTCTTCCCTTCGGCTTTCACCACTGCGGCATTAGCAGTGCCCGACTTTGCCCCAGTTCCAGACCCAGTACTAGAACTACCAGCAGCAACAGCGGCCCACAGAGCTGCAACATGAGTAACCCGTCCACCTCTGCCTCCTCTCGCAGATCTAACATCATATTTCACATCCTGGTCTTGCTTCTGTAAAGGTGGGAACACCGGGGGTTTAGGAGGACTATTGACTGCCGCACCGCCCTTCGTCACAACAGCTGGTGAGGTTGGTCGACCAGCCCCAGAAGCAACGTTGGCATAAGACATCGGAGGAGTGAGGAGTCCATTAAAAGGTTTATTTCCCTTTGAAAGTGACGTGGTTGATTGTTCTCCGCGAGTTTCTGGATTACAAGTAGCAACACCTTGACGGAACGTAGAAACTGAAGGTGGTGAAACCTTCTTATCAGTCCTAACTGTTTGCGTCTTTGCCATAACAGGCTTCATCAGCGGATATTCCATATCCATTCTCTTTTTCTCCTCATCCTTTTCAGCCTGTTTTTTCAGACTCGAATTATGTCCCGCTAAACCCTCCGACCAAATATCCATCACCTTCCGTGCTTCTAGCGCAACCGTCATATCTCCCGAACTCTTAAATTGACGCATTAGAGACCTCGACATAGATTTCGTTACCGAATCTCTTTGAGTCTTCATTGCTTCAATAGGCATAAACCCTGATGAACGAGGATCAGGTGATGCAGCTATCAAGTCCGCAACGCTGGCTTCAGTAGTTTTCTCTACATCCTCTTCTTTCTTCTCTAATAACGAAATAGGGTGATATGTTAGAGTTGGTGTGGGTCCTGATACAGGTATCGGTGGTGGTGACCATGAACTTGAACGTGAGCGAAATCGAGAACCAGACCTATTCTTTCTCCGATACGGTTTCCAATCTTCCTTCTCTGAACTATGCCCTCCAACATATTCATCATCCCATTCATATTCTAAGGGTTTGACCACACTCGGACTGGGTGGTATTATCTCCTCTTGAGGTGGTTCATCCGGATCAATATTTCCCAACCAAGCCGCCACTCTTCCTCTCGTTTGAGCAGATTTCCTCGATGCCATCGGTGCTACTTTCTTCTTCGCAGGCATGGGAGCACCTGTATGTCCCGAAACATTCGCATCATGGTCGACTACAGCACCATTCGCGTGGGGTTGTGTATACGGGCTAGGTTCCACTGCCGCAAGTTCTCGTCTATGGTTATTCCTCGATTGGAAATAACTTTCAACACCAACGACGCTTTTCCCTGCTCGGTGCGTTTTACCACCATCCATAGATTCCTGATCATCATCCTCTCTATCCTTCTCCCTTTCCTGTACTTGCACCTGTTCCTGCATTTGCTTCCCATCATAATCGTTATCTCCAACGCTAGACTGGTCTAGAGTCAAACTCGAGATTGCGCTCTCATCTTGTCGCTCTGAACTCGCACTCGCACTTCCACCTCCTGCAGCACGCATTTCAGGATTTGGTGTTGTCGAAGTACTCGGAACACTCTTTGGCGGACCACTTGAAACAGGCGTACCAGAGCCAATATCACCCGCGTTTTTGCCTTTCACGGCTCTAGAGCCTACGACTTCATCGCGGGTAACAGAGGACGACGAAACCAAAATATCGCGTACATCAGGTTTCTTCTCCTTCTCCTGTTTCCTTGTCCCAACCTCAGCCAAGAGTCGTTTCTCCAGAGCGTCCAGTCCATTTTCAGCCCCTCCACCTGCGCGGTCAAGTCTCGGGGGATGTTTATAAGCAACAAGAGTGGGTGTTCGTGGTGTAGGGAGGTTAGCTTCGATGGACAAGGGAAGGTTGAGTACAGATGTTGGGGACGTGGCTTCGATAGTAGGACCAGGAATTGTGGTTGGAAGAGAAAGTGGAGAGAGCAAGGAGTCCGGTGGGTCAGAAACATTGACACCATTGTCATCGGGCTTTTGTTGAGGTGACTGACGCGGCTTCGTCAATGGTTGAGGGATCGGTAAAGTTTTGTTCATATCGCTTGGTACGAGGACATGCACTTTCGGGGTAGACTCCACCTGTATTCCTTTTTCTTTACCACCGCGTCTCGACAGAGCCGTAGTGTCATCGAACAACCCGGCTGCCAGCTTCTCCAACTCAACCACATTCTCACTCTTTGCAACATCCTTTCCGTTTAGTGTAGTATACGATTGTTTGTGTTGCATTTGTGGCCTTGGTGAGTGTAATAGGGGTTCTGTAGTTCCACCTTGATTACGACTATTTGTGGTTAATTCGCCTTCGATGTTATTGAAATCATTGGCACACGGAGCATTTGACGAGGGTTCAGGGTACCCGAAGCGATGTGTGACAGGTGAGGCGCTCCTTCCTCGCCCGGTTGCAACAGAAGTTTGCCTGAGATGGCGTGAGATCCTCGATGCGAGATTCCCTTGACCTTGCTTCCTGCCCTGGACACTCTGCGACAGGTTGAGATGTGCATTAGATGAAGGTAAAGGAGGAGCACTGGGTGAGGTGTAAGCCTGCCGAGATGGAGATTGATGGGGAAGGGGTAAAAGTCGTGGAGGCGTAGCGGGTGAGATGGGCAAACCAGAAATGGGAGAGACATGGCAAGTCATTGCATGAAAAGAGGTTACTAGCGGACCTGCGCTGGAGGGTCTGTGCGGTGGTGAGACATTAAGTGGGGTATATGCGCCTTGATGAGGGTATGGAACTGGAACGTGTTGAGAGTAATATCGTTGGTCGTAAGCGTGACTCATAGGTACGTGTTGGTATTGAGGACGAGGTATCCAGGCTCGGGGGTCGAAATGTGGTGCAGAGGCGGGTGTCGCAGCGTAGCGGGGATTGGATAGCAACGGCGGTGGTTGGGGGATATCGGGGAGGGTATCAGGGTGAACAATCGTCACTGGTATATCTGCTTTGATATCCTTGCTGGACACTCGTCAGCGGCGAGCTGGACAAGAAAAAGAGAGGAACCCACCTGCCTAGCCCCATACCGACTTTGACCTCCACGCTCGCCTGAATGGAGAACAACGCCTCATTGTTGCTACGCGCACTGTCATCGTCTCCATCGTAAATGCCTCCTTTGACGCTCCTCGCAGTCATTGGCACGTCAAACACCAGGTGCGCAACACCTTCACCGCCCGGAGGGAGTGTGTACTCCTGGCCTCTATAAGGCACTGTCAAGATTGTATCTGAGATTTCCAGCGGCTTCGTATTGTTCATAGGTAGAATAAGCGTCCGATTTAGCGACAGAACTAAACTTGCGTTCTGTGCGATTAAGATTTCAGCTAGTTCTTTTGAAGAGGAGCTAAACGAACCTTTCTGCTCGAGTGGTTCTTCACTTGCAATTCTACGCAAGCACTTTCCCCCGCGACCAATAGTCCCCCAATGATTCTGGCGTGCATCCAGAATCTCCCGTTCTCACCGACGACGACCACGCCATCTTCTGCCTTGGTTTTACTCCCGGCTCCAAAATCGAACGAGTCCTCCTCAAAGCTTTCTAACACGTCGGCTTCGCATTTATCAGTGACGAGCTGCTTCTCGCCTTTCCAATATACACCGACATTTGCGCGAACTTCGTATCTAACTCTCGCCAAGCCATTGACAAAGTTGATTGAAGCGGGGATATATCGTGGGATGGGAATGCGGAAAAGAAAGGTTGAATGGCCACGCTTGGCTTGGTAGTAGCCGTCGGGTAAAGGGGGATCACCAGGGAGAGGAAAGGCGTGAACGGCATTTGATGGTGGCAGGCCCGGTCCCTGAAATATCCTGCTAGTATGTAGAAAAGTCATTCGAGCTGAATGGTCCCTCGAGGTCAATTCTAACTCCGATAATGAGAATAAAAATCGATATTGGCACGCAATAATGAGCCAACGTACCTTGAAGGGCCAAAAGCTCGACCAAGATTATTCCTATACCAAGCTTGTCGGATTTGCACTCGACCTCCATCTTCCCGGTAACATGTCCGCCAGCAACAACACTCTCGTTAGGCAGGGTTACTGAGACTCTGAGTTTTGAGTGATTCGTCGTTGCATTCATTGGCTCCGGCGCTGCGAGGGGCGCCATCCTCGACCATGAGCTCGTCGTCGTGGTCGGTGGAAGAGAGAGACAGGTCTAAATCCGGAAATAATTGCCATATGCAGACACAGGCTGATTTCATTCCATCGTTGCCAACCCCAAACTCGCGTGGCTCAAAACTCAACGTCCAACATCGACGCACAGAAATACCGGTACAAACCGCTGACAGTTCGTCGAGCAGACCTAGGAGTGGTTTGAGGTCAGACGATTGTTACATTCATTCCTATCTCTGATTTTCAATGCTCTAGATGATTAATTCATTGGTTAGGCCAGGTCTGCTAAGTTAGAGAATCACCTGGGTGCCTTAAGCCTCAAGAAGTCATTCCGTACTGTAGCAGCTCTATATATCTTCTTTCCGAAACGCCACCCAAACTCACCGGCAGCAATTTCACCACAAGCTCGATCCCCATAACACAAGTTAAGGGTGATTAGAGAACAGGGTACCGGAAATTATGAAGCTCAAAAAATTTGTCAGTCAATAATCGAATTGGCAAAAAGTCGGCCATGCCGGAATTTTTGCCACACAAGTGAGCCGTATGTTCGGTTGATCCCAGCCTCTACCAACTCCAACTTACCTTGTTACCTAAAAATAGAAGGTTCGAATTCTCCCATTCGAACCACACAAATTTCTTCCAATTCGACGGTGATAGTCATAAGCCAAGGAAATTTCTTCTCCAATAAACCTACATCACACCTGAACATATGCGCCATGACCCAAAGGGGCATCCCGGAGGACGGTGCCTTATGATGCGATCAATACTTCATGAACCGGGTGGAACGACGAAACGAATAACGGGTGGCAACTTCTGAACATACATGCTACGAGACGCGGTACGGCAGAGACTTAATTCTAGAGGATTCGAAGCTCTTCAACGCTTCGCTCAGACCCACGCAGGGGTAAGCCACCTCGGGCCGAAAATCCTGCCGGTCAGCCGGCTGTAAATTCCTCCACCCCTTGGAGCCGGTAAGCACAACTGTTACTTATAACACCCACCATGACGATCCCCGAAACCGCTCAAGCTCTCGTTCTTCAAAGGGCTAACGTGGAACAGAAGCCGGCTTACGATGGGGTGGAACTCGTTGAAAGACCAATTCCATCTCTCAAACAGGGGGAGGTGCTTGTGAAAATGACAGCCGTTGCGCTTAACCACCGGGATGTAAGCTCAAAATCCTCATGGGTCTGTTCTGTACTGAAGGATCAAAAGGTATGGATCAGAAAAAGAATGTATCCAAATATTGTTGTAGGAAGCGTACTCGGTTCAGATGGGGCAGGTACGGTTTATTATCGGCATATTGACCCTGATGTTTACAACTTATCTTTACAGGGACGGTGATAGCATCAGCGTCGCCTGAAGATCCTCTCATCAACAGGCGTGTCTTCCTTAATCCTAGTCGCGGATGGAATACCGATCCGATAGCACCTGAGTCAAAGTATGTCTGACAAGATTTCCATATATCATCTTGTTCGACGTACTCACAGCATCTTAGCTTCGGGATTCTCGGAGGAGTTGCTTACCCAGCGAATGGCACCTTTGCTGAATATGTGGTCGTTGAGCGCGATCAAGTTATCTTGACTCCTGACTACCTCAGCGATGTTCAAGCCGCTGCATGGCCATTGGGTGGAGTGACCGCTTGGCGGTAAGTGAGCTTCTGACTGGCCCCTAACGATCACTTTGACATTCTGCACTGCTTCCAGGGCGACTATGGTGAATGCAGATGTACAAGAAGGGCAGAACATTTTGATTACTGGCATAGGCGGTGGCGTTGCTCTTATTGCCATGCAACTTTGCGTTGCAAAAGGTGCCTCTGTATACGTCACGAGTGGTAGCCAAGAAAAGATACAGAAGGCCATCAGTCTAGGAGCCAAGGGTGGCGCAAATTATAAAGATGGTCGGTATATTTTTATCTGACCACTCGTCCAATAAACTTAGCATCAACGATCTTAGCTGACTGGCCGGATCAAATCTTGGCTCAGTTGAAAAAGAACTCTACTAGCCCGCAACTAGACGCGGTCATTGACTCCAGTGGTGGTGACATTATGGGATCTGCGGCTAAATCCCTGAAGCAAGGAGGCAAAGTTGTTTGTTATGGAATGTAAGCCTCTCTCATCTATTCCCAGCACAGCAATGAATATATGTTAAGGACTGTGGCCCCTGCGATAACATTCACTATGCGCCAAGTTTTGAAGAACCAGAAGTTGTTAGGTATGACATCACCACTTCAAACTACCATTCTCACCACACAAATATATATCAAAGGTTCAACCATGGGCTCACGTCAAGACCTCATCGACGCTACGGAGTTCCTTACCCAGAAGCGTGTTGTACCACCCATATCGCACGTTGTTGACGGGCTGGAATCATCGGAGGAAGCTTTCGAATTGATGAAACGTGGGGATCAGTTCGGCAAAATTGTCATAAAGCTCAGAGACACCTCTAAATCACCACAGTCCAACATGTAGACCATATCACCAAAAGATCTAGAATGTGTGAATGTATCGGACGAATCTAGTAATCCCTTCTTTACCTTACTGTGAAAGGGGAAAGGTTCATTCAACCACTAACTGCGCATCCGTACCTTGAAGACTGTCACAGTACACCGATATTGAAGACAATGGCCTCGGCCTCCTGGATCTCTTGCCGTCCAGCGGTCTGGCCGCCCCGCTGCATACTCACAAGAAGCTGGTCTCGCGGTTCTACTGCGGTATTTAGAGGCTAAGGCACATGATATCATTATAGCTCATCTTACATTTTTTATCTTCGATTTGACAAGTAAGTAGTAACAGTCACAAAATTGTACACGTTGATTCGCAATTTTATACCAAATTACTCCATCATTGAGCTGTGAACTCGGCGACGCTCTCCCAGAAACTAGACGCAAAGTTAGCTCTCATATATACCAGAAATCAACTGAACCTAAATACATACTCGCATCGTTCAAGGAGGCTTGCGTCAGTGGTGATAGACTTAAAGACAGGTACGTTTGCAGCTGTCTTGTTGAACAGCATTTCAGTGCGCGTCTGATCATTCCACTTAGCCCATTTGGGAACCGTGTTCTTAGGGTCCCACTTGATGTTGGGGTCCAACGACAGTGCGAAATTGAGGAATGATTGACCGAAGTTGTTGATAAAGACAGTGTTATTGAATGGCGGGAATTGCCCAGGTGTCCCACTGTAAACGTGAGCCATGTTTCAATCAGCAATATGAGATGAAAATCGGGACAGCTTACTTGGGGAAGTAGAAAACGACGTCCATACCGTGGTCTCCAGGAGGGACAGCGAATTCACCCTTGCAACAGGTAAACAGCCTCGTTTTCTCAGAGGGTCATAAATAATACCTTGAATCCCTTGTCCTTGAAAGCGCGGAGAAGGAAGTAGGTTGGGCATATAAAGATAGCTGGCCACGAAATTAGATTTCAGATAGTCTCACCAATTTCAATCACTTACATTCCCCCTGGATAGCGACAGCTTGATCAATCGGCGCCCCCTGGTCCTTATATAGAGCAGTGCCAGTAGCAATGTCAACATCACGGAAGTTAGGGAACAGATTAGCGAGATATTCGGGCGTAGTGACTGTTGATGCAGTAGTTAAATCAACGAAAATTCTTCCCTCGAAAGTATTGGTGACAGCGAGGAGCGCTTCCTGATGAAACCGTACTCATGAGAAAACAAGTTATCATAAGTGTAAAACTCATATACCCCGTTGACTTTCCCTTCACGGATAAGCTCTGTAGGCCGTTTCGTAATGAGATGTCCATCCACTACGGGCACAAACACCCAGGTGCCGAAAAATACACTGGCCGAAATGTTGACGTTTACTTGTTGAAGTAAATTGGCGTCGACTTGACGAAGGCAGTTAAGGGCGTTAGAAGAGGTGGAACACCTGACCAAGCACATGGATTATATATGTGATTAGAAACGGAATTGACATAGAATGCGCACCCAGTTTGGCTAATAACCTCGGAGAAAACTTGCTGTGGAAGCGAAGGGTGTGAACAAAGAACGAATAATTATACTCAACTTGTGACTTACTTCAGGAATCCTATCGTTGAATGCGTATTGAGAGGGAAGGAATGTCGAGCTGGTAATTGCTCCCCTAAAAAGTGGGGGTCGTGTATTGCCGCCATTGGCGATGACGTGCTGGAGAACTGAGCCCGCGCCTATGATACCCGTTGTTTGGTACGGGAGCAACGGCGAGTGAAGGCTAATATGTTGACTCACCAGCGGATTCCCCCCAAATAGTGACCTTCTTCGGGTCTCCACCAAATTTGCTGATCTACGATCCTTTTGATCAATGTCTCCCAATTATGAAACAAGGTACCTACATGTCTCTGTACCCACTTGAGGGCGAACTGTTGGTCGACTACCAAGGAGAGATCAGTCACCGAGTCACAATATGTTGGCATTCGTGACTCACGTAGGCCAGCATTCAAGACGCCGCCATCGCGGACTTGTTGACCAGAGAGAAAGCCCAGAACTCCCAGACGATACTGAATAAGGACGGCAACAACACCTCCCCCAGCTTCACGGACCAGATCATCACCATCGAACGTTGCTTCACTGCCACCTTGATAACCACCTCTACCGAATGGTCAGGTGAACATGGCATAAAATTGGACACAGAGATATATTTGACGAACCCGTGAATCCAAACAACCACAGGTAAGTTGCCCTTGCTCGATGCGGGCGTACTTACGCTGGATAGATTATGTCAAGTTAAATTTATAGTCACTTCGTGATTAATGACAAGAGACTTACTCCAAAAATAAACAATCTTCGGAAGTGGTAGGAGCGGCCTGAGGTTGGCGACGGTTGAGAGCGAATGGGGTGCTGGGGGCGGCCCCGTCGCCGGTTTGGAAACAAGTGTGTGGAAGAGAATCAGCTTTTTGAATGCCAGGCGTTGCACGCGGGAGCTGCGGTTCGCGCCAGCGAAGAGCCCCTTCGGATCGGTTAGTCACTGCAATGAATCGAAGCTACTTGTGAAGTTTCTGAAAAGACTTACCAGTAGGAGCCGCAGCATACCTTATTCCCAGAAAATCGATGTTGCCTGTTTGATTATTCAGGCTCCCCTCATATCGTGCATATCCTAGATCAACGACCGTGGTTGGCCTAGCGGCTTGAGTCCCTGTTGCAATAGACAACAATAGAAAAAGTGATACTGAGAAAATTTGCATATTTTCTACTGAAAAATACGCCCATCCTTAATGGAATTTATACTCACCAAGGAGAAGCCGTGATGATAATCCGAGGTGAGAAAAAAAACTAAGTTTACCTAGAAATTGGGTTATTATTGGCGACGATAGAAGGAGTGTTGGTCACATGCCGGAAACCTCTCTCAGAGTTGAGAGGCCGCTGCAGTGGATCGAAGGACGAATGGAACAGTATGCACACATTTGTATGAATTCCGCCGATTTTCGACCTCGACTCGCGGTACATAATGCTTGCCGTTATCTCCATTGGATCTTGAGTTGGAACCATGTCATAGCCCTTGTGAGGGTGGGCAACAACTTGAGAACAGACAGCCTGAGGTCGACCTAATGTTTTCCAGATGTATAAATATAGGAGATACAAAGGAGCTGTTTTAACCCAGGAAGGTTAGAGCCTATAGCGCTGCGAGAAAGCGGGTTGAACCAATACACCTGAGTCGGATTGACTTCAAAATAACAAGCATCTGCGTTACATGTCCCATGTCACTGCGGGTCGAGTTAGGGTTGTGACTTGTTCTGGACTTGTCTGTTGTCACAGTTCACTCACCAGTCACCCGTTGTCCAACTCTCGACCAAGCACGACATGCAGAAAGTGATTGAGACCACCGCTGAAGAAGTCTCGAGCAATTGAAGTTATGTTGCGGATGTGTGTGATCTATTCTCACATTATTGCGGACCGCTGGGAGCCTGTGGCGGCTGAGTGTGGAGTAGATGAGGGTTCTGGAACGCGGGGAAGTAACTCGGCTCAGATGGCTCGAAGTTCCCAGAGAACAATTGATCGATCCCAAAGTCGGTGGCAATACTATTTGGAGATTAAACGAAATTGATCATTGTTGCAATGCGTAATTGAAATCTGATCATGGTACCTAAGCGCTCTTGAATTGTCTGGTTGGAATGGAATGAGGTGGATAAGACTTTTCTGTTTGTCCGCGCATTTGGATGCTACCTACTGGATTTATAGGGCAGTTTACAGCCATCGTTTTCAATACTGCCTCACGCTGCTCCTGACTTTAGTCAGGCCTGACTCCAGCCAATCATATCCCTGTTGGTCAAGTTCTTCATCCTGCGAAGCTCGTTTCCTATAACGCTTAGTATCCAAAAGAAGACACATCACATGCAAATACTCCCTGTTCTTGAAGCCCTACACTTCCTTCAACTAGAAGTCTGAACCACTACAATAGTTCAACGGCGGTCTGCGCGCACATCCCAACTTCAATGTCAATCACATCTTATTTTTGTCCAGATCTCTAAGCCCCGTTTGCAAAGAACAGGTACTAGCAGTTGCTCAGCCACAGAAAACACGGTCTTGAGTCCACTACTTATTAATTACCGACAGCTTTTTACCCGTCACTGCCCCGAGAACTCCCCTACACTCTCCCAGAAACTAGCGGCAAGATGAATTTTTTTATAGACACTAGATTCAAATGATCGTGAACACGAACCTGCATCGCTGAAGTAATGCTGCGTCAGTGGAGAACGGCCCGAACTCAGGTAAATTTTGGCTCGTTTTATTGAACAACATTTCCGTGTGCGTATGATCGTTCCACTTGGCCCATTGAGGAACCGTGTTTTTAGGGTCCCATTTGACATTAGGATCCAACGACAACACAAAATTGAGGAATGATTGACTGAAATTGTTGATGAAAAGCGTGTTGTTGAACGGTGGAATTTGCCCGCTATAACCGCAGACAATCTCGAATTCAGCGGCGTACGGAATGAAAAACTCTCCGACTTACTCGGGGAAGTAAAATATGACGTCCATACCATGGTTTCCAGGCGGGATGGCAAATTCGCCCTTTGCAACAGATAAGCAATCTTTTTTTTAGTAAAGCAAGGAATGTGACGCGATACCTTGAAAACAGTGTTATTGAAAGCGCGGAGAAGGTAATAAGTTGGGCAGATAAAGATAGCTGACTCAGGGATTAAATATCAAGTGGAGGTTCACCAAACTTCAGGACTTACATTCCCCCATGATGGCCACAGCTTGATCAATTGGCGCTCCTAAGTTTTTATACAGAGCAGCAGCGTTGGAAATGTCTTCATCACGGAATTCGGGGAACAGATTAGCGAGATAAGTGGGTGTATTGACTGTTGATGCAGTAGTTAAATCAACAAAAACTCTTCCTTCGAAGGTGTTGGTGACAGCGAGAAGTGCTTCCTGATAACGACAACCATAAGCGCACAAATATCATTAAAGGTACGAGTCACATACCCCGTTGACCTTTCCATCACGGAGAAGCTCAGTAGGTCGTTTCGTAATGAATTCTCCATCTATCACAGGAACAAATATAAAAGTGCCAAAAAATGCATTGGATGAGATGTTGACGTTCACTTGCTGAAGTAAATTGATGTCGACTTGACGAAGGCAGTCGACAGCATTCGAGGACTTGGAACATCTAGGCTAGCTCATGAATCAAAACTAACTGAACAGAGGCGAAATACGTACCCAGCCTGATTGATCACCATGGAATATATTTGCTATACAAACGACAACCGTGAGCTGTGATCCGAAGAATCACCCTGCATACTACGGTGTACCTCTGGAATCTGATCATCGAATTTATATTGAGATGGAAGAAAGGTTGAGCTGGTAATTGCGGCACGGAAAAGTGGAGGTCGCGTATCGCCGTTGTTTGCAATGACGTGCTGAAGGACTGATCCCGCACCTATAATAATTCCGAATTGCCACAAGGATGAAAGTAAATGATAGCTGGCCTACCGGCAGATTCGCCCCAAATAGTGACCTTCTTCGGGTCTCCACCAAATTTGCTAATCTGTCACCTTCGTCAGTAAGGCCCCTAAATCATCACGAAATAAGAAATATACATGGCTTTGCACCCACTGAAGAGCAAATTGTTGATCGACTGCAAGGAAATTTATCAACAAAGTACCGAATGATGTGTTTTGTAGCTCACGCAGTCCAGCATTCAAGGAACCCTCATCATGAACTTGTTTTCCAGGGAGAAAGCCAAGAACTCCCAGACGATACTGAATAAGTACCACGACGACGCCTCCACCAGCTTCACGGATCAAATCATCACCATCGGAGCCTGCCGTTGCGCTGCCGGCTTGATAACCACCTCTGTAAAATCGTTGCCAGTGACTGATGAATATGTTGGCCGCTGAAGTAAGTATATTTGACGGACCCGTGAATCCAAACAACTACAGGTAAGCCACCAGTGCTCGATGCAGGTGTACTTACGCTAGACGAATTACGTTTAATCAGGTTCGTAAATTCATTTTGTGATGAATGAAATCATTTGAAATCTTACTCCAAAAATAGACAGTCTTCGGAAGCAGTGGGGGCAGACTGAGACTGGCGACGGTCGAGAGAGAACGGAGCCTTGGCTGCTCGCCCACTGCCTGCCTGGAAACAAGTGTGTGAGAACGTGTCTGCTTTCTGAACTCCAGGTGTTGTCAGGGGGGTTGTGGTTCGCGCCAACGAGAAGAGCCTTTAGGGTCAATCAGCCAGGGCTACAGCAAAAGTGCGGAATCCGCGCGCGGACGCGGACCGATGCGGGGTCGATGCGGACTTGACAGGGAAAAATAAGAGGTGGACATGAAACGTACGTTGGAAGAAAGGATGATTAAGTATAATAGATGCTGTTATGGGTAGAGATAGTGTAATGATATTGAGATTTTGAACGCATAAGGTGGATTGTGGGTAGGTCGTGGTGATGCGGATTCAATGTCAAGGCATGACGCGGCTAGAGGCGGGCTGGTGCGGACCAATGAGGATCGACGCGGGCATCCTGCGGATGCCTGGTGTACTGATGCGGACACTACGCGGACGCCTCCTTCGAGTCTCCTTCGCACGGTAAAACATGAAGCTTATAATGATCATAACAATTATTAGGTTATGTCTAGAAGAAAAATCAGCACACTAGATGGGCTACAAAGTACCGTATGGGTATATAGAAGCGGTTTAGTAACATTTGAGGGGCCTGACGCGGACCCAATGTAGGCTCAACGCGGAAAAGCGTCCGCGTGGGTGCCCGCATCTTTCTGCGAGCCCAATCAGCCACTGGTAATGGTTCGGATGAAAATCGATGTCACCGAAAAACCTACCGGTAGGAGATGCAGCGTATCTGATCCCCAGGAACTCAATATTTCCTGTCTGATTATTTACGCTTCCTTCATATTGTGCGTACCCAAGATCAACGATTGTTGTTGGTCCGGCAGCTTTGGTCCCAGTTGTGATAGACAACAGCAGAAGAGTTAATGCGGAGAAAAACTGCATAAATTCTTAGTAGAAAATACATTCTTACCCGAGGGGCTTTATATTCCCTGGCGGGAAGCCGGCATCTGATATTTCAGGATGAGAAAAAGATCAGGTATACACGGGATTATTATAATTTAGAATAGGACTGAACGCCGTGCCGTTAACGGAATAACAAACGGTCTAATTAGACATCACATCATACGCTATATGGACGACCATATGGAGGACATCACGTTAGTGACGCAACAGATGGCAGATGGCACGCGTGCGACATACAATGAGTCACTACAACAACGAACATCAGCTCATTCGGAGCGTTTTGAGTTCTCAACTGAAATATAGTCTCAAAACCGTAGTGTACGGACCACTAGATACAGGCCACTGCTTTGGAATACAAGGTCGAAGCATGGCAACCCAACACTATTTGGTTTCCCAGCCTCCACTTCCTCTCACTCGGCGGAGCTGAAGTCCCTATACATATAAGTTACCTGAATACAACGTACATCATTAACTCTGGTGTCCTCATGGCTTGAGTCTTCTTATAGTGATACGAGACAGCTGTCGGCTACAAACTTCTAAATCTAGAACAGGAAGATATCAAAGAATACAACGAAGTCTTTCTACCAAACCTTTTCTCAGTATCAGGCTCAGTTTTATTAATAACTGCCTTGTTCATTATCCTAAAACCTGCTTTAGTCGTAAAGCAGACTTTCCTTAGAGGGTCAATGACGCCTGATTGTGACCACGAGCGTACCAGTCCTCGCTGGTTTGAAGATATCAGGGTCAATGCTTGACATGGTAAAAAGCCTCCCGTCGTGTACCTTACACTTTGGGACGTCATCTTGTAGTAACTTATTAGCATCTGTATATCATATGCCTTGGGAAAGTTCATGATAATTATGCGCACCCCGGAACTAGATAGTAATAAGGTTCATACACTTCGTAATACAGGAATCGGTGCGCACTGCGCAGTCCTGTCATAGGGTGGGAAGTCACTGCAACAGATCGAGGAGTGAATGGCTATGGTATAACGAAGGTCCCGAGCTCCGCCTCAGATTTAAACATGTCAAGTCGCAGAAACACAGAAACGAATCAAGATCAAAAGAGTGTCACCGATCTCGGATTCAGGGTAATTGAAAATCAATTAAACATAATTTGTCCGGACCGGTACCCAGATAAAGCGGAATCATAGGAGTGCTCGCGAGGGCGTACTAGTAGTAGTGTAATAGGTATAGCGATGCTATTGCGAAGAAACAGAAGAAGTATTTACAATTATCGAAAGGTAGAAAGCTGGGATCTTGCTCTGCTCAAGCTGGTGAATTGTCGGAATGTGTGTCGATCGTACTGTATGTACTGAGACTGGGGTACCAGAGCTAATTTCAAAGCAGTAACCGGAAATTAGCGTCTTCTCCGGTACCCGAACAACAACTCTTCTCGATTTTCCGCATCATTGTCCGAATGTTGACCTGACTGACATGGAAAAAAAAAATAGTGTTCTCGAGCGATTTGCCTCCGACTGACCACCTTTTCTCAGGATGATCGCATCGAACTAAATCATCTTCCTCGACTTCTAAAAGACCGTTTTTCACACAGGGTACCAACGCAGGGTATACATGAGAGGACATATGGAACTCCACAGTCTTGGCGAGAAGTCAAGTCGAGAAGGACTGCTTTTGATATTCACCCCACTGAAATCATTTGTCACGAACTAATTAACGTCGGTCAGATAACTCGAGGCGGCGGAGATAATGCGGTAAAGGCGATAACTATAACCTGAATTCTATACTTGAGATGGTTTAGATTCCGTTCGACAAACCCATGCTAGAACATGCAACCAGGCGAGGCGCGGAATATAAAAACGTAAGTGGGACGAGGCGGTTTTACGAACTGAAAGACCCCGGATGTATATTCTCATAAAGATAAATCCCTGTCTATCCCTTCTCTTAATGGCCCTCATTGTACCTGGATTTATTGCATTAGCAAACCCTATTCCGCCACTTGTAAGCGACATCCCTGCGACACAACCATTTAAACCTTAGATTATCACTTTCAGATAGGGGAAGGTGACGATGGAAGTCTTGGACCTCCGGATCACGGTCATTCCTCTGCATTTCCTGGAGCTGGAGCATTTCCATGAACATATGAATGGAGTCCTCCCAGAGCTGTAAGTGGTACAAAACATTGCCATTGATACGAGCTGGATCACCAGACTTGTTCTCTCTAGTAGCTAATCAGCGGATGAGGATTTGTTGTAGCAATTGGAAATGCCAAGAACATACTCGACTTTATTAGAGTGTAAATACTAGATATCGTACATGAGTACACGCGATCTATGTTAAAGCTCGTGATTACCAGGGTTCTACTTAACAGAGAGCTTAATCAGGAGCCGGAGGAGAAGGAAAAAAATTATACATCTACAACAGGGAGAGGATATACATGCAAAAAGTCTGACCAAAAGATATTGAACATGGACCAAAAAAAACTTATTGTGACATGAGTTGCGAAAGTGTATTAACATGTTTATTTCTTTTTGCCGTAATGTCCGAGTTTACGAGAATGTGTCGAAGTTCAGCTTCAGCCTATAATGAAGATCAAGATTCAGAGGCTGTATCTAATGGCACAGAGCGTAAACGCGTACCTGAAGGAGCTTATCCGCTTCCCACATCCTCGTGGGTAGACTTTCCAACGCCACATAAACAGCGGGTATGGATTCACAAGCGAGCAACTCTGGCTCATTTTTCCGTAATATACCCAACGCCAGGCGGAATAAGACATCGAGTCCATCTACGAGAAACACGTCCCACACTCTAAATAACGTCTGTACACCAAAACGTCAGCCTTCCAAACTAGTATTTCAAAACACCAACAGAACTTACCTCGACAGGTAAACAATCCGTAAACAGTGACAAAAACCAAGAGAAACAGATCGCTCCGAGATCTATCTCAAGTTCTGTCAAGTGGGCATGGAGTTTCGGAAGATGTTCCGCGACGTAGTCCAACAATACGAGTGGGCAAGCACGTGAAGGCAATAGCGAAGGTGAAAAGAAATCTTCAGGTAATATCTTCTCGACAATTGCTGCTAGCATCCAAAATGCGTCTTCTTCGTCTGCGTGCACCAATAATATCGTTGACGTGATGAGGTTCATGCCTTGACAATATCCTACTGCTGGGTTACGTCTACCGGAAGAAATCAGGTCTAGTGCAAGAGGATATGCGAGATGGTCACTCACCGACTATATGCGATCAAGACTCTTCGAAGTTTATCCACACCAGCACCATCACCCCCAAAGAAGATATTCAAGGGCATAGTCCTCCCGACATCCTTCTCAATCTCTGCTACAACACCCCCTGCCCCTTCTCCATTCTTCTCACTCACCCCCAACAAATCCCTAAACAACCCCGGCTCTTTTAACTCCAAAGCCCCACTACACTCCATCCACACCTTCGATCTATAACAGAGTGGTATACCATTCCGCACAAGTTTATCAAACTCACGACGTTCGGTTGAATTACCGAGTTGCGCAAAATTGATAAGACCTTCAGTGTGTCCTAGTTCATCGGCATCATCATCGTTATCGCTACCCAAGCCGAGGCCTATACTGTTTAAGAGAGTATTTGCGGTACCGGCGTTTTGATTAGAGGAAGAGGGTTTGTTACTTGAGGGTTTGACACGTGAGCGCTGTTTGACGAATCCATTCCATTCCTTCTGTTGTGAGGCTTGTTGTTGATCATGAATCTCGGTAAGTTGATCAAGTAACTTGCGGATGGTCTTAGCGCACGCGTGTCGTGGTGTGTTATCATTGACACTGAGAATGGAAGTCGCGAGTGATGCTGACCCCCTCCCTGTTCCTCCACTGTAAGTTGTAGTTGAAGTGGTCGTCGCAGTAGAGGGTAGTACAGAAGAACTTCTTCTCCTGCTCTTCGAAGAAGAACGTGATTTGATGCTCACCGACTGCGCATCCGAAGACGGCAATTCATCAATACGTTCTCCACCGATGATAACACTCCCAGCATGAGCTTCCCCATCGCACGGGCATTCGCCCTTTACAA
The DNA here is from genome assembly GCA_029719445.1 of Agaricus blazei. Lineage (NCBI taxonomy): Eukaryota > Fungi > Basidiomycota > Agaricomycetes > Agaricales > Agaricaceae > Agaricus > Agaricus blazei. The sequence continues at coordinate 243,253 of SSNC01000011.1, forward strand.
TCTCTATATCCTCCCCGCTTCTCCCTCTAGTACTCGCACCTCCGCCTATACTCTTCGAATCATCATCCTCAGGCCAACTATTATCCTCCACTCTATCAGCAATCTTGACGCCGGTCAAACATGCAGGAGCGCTATTACCGCACTCCCTCGCACGTATCAGCAATAGCATATCATACAATGCGACATCATACATGAATCCATATCGATCCGTCAACATGGGGCCGACAAGCTTGCCTTGTTGATCATGATCAGCCCGATGTAGCGAGAATCGTGAAGCAGATTGAAAATGAGGTGCCAATGGAAGACTGAAGCGGAAATCATGAGAGGTGAGTGATGTGAGAGGGTTTGGCTTTGATAGATAATGTGTGGGCGGTTTTGATATGTCGGGAATGATAGATTCGAGTGGAACAGATGCAAGTTTAGGTTTGGGTTGTATGAGGATTGATTGATTGGAATTAGTGACTGTGCCGCGCGATGCCTGGAGAGCGGAGGTTGGATTCGTTTGATTGGACGGAGGAACTGCAGACGATTGACGACGGGGGTGTTGACGATTGAAGGTGCCAAAAAGCGGCGAGGCGAATGGCGAAGATACACGTGCAAGAGCCGAGGATTTCCCCTTCTTCTTCTGTAATCCATCGCTCAAGTTCAAAGCACGATTTAAGGTCATAGCAGCATCAACCCCGGCTTTTGAGCTCAAGGTAGCAAGCGATCGTTCAGCAGTATCGTCCTTTTTCACTGCATCCTTCTTCTCCTTTAACGGCTTTTCCCGGAAGACGATACCCCCTTCACGAGCGTTTCGGATCAAGTTCATGGCGAGTGTAGCGATAAGTGGGCTTGTCTCGCGACCTTGATCCGTGAGGATGCTACTTGGGTCATTTGACATGACGCGCGTGGCATGTACTATAGCACGGAGCGTCGCGCCCTGCATCATGACAACTGGAGGATCTATTGACGATGAAGATGTTGATTTTGGTTTGGAAGAAGAGTCGAGCGTTATTGTCAAGGTAGGAGCAACGGGCGTTGGCGTGAAAGGCTGCAGGATAGGGGATGACAGAGGGGAGTTGATAACAGAATGGATATTGGGCAAGCCAACTGAGTGAGCATCAGAATGATCAACTAATGAGGAATTGATAGATGCGACATTAGATGTGGTAGACTGAGCGTCATCGCTTATAGAGTGTAGGGGCGGACCATCATCGACCACAACCCGTCCCTTGGAAGGAGAAGTTGGCATGGGATTAAGGATCGAGATACCCAGCGTTCCAAAAACACTCCTAGCAGATGCCCTTCGACTCCGGCCTGAAGGTTTGCTCTGGAGTGAAGTATCGATAGGGGACGGACCAGCAGACGATGCTGGAGGGGGCAAATCCTGGGCATTCGATGTCCTTGGTTTGCCCCATAATGTACCCATCCAATCACGTTTTGAAGTACGATCCTTGGTGTCGCGTGCAGGTGGTAGGAGGGAAGACTGACTTTTAGTCTCATCGAGGGAAGATGCAGAATGACTTTTCGCCTCAGGAAATAGAGCACTGCTAACAGGAGTCACAGATACGTCTATGGGGGCCTGCGGTGAGTAACCGACGTAATCCGTGCCTTCCTCTGGCATTGGGGTCAAAGGTTTTGGCATTGCACGCGGGAGGCTAACTTCGTCTGCGATAGCTTCGCTCAGTGACTCTATAAGAGACTAAACAGGGATGAGCTGATGAAGAAGCAACCAGAAAAAAATAGACGGCACCTGCGAACTTTGTTTTCGTTGTATTCGATGAACACCTTCATCATCGTTTGTGAAGATTGATTGTATCACACGAGACGCAACATCTTTGTCTGCGGCTTGCAGCTCGTGTAGAAGCTCGTCTGCTCGTCTTCTCCGCGCGCCCTCCTTTTCCCGAACGAGTCGCCTATGCTCCTCCAGCTCGTGTCGTGCGAGCAGCAGGCTGTGGTGTGCCGAAGACAAGATACGCAGGGCAGTGAAGTAGGGATGTTGAACGATATAGCCTGGAGCCTCCATAGCTGCGAGCTTTGAGATCGCGCTCTCGATAGCGTCATCGGAGCAGTCATGCCATCTGGTAGACAGAACGTGAGAGGTAACGAGCGGATTGTGCTGGTCAGAGTCGAACACCTCGGTGATCACGAAGTGGGAATCGGGCGCCTTGTCGACCGCGACAGGAGGAATGTTGCCCCGTTGGCGGCTGTCCCATACAGATGCTATCGAGGGCTTGTCCTGTTCCAGTATGCCCGGACGGCTCTTCCCTCGGCCATGTTGACCGTAACCGCGAACGCTGCCGTCCCAATTTGGCTTGTCGGGAGTGTCCCTCTCGAGCTGGGCTTTGGCGCTGAAATAGTTTGTCGGTGTCTGGGAAGAGCTCGGCAGCGTTCCTCGGCTCCTCCGACCACGCGACGGGGGTTCCTCAGAGGAAAGTGGATGGGAGTGTGTTGGGGTTTTCAAGTGGGTGGAAGACATGTTTATGGATATGGCAGGTGGTGTACTCCACGCCCATAGTCCTGCTCCGAGTGCACGCGATAGAGCTGCTCGTCGTTGTCGGCGTTGATGGTGGCCTCAAGCTGTGTGCTGACTAATCAGAAGGTCCACTGCAAGGAACTCCTGGAAAACAACAAAAATCCGGCGGCAGGTCGGACGACGATTCACCGCGATGCCAGCCAAGATTTCCGGGGCATGCAAATGCGTGATCGACCGCAGAAATATCGAGCAAAGGAGATCTTGGAACGGGCCGATGACAAAAGTCACGTGGCTCGTGTTCTGAGCAGTCGACTCGTCGAGTTCTTTCTCCTATCCTGAATCTGATCGACATGGGCTGGCTTTCCCAGGGCAACAAATCCGAAGACGTCTCCGAACCTTCAAGGCAGAACCGCCAGAAATGCTGGGAAACCAGAGACGCGTATTTTGATTGTCTCGACAAAGCCAATGTCGTCAAGCCCGGTGACGAAGGCAACTCATGCACTAAAGAAAAGCGACTTTACGAAGACAATTGCGCCAAAAGTTGGGTGCGTCTCCCTACCATTACCTTTTGTATCAAAACTCTGACATTCTCACATCCAGATCACGTATTTCAACCAGCGAAGAGTTATCGCTGATGCGCAGAAGGACAGGCTCGCTCAGATGAAGGCCCAGAACGACAGCGCCAGTAAATGAACTAGTATGTCTATGGTTCCTCAGGTCATTACGCTGACGACTTATGAACTCCGAAGCCACGCGAATCCCGACCTTAATGCGTTTCTGGAGCGGCAATTGAGTTGATCGGTGTTCTGGCGGCTGCTGCGTGTCGATTTATTGCATAACTGGCCTTGTCCTAGGTACAGTCACCGTATAAACTGGGCGTTGTCGCGACTAAATTTCTCCTCGTTCGTCAACGGAGATCAATATTCGCTCGAGGATGTCACCTGTGACACGGCGATCAAAGACGTTCTCCTCCGTCGTTGTTCACTCCGATGGTCCCCGAGCTCAGCAGGCTCTCCCGTGCCCTTTCGTCCTTCAACCGCGTCACTCATCGCTGGGCAGCTATACCATTGCGCGACCCACATCAGAGGCCCTCTGATCATGTAGACACTATCGGAAACCAGAGCTTGACTCTCACGTCTTGGAATATCCAAGCCTGGCCAGGGCCCCTCGCGCGTTCCAAGTTCATCTTGGATCACATTTTGAAGGGACCCAAGTTTTCCGACATTATTCATCTCCAGGAAGTCACTCCGAGCGTCCGACAATCTATTCTCGACGATCCCCGAGTACGCTCTGGCTTTCTGACGACCGACGCTGAAGACGAAACGTCTTTCCAGCACGTGCCATTTGCGACCATGACACTGCTCTCTAACAAGCGTTTTGGCTCTCCATTGCTTGATGAGGAAGGCAATGGAGAGGGCAAGCTAATGGTCGACAATGTCTTCCGCATGGAGCTGCTGAGCAGGTACGGGAGGGATGCGCTCTGCATAAATATCGCAGATCCAGCTACATCTGGCGCAATATTTCGTCTCCTTAACGTGCACCTCGAGTCCCAGAAGCCCCATCTCCGGCGTTTTCTTCAAATGCATGCACTGGCTGGCCTCCTACGCGAGCCTAAATGCAGAGGGGGGATCATCGCAGGCGATTTTAACGCAATCCTCCCCGAGGAACATAAGTTCGTCAACGAACACGGGCTGATCGACGCCTGGCTCGCGCTCCACGGGAGTACGGGGTCTAATGGAGCTACGTGGGATGTCAGTGTTGAACTGCGGGGCGGACGGAAGGCATGTAGGCTGGACAAGGTCGTAATGCTGGGCTTGAAGCCTGACGAGATTGAAGTCCTACAGCCAGGTCTCGTCGGCCCCGGTAGACCCTGGAGCGATCATTGTGGGTTGCGCTGCACCCTCACCATCTAACACAGTAAGCGAGTTCGCCCTTCTAGCTCATTTGATACGCGTATAATTACCTGCTTCCCTGACTACCTATAAACGCTCAAGTTGCGCTAAACTAGACAGATCTCCACCATTATACAGCCTGGGAAGCTTCGAATTGTATACGCATGCACGTCGCCAATATCAGTAGGGACTCAAGTGGCAATTGAGTTAAATCGGTGTTCTGGCGGATCATATCTCGCTGCGTGTCTATTTACTGCATAGTTGGCCTTGTCCTAGGATACACTCACCTTATAAAGTCGGCGTTAGCGCGGAAAGTTTTTCCCCCGCACCGGGCGGAAGTAGCGATATGCCTTTATTAGGGGCTCATTTCTTGGCTTGCATGAAAAGAACCCGGATAAGATTCCTTCTTTGGAGCACTTTCATTCCGTACGAGAAAGGCTTGGAATTTGCGTTCGCCCTCTCTTCCTCGAACTCTTTGTCCTCAAATCTATCGCTCGTTGATCAACAAATGCTAACAACATATTCTTTGCTACTAACACCCGTACTACTCTGTACAGTGCCCACAACCCTATTGTTCTCCCAAAAATCTCATTTCACCGGAAAATTAGCCCACGATATGTCGTAAGTGAGCTATATTGAGATTTTCAACGCATCAATCAGAATACTGCTTAAACCCAGGTAAAACCGGTCAATGGGTGCAATCTCACGGTCATAACTCAATCTATGGCCACAGTCAAAAATTTTAGGGTTCTCCTATGCGGCTGAAAAATCTTCATGATCCCTTGACAGTGCCACCTAATTGCCGGCCCCGCCCCTAGGGTATCGAATCACCATGATTAGTATAAATCCCCGCCTGTGTGGCTTTTTAACCAGCCTTCTCATGCCACAAACATCTGACCTATAGCGTGGAGTTGATTTTGTTGATTCTAGAGAAGTTCGCAACGGGGATGAAACATCAACCAGCCGACAGAACATCAGTGACGTCTCAAATAACTCATATTAGTCGTCATAGTTGGAAACCAAGGCGAGGAAAGCACGACAACGAACAGTAAGTAGTTATACGAAAACGTTCGAGGAGTGCACTGCCACTCGCTAAGGGAAACCTGATTGGGAGACCATATTTTCCATAAACTGACTCGTGGTCCTAGTTCTCCTAAATTTTCCTCCTTCGATGACGAGTCACTCGACTCGATGGATACCGCAAAGCAGCCTACCGATGGAGATGACAGGTATGTGCTCAATTTTTATGGAAAGGAAATCATCGCTGAGTGTGTTTGAAACTTTTAACTCCCCGTTAATGACATTATTCGTAACCCAAATGTCATTCGTGGCGCAGTTTTGATACCCAAAGCCATGCAACGCAAACCATTGACGGACAAGCAAACCAGTTTATTGACCCCTTTTCACCTTCACCCAACTCAAAGTCGTACTTTGTCGATATCCATGCCAGAGAAGTTTCACGGTCTTCAAGCGTGAACACAATACGGCCCTTGGACGCTTCAATTCGTCAAAGTCAATCATCCATCAAGCCTTCAATTTCGCCTGTTCAACATCGGTCGACGTCTCCTCTATCGTTTCTTCCATCGCCAGATGCACTACCGAGCACACCTTTTAATACCCCAAAACTCCAGCCTCCTGAAGTATCATTTCTGGATATCCCACGATCAAGGCCCGAGAAAACTCGCAGATCGCCGTCATTCCCATTGTTGGTACCACCACCCTCTACCTCTACCCTACCGCCAACCCCTATCCCAAATGCCAACTCCCGACGAAGCAGTTCTTTTCGTTTACGACTACAATCTTTCCGGAGGGTACACCGTCGCTGTCAGACTGTTACTTGGCTACACTCGTTGTTCTCTCTTCACAAATCCCGACCGCCGAAAGCCGAACCCGAGGAGGCCGAATGTGATACCTCCAATGCCAGGAATATCGATATTCCCAATTTGAATGATGTTATTTCAGATGTGGTACCTCCGAGCTTTGCAAACTCTTGCATCCATTCCATCAATGAAACTACAGAAAAGGATAAGACACTGCGGCATGACCAGAAAGATGATGATGTTCGTCGTGATGGTGAAAAGAATTCGGACGACGTTTGCGAAGTAACTGCATGGCTCGAGTCTCACGCTCTTCCTAGTCAACCATCACCATCACCGACAACCCCACCACCGCAAGTCATGGAAACCATGCGTCGTTTCGAAACCGAGTTGGCAGACGATATTGTAAGTTTAGCGGATTGGGGAAATTTTTGTAGGGAACTTTTGGATGGTGATGGGAGCACTGAATCCCAGCATCGTGCCTGATGATTATTCTATTTGTCATATGCTTTCTTTTCTTTCCTTTTCTCTTTTGCTTTGTGGAACTTTTCCGTTTGTTTGTCTGGAAGACCTTAGACTTGGTGGTATGAACTTATTTTTCCTTTCTGCTCGCTTTCTATAGATATTATTTATACGCTCCTTTGCATTCTTCGTCAAACACTCCCTAACCTCTTTTTTCACTATATTATTTTATGCACGCTCCAGGATCGCTTCTAGATATCCCAAAGGGTCAACACCCGTGTTCATCTTGTATGTTTTGTTACGAAGTCCATTTGTCACAACAATTTCCAAAAATCTTTGTGTTACCTGTTTCTGGACGTCTGGCGGTTATGCAGCCCGGGAGGTAAACGGACTCGTCCCCTGGTAGACCCTTTTCTATTTTGAGGACCGCAGGGGTACTGATCGCGCAGGCATCAAGGGTATCAGCAACGGTGAAGACAACAAAAATTTCACTGCCACCTCTTGAGACGATAGAAATTTTTCCTTCAAAGAGTAAAAAGACTACAGGTCGTTAAGTGAACAAGAGGAATAAATTGTGCTATGCAAAGAGTACTGATTATGAACAGGTTGTGAAACGTTGAAAATATGCAGCGCAAAATAGATGAGCCAGCGTCTCGGGATTAATAATATCGGGTCAGCGATGTAGTTCCTCAGTATCTTCAGCTAACCCTGATTTTTCCAAGCTTTTGCATGCCTTATCCAACGCCTCGCGAAACCAGACGAGATATTCAATCTCTTCATCACTGGGGACCTCCTCTTCCGCCATCTTGCCGGTGACCAAAATGATGAAAGCGTCTATCATGTCGTACATCGAGTCGATTGCGACGGTGAATGATGAGAAGACTTCCGATATCTGGTCAGACGGGGTAGGATGTTCTGAAAAAGTTTGATATTACATGTGAGTGGTCATCGCTTCATTTACCAGTTTCTCTACTGACCGGTGGTCTCAGTATCAATGATTTTCTGAATTGCTGCAATATGCTTGTGACGATCGCAATTTGCAATGGCCTTCAAGAACCCCACGATGTGAAGCGAAGCCAAAATGACACCAAGGCCCACGTAGCTTCTGGGATTAACCAAACTTCCAAAAAGACGATGACACCTACTGAGGTGTTTGATAATTTCTTTGAATATTTCTCGGAAATGGGTTTCGAATTGGTCCTTGTAATCATCATTGACCGTTTCCTTGATGCCCTCAAGGAATCTAAGGGCATTGTTGGTCAACCCGTCGAACAATGACTCTCCGGGTGCCAGCGAAAATTCATCTTCGAACATCTTGTTTCGCCTGTCCACAGCACTAGTATGCTCCCTTGAGGGGCTTTCATCACTGAGGTTGGAATCGGTTTCCTTTTCCTGTTTGAATGGGGAGGTATCTTCCGAACTTGCCTACATTCATAGGTTAGTATCAGTGACAACACAAGGTCACCAAAATGATACCTTCTTGTCACTTTTTGCGGGATATACATTTCCTCCCGGTGCTTGTTTTGTACTAGAGTGGACTATTAAGAGGGTGGGTAATGACGTAGGCCCAGCTACTCACGTAGTATTCATCATCTTTAAATTAGTAGACAGTAGGATGGGGTCTGTAACAGGGCCTGCCTGGGAGATGTCGGTGTCAGTGATAAGGAATAATTAAAATCGCGTCGAGAGATAAGTCTTGGATGACTAGAGAGGAACTGATGACGAGTTAGAGGGATTAGTAGCACTCTTAAGTATGTCAATCGAATTATTGTCCCAGCATTTCCACTAAGCAAAAAAAAAAAAGATAATGATAATAGAAATATGGTCCTTTTGACCATCATACATTAGGCCAAGTGGCACCTAAGTACAATTCGCATTATCGGGCCCCAGAAAAACAAATATTCCTCCCATATTCGAGGGTGGTGTCTATCTTACTACCATTTCAACCCATCAATGAACATGGTGATGGGCGGGACTTGAACGACCCTGACATAGTTGGAAATAATTAAAGGTTGCCTTTCAGGTTGCTTTGTTGTCTTTGTTCTTATTATCCAAGTGTTGGTGATCTCATCAAAATAGCGTAGGGCCACTCAAAATCTTCTTATTTATCACTTGATAAGGGAAGGTGTGGCGAATGCGTTTGCCATGATTTCAGTATAATTAGATGTTTGTTTAGCTGATTGGGGAAATTTTTTGTAGGGAACTTTTGGATGGTGATGGGAGCAATGGATCCCAATATCGTGCCTGAATGATTGTTCTATCTGTCGTATGCTTTCCTTTCTCTCCTTTTCTCTTTTTTTTGTTTGTGGGACTTTTCTGTTGGTTTGTCCGGAAGATCTCAGACTTGGTGGTATTAACTTCTATCTATACACGTCTTTGCATTCTTCGTGAAACACTCCCTAACCTGTTTTTTCATTATTCTATGTTATGCATGTTCCGGGATTTACGCTTCTAGATATCCCAAAGGGTCAACACCCGTGTTCATCTTGTATGCTTTGTTACGAAGTCCATTTGTCACAACAATTTCCCAAAAAATCTTTGTATTACATTTTTCCTAGATGTCTGACCAGTGACGGCTATGCAGAGGTAAAAGGACTCGTCGCCTGGTAAACCTCTTTCTATTTTGAGGATTGCAGAGCTACCGATCGCGCAGGCACCAAGGGTATCAGCAACGGCGAAGACAACCTGAACCTCACTGCCATTTCCTGAGACGGTAGAAATTTTTTCTTCAAAAAGTAAAAAGACTACAAGTCGTTACGTGAACAAGAGGAATAAATTCTACTATGCAAACATTATTGATTGTGAACAGGCAGTGAAACATTGAAAATATACAATGCGAGATAGAAGAGGCAGTGTTTCGAGATTAATAATACCGGATCAACCTCGATGTAGTTCCTCAGTCTCCTCGGCTAGCCCTAATTTTTCCAACGTTTTATATCCCCTATACAACTCCTCGCGAAACCAGACAAGATATTCAATATCTTTACTGCTGAAGAGCTCGTCTCTCGCGATCCTAGTGAAGACCAAATTGGTAAAACCCGTTATGAATTCGTATACCTCGTCGATCGTAAGGTTGAGCGTTGAGAAGATACCCGATACCTCGTCAATCTGGGTGGGATCGTCTGTTATTACATGTGAGTGATCATCATGTCATTTACCAAGTTCTTTTATACTGACCGATATACTTAGTATCAACAATTTTCCTAATTGCTGCAATGTGCTTGTGATGATCGAAACTTTCAATGGTTATCCGCATATTTATGATTTGGAATAGAAGTCCATGGGCTTTAAAGCCTACGTAGCTTCTGGGATCAAGCATTTTTCCAAAAAAACGATAGGAGCTACTGAGGCACTTGGAAAGATCTTTGAATATTTCCCGGAAATGGGTTCCGAATTGGTCGTTGCAATCGGCATTGATTCTTTCCTTGACACCGCACAGTAACACAAGGATAGGTTTGATCATCTCTTCGAACATTACCTCTTTGGATTCCCTCGAAAACTTATCCTCCAATGTTCTAATTCGCCTGACCACAGTACTAATATGCTCCCTTGAGGTGCTTTCCTCACTTTGATTAGAATCGGTTTTCTTTTCCTGTTTGACTGGGGAGATATCTTCGGCACTTGCCTATAGTGCATTCGTAGGTTAGTATCAGTAAAAGTAACGCAAGGTCACGAAAATGCTACCTTCTTGCCGCTTTCGGCAGGATATAGCTTCTCATATTCGGAATTTGACATATTTGACTTGGAACGCACAGAGTCAGACTCCTGAGTTCCTGGGTTCGAGGATGAGGAAACATTTCGAACTGAATCCTCGGAGGAGACAATTCCTCCCGGTGCTTGTTTTGTACTGGAGTGGACTATTAAAAGGGCTCCGGTAATGACACAGGCCTTGCTACTCACGTAATATTATTTGTCATCTTGAAATTAATGGATAGTTGGATGAGGTCTGTAACAGGGCCTGCCTGGGAGATGTCGGTGTCAATGAGAAGGAGTAATCAAAATCGCGTCAAGAGATGAGTCTTGGATGACTAGAGAGGAAGGATGACCAGCTAGAGGGATTAGTAGCACTCTTAAGTATGTCAATCGAATTATTGTTCCAGCATTTCCACTAAGCACACGAAAAAAACAATAGAAATATGGTCTTTTTGACCATCATACATCAGGTCAAGTAGCACCTAAGTACAATTCGCATTATCAGGGCCCAGAAAACAAATATACCTCCCATATTCGAGAGTGGCGCCTATCTTACTACCATTTCAATCCATCAATGAACACATGGTGATGGGGTGGGATTTGAATGACCCTGAAATAGTTGAAGATAATTAAAGGTCGCCTTTCAAATTGCTTTGTTGTTGTTGTTCTTATTATTCAATTGTCAGGGACCTCATTGAGATAGCTTAGGGCCACTCGAAGGATTTTTATTCGTCGCTTGATAGGGGAAGATGTGGCGAATGGGCTTGCCATGATTCTAGTACGGGTGGGTGCACTAGTCGAACCTGAAAGTGCACGAGGATCGCATGCGGCCCTGTTCCTGAAACTTACTCGTGTGTTCTTTTCGCATCATACCGCGTACCGACTGACGCGTACACGCATACATGTAACGTTATTGCATACACGAATGCACGCAAGCATTGCGGCAAACACGTGTATAACATGCCACACAGGCAACAGCGCTGGCGGAGTGTCGTTCAATAATAAATCCGAGTTGCGCACCAATGGCATTCGTTACAATTTATCAATTAATACTAGCTAGAACTACACATTATCAGTCTACAGAGGACTTTCCGGAATGCAAAAAAACGGTATCTCCACTATGACACTTTATCTTCTGGTTCGACAATCAAAAATTCTACATAACACAATTCCATTGAGTCGATGAAAATACTAGCAGGTTGATCTGGGTTCCGCATGAGATAGTGGACAAAGCGGGTGCGAGCAGGTACGGCATTGATTGTCACGGTGATGTGACCTTTCATATGCGACGGTATCAACACGAGGCAAATGCGTGTCTGCGACACTGCCTCCAAGAGGTCATCGGGAATAAATTTCTGAAACGAGTACGACTAGCCACGCTCCTCTTGTTTTCCATGCTAGACAAAAGCTGCGAGTGAGTGAATGTCATATCGCGAAAGTAAAACTCACTTGGCGTCCAAGTATCGAAAATTTTGTTACTCATTCCGTTAAAGCTCATAAATTAGATATAGATTTCTCCACAGATTGCGGCATAGGGTAATGTCCTTATTGGGACCTGCTTTAATTTGCCAAGCTCTGTGAGTTCACGACAAAAAAAAAATCCTGAGCAAGTGCTTTTAGTATTCCAAGTAAAAAAAAATTGAGCCCAAGAAACTTACGAAAATAGAGTCTCGCAACTCATAAAAGGGAAATTGGGGGCCAAGCGCCGTGAAACGTGAATATAAAACGGAAATTGAGGGCCAAGCGCTGTGATACACGATGTCGAAATATGAAATGACGACTTACCTCTGAAACGGGTATGATCAGATTTCAATGTATCACAAATATCCAACATTGCGTCACGGTATAAACCAAGTCGTAGCTCACCATCGGTCCTAATAAAACAGCCGTCACCAGGCCAAGTTAGTGAGATTCGCTCATGAGAATCTGGGCCATCAATCAGGCGAGTATGGTCGCCAATATCAATACTTTCCCCGACAGCCAGACAATCAACACCCGAGACCCTTTGGACGATTTCCAAAGCAGTCTGAAGTTTGAATTGCTCAGCCTTATCGTCGGCGTTATCGAAAAATCCAGATCGGAATAAGAAGCCTTCGAATAACCTGTGGAAATATTCGAGAGGTTCCTTGTCCGCCTTATTGGGCGTAGGGTCCTTCATGTCAGTGTATAGATGGCGCATAGCTTCATAAGCAGTAGCTTCAGTCAGCTTTAATCGATTACATCGCGAGTAGAAATAAGTCTTCTCCTGACTATGCCCTGATACGAGCAGTAGTTTCTTGGCGATAATAATGGCATTAGCCGGGACGTTCATCAAGACTGCCTGGTATGACGCATCAAGTAGAGCCAGTGGATTGGTGCTTCTCGCCACATCCTGGGCGCAATCCGCGTCGACGGTCGCAAGTACGTCGGTAAGCGGGGAAGCCGGGTCTCCAGAGTGAGGCCCGTCAATACACCGAAGCACCGTCGAAGTGTATGCAAATACGCCACCAGCAGCTGTAGCGATTTTCTTGATTTCAGGTTCGGTGGGCCACTCCTGCTCGCATCTGTCTCCAGGACAGACGAGTTTGATCCTTTTCAGCTCGTCGCGAAGATATCGTTGGACATCTTCGCGCGCGTCATTCGAGTCTAGTATGATCTCCTCTTTTGTGTATGTCGGCTTAACCCTCGCATCATCAAAGAACGAGGTGAGGTGAGGAAGTGGGCGGCTGGAAATGAACCATACGACCGGCGAAGTAGGGTATGTAATACAGAATTGCGAGATAAGCCTGAGGAGTTCCTGTTGCATAAAGGGGGTGTCACATTCGTCAAGGCCATCAATGACGACTGAAAAAGAATTTGAGGGATTGACCAGACGCCGACGAATGAATGGTTGAGCGATAAGCTTGTGGAACAAGACGGGCAAGGGTGCCCGTAAGAGAGTGGAATCACGTTCCATCTCACTCTGAAGGGATTGACGATAAAGCTCATATTTGGTTGCGAGTTGGTATGCGATAGTCACGATGACCCTAGCACCGTCTTTGCGACCATCGACAGAGAGGAAGACTGATGCGTCAGCAGGGAGCTCCTCTGCAATGTGCTGCATGATCGCAGATTTCCCAGTTCCACCCCAGCCCACAACCCAATAGATCTTTTTTGCGCCTCTGCAATTGGCAACGAAAGCCTTGCATCGCTCTAAGACCGCAAGCTGGGTACCAGAATGACACCGTGGAGGCGGATAGCGGTGAGACGAGTCAAACTCGGCACCGATTATCGTCTCCTGAAGAAGGTTTTTCAAGACTGATAGACGTGTCAGTGAGTGTAAATGTAACAGATGTATGTGATCCAGACCTCACTTACATTCGTATGAACGGGTGCGGTCCTCGACAAAGCTGGCGTCATAAATAACTGAATTATGAGCTTGGCTAAACATGCCCTTGGAGCAGTATAATCACTGATGTTTATGTGAGGCCACGGAAAGAGACTCACAAACGGTTCGAGAGAGGTCAAACTGTCGTGACACTGGATAGGCGCCCAGACGCGATAGGGTAGGGATGGGGAGTCGGCTGGATTATGAGCGTAAAATGCGAAGGGCTGTGCCGATGAGAGAGACACATTCAGGCTATGTGTGACGGTTTCATGAGTGGAGGAATACTCTCGGGAGGGTCGCCGAGAGAAGAGAGAAGAGAGACAGCGTTTGAGGCGAGAGCAAAGGCGGAATACGAAAGGGGACCTGCGTGGCATGTTCGGGACATGGGCAAGTCACGACTTTGTCTGCGAGTTCCAAGGTTTAAATACGTGCATGCCGGGAGCCACCCACAGATCTACCGGTGGAGAAGGCAGTGCCCATTTAGCGCCAATCTGCTTGTAAAAATACAAATGGTAGTGTGAATTGAGACAAAAATGGCCAAAACACATGGCTACTTTCGGAATTTTACTCTATTTTGTGTCCCAGATAGGACCTGTCAACTCGTGTTCCTCCATGCCCACTCGTCGTGTTTTTCGCGTTGCCTAAACGTGCCCGCCGCGTTTCAGCCCAGATTTGTGCTCATGGATCTGCTCTGGCATCTGCTTATACTGGAGGTGGGCAATTCGACTTCACACTTTCCCTCCCATGTTTTAGTATGATATCCCGCATTTGTTCTTGCCTCAAAGCCTGCCTCTCCTCCGTCTTTTCTCGCTCTCTTCCGGCCTCCACTCGTCCTCCGCATACTGACCAGCATAACCTTTCTCTAGATAACTCTACACAATGTGTCCCCCCAGATCCCGCGCAGGAACCAATCGTGAGTTTCACTTCACTATTAGTATCTGCCCTACTGATAATACCTCGCCAAGGGCTCGCACACCAACTATGGCTCATTCAGTGGTTCTCATGGTTGGTCTATGAAGGCTGAAGGTGATATCATATTCAACGATCATACCCGTGACAACTGTAAGAGCACACGTATCATACGTTCCCTGTGCCTACCTTGTAACTATCTCCGGCAGTTATGCGAGACCTTCTGCAATATGCAGCAGTTGAGGCCATGTCTGATTCCTGCCATCGTTATCCGCCCCCACGCTGCGCCCCCGGAACACGGCGCACGATCATAGAACGATGCAAGACCCTACTCAGCCAGCCTAAAAGACAACGAATGATCGCTTGGATTGTAGGTCCCGCTCGAGTTGGCAAAACGGCGGTCATGCAGAACGTTAGCGAAGAAATCCCAGAACATATCACCTCCGCATCGCTATTCTTTTCAGCCATCCGATCTCTCGAGGGAAACAGGATTATCCCGACTATCGCATACCAGCTTGCTGTGCAGTGTGAACCCTACCGTCATTTCATCCGAACTATCATCAGCCACGACCCCTCCATATTCACCAAATCGCTACCGGCCCAATTCAGAAAATTTATCATCGAACCTTTCATCCAGCCCAAATTGATCAACAATTCGCATCAGTTTCTAATTCTCATTGATGCCCTTGAACTTTCTGGCCACTTACTCACACAAGACCTTCTCAGATTGATCTTGGACTTCCGCATCAATTTCCCTACCTCTCCAGTTGTCTGGATCATCTCCAGTCGGCCGGAGCCTTACATCACATCGTTCTTCGAGAACGTCGAAGCTACAACAGCACTCGTAAAAGAGGAATCAACAACAGACTCGTGCAAAGCGCGTGGAGATATCAAGCTTTTTCTCTTCCAATAGCCGCCCGCCATACTTGACGCTCAGGTGCAAAATGTTGTGGCCTTTTGAAAAGGATACAGACAAACTTACCTATTTCCAGGTGGCCTACATGTGAACTCTTTGAGGGTGAACCCTTATATTACAACAAAAACTCACCTGCTGAACTCCAAGACGTGTTCTAGACCACCGCTACTGGATCAACAGCTTTGAAAAGGCTGACATTGAACCACTGAACCACTGATGTATGGTTTGAGGACCATATCCAGGAATCTGGCAGGCTACCAGATCCCTGGATTTACAGTTACCAAGTCCGTCAAATCCCAGTTCGAGTTGGTATAGGGCTCAGGTTCGGAATGGATGGTCCGAAGCAGTGGTGAGGTGTGAGGGGATGTGCTTCTGAACCGTATGACTCTTAGTTGAGTCGTCGAGTGTCACAGCGTCTTTTTTTTTTTTTTGTTTTTCGTGGAGCTTTGTGACTCTTGACTGCTGGCGACTAGCCAGCGACTAGCTCACATGCTACCCGCACTCGTGAGGCCAGCTCGGTGAGTCGGCTATAGTGCGCTGCGATACGCAGGAAGAGATAGACATCTATCCACCCTGTCAGTTAGTGATCTCATATGCTGGACTATATATATCATACAGTATCTTTTATCTGTGCGCTGAGTTGTTTCCCCCTCTACTATCGTACCTACTGTGTTCCCTATATACAGGCTAAAGCATATCGTTCGTGTGGACTGAAATGTTAATGATCAACTGTAAAGCCAAAGTTTTACACGAGGCTGGTAGACTTCCTGGCATATTTCACAAGTAGGTAATGTGTGAAGTCGTAGAACATCTTCCTATCACGTTCGTGCAATCTCATTGAAATAGTTGTTCTTTGGCAGGGCGTATGACGTGTGGCTGCGCTTAGCCTATTTATGACTGGAATGATAGTATGTGCTATGTATGATCATAAATTGATGGGACAGACGAAAAAAAACGTCGCTATGTAGATATCCTTTATTTGTATCTCACCATTAAGGATTAACGTGGCTTTGCATATCGCTGATTTAAGGTCCTGGTCTCCGATTTCGCTAAGTCCCTATATTCTCCAGACGACCATTGCAATATTTGTTAAGAAATGATAATCTCAACAATTAAAGACTATTGATACAATGATAGAGTCATAAGAGATCCAGACTATATATCAGGCGAAATGAACACCACTGTCGAAACTCGCACATCAACATTGCATCAATGCCTCTGTTTTCCCTAACCCTGACTTTGCCAAGTTTGCGTATGCTCTTGACAGCTCTTCGCGAATCAGTAAGTCCCGCTCATGTACGACGTTCTCCAAAGGCATGAGTTTAAGCTTGTCTGCAAGCCTGTCTACATGGTCCATCGCCCTTCTCATATCCTGGAGGGCAGTTGTAACCAGGGTAGCTGAGGTCGTGGAGGTTTCTGTAAAGTTTGGTATTGTGAGTGATAGCTCTAGCTTCGTCAGGAGCATTCCACTCACCTATTTCAGTAGTCGCAATTCTCTGAATTTCCGAAATGCGTTGATCACTACTGAGCCGTTGTGAAACAATGCTGCAAAATCTATGATAATTAGAGACAGAGTGACCTCTATCCGGGCTGTCAGATTTTGTCATCATCACGAAGAAACGATGAAGGACGCTCAGCCGCTCCGAACAATTGCGGCAAAGCATTCGGATGCAGCTTTCGAAACGTTGCCTGTGTTCTTCATTGATTGAATCCTTGATAGATAGTAATTGAGTAGCAATGTCTGCTACACGTTCAATATCGCCTTGCGACTGGGCATTTAGGGTGTCATCCTTCCTTGCTTGGGTTCGACGTTTCTCAGAGTTAATGGTGTCCCAGCCCGGTGGGAATATGTCTTCACTCTGACTATCATTGTTCTCCCCTCGCATGACTTGATTAAAACCGTCTGAGCTGAAGATCTCTTCCGTTTCTTGCAAAACCGACGCAAACTACATTCATGAGTTAGCGATGAAGGCAGTCTCGACTCGAGAGCAATGAGATGATACCTCTTCTAGGCCAGCTTTTGTTAGAGCTTCCGATGGCCTTATGGAACATTGGGCTTTCAATTTTCTCATTCTTGTAGTTAAGGAGGACAATTTTTGATAGGTGGAGCCCCCAGAAAGCGCTAATTCCATCTGTCGACGAAAAAGTTTGGAGATTTTTTCTTCGACATCATTTATTTGAGTCGACTGTACCCCTTCTGCTTGTTG
Source organism: Agaricus blazei (assembly GCA_029719445.1). Lineage (NCBI taxonomy): Eukaryota > Fungi > Basidiomycota > Agaricomycetes > Agaricales > Agaricaceae > Agaricus > Agaricus blazei. The sequence continues at coordinate 260,953 of SSNC01000011.1, forward strand.
GATATCCTGGTTGGTACTGGAGTAGAATAATGAGAAAGAGTGAGGTGCCATAAACCTCCACTCACATCTCGATCATCTCTGAAATAATGACGTGAGGTCTATGATAGGGCCGGCCTGAAAAAGTTTAGAGGTTTGGTGTGAGTGGTAAGTGTTTATGATGCGAGTCGCTTCGAGGGACGTCACACGAGGTGGAGAGGAAGATAAGCTGAAGGGATTAGTTGCGACTTGGCCCTTATATACGTCAATCGAAATCGCCGAGTGTATTGCAGTTCGATAACTTGGTGGAAAAAAAGACAATAAATCATAATTTTTCCGATTATTGTGTACTCGATTGGGGTATACCCACAATGGGTTGTCAAGCCGCTAGGTAACAAGTTGCAAATGGACCCATACTCGGAGTATAGTCTATTTGAGCATTGTCGTCGCCCTGTAATTTTTCTTTTCATTGAGCGTTCTGATCTAGAACTTCATAAAGAGAGCTTTGAGTTGGTGGACCACCTTGATATTTCCGTAGGGTCTTGACAATAACATCGGGCACAAAAAGCCGGTGCGCTTTTCGCCGTGCAGCCGTGAATAATCACACTTGTTCGCTTGTGTGGCGTGCAGCCATCCTGGCACAGTTTTTTGTTGAATGATGAGGCACAAAGCAATATACCCTTGTTGTTCTTCCGAAAAGTGGCGTGCTCTCTTGTGTCGGCTGCCCCAGAGACTTGTAGATATTGTCGAAGTATACGAATGTGGAATCAAGAACGAACTTCCTTTTATGGCATGTATGTTCAGGTTGCTGGCCTCGTGTCGCGGAACGCCCACCTTGATGCCCTCCCTCTATAACGAATCTCATGAATATCTCTGCCCTGCTCTTGGACGTGCTCGCTTTAATATGGCAGGCCATTGCAGTAGCCATCCGATTGCTCAGATGGCTCATTAGTCAGTACTTCGAGGCCCAGAAGGCCAAAGGTATGTTTTCGAAATGCTTTGGGACGCAGTAAACTGACTCCGGGAACTATTGAAAGCGGTTGCACCTCCTCCGCAGCCGCCTATTCCAGAGAAGCCATCGTTTCAGAACATGCCGCTCCAACTCCAGACCAGAGTTCTTGCTCATTTACATTGGAAGGAGGTCCTGCGAGTTCGTCGTGTGCGTCATTCTTCTACCATTTGCCATGCCAGATCACTTGACTTCCTTATAGACATGCAAATCCTGGAATCGTGCAACAAAGACACGGGAGATTTGGGCAGACTTTGTTACGCGATTCACGTCCTTCCAAAATCGTAACCCAGCACCGGAGGAACCGGTCGAAGCTTACACTGCCGAAGAGCTAGAACGCTGGTTGCTATCGCGTCTATCAGTTGAACTAGGGTGGCGTAACGAGGAACAGGAACCGACGCGATACCGACCTATCAAGTGTGCGACGCCCGCTGCTTTTCATCTAGTTGAGGGTGGGCGATGGTTGTTAGTACCTGATGCAGAAGGGGTTGGAAGGGTGTCAGTGTATGACTTGGACAAGAAGAATCCGAGCATGGTGCACCTGATCGAACCAATGCACAAGTTGGACGCCAACCGAACGTTGCTGATGTCGGTTGACATTGACCGAAATTCGAAAACGTTGCGCTTTAATCTGGTGCTCACTACTAACATCATGCGCGGTCCGTTCTTCTCTAACCCCTACCCATCCGTTCCTGGGCCTTAATCATCCTCTTCCCGCCCTACAGATGCATCGAGTCACCCGGCCCATGTACGGGTTTACAAAGTACAGCTTAAAGGCCATGGCAGCAGCGCGTATCTGGAAGCCACACATCTCACAACCTTCTCCATGCTTGGAATCGGAAAATTCTCCAGCGTAGATATCTCCGGAGAATTATTCGCCCGTGCCCGCAAAACAAAAGAAGGCACGTTCCTAGAAGTCTTGAAATGGCAGGAGTCTACATCCATAACACATACCCGTGTTAGGATACCCGTCGACCAGACTATCGTAAGGCACTGATCCTTTCTTTTCCGCCTCAATTTATATCTGGTCCCTTCTAGGAGGAAGTACGTATCATCCAAACCAACCGCATCGCCGCGCTTTCCAAAACACACATGTGCATCTATTCAATACCTCCATTCCAAACCATGCAAGCCAACGCTCTCGACGTATACGACGTCGTACCACCCCTCTGGAAACTTCCATGTCCAGGCAGCCGCCTATACCGTGGTGGTCTATCCCCTGTCTACTTTGATCCGTCATTTCAAATGACACGTTTCGTCCTTTGTGCTCAAGACGGTATCTACGGCATCTCTGTCCCTGAGGACAAAAAAGCCAAACCACGTCTCTCTAAACTGGTTGAATTCGAAACGACAACAGAATCAGGATACAGCTTAGGTTTAACCAAGGCCTTTTTCAGGCATAGGAACTCGAGTTCAACTACCGTCAGCTATATGTGGGTTGAGGATGAAGTGAGAAGGAATAGGGAGTTCAGGTTGAGGGCTTCCGTTGCTATAAGAGAAAGAGGGTATCCTGGTCAGTGGGATGCTGATCCGCCAGTTATAGATGAAGCTAGTGGACGGATCGTTCAATTCACGAAAACAGGTTTGATTGTACTGGATACGGGCCTATGTTACGACACTCGATCATCATGGTGGTAGACTTTTTGAAGGACATTTTTTTATATAATCATATTCTTTCACACTATTTCTTTTTTTGTTTCATACGGTTGTCTCTGCTTTTGCTTTCTCCCTTTTGTGCTAGGTGCTGGATCGGATGGTTACACAACCTATGTTCATTTTTCTAGTACACGGAGCGTCATTTGTCGTGTTATTCGTTATATACGCAGGTAGTACTATCCAATAAATCATGCTAATGAGATACTATGACATGCGCTATACTATCATACACAATTACATCGCAGCTCTCCCTGCCGTCTATAATCAAAGTCAACCACTGCTTCTAGAATATATTCAAACCTCTGGGGCTTACCTCTATCGGTAAGAACATCATCATGAAGGCTGTTACTGTCAATAACGTAGCAGTGACAAAGACGGAGCTGTACCGCAATTCATTCTCATTAGAACTCTTGTTATCATCAATAGGTCGAACGACTTACTTAGCAGCGCTTCCTTGTCCATCCGCAGAAGTAGTAGCGATTTTAATGGCAGGAGCAAGAATACCAGTCATACGATTGAAGCTACTTGCCAAGGCATCACCTGTTCCACGATGGGGCGCCGGGAATACCTAGGAATCATTTCCTTGTTACTAAATGATCGTCGCCTACTGCAATGTAGGGCTCACCTCGGGGGTGTAGGCGAATAACACTCCATACATCTGCAATGAACATTCAGATCAAATATTATAGGGGGTTGCTTCTCCTTAGTGAACGTACAGCGTTTCTGCAAGTCGAAAGGTCGGTGACGGACGCGTACGCATACAAGCAAGGACTTACTGTGTTAAACCACTCGCACAAGACCATCCAAGGACAGCAGCTTGATTTTTACTAGTCGTAAATAAGAATAAGAAAACCCCCGTCAAGAGGGTCGATATGGCCATAGTTAGCTTTCTGCCTCCTAGAACTGTGAGCCCGCTCCAGAAGCTCCAAGGTTTTGATTCTTCTCTACTACTCTTATCCTCTGTATCAGAACCATCTTCGTGATCGTTCGAAACCGGTTTTCTGCGTGTCCAATCGACGACGAGGCAGGCAATGATTGATCCAGGGATTCCCATTACGGAAATAATAACGTAGTTCCTGTAACCGGTGGAAACGGATGTGTCGGTAGAGAAGCGTGAACTAAGATAGAGTGGGAGGAAGGAATTGAAAAGAGGATATGCCAGGCCGATTAAACCTATTGTGACGGCTCAATTTCATGTCAATTTATCTACAAGGCGACGGAAACCTTACCCCATGATAGGATAATGATCGTACTGTTAATTGCAAAACGCTTGCCCGAGAAGAGCGGGCGAACATGCGATCTATATAAGACAGTAATTAGAGACGTGGATGAAGATACTTCCCAAAGAGAATAGTACGTACAGAGAGAAGTGAGAGAAAGACGATCGGATAACCTGCCAATTCGTCCTTGGAGCCACATGTTTAGTAACCCCATCAATCTCACGTAATTGCTCAAGTGTGAGTGTAATCGTTCTCCCATTTCGCTTGGCGATATGTTGAAGAACCTGAAGTATATTGAATTCCGATGTAACTTTGAAGTCATTGGGTTTAACGACAGACCTCAATTGCCTCCTCGTCCCTATGTTTTGCGATGAGATATTTTGAGGATTCCTGCAGATCGAAAAGGACGAAACGGCCAATAAACATGAGAAATGTCAAACCTCCCCTGTTCGGCTTGTTGGTTTGTAGGACTATATTGTTAGACAATGTGCACGTACATCATATAACTGAGAAGAACAATCAATATTTGCAATGGGGACATCTCGATAGGTATACTCACAAGGTGTATCTCCAGCCCATATTATCGGCTTTGAAGCATTCGCCAACGGGAGCAGACGGTGAGCATGAGAATCTGCTAATGAATCCCCAGGCAATAACAGACGCTACCAATTGACCAACAGACCACCACGCTGATAGCAATGTCAAAGTCCACTATAGAAGCAGAGAAAAAATGTCAGCGCCTGTCAATAGCAAAGTTACTTTGAGAAAGTGCGTACTTGATAAGACTGTGGTATGTGCTCAAGGTATAATGCCCCTGATATATCAAATATGACGTCATGACAAGGAAAAGGGGGTGCTAAAAATTCCTCACCGTCCACGGGCAAACTGAAAAAACCTCGTCAATACAGAGTCTATCAGAAAACATTCGGATACTCACTTTCCACCGATACCGAATCCCACACATGTTACGAGAGAGGCGAAAGCGACGAACGTCGGAGCACCCCCACCCGCTACGCCAAATACTGCGGCTATAAATAACGTAATCTGTCAAGATTGGAGATTGCAATGGACAGATGATGGAAGAAACGTTATGTCAGAGACGGTATGTACTAATGGGCCTAAGTGTGTGATTTTACAAGGACACTCACATTAAAGGATAGCCGTCTGCCAATGAGATCAGCTAATGAACCCCATGTGGTGGCGCCCAGAATAAGGCCAACATAGAGAGACAGCGTGGCGAATTCTACTCTGCTTGGCAAAAGTTCTTGCTGAATCTGCGGAAGTACCACAGCGACTCCTTGCAACCAAAGGTCTATATAGCTCGTCAGGGAGATGATACTGGAGGATGTTTGACAAGTAAGAACGCACTGTCAGCGAACCAGCCGAGTCCAGTGAGTACAAAGAGTTGTAGTTGATAACGTCCAAAACCAATCCTTGACGCTGTGGTCAGCCAAGAAGCGAGAGGAAACCAACCATTTGACGCACTCTTTTTGCAAACATTCGTTAACTGGCCAACGTCGTCAGTAATAGGAGATTCGAACTCGAAGAACGACGTACTCAGATCGCATTTCCTTGCGTAGACATTATCGATGCCTTCATCATGAAGGAAGACGGGTTGCTCGTGCGAGTGAGTGGTTTCGATGGGCGTCTCTTTTTCCAACTTCAGGTCATTCATAGCCAGATGAGAAGTTTGGTAGAGGTCATTGGAATTTCGCCCACCTTATATACCCACTCGTTTGGTTTCCGCTCCACACCATCATGAGAATGGTCGTAGGCGATGGTTTCGGGGATTAGTTCATAGAATTTGCCGGTAATAAACAAGACAAAATAGACTACTCAAGAGGGCGTAGTGAATCTCACTCTCTCAAACTCTCTATCTACTAACTAGAACTTCTAAATTGCAGCTACTAAGGAGATGGAGTGAGTCCAAAATCCCCAGACTTTTTGAAATTATGGAATGTATGAAATCGTCGCCCAGTTTCAGACTTTTTCAGAATGCAGTGCACCCTTCAGGGGAAAACTTTTAGTCCGATCGTACAAATTCCACCGCATGTTGCCACATGTCACAAGTTTGCCGGATGAGATATGATTGGTGATGGCCCAAGAGAGAAATTGCCAGCCATTACATAGGGGTTTTAGGTATTACGATATATTGCTTTCAGGTTGTACTATTTCTCGGTAGGCGTTTCGACGTAAACGTCCCGGTCAATCGAGGTTATAGCTTAGATTAACTCGCACAATATTGTTATCAAGGAATATTCTAGTGTTCTTCAGTACAAAGTTAAGATTAGCATGAGAAAGGATCAAGTCCTGTCCCGCTAACTTATATTAATCTCTGCTGCCAGTGGCGTTAGACGCCAGCGCCTGATCTGGACATATGACCTAAATTCAACAACACCTACAGCTATTTCTCCTCGGGCTGACACAGTTCGGAAAGGGGGGGTAGAAGCTTGAGCATAGAGGCGATAACATGTCAATGAGACTGGAGGCCCACCTTTACGTTTAGTGATCAAGAATTACTGACTCCAGGTTGAAACTCCAGAAACAGACGCATGCAATCTGCCACCGGAGTGTATATTCCTTCCAAATGGAATGTCAAAAAATTTGTCAATTACCCTTGAAAATATTTCGACCATCTGCATCCGCAAGTGCGTCTCAACGTGGAACAATAATGGACCGGAAACAATGCCTAAGCCGAGTCGGCATAGATCGCAAAATCCGAATATTTTTATCGGCAAACAGGCCAAAGCCAGCCCGTCGTTAAATTTTTATCGGGCATTCGACTCGATCTCCCTTGCCAGGCCAAGCTTTCCGACCCGAAGTTCCTTGTGGCGTCGACGGATGACCTCGGCCGGGGGCACAGACCGACTTCATATCCCGAAAAACTGCTGCTTCTAACCCCAAAGCCAAACGTTATCCATCGTCCATGACCATCGGTCTGCCTATGGACACAGGGCAGTTCTCAAAACGTTTGGTACTTCCGCGAATTAACTCCGTTCTTCCAATGAATTCTCACATACAATGTATGGCATGACGAAATGCCGCGTCATAAAGGGACCATGTTAATATTTTATTTTCGCTCACCGTGCCGAGAACTCCGAGAGCCGACTTTGTATTAAGGAAACAAGCTCTTCTCTATGGAATGCGGTTCGGTGACGACACTGGACAGGAGGCAGGCATCCCTGAAACAGGTATGTATGTCATCGACAGCCGTGGAATCGTCCCGTGACGAACCATTTTAGGTGAAATCCGGCCGGCCTCTCCTTACACGGAGAGATAATCTGATTGTCGGATTGTCGGTGGATGAGGTATGCTAGGAAGAATGCGCATTCGAATGAAGAATTAGTTTTGAGCTTTCTTCGATACTTTTCATTTGATTTCACGTGCGATACTGTGAGTTTCCCTTGAATTGAGTAATGGGTTCAATTTTTCATACGTCTCAATGCGCAGGATCATTTGGTAGATTATTTGGTATTACCTTTCATCATTCCAAATTTGTTAATGCATTAGTCAGCACTGCAGTTGGGCTAACATATGCAACAGTACTAAGTGACAGTCATCCTTATTATGAAATGGCTGCAGCCTGTGGGCCGAAGCGAGCAACTACCAAGTCCAGAACGTCCGCTTCGTTCGAGACTGGCCTATGGGGCAATGCTGTGACGTTACAAGGCATCATACCCCTGCCAGAGCGACAACCCCAAAAAAAGAAGTTTCCACGGACCTACCAGATGTACTATATAATAGGATTTAATTGCTCGGTTGCAACCTGGGTGACAGCCACAGAAACCGAGTTGTCAACTTCGTACCTGTTCTGTCTGCAGAGCACACCATTAGAATGAAGAAAACGAAAGGAAAAACAAATCCAGGTAGTTAGTGAGCCAAGCCTGTAACCCAGGCACCAAATCCCAAAAACATCGAAAATCTTGAATGCCAAGCCAAAGCTCAATCAGAAATCAGAAAAATAAAGTATGTGAATGGGTCAAACTGTCAGCAACGGAAGTTTCTTTATTTACGGGATTGTAGAATTCCAGAAAGCGTGTGTCCCTGATCCAATAAAAGAAAAAAAAAGACGGAATTCAATGCAGTACCAACCCACTCCACCCACTTTCTACCCCGCGATGAGAACGCCAGTCATGCGACCATTCCCATCCATGTCTTTAATTTAAGAGGCATCTCTGTCTGCCACTACAAAGTTTGTAATCCGTAATTGCTCTGAGCAAACACGTTTTTGTGGAGACGACTCCACTTCATGACACATCGAGGAAAAATATCTTTATCAATCTTATTCAACCATTCAACCAACATCATCCACATAGATTCTTCAAAGTTACTAACAAACCAAATAACTTTATATCAATTAATTTACCCCAACAGCACAAAATACTATACACTCTCGCCACAAGATACGAATCGATAAACAAACCATTAAGCCCTCAGATTTTTTCTCGTCCTCCTATTCCTCTTCAAAGGTTCTTCTGGCGCCTGGCCGTCTTTCGCCTCTGAATTTCCCTCGCCATCCCCACCCTTCATTAACTTCATCAACTTCCTTCTCTCTTCGGCGACACTCGGATCCTCATACATGACCCTCATACTCTCATCACCCTCACCTTCCCCACTCCCCACAGCCATACTCCTCGTCGTCCGCCTGGCACTTACCCTCCTCCCAGTACTCCCTCTCAAACTCGATGGCCCATTAACAACAGGAAGTAAATCACTCTCGTCAACTTCCAACGATTCAAAAGGGCTAATCGACGACGTAGCGAAAGGTATTAGTCCCATTGGATTCACATCTTCAGATATATCAGACGTTTGTTGTTGTCTATCAATCTGCTTCAAAGCCTAATAAAAGAGAGTTCAAAGTCAATCGAAAAGTATCTGCGCGAATTTGGTCTCCAAAACCAACCTTATGTCTCTTTACTCTCGATCGCTTCGCATTCCGACCTTCCTTCAAAACGTCCTCTTCCTCAGAAGTATGACGTTTCAAAGCCCTCGTAATACTCTCTTGCAAAGCCTTAGTAGCTTCATGATCTATTTTCACTGGTGAGATAGATTTTCTGCTCCCCTGCCTGGAAAGTTTCATTGGCGAAGGCGTTCGCGACGATGGGATCTTTGCCGTCAACCGCTCTTGTTCGATTTCCTGCCACGTGTGTTTAGGTACTCCATCGTTATTAGCATCGGACGAGGTAGAGGAACCGGCAGTATGTGTTTCTAGTAAGGTGTCCCGAGGAGAGAACGATCCAGATTGAGGTGGAACGGATGCAGCTGAAGGTATCCTCAATAATGGTGGTGGTAGTGGTGGTTGCCCTTGGAATCCATTCTTGAGTCGACCCGATGGGAGAGGCGACAGTGATGACGACGACGACGTATTGTTTGAAGCGGAAGATTTCGCAGTTTGCTGAGAAACACCGGGGATATGATGTGGATCAGCAGATGATCCAGAGCTGTCAGCTAACAATGCCCGTAAGTTCTCTGTTCCAGGAAAACTTAGCCGGAGACCATAACGCACTATTGGTGATATCGTTCATCGTATGTCCACTGTCAATCACCGGGAAAAGTTCCTCCGGTAAAGCCTTTGCCTTGCCTTTCCCCTTCCCATCTACATCCATAGGCACACCAAAGTCCAGCTTCGATATGAAGCCATCCCTGGGTATGCTCCCGGGTACAAGATGACCATCAACGGGAGGAACTGCACCGGTCGAGACAATAGCACTCAGCCAACTCAACTTGACCACCGGTGTCCCCCATTCGCATGCTTTAACGAATTTTGGTCCGGCACCCGAAGGACAGAGCAAGTGGGTCGTACGTTTCGAAAAGTTGGGCACGAGACTCACGCCCAATGCCCGGAGAAGTCGTCGCAGTCCGCAAGATTCCGACTGGTCAAAACCAGAAAGGCTGAGAATAATTTTCTCGGCACCTAAGATTGAATGTTAAATTGATTTATTGTCGAGAATGGACGAATAGCCATACCGGGAATGGGAACCTCGATTGCAAGCGGAGTGAAAGATATATCTTTGTCAGGTGGGAGCAGTCGATCTTCAAAGATACATCGTTCCAGCCAACACTCCGTGCGATATTTCAATCTCATTACTGGGTCCGTCTCCTCACGATACAACTTGCTTCCACTGGGAGATCGTTATTACCAAGGCCGGGTAAGCAAAAATCGGACATACCTGACCAAACGAACAATAATAAAATCTACTTCCTCATCGAGACCGGTGACCATTAGCCCCCCATAAGATTCGACAGCGTGTTTCACATTTTGAGATTTCGCTTCGCCTAGTGCACTAAACTTGTAACCAGCAAACATTGAGATTTTGGATGGCCCTGCAACAGGTTCCCCGACAGATGCAGAGCTTTCTGCATTCTGAATTGCGGGTAAAGGAGTCCCTGACTGAACGAAAATATTTGTACTTGTCGTTGTCCTCCGGAATGGCTGTGCTCTGCCCACAACACCCTCGCTTTCGTCGAGTTTGGCGGGCGTGAACGAGTTGGTGCGCTTGAATGCAGATATAACACTTCTCCCGGGTCCTACGCCCGGAGAGTCTGCCCTTGTGTGGGATACTGCTGGTGCAGAAGTTGTCCGCACTAATTCCGTTCCAGAAACTTGATAACCGCGTCTGTTCAGAAGGCTGCCCCATATCTGAAGCGTTACTGCCGGAAGAACTTTGACTGAGGCCACCTCTTCGTCATCATCGTGCGGAGAGGTCTGTTGTTGAGGTTGTGATGATGTTGCCTCGTCTACGTCAGGTGGGGAGTCCGACGGCGGAGGGGAAGTTGGTGCTGCTGTCGGGAGCTTTCAATAAACGAACTTAAGTACAGAACTCTGGCTATACCTTCTGGTAAAGCTCTCCGTTCTGGCCGAGGTCGGCCTACTTCGTATCGACCCTCGTCAAAGCGACCTAACAATGAGATTCAGACAGTTTGAGTATACTCCATGTGCTTGACGCACCACCAAACTCAACACAGTCCCAGAACCAGTCCTCCCAAATGAGGTGGATAGCTGCTTCTTTCCTCTCATTGAACTTGGTAGCGTAGCGCATCTTGTCCGTTTCCTCGTCACCCGAACACAGAAGATGTGTCACCTTGACGGGACGCTCCAGGTTCTTCATATATACACCGCCATGCTTTGTTACGAGTTTGTTGATTTTCATGCGCCGCTCCATGTCTGTAATGCCAGATAAACATAGGACGATGTCCGAAAAGATGGGCAGGCGATGAGCGACCGTACTCTGATGTCGAGTGAGAAGAGCGACAAGAAAGTAGAATATCAACCACACCTCTTCGAAATCGACATCATCCCCGCGCAACCATACGTCGTAGCTGTCGTTTATCCACGAAGGCTTCATGATGGGTATCTTACGCTCCAGTGCACACTATCGGAATCTAAGTCAACAATTCGGCATTATACGTCCGTCCTACTTGCCATATACTTTGCGCCACCATGATCCTCTGCTATCAAGTGCGTTACTCTGTCCGTGAATGCACTGACATGGGTTGCTCCCAGCTCGGCGGCCTTCCTGAACAATGAGGGCTGAAGCGCATCAATTTGACGACGAGGTCCAGAAGTGACCGATCCGCACCTTGTCCTTGATGCCGGTGGCACAGAGAATCAGGTTCTTGAATGGTCTGGGGCAGAAATCAAAGATAGCAGTGTCGTCGCTGCCGAACTGACTGTCTGCAGCGAGCAATAGTTCAGATCTGTCGCGAGTCAAGGCGGGCGCTGGCCGAAGCTTGACATTGGGGACCTAGACAGAGACTGTAAGCCTGGACAGCAGGAAAGTGAACGCACGGACCTTGCTCGACTTGTTTGTTCTCCGCCGCATCCTGCTCTCGAGTTTCCAACAGACGCGACATGTTTCCCATCTCAGATCTACCTTAGGGCAGGCCAAGACGCGCCGCTATCCGAATATGGTAATTTCCTAATGACCTCTCTTATACTGTTCATAATTAGTGCCTATGCGCGATGCAATTCTACTCTCCTTACCATTGCTAACTGACTGGAACAACCAGGAGATCGTTGGAATTCGAGTAGTAATGAATTCAAGGACGAGCAAGGGCCAAGAACATCCTTCAAATGGGCATAGAAACCAAACTGACGCGTCTACTCTGAACAAACTCCTGAATAAGCATGATCAGGATTCAGCCCTCAATGAACTTCAGTCAGACTATCAAGGAAGCGCACAGTGAATGTATTGTGATATATGTACTCGACAAAAAGTCAGAAACAGCATAATAGACATTGCAAGATGAAGGAGGATAGGTGTCGCGGGCGTCGTGGGTTCATTAAAGGTCGTCAAGACAGCATACTACATAGCAAGAGAAATATAATGTCAGAAGAACAATATTGCATAGAAGCAAAGAGAATTAAGGGGGAAGAAAATGCGCAAATGATAAATGGTCCAAAAAGATCGCTATAAATGCGAATGCAATGAGTCAATTGGCAGTGAAGCCAATGGCAGTAAGGACTCAAGGGGAGTCGGGAAGGTTACCACCTAAGGGACGTCAGAGTCGAGGAAGAAGAAATCTCCCTTCAAGTTCAAAAATGCAAGGAAAATAAATACTCCCAGTGTTTAGCCCCGAAGTCTAATTGTCTGGAGCTAGATGCACCGCACCAAACCAAGATTAATGAGGGAGGCCGGTCTACCCCCCTTTACACATTGTATCACGAGAGGGGTAGAGGGATAAATAATCAAACGCGTGCCAGCGAAGCAACAACCCTTAATTCTTCTTACACTTCTCTCAACTCGAGGGACTCCAAGACTCGTCCAAGCCGCCCGCCCAAGGCATGCCTAACGGGCTCATTGGTGGACTCGACATACTGCTTCCACTCCCGTCTCCCACTCTCTCAGGTGCCAAATGGGCCACCGTCGGACTTTGCAATCCTGCATCTTCACTAATAACTCCTAGTTCAGGACCGTAACCATGACCGGCACTAGCATTCCCGCTCGAACTTCCGTCTCTTGACGGATGCGTTCCATCACTTCCGCTCCCGCTTCCACTTGTATTCCTTGCATGATGATTATTAAAAGCCGAAAGAGCAGGTGAGATTGGACCCCCATGCCCTAAACCAAGTTTACGATCATCAGAAGTTATACTCCCAGACCTGGCCAAAGATAGAAGATTACTGCTCCCGTCACTCGCAGAGCGTGCAGATGGACGCGACGAGTTAGAGCCATATGATAAATCTTTTCTGGACACCGGCGCGGATCCCGTTGATCGAGGAGGCGATGAAGTCCAATGAGAACGCATGGAATAAAGCGAGGCTTGCTCAGACGTCAAGTCTTGTTGATGGACGTATTGTGGCTGTAAAACAAGTTAACGTCAGTGCCCAGCACCTGGTCGTTTGAAAATGATACACTTACAAGTCCGAAAGTTGTCCTTCTGCTATGTTGTTCGCCGGCGCCGCCACTACCACTACCCGAAGCCATAGACCTCCAATTTTCACCCGCCGCAGGTGGTTCATCTTCCAGAACATCAATCGTAATCCCAATTCCAACACCATTGTCTTGGTCACCAGCAAACGATCCGGGAGACGGTATAGTACCACTGGACAAGTCCGCCCACGACTTCGGTGTTGGTATGACTGCCAGCCGAGGTTGGAAAACACTTGACTTTGTATTGTTTACTATCGTCGCATCCGAAGAACAAGAACCGAAAGACGAAAGCGCTGAAGGGGCCGGCATATCAAGGATATCAATACCCGAGGATAAAGTCTGACCAAAGGAAGGCCCGGCTTGTGAACCTGTTTGTGCAGGAGCTGTGCGTTGTTGGGTAGGTGTAGCTGATGGTGAACTTCGACCAAGCTGGGAAGGCACGGACGGTCTATGCTGGAAACCAGTCGGTCCAATAGAAGGTGGCGGTGTATGACCAGTTGCAACATCCGAGGGCGTAGGAGCTCTTGGTAAAGGCGACGGACTTGGTGTACCAGATAAGGACGAAAGGGCATCATGGTAAACTGTTCCACCTGAATTCTGACTTTTCCCACTGACGCTAGAAATAGGTCTCGAACCGTCTGGACCAAGGCCAACAGAAGGGCCTGCCCTTGTTCTGGCGACCTCAGTCATCGGAGGAATTGCGGGGAGGGCTCGCAAACGTCCTTGTTCAATATCCGATTCCGATAGCGGCGAAGCTTCCAGGAGAGGTCGTTGTTGATATTGTGATGAACGCGGACTTTGACTCCGTCGCCAAGTCAGTCTACTAGCTATGGCACCCAAGAATGATGTTGAGGCTCTACTCGCGTCTGCCTCTTCCGTGACCGGCGATGATGTAGAAGGTGATCTGGGACCGAGTTCCTCGATACGAACTCTTCTCGCTGTCAATAGAGTTACATTCTCGTCCGCGTCCGGAGGAACGCTGGATGAGCGATGGGATTGTTCAGACAATCGCTGTCCAAATGGTGGATGAGGCAGAGCGACATCTGAAGATCTCGTAGCGGGATCAACGAGTCGAGGAGGGGGTACGAGTGAATACGCATAGGCACCAGAATATTCACCGTCTCCATTCCCAGGTGGCAAAACAGATTCATCGTTTATCTGCTCCATTTGTTCTGGGGTCAAGATCGCGCCACCTGACATCCCATATTCATGTTCTTCACGAATAGGCCCGATTCTGTTCTCGATCCTCGACGGATCGCCTTCAGGAAGAAGTGTACCGTAAAACTCTGTTTTGGAGGATCCAACACTTGGTTTAGAGCTTTGACTGGGGTTAGATGAGGTCCCACGAGATGAGCCGGATGAGCCGAGATTTGAAGTACCAGGAGGTGCAGGTACGCGAGGACCTTTTGGAGGGACAGGGGGCTTTACACCCACTTCCGCATACGCAGCGCGACTGGGGTCAGCTTTCCCTTTCCCTTTCCCTTTTCCTCGAGCGTTCCGTGCATAACCGCTTGGACGAAGGAACGAATCACCTTCTTCGCCGCTATGTCTAGGCGAGCCTTCACCAGGTTCACGGGCAGCGCCTTCACGTGGAACAACAGCATAATCGGTACCAAGGTTACGATCGTTTGTGCCTGACCGACGCCGTTTGCCTTTGAAGAACAGATACGCGGCAAAGATAAGGACGAGAAGGAAGATGAATCCAAGAACGCTAGCAACGATAACTCCAATAAGCTGGCCTCTGGTGAGTATGCCACCACCGGGGGTGGGACTCGGAGTGATTGTTGGTATCACTGCGGTTGATGACGATGAGGTTGATGTTACAGGGGGTGTAGTAGGTGATGAGGTTGTAGAAATTGTCGTAGAAGATGTTGTAATAGGTGTCGCGGAGGATGTTGTAGAGGGTATCGCAGATGTAGTAGAAGTCGTAGATGTTGAAGGAGGAGGCGTCAAACCACCATAAGTCCAATCCGGGCCCAAAGGAATCTACACCATGTTAAGTAACCACAATATCGTTAATAAGATCTTGAAGCGGCTTACGCTTGGACCGTAATAAGTTAGGGGCAGGAACAGGATTGTCGTGGAGGTTGTAGGGACTCCGTTCACATCCGGAACCACGGTGGGAACAGGCGTAAGCCAAGGGGGGAACTGTTGCGTCGGTGCAGCCATTCTCTTGGCTCAAAACCGAGGCGGGATTTTCCTAATTTTGTGAATGTTTTTGTATATTTTAGTCAGAGTAGGGTTCCTAAAAAGTCGTCAGTAGTGAGCGTGGAAGATTCTGTAAAATCCGTCAAGTAAAGTCGACATCGACAAACATAAGACCTGCTCACTTGTACAATTCTGGTTTTAGAAGGGGTTATATCGCGGACAAGAGGGGAACGCTGAAGCGAGGAGGAGTGGTGGGAGAGAAATAAGGGACGCCCAAGTTGAACTTTGATCACGTGAATTTGAGTGTAGATTCCCGCTTCCCTGGCGTCTCTGACCCCGCCTTACGACCCTAGCTTTCTCGATGAGTGTTTGTTTCGTCACCGTTCTGGCCACGCTGGGAACCGCAAGGCCATGCTGCAGGGCACGTTTTGCCAGTTTTCAGCCTTGAGTCTTTCATTCAGGGTGATCTATTTATATCTGCTAATCTCATTTCGATCATCCATTCATCTCATCATATCTAAATTGGCCATACCCCCCGCGATCATGATCATAGACCGTCCGCATACGACCTGAGGCTTAAATATCTCATCGATGGCTGTGTTTAAAGTCTTGCTGCTGCTAGTCTCCCCTTAGGCATGGTATAAGCAACACGTGCCGGTGCTTGTCACGGACCACTCAATACAAGAGTTTAGAGAGGCCCCAGCAAATGCCTTCCATGAGCCAGGCTGTCTATGTATCCAAAATTCAGGGGTGTATACTCGTGAAATACTCATCCGGACTCGTGCCCCACACGAACAACCCACTTTGACTGTGCACACTCACTCAGATGACATTACGTTATTCACGCCGCAGCATTCTCCCTAGTGCAGTACTAGTGTTAATCTCGTCTTTTCCTGGTCGTCCCTATTGATACCGCTGCTCATCTACTTCTCTTCCGCCATGTTCTCTCCCTTCTTTCGTTCTGTGCAAGCCGGCCGAGCCGAGCTTACTTTCCTACCGCCTACTCGCATATTGTCTAACGTGGCTGGCCAATACAATATCATACTCATACCCTACCATAACACACAGGACACAAAGATGAAGGTATAACATGTAAATCAAACAAGGTAGGTTACTAGTGCCCAGTTTTCTAGTCGCGGACCGCAAATCTCATCCTAGTTAGTCTCTAATCATTATGACTACACGTGTACTCACATTCTATTTCTACAAGAAGTAATGAACGGATGAAGTAATAAACGGAAGAACTTATAAACTG
Organism: Agaricus blazei; assembly: GCA_029719445.1. Classification (NCBI taxonomy): domain Eukaryota; kingdom Fungi; phylum Basidiomycota; class Agaricomycetes; order Agaricales; family Agaricaceae; genus Agaricus; species Agaricus blazei. The sequence continues at coordinate 277,591 of SSNC01000011.1, forward strand.
CCCTTCTAATGAAACACATGGCCTGCACCAAACAGTACTCAAGACCTATTCATAAGCTAGTTCCGAAACTCCCCACTGACAGAACCTTCCACATGTTACCTATCAAAACTTTTTCACAGCGTCCACCACGCTGGACAGGAGCAGAAGAAGAAGCCACGTCAAATTACTCCGGGTCTATCCCCCAACCTGTCAACTATCATTCCCGTCCCAATGGCGGGTCGGCAGAGGTTCAACTAATTCACCTCTAGCAACACTCCCTTTTCCCACCCCCAACAAAAGAAGCCGATCAGTATACAATTTCCCTAAGAATAAACATCAAGCTGAAACTCACACCGAAGGTTAAATGCCAATTCATTAGATAAAAAAGAAAACAAGGGCCACTAGTGACTTCAACTTCATGTCGTGACCGCCAAGCCATCGGCTTTCTCCAGATACATTTCTAATAAAAAAAAAAACAAAACACCCACCCCCACGACAATTTCGACTGAATGCAACTCGTAATCAATCTTGATAGATCACCAGGTACGCAAAATCAAATCAAGGGGAGTTATGGTACAACTGTTACATTCCAACTCGCAATTGTATTTTTTTTTCCACTCTTCTTACCCGGACAGTCATCAATAATCTGTCATCACCTCGTCCCGAGAAAACAACAAACCTCCACCATCCAAAAACCGCCTTGACACTTGACCCCCATCTCACCTCACACAAACCCAGAAATACCCATTCAAAACATCTCAAGTCTAAAAATGGAGCGATGTTCTCGGGGAAATCACCGCCTTCTCCAAGTACCGATGGGTCCAGAATTAAAATTGAACAAAAAGTCCCACAACTTACCTGTCATTCTCCAACACTTTTCCATGTGAAAGCCCCGCATGTTCACTAATTCAGGGGTTCAGGATCACACGAAGTAATGGTGTGTTCTCATCAATGTATAGATGGAAAGATGTTGCATGAGGGAGCAAGTATCGAATGAGGGAAAGATGCAGAATTACACCTATGACGATCGTGATAACTATAATTAGAATGGTTAGTATGCTACATGCTCCATGTTCACCCACACTATGGGCCGCTAAAAATCTGATTGTTGTGAATTGCAACCGAACAAAACGTATTCAGTTCAGAGGCCGAGACCGTGAAAAATGCAGACACACGTTTCATATATTAATTAGTTATGAATGTAACGAAATCATGAGAAAAAGAGACAGGGGAAGGAGTACAGGTAGATAAGTGGCTATGCAGCAGGAACGCCAGGTAGAAAAGAGAAGGAAAAACGTAAATATAAAATGTCATTAGCAACAAACAGGCACCATTCAGTACGTTTTAATAACCCTTTCTGCGAAAGCAATCGGATAACGGAGGAAACGGAGACAACATAGCAACGACATGCACTTCGACGATTATTATATAGAAAAAGGGTGAGAGAGAGATAGTAGAGGTTAAGGCAGAAGGCGATAAAGAAACAGCAAAAAACAAAAAAGCAACATCTCATAACCGAGAAGCGATAGGGAAAGAGGTATCCGAAGAATAACGAGGACGATAATGCGAGGAAAGGAGAAAGAAAATACGTTTGTAGAAAAAATTTGCGGTATAAAGACATTTGAAACAGATTTGTGCGGACGACAGCAATAGCAACGACATTTGAGAACACTTGATGCGAGGAACCGATGAACTGGGTAATCGATGGGGAGGCGTGTAAGAGACAGATAATTCCACTAATATGCAAGAGACGGCAGAAACCTCTATAGAAACCATCAGTCAATCATGTAAAATCGCTTAGGAAAACAACAAATACCTAAAATGGACAACAGGGAAATTAAATCGCCCCGTTTTCTCCTTTCAAACATGTTTTTTTTAAAAAAAGCAGCTTTCTTCGCAATTCACATACTCATCCTATCCACTTCGGGACTCCCGCTGGAATCCGATGAGTTTGACATTGTGTCCGCACCCCTATGAGCCATGTCTCTCACCGTAGCATGCATATACGATGACGACGATTGTTGACGCTGAGGTCCAATTGCGAACCTTCCTTCTCCCCCCGATCCATACATGTTCGACGGTGAGGGAAACGAAGGCTGTCCAAATGTCGGTTGCGTAGGTGGCCTAGCAGAGGTTTGACTATGACTAAAATATGATGAATGTGAGGGAGGAAGAGCAGAGGTAGAATAGTGTTGTTGATAATATGAGGACGGTCCCAAATAAGGTGTAGAAGTCGATGAAGCTGTAACTGTAGCACCAATGGCAGAAGGGGATGAACCCGCGATCACAGACTGAGGATTAGCAGAAGTTGTAGTAGTAGAGGTACGTGGTGTGAGATGATGATGGTTAGGGCTGCGGTGGCGATGATGAAGCGTGGAAGACGAAGAAGACGCCTGCGCTAGTTGTGGTGGTGCAGAAACCGTCGCTGTAGACGTAGGATAATCCAGCTCGCCTACGGGTGTCGATGAAGGAGGAGTACCAGCGGGAGGTGTCCCACCTACAGGACTGATGCTAGCAGCAGCCGAAGCGCCACCGGAAGTTATGCCAGTGGTCCCGGGTATCGAAGGTTGTCCGAGAGTGAGCCTCGTATAAGGACCTCTCCTCGTACCTTTCCCCCTTTTCCCCTTTGATCGGGAAGATGAAGCACCATCATCGACATCTTGCTCCCCATCGGAAGAATCTACCACCTGGTTACCGATACCACCAGGGAGGTCCCGAGTCCCGTTATAAGGAGCAGCATTCCTCCTCTTACGTCTACGTTCGCGTTTGTAGCCTTCACCCTTGGAAATATCGACAGACCAATACCGTCCTTTTCCAGGTTCTGTGATGGGTCGGTCGCAGGAGCGGAAAACTTGATTAAGGGACAAATTGTGTCGAATTGAGTTCTGAACCCTGGGTCAGGATCGGGCGAAAAAAAAAAAAAATTGACGCACCTTCCAGGCCGAGCTTCTTAGACTGGCAAAATAGATAAAGCGATCCTCTAGGGCTTGATAGATCTCTTGAAGTGTCAACCTGCCTCTTGGACTTCCATGTATGGCAAGCTTAACGAGAATTGGTAACGGTTGCTGAGGCTTCTGTCCAGGCGGCGGGTCGGGTAAAGCCCACAGGTCAACCGGTGTCCCATCAGCAATGCCAATCTGCATCCTTAAATACCTGTCCGTTTCATGCCACTGACGCGTGCGTTCAGGTGGCTCAGGTGGGGGTTCAGATACTTGAGGCCGAGGCTGGTCCGGTTGTTCAACGTGGATCTGAGGGGAAGAGGCTTCCGGGCCCGTTGACATGGGTGGTTCCACTGGAACCGGAGGAAGAGAGGGAGAGTGAGAGTGAGAGTAATGCTGCACCGGGGTATAGTGACCTTGAGCTACACTGAGATCGGAGCCATCAGAGGACGGTGAGCTAGGTAGGTCTCGTTGGAAAGGAGGAGCAATGGGAGGACGGGGAGGTTGAGGCGGAGGGGCATAGTGCGCAGACTGCTGGTAGTTGAAATGGCGCTGCGCAGCGATGGCGAGAGGAGGTGGGGCAGTATAGTGGGGAGGGATGTACGGGGAGTCGTTCATGATATCTGGTTGCCCAGAGGGGTATGACAGACGACTGTATTCGGGTGTATAGCCATCATCGTAAGCGTGAGTGTATTCACTCGCATAAGCGCGGTGTCGATTCGCCTGGACACGAACCAAATTAGTCCGAGGTCAATCCGGGGGAGGGTGCGAAAGCGCTGTGGGGCAAGGACTTACGGGGTCGGAGGAGTGAGAGTAGGAGTTGTCTGGGGGAAGAGAGTAAGAAAGAGGGCTCGGATGACCTATGGGCTGATCCTGGCTCCTGGGGGGGAGGTATGGCTCGTCGGTCAGAGAGAGCACGCGGGAGTCGGGCGAGCCAACGGAGAGAAGGGCATCCCTAGGAGGAGGGTGGCCGAGGGAGTGGGCCTCCGAGCCCTCGGAGGACGAGTAGTAGTGTTCCGACACGGCGTTTTGGTGTGAGGGGAAGGTGAGAGGAATTTGATGAGAGAACATCTGGGGGCGGATAGGTCCGAGGTTTTATGAAAACACGGACCCACAGGGACAAATGGGGTGACGCGGGTGATGCCAGCGAGGGAACACATGACCGCGGCGCAACAAAGCAAGAGTACAAGGACACGGCGGACAAGGGTGAGTGGGGCTGGACGACGGATACAGGCACACGGCAACATACCATGGGCGAGCCTACGGACATGAGGAGTAGCATAGACAGGGCGGGCGGACAAAGCAGGGGCAGGGCGAGAGGACACGCGGAGAGAGAGCAGCGCGGGGGAGGGTAGAGAACTGGACACACAGAGGCTGAACCGGGGGCCTTTTATGCTGGCGAAGGGTGCCTGGCCTGCCATCACGCCGCATCAGTGTCTGTGCTGGGGACCTACAGCTTTTTGCCATTAACAGCAGGCGCGGGCGCCGCATGGCTTGGCAGGATTGGGGCGGACCCAGTTCGGGTGGGAACTTTGCTTTTGGCACGCGCTCCATATGGCAGCGCGCCTGATGGCGGCGCCAAAATTGCCAGAAGCGGCAGGTGGCGGGCTTTGTGGACCCCTCCGTCCTCTGTGGGTCCCCCGTGTGTCCCCCAATCCGCCCCGTTCTTTCTGGGCACGATTGGTCCGCACCTGCTTTTTGCCCATTGGCTCCTCCCCGTCACATGACGCCTCCCACGCACTCGCCCGCCACCCGCGCCCGCTGGCCCGCCGCGGCGCCCGCCACCACCCGTCCGCTGGCCGTCCGCAACAGAAACTCACTCACCACTCGTTTCCCGCGCAAGGGCCCCCCTTTTCGCTCCGAACACCCGACGCGCCGGTTAGTGCCAGATCGGGGGTCCACGGCAACGTCCACGGCGATCTCTGTGTCTGTCGATGACGGTGGTGTGAACCTCTTGCCACGCATACCAACTTGCAGGGATCGTTGATTACGTAATACATGCGCCTCCCCGGCTTATCACTGGCTATCAATTCCTCCACATCTCATATACTGGTCATGCTGGCGCCTCTCCGCTCGCTCGGCACAACGTACATCCTGGCCTTGTACCACTTCTGGCCAACATAGCAGCGGGGGCTTGATCGCTTCTTCGGCAACGACCTCCCTTGCTTTGTTCGACCCTTACGTGTCCATGTTGACTCACGCTTACCCTGCGCTTGGACTCTTGGGAAAACTCAAATAACCCAGAACGCTATAATGGCGTATACCAATCGCCGTACTAGCCTGGCATTTATACTATATCCGCTCCCAATTTTTTTTTTTTGCCCGCGTTCACAGCAACTGCCAACTACCAGGGCCCCATAATTAAATTACCTGCGTGGAGAGCCTGCTCTTCGGTCAACTGCTCGCAGGCGCTATCGGATCTTCGATCATTGCCGAACCGCCTCACTCGATACCCTCACACGTGAAACCGATTTCCGGTTTACACGTCAAGATCTATGACAGCCGTCGATTTATATTGAAATGATCCTTCTCTCTTGAGCCTTTTTGTCATCCCTTGCCATGGCTACGAGGTCCTCTGAACAAAGTGGCGCGCTGCTTACCACGTAGTGTCAGAAAAACCCAATTATACAAATATGGTGATTTGGCTTCATCACAGCACTGATAGGGCTATGCTCGTGCGATTTACTGTCATCTTACCGTCACCTCACTCCTATCAATCGGTGCCATCTGATCATCCAGGAGTCCACTTACGCGACGCTTCCTGTTGCAATCACCGCCTCAGAAACGACTATTTGCTTCCGCTTAATTCCCTTGGATTTTTCTTCTCCACAGTCCACGATACCAAAGATGGCTTGCCTGTTGCTCCGAAATTCTTCATATTCGCTTCAAGATATCATTCCGAACAAACGCATCAAGCCACAGAACTAGACTCTCTAGCTGCAACGTATTTTTAGATAGGGAAAGGGACCGACTCTTAGCCTATCACGAGGTATCATCTGGACTCAGAGTAATAGCATAGATGTGCCCGAAACACCAGTAGCTCCTCTCTAATCATTCTTCAGGTGTATCAAACCACTCCCCGTAAAAATGATGATAGATCTTGTTCAATTTCACCATATTTATCCAATTTATCGAGTTGAAACTGATTTTAGAATGTGAGCCTTTTCTAGAAAGAACATAAAGCTTTTTTTTGCTCCATTAAAGGGTACTCGTATTGTAACCCCTGCCAACGCTCTCTGGGAATAATGTACTTGAAAAGTCCGCCAACGTGTTTTTGCACATGTGCACCATCGTAATAAGTGGGAGGGGCGCCGCTGGACTGTGATTGGTGCAATTTTTGACCCCCGCGAGGATTTCGGAAAGAGCTTGAAAATCGGACAGCAGATATGCTCACTATCGTCAGTATCTGGACCTAAAGTGGTAACTTACTGTTTTCAAGCACAGTAACGAGAGCAGTGGGGCCATACACTACAATTTCTTATGTTATCACCGCTCGATTGACCGCAATTTTTGGGAATGCTTGTGGAAAACAGCGTTTTGGGGTTAGAGAGAAATAAGTGGGAGAAAGAGGCGTATGGAATCTCTTACGAAAGTCCATATGGGACCGAATGTTGTGTCGCCTGCTGCGGTAGGGAGTAATACTGCACTGAGTCCGATGTCGCGTTAGGTCGGCGTTATCCCCAAAAAGAATTGAGAAAGAGCATAGCAGCGGCTTTTTATCCTTCTGTTAGTATGAAGACTTAGGGTCATTGAGATTTTTCCGTAAATGTGTCAGAAATGGATAAAGTTTTACGAACGCTTCAACGTTCTGAAAAGAATATACCTAGGTTTCACCAACGTACCTAGGTTTCGTATATGAAACTCACCATGATTCACGATGTGCTCGGAAGAGCAGTGATACGCCGACAGAATCTCATATCTCGTTCTCATACGGCGTATATCGATGAGTTAATGTGGGCGCATCAACCCTCCTGCATCAAAAAAATCCCATGCCTTGATAAACTATATCATTAAGAAGCAAACACTGAGTAGAAGAAGGGTTTAGTAGATAAGACCGGTATATTCAATCCGGCATATCAAAAATACAGATAACGTACATCAGAAATAAAGTAGTAGAAAGTCCGTACAATTTCATTGCTACCAATCATTATTTGATCGGCTACGCTTGAGATCACTTCGCCGCATTTTATCGGCTTTTCGTCTGACTTTTTCCGCTTTTTGGAAATTTTCTACTTTCTTTTTTTGAGCCTCTGAGGGCTCGTTTTTGATGAGAGCTTTTGAAGCGGCTAAAATCGTCGCGTGTAACTTGACGGAGTATATATAAGCATTTGTATGATTTTTCTGGCCAAGATTGGGAATACCGACCTTGGCTAAACAATCCTCGACGTTCTGGGCCTGAGAACGCGTCGTGGTTGATGAAACTTGTATGGAATGAGACGAAGAGACGTAGTACGGCTGAACCAGATGAAACGATATGAAAAAGACATGGACTCAGGGATAGACACCTACGCATTGTCGGAGTTCGGATCTTGCCCATGCAGGAATCCAAGAGCTGTTTAGCGAACACTTGACCACAGCCTTCGTGTTCACTTTGTTAACATTCTATGTAACCCAATAGCAACAAGAGCATCAGCTTCCCTCCGATCAAAGCGCTTCATTCGCTGAGTACCTGACCGCCGGGACCGGAACTTCTTGCAAATTGCAATTCAACAGAGTTTCTAGGTATTGTTGCTGCTTGGAATTCGGAAATCCATAACCGCGCTTTTGCGGTATCCTCCGGCGTTTCTAGCACACTAAGACTCGGAGGGGTCGGAAGAGAACTAGTGTACCGGCATAATAGACCCTTGAATGGCACGCGTAGACTTCGAAGAACCGCAAGAGACATGTTCTTCGGTGAATATGGACGTTTCTGTTAAAGGCGATGTCAAACAAAAGCAAATAAAGCTATGTATAACTCACTGTCCAGAATCGCCGTCGCGCCTTGATTCACAACTACCATGAGTGCCCGCATGCCCTTCGTGCCCCTTGGTTCCGCTCCACCCAAGACTCCAGCACCTGGACCTGTGCCGTCGTTTATCGCGAACCTTTCTCACCCTTTACATCGTGGATCTGGTCAACTGGACGCAGCCAACCCCCTCCCGCTCGCAGGTATCCTCGGACAACGAACTGTATCGCATGGCGCCTCTGCTTCAAAGAATATTTCTAGCCTTGATATTATTCGCTCTCAGACTACAGCCCCTGCAAAACGCGTTTCTCCGACAATCCAGCTAGGAGCTGATCAGCAGACGGGCGACAATAATCTTGACAGAATTATTTCCCCCACCCCGCTTCGTGTCTCTGACCACAAGTCGCCTTTGTTAGCCTCTTCTGCTGAGAAGTTCAAGACTCCCGATCATCAATTTCACTATAATGACTCTTTTGGAACGTCCCCGGACCACTCTACAGGCTCTTTTGGGTTTTCGAACGCGCATATATCCACCGACGCACATCAACGAGGGCCCCCTGTTCATCAATTGCCTTCTCCCGTCTCGTTTGATCAATCCAGACCCCCTACTGATCACTTCCAACTGAACACTACTGCGTCTTTCCAAACTTCCACCCCCTATATGCGCGGTCATGAAACTGAATTCATCCGAGCTCAAAGAGTTTTTCCGCAAAACAATTATGGCCAGAGGAACCGTCATGCGGTGCAACAACAGGTTGAAACTTCGATGATCCGCAAACGCTCTCGGGAACGTTATGCGATCGAAAACTGCGAACAAGATCAGACCAGTAAACGTCAAAAGGTCGCACAACATCTTCAAGTATTTGATTTAATGGTCTCATCGCTATCTGCTATTCTAATGATCGAAAGGATGTTGAACGTCCCACTGATGTTTCAACTCCTGTCGACCATGTTGACCTTGCAGGATCTGATACCTTGTCTCATCAATGCGTATTAAGTCAAGTATTTCCTGGTGAAGTCGAGAATTTCTTGCGTGGTCGAATGGAAGACTTTGGTAGTCGGGTTCGGTTTTGGCAAGACGCTTCTGAAGAAGAGTGGGAGCAAGGTCTCGAAGGTGTGTTACAGCCTGCAAGTGAAGCTCACGCATTACTCAGTCGACCCACAGAACTCAAGGGAAGGTTTAGCAATCTGCTGCAAAAGGTATCGAGTACCCGTTTCTAGGATTTCCATTGTGAATCTCACGCAAATCGTCTCATAGACCGAGGACTATATGAAGTATTTGTACCCGGGGTGATTCCCTAGTGTTTGCTGATGAATTTCTAGGAGGAAACATAAAGTGTTTACCAAACTTGAAGACCGTATAAAACAACATGAGGAATTACTGATAGATCGTGAAAAGGCGTTGCAAGCTGCGAAGGAAAATATGCTTGATATCTGTAAGAACGTGGTGGCCGGGTGAAGAAGGACTGTGCTTCTGACGAACGGGTATTCCTCCCGGATTCTTGTTGCTCTCTTTCTAAATTAGTTGGTCTGTTCTGAGATCGGTGTTTTCTTTCATTGCTTTCGATGTTCGATACCGACTGATTAACGTTGCAAATAATGAATACATTAGTGCTTGTACATTCAGCACCGGTTTCGATCTGAACCTTACTTTTTACTTCAACTCTGGCGAACGAAATGATTAAATTCAAACCTCCTGAAAGTTTGGGATATTACAAAGTTGGATCGCAATTTATAATTATCCCAGATTTCGAAATTCATTCTATCAGAAGGAATGACGGAATCCACTGTTTGTATCCTTTAAAAGTCAACAGCTGGATCGTCAGACGTGCAAATCACAGAACATTGGTAATTTGTCTTTTGATGTGAAAGGTATTTCCTTCAATACAGAACCGCAGTAGTGCCCCATAGACTGATGACTGCTGGTAATCGCAAGTACGCTCTACATTAATCCATACGTGATGGACGGCCGGCATGAAAAAATCGGTACCGCCACTGTGACATACCATCGTCTGGATCAACGAATGACAATTCTACGTAACACAACTTCATCGAGTCAACAAACACGGTAGCAAGTTGATCTGGATTGTTGATGAAGTGACGGGCAAGGCGCCGTGAGCAGTGTAGGCACGGGCGTGGGGTCCTGGTGACAGCGCGATCCCTGAGAGAGCCTTTCCCTGCTCTGACATTAAAACGAGGCATGTCTGCATGTGCTAGGTCGTCTCCAGTGGGATAGAAAAATCTTTCAAAAGAAGTAGACCAGCCCCGCCAGTGTTGTGTACCATCCTCGAGCTCATCAATTCTTTTATGCTATGTAGATTGAGATTCGATGAGGGCGACAATTAAAGACTGAACCTTACCTTTCGACAAGCTGGATTCCAATGATCGGAACATTTGATGTCCACTTCAATAGGGCTCATAAACCTTAGATCAATCTTTCCACAGATTGCGGCATAGTCTAATGCCCGGAGCGGCACCTGCTTAAGCTTGCCAAGTGCCAAGGACTCTTCGTAAAGCTCTCCCTGATAGGCAGTATCAGTGTAGCTAGACAAGATAGATGATAGAACAACTTACAAAAACAGCGCCCCGCAACTGACAAAATGGAAATATAGATCCAGGCTTATTAAAGCGCGTGGTCATGAGGTGAAAGAAGGGCATAGTCCAGTAATGTTCAGTACAAAAGAAAAATTTCCGGCACACATTCTGCATGGAACTGCAGTATAACCTGAGCCGTAGTTCGCTATCGGTGATCACAAAACGCTCATCACCCGGCCAGGAGAGCAAAATATTGTCACAAAAACCAGGTCCACTTTTCAAACGACCATACCTGATACGTTCTCCACCGGTCATATCCTCGAAGTCATCGGGGACTTGTTCCGCGATCCTCAACGACGACTGGGCTTGGAGTTGCTCCGCCTCATGTGTAATGGTCTGACAAAATTTGGATCGTTTGAAGTCGAAGAGGAAGTCAAAAAACGATTTGTGGAAATATTTGAGACACTCTTTATCTGCCTCCTCGGGTGCGGGAACCTTTACGACGGCGTGTAAATGAGAAACAGCGCCATAAGCAGCATCCTCAGTCAAGCCCAATCTGTTGCATTGTAAACGAAACGACTCGGATCCCCAACCAACTGTTGAACAGGCAATTAAAAGCCTTCTTGTGTCAATCATGACGTCCGCGGGAATACTGGAGAGGATCCTCGCATACAATGCGTCAAGCTGGGCCATGGGATGGCTTCCCACTTCTACACCATCCTGATGACTGGATTCAATGGCCTCGAGCACATGACGAAGCCGGGCGACAGGGTCCCTGTAGTGTAGATCACCGGTATACCGGACCGCAGTGGAAGCGTACGCAAATAGCCCACCCGCCGCGGTAGCGATTCTTGTAAATTCGAGCTCGGAAGGCCACTCTCGCTTCCACTTGAGTGTAGGATATGCTATTTTGATTTTGTTGAGTTCGTCGCGGAGATATCGTTGAACATCTTCACATGCTTCGTCCGAGTCTATCATGATTTCTTCCTTTGAGTACACAGGCGCAACCTCCGTATCATCAAAAAATGAGGTAATGTGGGGTTCCGGACGACTGGCAATAAACCATACAATGGGCGAACTAGGGTAGTTGAGACAAAACCGTGAGATCAATCCAAGGATCTCTTGTTGCGTGACGGGATTTTCGCACTCATCGAGGCCGTCAATGATGATAAGAAATCGACGGGAGGGATGAAATAGATGCCGGAGAACGAATGGTTCAATGATAAACTTTCGGAACTGTGCCGGTAATGCTTTAAGACAGAGAGATGGGTCGCGGCTGATTTCGTCTCGGATGTACTGTTGGTAATGATTGTGGTTGGCTGCGAGTTGGTAGGCAATAGTCGCGAAAGTCTTCGTCCCATCACTACGTCCATTGACAGAAAGGAAGACTGAAGCGTCAGCGGGAACTTCCTCGGCAACCATCTGCATCATAGCCGATTTTCCAACTCCGGCGGGACCGACGACCCACCGCATCTTTTCTTTCCCATTGCACTCAACAATGAATACCTTGCATCTTTCTACAATCGTAAGCCTCGTTCCGGGATGACATCGAGGAGGTGGGTGGCGATCGGAGGAGTCAAATGCCGCTCCGGGTATCGTGTGCTGCAAGAACTTCTCCATGACTGAATAAAACAAAGGTAAGCATATATGCACCGTATAGGTATGTTAACAATGCCCACAGTTGTCTGAGGTCATGCTGTTGTCGATAAACGTATTGTCTGAGAAATACAAGTTCTTAGATCTAGTGAACATGCCTTGACCCTGATGACGCATGGATTGTGAGCTCTAGCTAAAGTATTATTGAAGGCAACTTCAAAGTCCAAGAGAGTAACTGACCGGAACGGTTCCTCCTTGGGGAACCGGCAGTGGCCGTTGATCAAGCAAATGTGCTTGACTGAGAGGTTCTTCCAATTGGCAAAGAATGGTTGATGGTGGAGCAACATGACGGGGCCGAACATCCTGCTGTAAGAGAATAGGCTGAGATGATGTCGAGTCCAGATACGGAATATTTGTAGAGGTGGATGAATGATTGTGAGGTCTCGAAAGTTCCGACTCTTTGTAGCTCGAAGTGGAAGACTGCGCTCCGCAGATCGGGAATGGATTGTCAGGACGAGGCATTGACGAGCGGTCATGTTTGGCGGATGCGGGAGAGAGGTGTAGTCCTGGGATGTCGCGCACAGCCTCATTTCTGGATAGGTGAGGAGTATGTTGCTCAAGTTGTAGAGCAAGGAAACGGGGAGAATGGCGATTGGAAGAGTGAGGAGGTCGAATTATGGACTGTTTTTGACCCATGCTGGGCAATTGGCAGTCAGACTGAATACATCTTATACCAGCGATGAGAGTAAATCGGGCAACAAAGCTGTTAATATTGTGATCGCGGGCCTTCGCCTAGATCGCCGCTTCACAGTCCTTGATCGCCGAGGTTCCTCTTCAGTATTGAACCTATTGAGTACAGCGAAGACTTGAGTTAGCCATGAGTATCAGATCTAGAGGGTCTGTGCTGGGCCCAGAAACTTTTGAACTGACCGAGTCATCCTCCCATTTAGTGCATATATACCGGTTCAATCTATTGACCACTAATACAGTTCTGCGCGTCTTACACTTCGGTAAGATCCACTTACACGGTTATCCATAGACTCTCACTGGCGTTAGAACATCCAGACAAAGTGAAAATACCGCCCAGGTAGACGCGAGAGGAGCTTGCCTCGCTTCCTACTTGAGGTTCGGTACATGACGACCAGAGGGATAAAATAGCTTCATATCAATAGAGGCATTCGATCATTGATCTCCCTCAGGTCTAAGCGAACGAAAATATGCGGAACGTAGACGGGTTGGTTCATTTCGAAAGCATACACTGATTTGAAAGTGTGTGTGCGGGAAAGAAAATTCCTGTATGAAAAGACCACCATCGTCAGTCTACAGGACATGTTATAGGTCGCTCAGAGCATACTTTCAACAGCGGGGAATCAGTGAAAAGTCAAACTCTTTTCACTACACTCCCCATTGAACATTCGCTCCATCACGAAATGATTCCGTATCTTCCTTTCCTTGCCGTGGCTCACACCTACTGGTTGTATGAAGCAATTGAACGCGTCTGGTGTGTGTATAAGTCACCTCCGTATAGGAGGGACGAATGAGGGGAGAGAGAGAGAGTACGTGCAAGATGCTGTACCGGATCAAGCCGAGTGTAGAAAATTGATGGCTCAAACGTTCATCATTGGTTCATCATACGACATCATACGACAAATTTAGCAAGCTTCGTCTCGACAACACTCCAAGTCTTGAGAAGACCAGCAAGGGAATATTCTGGGACCCATCAGGTTGTTTCGAGCTTATAAAAAGTTCTTGTGCCCGGGCATCCGCTTAATCTCCCAAAGTGATGAACGCTCTGTGTGTAGCCTGGCTATCCTAGTTGGCCAACTAACCGTTACACCAAAAGGGACATAACAGAATATCTTAGATATTCTGCAACCGACTAGTATATATGCTGTAAGGCTGAAGCTTACACTGTGAATCAGTCTCGCTTGACCATCATCCTAACTTTCAAGGGGACCTCACACCACAAACATAACGTTAATCGTCACTCGTAATCAGATTTACAGATTATACTACACATCAATCAATACACAGAGGAAGACCCGAATGAAAAAACCTGTATCTCCATTCCGACACACAATCCTCCGGATCAACAAACGACAGCTCCACATAACACATTTCTGTCGAATCAACAAAAACTTCCACAAGCTTCTCAGGATTTTCAGCCAAATAGCGAGAAAACCGTCGCGAGCAATATAAACACCCATAGCCACCCGTAATACCAAGACACACCCAGTGAGAAAGTTTACCTGCAGCAGTATTAAAGCGCAGTATATCTTCACGCGCAACTTCTTCTCCAGAGAGACTTAATAACCTTCTAAAAAAAGTTGACCAGCCAAGTGACGGTTGTGAACCCTCCTCATCGTCGTCTATAAGTTTGAAATGCTATATACTCAAGGTAAGATTCCGTAAACTCGAGGAACAAAAGCTAGAACTGACCCTGCAAGACGAATTCCAAGGATCGGAATGCTCGCCACGCGATTCAGGAGGGGGTGTAAACCGGAACTCAACATTTCCACAGATCGCAGCATAGTCCAATGCCCGAAGTGGCACCTGCTTTATCTTGCCAAGCTCCATGATCTGAGAACGAAAGTCGTCCTGGACGGAGGCCTCAGTAACACAGATGGTATAGAGCATCGATAGACTTACAAACGCGGAAGCACGAAGCTGGTAATACGGAAATCTAACACCAGGAATCATAAATCGAGTGGTCAAAAGATGAAAGATGGAGATGTTTCGAAAGGATCTACGACCAGGCTCAAATTTATAGCACATATCGTCCATCGAAGAGTGATACAGTTTGAGCCTCAACTGACTATCAGTGGTTTGAAAACGCTCATCGCCGGGCCAAGAAAGTGAGATCCTATCACAAGAACCAGGCGCACTTTTAGGAAGACCATAGTAAAGGCTCGTGCTGGCTTCATCGTCAGCGATACGGCCAAAATCATCAGGAACCTGCTCGACAATCCTCCATGAGCACTGGGTCTGCAGTCGCATAACCTCATCTACAGCGGTGTGGCAAAATCTAGACCTTTTGAAATCAAGCAAGAAGTCTTCAAATGATTTGTGAAAAAACTCGAGGGGTTCATCATCCGCGCGATCAGGTGCAGGGACCTTCACAACAGCGTGTAGATGGGAAACAGCACCATAAGCCGCATCTTCAGTGAGCCCCAATTTATTACATTTGGTGCGGAATTTCCCCTTCTCATTCTCCCAGTTGTATGAAGAGTGTATAAGTAGGAGTTTTCTAGCGTCGGTCACGACGTCTGCGGGAATGTTGGAGAGGATTCTCGTATACAGTGCATCAAGTTGAGCCATAGGGTGATCCTCGCCCAGTACATCATTTTTTGATCTGCCGTCAATGGCCTTGAGCACTTGACGAAGCCGAGCGACAGGGTTCCGATAATGAGGGTCGCCGATATATCGAACTACTGTTGAAGCGTAGGCAAATAGCCCACCAGCAGCTGTAGCAATTTTCGTGAACTCCAGCCCAGAAGGCCACTCCCGCTTCTGCTTGAGTGTAGGATATGCGAGTTTGATCTTGTTCAACTCATCGCGGAGATATCGTTGAACATCTTCACATGCTTCGTTAGAATCCACCATGATCTCCTCCTTTGAGTAGGCGGGCATGACATTGATGTCGTAGAAAAATGAGGTGATGTGAGGCTCTGGGCGACTAGCAATAAACCACACGATCGGTGATGCTGGGTATGTGATACAAAAATCCGAGATCAGTGCCAGAAGTTCTGCTTGCGTGAGAGGGTTGTCGCATTCATCGAGACCATCAATGGTGATAAGAAATCGGCGCGATGGATCGAACAAGGAACGATGAATACATGGCTCAACGATAAACTTCTGGAACTGAACCGGTAGCGATTTGGTAAGGAGAGTGGGATCACGACCGATCTCTGTCCGGATGAATTGACAGTAGGGCTCACACTTGGTTGCGAGCTGGTAAGCGATAGTCGTGAAAGTTTTCGTTCCATCATCGCGTCCATTGACAGAAAAGAAGACCGAAGCATCAGCGGGAGTTTCTTCGGCGACGATCTGCATGATTGCCGACTTTCCAACTCCAGCGGGGCCAACGACCCAACGCATCTTTCCTTTGCCATTGCACTGCACAATAAAGGCTTTGCATCTATCAATGATTGCTAGTCGGGTTCCAGGGTGACAGCGTGGCGGCGGATGGCGGTCAGAAGAGTCAAATGCTGCTCCAATTATTGTGTGCTGCAGAAATTCCTTCATGACTGAGAACGATGACCGTCATGATCGATGTGACAAATAAGAATATTGAAAAGACTCACAGTTATCCGAAGTGATGCTATTGTCGATAAATGTATTGCCCGAGAAAGTTAGATTGTGAGATCCGCTGAACATGCCCTGAGTCTGGTAAAGGGTGGGTGAAACCTGTTATAAAGATCGGTACAGGTATTTTGAAAGTCTGAAAGAATAACTTACTGTCGTGGTCATCGCTTGTTCTTGAGGAAAATGAAGGGACTGTTGATCGATCGATCGGCTCTGATATGTTAAGTTTTCCGGTGGACGAGAAGAGATGGAAAGCGGCAGAGCTTGAGGAGGTTGGGCATTCGATGGTAAATGAGTGGAGTAAGATATGGTAGGGTGCGGGTTAGAAATGTTTATATCGGAATGTGTAAGATAGATGGGAGTCTGCGTGTAGTGCGCAGGTGGGTCGGGTTTCGAGAAGTCTTGATGCCTCGGGAGTTCCATCTCGTTTAGAAGACTACTGGAGAGTTGGGATGGAAGGCTGAATAACACGTCGTTGAACAGCTCTTATACTGGTTGTAGAGTCAAGATGAGGGAACCAGCCCTACTGATCCATCGACTTTACGCGCTGGTCACCAAAGCTTCCTCCGCGAACAGAATAAGGAAGGACTGGCGGACCTCAGAACGGCGGCGTCGCAGCACGGAAGAGTTTTCGAAAAGCTGTGTCTGCACGTGCAGCATTCTACTGCACGTCCGACGGTCCGAACACCCGAAGCTAGAAGGGACCTAACGATGAATTACATCATGACCTCTTACCATCGTTGTTTTCAACACAAGGCTGACTGGGATTTCAAAATTGAAACTGGGGTATCATGCCGACCCAGATGATCAATCAACCTCTACCCAAGTTACACAGGAGCAAATAATATCTCCCGGGCTACAATCTACACAACTAATTAGCACATAACGTAAAGACCAGAATGAAAGAATCGGTATCTCCACTTCGACACACCATCCTCTGGATCGACAAACGACAACTCCACATAACACATATCCGTCGAGTCAACAAATACAGTTGCAAGCTGATCTGGATTATTGACAAGATGATGGGCAAAACGTTGTGAGCAGTATAGGCACTCATAAAGTCCACCACGGTCAACAGAATCCCAATGACAAGGTTTACCAGCTTTGACACCGCACTGGGGAATATCCGTATGTGCGATATGATCTTCGGGGCCACTTAGCAATCTTTCAAAGGTAGTTGCCCAGCTCCACGATGGCTCTAATCCATCCACCGCCGCCTTGGCATACCTTTGATGCTGCACACGATAAGATCTGCCAAAATCAACAATCAAAAGGCTGAAACTCACCTTGCAAGACGGATTCCAAGGATCAGAGCACACGGCATCCTCTCCAGTATAGCGAGTGAAATGCAAGTCAATTCTTCCACAAACTGCAGCATAATTCAACGACCGGAGTGGCACCTGCGTCAATTCACCCAACTCCGTGAGCTCGGCTCGAAAATCGCGCTGACATGCCATATCAGTATTGCGGATGGCATAGAACGTAAACCAACTTACAAATGCAGAGGCTCGTAACTCATAAAATGGAAAATCAAAACCAGGCACGAGGAAAGACGACGTCAAAAGGCGAAAGAAAGACACCGCCCGGTAAAATTTTCTGTGAAACTTAAACTTGTGTGAAATTTCGCCTATTGAAGCGCAGTATAGGTTGAGCTTCAGCTGGTCATTGGTGGTTGCAGAACGCTCATCGCTTGGCCAGGACAATGAAACATTGTCACAAAACCCGAGGTTACTTTTGAGATAACCGTAATCCGAGCATTTAACACTTTCGTCATTAACTGCGCCACTGAAGTTATCCATGACCTGCTTCGCAATTCTCAACGCAGACTCAGCCTGGAGTTTCTCAGCTTCGTCTGTAATGCTGTGGCAGAACCCGGATCGTCGAAAGTCGAGTAGAAAGTCAACAAACGATTTATGGAAATATTCAAGATGTTCATCATCGGCTTCGTAAGGTGCGGGGACCTTCAAGACAGCGTGGAGATGAGAAAGGGAACCATAAGCAGTGTCCTCGGTGATCTCCAGTCTATTACATTGTGAGCGAAAATTCTCTTCACTCCAAATGCCTTTTAAAGATACGAGTAACAGTTTCCTAGTGATACTCATAACATCGGCTGGAATGGTAGAGAGGATCCTTGCATACAACGCGTCAAGCTGAGCCATGGGGTGAGCTCTTCCTAATACATGGTCCTTCGGACTAGCATTGATTGCGTCGAGTACAAGACGAATTAGAGCACCAGGGTCCCCATAGTATGGGTCGCCAATAAATTGGACCACCGTTGACACATACGCGAATAACCCCCCTGCGGCAGTAGCAATTTTCGTGAATTCCAGCTCGGAGGGCCACTCCCGCTTGCGTCTAAGATTAGGGTGAGTAAATTTGATGTTATTCAGCTCAGCACGGAGATATCGTTGGACATCTTCGCATGCTTCATCAGAGTCTACTATGATTTCCTCCTTCGTATATGCCGGCCAAACCCTGTCATCTTCAAAAAATGAAGTGATATGGGGCTCCGGGCGACTGGCAACAAACCACACAATGGGAGAGGTAGGGAATGAGAGGCAAAAATTCGAGATCAATGTTAGAAGTGTTCGCTGCGCGGCGGGGCTGTTGCACTCATCGAGACCATCTATAATGAAAACAACTCTACTTGAATGATCGAAGAGGTGTTGGTGGATGAATGGGTCAACAATAAACTTTTGGAACTGCGCCGGTAGCAACTTTCGAAGTAGGGATGGATCCCTCATGGTCTCATTCCGGATGAACTGGCGGTAAGGCTCGTACTTGGTAGCAAGTTGATAGGCAATAGTGGTGAAGGTCTTTGTTCCGTCTCGGCGTCCATTGACAGAAAAGAAGACCGACGCATCTGCAGGAGCTTCCTCAGCGACCACCTGCATGATCGCCGACTTGCCAGCCCCTGCCGGGCCAACAACCCAACGCATCTTTTCTTCACCATCACACTCAGCAATAAAGGATCTGCATCGGTCTATGATCGCAAGCCGAGTTCCTGGGTGGCACCTTGGAGGAGGATCGCGGTCTGAAGAGTCAAACTCGGCACCAACTATGGTCTGTTGCAGAAACTTCTCCATGACTAAAAATAAATAAGAGTAAACAGAACCGTATCAAGATATGACGCGCAGGCTCCTTACAATCGTCAGAAGTGTTGCTATTGTCGATAAACGTATTGTCGGTCAAAGACAAATTGTGGGCACCACTGAACATGCCCGATCCTTGGAAGTTCGTGTGGTATGATGGCTGATTGACACAATTTATCAATATCCCTAATCGGAAAAGAAAGAAAAAAAAGAAAGAAAAGAAACTCACCTGTGGTCTCTGTGGTTGTTGAGCTAATTGATCCTGGATTGTTGAGCCTTCCGGTTGATGAAGAGAGTCAGAAGGCTCAGATTGAGAATTCGACAGTGGGTTACCAAGGCGAAGTATTGGGCTCGGATTAGCCAGACAATGATGAGAATCGAAAGCAGTGTAGACACTCTGAGGAAATTGGGTCGTTGCAAAATGTGTAGAAGGTTGGGGTAAAGGGGCGCTTGAGGCTAGTGGAGGAGGATGGGGGTTAGTGGCCTGCACACGATGCGTGGGTCCAGTAAAAGAGTAGTTTTGATTCGCCCAATGTTGAGGTTGGAGGACAGATTGGGAAGGCAGTGGTGCGTGCATAGGCATGGAAGGTGGAAAAGGATACACAGGATGGTACCCAGCCAAAGAGTTCATAACAGTCGGATCATAGGCAGACAGAGTAGCGTAGTGGCTCTCTGCCTGTCGAGATCTAGCTACAACAGGGAAAAAGTGCGCAGGAGGGGGTGTTGGCAGATGGTGACCAGACGAAGGATGAGACCATGAGGACTCGGGTGGGTACGACTGGTGCGACATACTCAAGTTAGAGTAGGTGGCTGAGCTGTTCAGCCTTCAGATCAGCCACAACCAGGCAATTAGTGCGATAAGGGCCCTGATTTCGCAGGCTTGTTACCAGGCGTCTATTGCATGTAACGTATTGGGAAATCATCTATGCGCCAAAATAGTCGATGTTCAAGCTAGTAACTGGATCCATATTGAGCTCACCGTACTTATCCGTGTATCATGTGCCAGATATGACAAACGTTGTTGTAAAAATTTGTGGAACCTCTAGTCTCAAGTGTATATGCTCATCCTGGCCAATATGACGTTACGACTTGGAGATAATACATCAAAAATTAACTATTGCACAGCGGAGGACCAGAATGAAAAAATCGATATCTCCACTTCGACACACCATCATCCGGGTCGATAAACGACAATTCCACATAACACATCTCCGTAGAGTCCACAAAAACAGTAGCAAGTTGATCCGGGTAGTCAATGAAATGGCGAGCAAAGCGTCGCGAGCAGTCAAGGCACTCATAGGAGCCTCCCTGATCCACAGCTTCCCAGTGAAATTTTTTACCCGCTGTCATGCTAAAGCGGGGAATATCCGTCTGCGCTACGTTGTCTCCGGGGCGACTAAGATATCTTTCAAAAGGAGCTAACAACTTCACTCGTGATCTCTGTGGGCTATGATCATCACTTTTCCTCTCGTAGCTCCTATGCTGCGCATAGACTTAGATTCAGCAAACTCAATGATTACATACTAAGACTTACCTCACAATCCTGATTCCAGGAGTCGAAAGAAATTCCATCCTGACCAACAGGTGTCACAAGCCATTGCTCAATGGTTCCACAGATTGCGGCATAATCTAGTAAACGGAGCGGCACCTGCTTTACCTCACCAAGTTCCGTAAGTTCAGCGAGAAGGTTGTTCTGTATGTGATTTCAACATCATGAATGCAAAAACATCAGGAAACTTACCCAAAGAAATTGCAGCAAGTTATGCCACGGAAATCTTGCGTCAGGCACAGTAAAACGTGTGGTTAAAAGACGGAAGTTAGACATGTTGGCATAGAAGCCGAGAGAGCTGAAATTTCGACATATATCGCCCATCGAAGTCTTATATAAGTAGAGCCTCAGCTGACTGTCAGTTATCTTGAAACGCTCGTCACCGGGCCACGATAGTGAAATGTTATCACAAAAACCTGGATCATTTTTCAAGTAACCACCATAACATTCAACACCTCCACCAGTCGCCTCACTATCAAACTCATCCGGGACTTGCTCTACAATTCTCAACGAAACCTGAGCCTGGAGCTGCTTAGCTTCATCCGCAACACTCCGACAGAATCGGGATCGTTTAAAGTCGAATAGGAAGTCTGTAAATGATTTATGAAAATATCTGAGAGGCTCGTCATCCGCTTTGTGGGGTGCGGGAGCCTTCACGACGGCGTGTAGATGGGAAATAGCACCGTAAGCGGCATCTTCAGTCAACTCCAATCGGTTGCAGTGTGCGCGAAAATTCTCCTCTTTCCAATCGGAATTTGAATATATGAGTAGTAGTTTCCTGGTGTTACTCATGACATCAGCGGGAATGTTGGAGAGAATTCTCTCATATAGGGCGTCAAGCTGAGCCATTGGGTGTTCCCTTCCTGACAGATCTTTTGGGATAGCATCAATTGCGTCGAGTACGAGACGAAGTAGAGCAACAGGGTCTCGGTAGTGCGGGTCGCCAACGTATCGAACTACAGTTGAAGCATATGCAAAGAGTCCACCTGCAGCTGTAGCAATTTTCGTGAACTCTGTCTCGGATGGCCAATCCCGCTTGTGCTTCAGTGTAGGATATGCGTCTTTAATCTTGTTCAGCTCATCGCGGAGATACCGCTGAACGTCTTCACATGCTTCATCTGAGTCTACAATGATTTCCTCCTTTGTGTATGCGGGCGCAACCTTGATATTGTCGAAAAATGAAGTAATGTGAGGTTCTGGGCGGCTGGCGATAAACCACACGATGGGGGAATTCGGATATACGAGGCAAAATTCGGATATCAATACCAAGAGCTCTCTTTGTATGAGAGGACTATCGCACTCGTCGAGACCGTCAATGATGATTAGGGATCGACTTGAGGGATTGAATATATGCCGATTGACGAATGGTTCAGTAATGAACTTTTGGAATTGTACCGGTAGCGCCTTGCGAAAGAGAGATGGGTCACGGGTGAGCTCGCCTCGGATATATTGTCGATATGGTTCACATTTGGCCGCGAGCTGATAGGCAATGGTCGTGAAGAGTTTAGTCCCATCTCGGCGTCCATTGACAGCGAAGAAGACTGATGCATCAGCAGGTGCTTGCTCGGCGACCATCTGCATAATTGCCGATTTCCCAACCCCGGCGGAGCCAACGACCCACCGCATCTTTTCCTTCCCACTACACTCAACAATGAAGATCTTGCACCTCTCCACAATTGCTAGCCTGGTTCCGGGGTGACACCGTGGCGGTGGATAGCGGTCCGACGAGTCAAACTCTGCTCCAATGATCGTGTGCTGCAAAAACTTTTCCATGACTGAGGAAGAAAGTAGTACTAAGTATATATGAGGGAAGGAAGCATATAAAGAAGACTCACAGTTGTCCGAGGTGGTACTATTGTCGATGAATGTAGTGTCCGAGAACGACAGGTTTTGAGATCCACTGAACATGCCTTGACTTTGATAAGCCCGTGGAGCCTTGTATAGATACAATTAAGAACGTCTGCAAAGACCAAAAAGCCGAACTTACAAGAACAGTCAACTCTGCTCCTTGGGGAACACACGGTAGCTGTCGAGCAATTGAACAGCTCTGATAGGTTGAGTCTGACGACTTGTAAGGAGTGATAAAGGGGGGCGCAGCATGAGGAGGCTGGACATTCGACGGCGAGTGCGCTGAGTAATCTATTGTGGGTCCTGAATCAGGAATAGTTGTAGTAGGATCATGAGGCGAATAGGAGTGCGGAAGAAACGGGGGCTGCACGAGTTGCGCAGGTTGGACAAACAGACGATTCTGCTCTGTCGAGAGTTGCAAATCAGGGGAGACGGATTGCGCTGAAGAAACAGGTGGAGAACTCGGAGATGGATGACTGGGATAAGTGGCTGGAGGATTGTTGCAGTCTGCCGATACAGGGGGTAGGCGAGTCTCTGGAGGGTCGCTCGTGGACTGCTTTCCAGACGGGAAAGAGAAACGCCGGCCAGATGGGCGGGCGGAGGAGCGGCGAGAGCGAATTGCAGACGGCTTTTGCCCCATCCTTTGGCAATGGGCAACACTGCACATCTAACGTAAACAGGGCGTGATCCGCCTTCGGGAGAACCCGATCAACGCCAACCGGATTAAGGGCTCCCACCCAGCTCTATCACGGTCAGAGGAGAGACAAATTCAGCTTTCTCCCACACCGAACGTGAAAGAATTCAAGGTAACGTTCATTGCCTCCTGATAGTGATACTGACGCATAGCGATCCATTTGCATTTCTCATTAAATAGTACACGAGGGATGGCCTGAATGAAAAAATCGGTATCTCCACTCCGACATCTGGCCACCCGAGTCCACAAACGACAATTCTACATAGCACATTTCTGTAGAATCAACATAAACAGTTGCAAGTTGATCTGGATTATTGATGAAATGGTGGGCAAAACGTCGGGAACAGTTTAGACACTCATTGTCGCCCCCGCCATTCACGCATCCCCAGTGAGAACCCTCACCAGCTGCGATACTAAACCGAGCACTATATGTACGCTCCGTGTCGTCTCCAGGGTCATCTAAAAATCTTTCAAATGAAGTTGACCAGCTTCGCGACGGTTGTGAGCCATCCGGATCTTCTCCTCGCTTCTCATGCTACGTGGGTAAAGATTCGGTAAATAGCTTGACAGTCATGCACTGAAGCTCACCTCGCAAGACGGATCCCAAAAATCAGAATGCCTACTACCCATTTCAATGAGGCTCGTGAATTGAACGTCAATTCTCCCACAGATGGCAGCAAAATCTAGGGCCCGGAGCGGCACCTGCTTTAACTCGCCAAGATCTGTGAGTTCAATGTTAAGATTGTCCTGGTAGCCTATTTCAGCACCGTGGATGGGATAGAGAGCTGTAGGGAAACTCACAAACGTAGATTCTCGCAGCTGAAAGTACGGGAAGCTGATGCCCGGACCGACGAAACACGTAGTCAAAAGATGAAAGAAGGGAATATTCCGATAGAGTGAAGTATCAAGTGTAAATTGGTAGCACATCCTGGCCATTGATGTGCAATACAAGCTGAGCCTTAAACGATTGTCAGCAACTTCAAAACGTTCATCGCCAGGCCATGATAGCGAGATATCGTCACAAAAACCAGGACCACTCTTCAGCCAGCCATAAGTATCCCACTCGATACAATCATCAATGGCTGTATCATCAAATTTGTCTGAAACCTGCTCGACAATCTTCAATGAAGACTGGACATGGAGTTTCGCAACTTCATCAGCAACATTATGACAAAATCCAGATCGCTTAAAATCAAACAGAAAGTCAGCGAATGATTTGTGGAAAAACTCGAGGCGTTCGTCATCGGCATCCTCAGGTGTAGGAACATCCACGACGGCATGCAGATGGGAAATAGCACCGAAGGCGGTATGTTCATCGAGCTCTAGTCTATTGCATTGTGAACGAAAATTCTCCTGATCATAACGATTGTAGCATGGATAGAGGAACAGCAGTAGCTTCCTAGTATTGATCATGACTTCAGCTGGAACGTTGTGGAGAATCCTCGAATACAAAGCGTCAAGGTGAGCCATTGGATGGATCGTTCCTGACACATCACCTTTAGAGCTAGTGTCGATGACCTCGAGTACACGACCAAGTAGAGCAACAGGGTCTTGGTAGTGTGGGTCACCAATGTATCGGACTACCGTCGAAGCATACGCAAACAGCCCGCCCGCAGCTGTGGCAATTTTGGTGAAGTCAAGCTCGCATGGCCACTCCCGCTTGCGCTTGAGCGTAGGAGATGTGCATTTGATCTTCTTCAGCTCGTCGCGGAGATACCGCTGAACATCTTCACATGCTTCATCCGAATCTATCATGATGGCTTCTTTTGTAAATGCCGCCGCGACGTTGGCATCCTCAAAAAACGAGGTAATGTGAGGTTCTGGGCGACTGGCAATAAGCCACACAACGGGAGATATCGGGTAGGCAATGTTAAATTCGGAGATCAACTCTAGGAGTTCTCTTTGGATGAGGGGATTGTTGCACTCGTCGAGGCCATCAATAACAATGAGGAACCGATGTGAAGGATGAAACAAGGGCCGCCGGATGAAAGGCTCAACAATGAATTTTTGGAACTGCACCGGTAGAGCTTTACTAAGGAGAGTAGGATCGCGACTGATCTCAACCTGCATGAATTGATAATAAGAGTCATGCTTGGTTGCGAGCTGGTAGGCGATTGTCGTAAAAAGCTTTTTCCCGTCATGGCGTCCGTTGATAGAAAAGAAGACCGAGGCATCAGCGGGAGCTTCCTCAGCGACCATCTGCATGATTGCCGACTTCCCAACTCCAGCAGGTCCAACGACCCAGCGCATTTTCTCATTCCCATTGCACTCGATGACGAAGGCTTTGCATCGCGCTACGATTGCGAGCCGGGTTCCGGGGTGACACCGTGGAGGCGGGTGGCGGTCAGACGAGTCAAACTCCGCTCCAATGATCGTGTACTGCAAAAACTTTTCCATGACTGACAGGGAGAAGTATAGGGATATATGCGGCAGATGAGAACAAAGACGACACTTACAGTTGTCCGAGGCAGTGCTATTGTCAATAAATGTATTGTCTGAGAAAGATAAGTTGTGAGATCCACTGAACATGCCTTGAGCTTGGTAACTAGTGGGCTGTGGAACCTGGTAGACGCATCATGAGCGACGCTTCAAGAATAATAAATGCGACCTACTGGAACAGTCAGCTCGTATCCTTTGGGATTCTTGAGTGGCTGTTGGCCGACGAAGAAGTTCCTATCGGTGAAGTCTTCTGGTCGACGAAGAGCGATGGAAGGCTGCAGTGCATGAAGAAGATGAGAATTCGATGGCAGGCGAGCAGGGCCGGAGGATGTGGAGTCTGGATTGGAGACATTTGCAGTGGGTTGAGGAGGATAGAAATGCGAAGCCGGCAGGGGCAGTGTGGGATTTGCAGATTGTTGGAAAAGCCTTGGACATGATACATCCATAGCTGGAGGGCAAGATGGGATCTGCGTGATAGGCGCAGATTCCTGGGGGAAAGAAGAGTTTAGAAAGCCTGATAGTTCCAACCCTGGGTGGCCGATGAGGGAACGTTGCAGGGCTAGGTGATTGGGGTGAGGCGCTGATGGGTGGCTGACTGCGCGATTGGGATAGACGGATGTAGGAGATAGGTAACTCGCCGTACCGCCCCCATCCGAAGGAGGCGAATGCTGGTCCGATGGTACAGATGATCGTCGGGCAGATGCTGGAGCAGACAAGCGGGAGTAAGGAGAATATCGAACAGAAGAACGAGACGAATGTACTGCAGAGCGTTCTTGCGACATGGAGGATGGAGAATTCAGAAACAAGCTGACCCGCAGCCATGGTGCGCAAAATGCTGTTAAATTTGATTTCGCACCCTGTCACCTAAAATACCTTGAGCGTCGTTTGCGAACTGCCACCATACAGCCCCTGCATGGAAAATGTGGGAAAACACGCGTCCAACTTGCGGCCGTGTCTCCCAATCCAATCCATGACAGCCCCTGTACAAGGGGAGAAACTGATGGCCAGAAAACTCACTCCAAGGCCTCCCTCTATTGATATTCGCTGATAGATAAAATGCCAGATGAAAGACAGCCGTATTTGATCTATGCTATTGTATTTTGGCATTCAGTACATGCTGCCTGGACGATACGTACCGAACTATTCCAACCACAACCACAACGTCCACACCTCCCACCGCATCATTGAATATTTGACATTGCAACTACACTGGACCGCTCGTACACCATCGCAATGTAAACTTGTCAGCCGTCTTCGTACGCCTTGTCTGTAATGGTCTTGAAAGGATGCTAACTAAGGAGAGGATACAGCTGGAAGACGGCAAGGAAAGGTTTAACACCGGATCAGAAATTGATGGCCCAAACTTTCCCCATTGGTTAATCATTTCCATGACTAATTTTGAATTTAGCATACAGCGTTGTACACTACTACAAAAGTACTAGTACCACGGCTTTGAATATGTTATGCATTAGTCTACAGCCACCGCAATGCCCGAATGACAAAACTGGTACGTTCACTCGGACATACTTTATTATCCGGGTCAACAAATGACAACTCCACATAACACATCGAAGTCGAGCAACAAGAACGATAACAAATCGATCCGGGTTATCAATAGAATAACGAACGTCTTGAGCTATATGAACACTGCACTCCCGAAAAAGCGATTGTCTGATGAAAATCTTCAGCTGCTAACACATTGAACTTGAGACGACCGTCTTCAAGTCCATGTAAGGCTCTTGGCAATGAAGTTGGCCACCCCCAAGGTTGCTTTACGTCCTCCTTTGTACTATTCTACATGACTAAAGATCGGTAAATTCAGCCATCAAACATTTAGGGACTCATTTAGCAAGAAAGACTTCAGGGAATAACATCGCAGCCTGTACGACTCGGAATTCTACTACAGTTGGCAGCGTAATCGCATGAAAGGAAATTGAGATTCATTCAACGCTTTTTGACCCCCCCAAAGCACTTGAGCCTCATAAGCATGTCCAAGTTTCGGCCTCAATGGATTCGTGATGTAGATTGTGATCTGTTTTCGGGAGAACCCTAAAGATGTCGGTCAACGCCAATCGGATTTACGAACTATAAATGCCCTCGCAAATTTGGTTAAACCGCAAGTTACACCGCCTAAGACCAGCCCGGCAAGCGTCAAAGATAATGCAATATGCTCTGAGGTATTTGATAACTCGCACTCATATGACAGCACAAACTCGCGTTGAACAACCTCATAGATTCCACTCCAGGCAGGCAGTGCAGAGACAAAGTCATCTTTGTTTTATAACGAGGGTAGGTAGAGACAGCGCCGTAGTCAACACTTTAATATGATAACATTACGGTAACTTTATTCATCAACTAGTACATAAGGGAGGGCCGGAATGGAAAAACCAATACCTTAATTTCGACATACCACCGTCGTCCGGGTAGTCGATTACCAATTCTACATAACACATCCCGGTCGAGTCAATAAAAACAGTAGCAAGTTGATCAGGATTGTCGATAAAGTGACGGGCAAGGCGTCGCGAGCAATACAGGCATTGGTCGTATGCAAGAAATGAGGCCGAAAGGGCTTGCCGGTGGGAATCCTTACCAGCACTGCTATTGAACCGAGGATGATCTGTATCCACCACACCATCGAATCTAGGGCTAACTAAGGACCTTGAAAAATCAGTAGCCCAGCCATTGTCCCGTTCGGATTTTTGATGCTACAAGAAGCTGAGGTTCAGTAAACTCATCTAGCAAAAACTTTACACTCACCTGACAAGACGAATTCCAAGGATCGGAACGTTGGACACTGATGAAAACAGGACCCATAAATTGGAGAGTGACCGCCCCACATATAGCAGCGTAGTCCATTGCCCGCAAGGGCACTTGCTTCAACTTTCCGAGCTGCATGAGTTCGGGATAGAATTTGCCCTGAGAGGGAGCGTTAGCATTGAAGATAGTAGAGCCTTCAAAACTTACAAACGCAGCGGATCGTAACTGATAAAATGGGTATAGAGGGCCAGGTATGGCGAAACGCGTGGTTAGCACATCAAAGTTGGACATGGTTGCATGGCATTTGGTATGGGAAAACCCAGCGCATATATCCTCCATCGAAATGATGTATAATTGGCGCCTGAGCCAATTATCGGTGAGGAGGGAGCGCTCATCACTGGGCCAAGAGAGTGGGATATTGTCAAGAAACCCACGGCCACTTTTCAGATGACCGATTTGGTTACACGCAATATCCTCATCACGAGCCATATTATCAAAGTCATCTGGAACCTCTTTGATGATTCTGGCTGAAGATCGGGCGCGGAGTTGTTCAACGTCATCTCTGACGTTACGGCAAAATCTGGATCGTTTGGAGTTGAATAAGAAGTCTGAAAACGACTTATGAAGAAGTTCAAGGGGTTCTTCGTCGGCTTTGTCGGGTGCAGGGACCTTCATGACAGCGTGGAGATGGCAAACAGCACCATAAGCAGTGTCGTCTGTCAATCCAAGTATATTACATTGCACGCGAAAAACGGCACGATTCCAACCGAAATCTGAGTATGAGAGTAACAATTTCCTCGTGTTGATCATGACATCCTCCGGGATGTTCGAGAGGACCCTCTGATATAATGCATCAAGCTGAGCCATTGAGTGCTCCCTTGCTGATACGTGATTTTTTGCAGCAGTGTCGATGTCCTCGAGTACACGAGAAAGCTGGGTAGCTGGGTTTTGGTAATGGGGGTCACCGATGTATCGAACCATAGTCGAAGCATAGGCAAAGAGCCCACCCGCGGCTGTCGCAATTTTGGTAAAAACAAGCTCAGAGGGCCACTCGCGCTTCAGTCTGAGTATGGGATGTGCGTCCTTGAGTTTCTGCAGTTCTGAACGGAGATATAGTTGTACATCCTTACACCCCTCATCTGAATCTATAATGATTTCTTCCTTCTGATATGCTGGCAAAAATGCAACGCGATCGAAAAAGGAAGTGATGTGAGGTTCCGGTCGACTAGCAATGAACCACACGACAGGAGAGGTAGGGTATGAGAGGCAAAAATTGGAGATCAGCTCGAGAAGCTCCAGTGGCGTAATAGGATTGTCGCACTCGTCGAGTCCATCGATGATGATGAGGAAGCGACGCGAAGGATCGAATAGATGACGATGAATGAATGGTTCAACAATGAACTTGTTAAACTGCGCAGGTAACAGCTTCCGGAGAAGAGATGGATCTCTCGCGATTTCACTCCGAATGAATTGACGATAGGGTTCATACTTGACTGCGAGCTGATAGGCAATAGTTGTTAAAGTTCTCCATCCATCCTGGCGTCCATTAACAGAAAAGAAGACGGATACATCGGCTGGGGTTTCCTCTGCGACCATCTGCATGATTGCAGATTTTCCGACTCCAGCGGGCCCAACAACCCAACGAATTTTTTCCTGGCCATTACACTCGGCTATGAATGTTTTGCATCGTTCTATGATCGCGAGCCGGGTCCTAGGGTGACATCGTGGGGGAGGATAGCGGTCCGAAGAATCAAACTCTGCGCCAATTATCGTGGTTTGCAATAACTTCTCCATGACTGACAAGGATAACTGTAAATATCATGTGATATATAGGCGCGTTAACGAAACTCACAGTCGTCTGAGGTGATGCTATTTTCGACAAATATATTGTGCGAAAGAGACAGGTTATGAGATCCACTGAACATGCCCTGATTCTGGTACCCAGCGGACTGTGAAACATGATGCTAGCATCGGTCAGGAACGTCTCGAGACCATGACAGTTCAGACTCACGGGAAACGTCTGTGCTGGTCTCTGAGAATTCTGCAGTGGCTGTTGATTATTCCAGTAGTTCTGATTGCCGTAGGCAGCGTTTTCTGGTTGACGAAGAGTAAATGAAGGTTGCGTGGCATGACGAGGTTGAGAATTTGATGGCAGGTGAGTAGGGCCGGATACTGCGGAGCTCGGGTAAGGGACATCGGCAGTGGATTGAAGACCGAGGCGTTGAGGGAACGGAAGCTGTGCGGGATGTGCAGACTGTTGAAGAAGCCTTGGATACGGTGCATTCAGAACAGGAGGGTAAGATGTGATCTGTGGGATAGGCGCAGATTCCGGGGGAAACGAATAGTTCGGAAAGTTCGAGAATTCCAAGCCATGATGGCCGTGGAATGAACTCTGAGAGGATGGATGATTGGGGTGAAGAGTTGATGGGTGGTTGACTGGGTGATTGAAATAGACGGATGCAGGGGATAGGTAACCCGCCGGGGGATTATTCGCCGTACGACCCCTATCAGAAGGGAGCGAATGCTGACCCGGTGGTACAGATGGTCGTTGGGCAGACGGTGAAGCATACAAGCGGTAGTAGGGAGAATATCGAACAGAAGGATGAGACGAATGTGCTCCAGGGCGTCCATGCGACATGGAGGAGGGAGAACTCAAAGACAAGCCGACCGGCAACAAATGCTGTGATATTGAATTTCACACCCTGTCACCCAAAGTACTTTAAAAGTCTGTGGCGAACTGCCACCGCACAGCCCTTGCATACAAGAAATGTCAGGAATTTGGTTTCACATCGGGAGAGAATTGCGAGTGCGCATTGGATAAGGCGACGCAAGTGGACACGAAAGCCATGTCCCTACCACCATCAATTAATGGGACCTATCCTGATAATCAGAACATATCACCTGGACCGTAGATGTCGCTTTCTTACCAAACTTTTTCCACACGTCCACCCCACTCACCGCATCACTAATTGATTGGTTCTCGGCACCTTTTTATGAGCCCTCGCAGCTCGAGCTCATCGTTTGCCCTAAACCTGATTCTAGAACCAACAATGTGTCATGTGTCTTATAAGCAGCAGTTTCCGAAAGAGATTGCTTGCAAAGGAGAGAGGAAGCCAAGAGAAATGAACTGAGGGTCCATCAGATCAGGAATTGATGGCTCACATGTTTGATCATCATTCCCACGACAAATTTAGCATCGCTAGTACTATGGTTCTGGCTACACTACGCATCAATCAACAGCTGTTGGAATACCGGAATGGCAGAACTGGTATTTCCACTCGCACGTACCATTATCCGGATCAACAACCGACAACTCTATATAACACATCTCAGTCGAGTCAACAAAAACCGTGGCAAGTTGATCCGGCTTATCAATAAAATAACGGGCCAAACGTCTTGAGCAGTATAAACACTCATGCACTCCCGAAAGAGCTATTTTCCGATGAGGCTCTTTCGCCGCCATCAGGCTGAACCGAGGACCGTCGTCTTCGATTCCATTCAGGGATCTCGCAAATGAAGTTGACCACCCTCCAGATTGCTTATCATCCTCTTTTGTATGCTACATGACTGAATTTCAGTAAGCTCAGCGATCATGATTTACATACTCACCTCGCAGGATAGACTCCAGGGATCAACATCGGTTGCCGTAGGACTCGTAAACCGGAAATCGATTCTTCCGCAGATGGCAGCATAGTCTAATGTCCGAAGCGGCACCTTCTTCAACTTGCCCAAATCCATCAACTCCAAACGAAACTTATCCTGATGCCTCGATTCAGTACTGCAAACAAGAGATCGCATAACACATAAAAACTTACAAAGGCACAGTCTCGCAACTGATAAATTGGAAACGAAACCGCAGGTGCAGTGAACGATGTAGTCAATGCATGAAAGCAAGACATACTCCAACGAGACTTAGGACGACGATTGAAATCCGAGCATATAATGGTCAAAGAATTGAGATACAGTCCACGGCGTTGCTCCGCATCAGTAATCTCCAAGCGCTCATCACAGGGCCAAGATAGTGAAATACTATCACAAAAACGGCGACCATATTTCACATAACCGTGATCGTAACACTTGATGCCCTTGCCTTTATCCGTACCATCAAAGGTCTTTGAAAGCTGCCCCAAGATTCTGATAGAAGTTTGAGTCTGAAATTCCCGTACTTCATCTTCAAGGTCTTGCGAAAACTTGGATCGTTTGAAGTCGGATAAGAAATCCGCAAACGATTTATGGAAATATTCAAGACGTTCATCATCAGCTTCGTCAAACGTGGGGACCTTGACAACGGCGTGTAAATGACGGACAGCCCCATACGCGACATCCTCCGTAAATCCCAATCTATTACATTGCGAGCGAAATTCCGCCTCATTTCCACCGTACGTGGATAATGCATATAGGAGTTTCCTAGTGTTGACCATGACATCGGACGGGATGTTGGAGAGGATCCTCGCATACAGTGCGTCAAGTTGAGCCATTGGGTGATCTCTTCCCGACACATCATTCTTTGGCCTGGAATCAATCGTCTCGAGTACGTGACGCAGCCGAACAGCCGGATCTTGGTAATACGGGTCGTCGATATATCGAATCACGGTCGAAGCATATGCAAACAACCCGCCCGCAGCAGTAGCAATTTTCGTGAATTCAAGTTCGGAGGGCCACTCCCGCTTCCGCTTGAGTGTAGGATAAGCAAGCTTGATCCTGCTCAACTCGTCGCGAAGATACCGTTGAACATCTTCGCACGCTTCATCTGTATCTATCATGATTTCCTCCTTAGTATATGCGAGCGCGACCCCTTCATCATCGAAAAACGATGTGATGTGAGGTTCGGGACGACTGGCCACAAACCACACAACGGGAGACGTGGGATACGAGAGACAAAAACTGGCGATCAACCCGAGGAGCTCTCCTTGCGTGACGGGGTTGTCGCATTCATCAAGACCATCAATGATGATAAGCACTCGACGCGAAGGATGGAATAGATGTCGATGGATGACGGGTTCAACCAGGAAGTTTTGGAATTGCACTGGTAACGATTTGTGAAGCAGAGACGGGTCGCGGTTGACCTCATTCCGAATGAATTGACGATAGGGTTCGCACTTGGCTGCAAGCTGGTATGCAATAGTTGTGAACGTTTTCGTTCCGTCCTGGCGTCCATGAACAGAGAAAAAGACTGATGCATCAGCAGGGGTCTCCTCTGCGACCATCTGCATGATTGCAGATTTTCCAACTCCAGCAGGACCAACAACCCAGCGCATCTTTTCATTGTCATGGCACTCGATAATGAAGGCTTTGCATCGTTCTACGATCGCGAGTCGAGTTCCAGGGTGACACCGTGGGGGCGGATATCGGGCAGAAGAGTCGTACTCTGCTCCGATTATGGTCTGCAGCAGCAGCTTCTCCATGACTGATGTGGATGACGGTAAGGACTGATGCAATAGCTATACAAGATAGAATAGTCTTACAATTATCAGCGGTGGTACTATTATCAATAAGGGTGCTGTTTGTCACTGAGAAGTTTTGAGATTTACTAAATATGCCGTGGCCATAGTACTGCTCGTGGAAGATATATTAGAATAGAAGCACGAGTCAAGAATAAAACTCACAATTGGTCCCTGCTGAGTCGGCATCTGTCCTAGAGTAAGATGAAGCGGTCCCTGGTGGACCAGATGATGATGGTCGCCCGTGTCATCTCGTGGACGGGAAACAACAGACAGTCGTTCGTCAAGAAGAGGCTCAGGATTCGGCAGCCCGTGACTGGGGTGGAGGATTGTGAGATCCGCGTTCATGACGTTCGCTGTGAGATGCGGATGCTGTGGACCACAAGGAGTTTGAAAATAGGGCTGTTTGAGAGGCACAATCTGTTGAGATTCAGAGCAGCCGCCATTATTGGCTAAATTCTCAAGTTGATGAGTAGATGTATGTTGCGTTGGCAGGACAGAAGCGCATCTTGGAATGGAGCTCGCACGAGGGGAGGTTTTTGAGGTTGAAGGATGGTCTCCTGGGACAATGTTCTTGTTGCTCCGTGCAGACGAGTAAGGCGAATAGCGGTGGTAAGAGTGAGAAGAGCGAATGGCAGGCATGAACGTGGGCAATCGTGACGCAGCGACCAGTGTCGTTGGGCTTCACATGACACGTCGCCCAAAATACCGTACGTAACACTCCGGCCCGTCTACAAAGAAAAGGCAAATTTAGACATGCCGCGCAGCTGATTCGATATCATAAATTTGGACCAGCCTTTACTACATGAAACACCCAACATGCTAGTATCGCAATATCTTGATGCGAGCGCGGATAAACTGCGATCGTAATCAACACGATGGAAGTAAGTACGAAAATGGAATGTATATGTCTGAAAAAGGAAGAAATAAAATGTTTACCTTCAGATTGCTTTCCTCTTAACAAATAGCTCACCCTCTGTGCAAACGTTTTGAATTTATTCACGTCAGTCACTTCCTGCATGTTCAAGCATATGATAAGATACTCCAAAAAGTCAGTCTCCTCTAAGCGGCGAGGGTATATAATCATGATCGATCCTATCTGCATACTGAACTCCAAAAACTTTCCAAAACGCCTTTCCAACAAGTTTTATACCCCCATACGCATGTGGCCAAAGAGTCTGCTCTCCAGCTTCCTCTAACTGAATAGGTGAGGCTGGTGGGATCTCGTCATAGTAGGCAGCCGCTTCTTGATCCTGAAGTTCTTTGTTGTCAATCAACTCATCAGCGACTTCTTTAGGAAGCTCCGGATGGCCCTGAAACGTCATTATATGGATATGTCGGTGAATTTCATGAGCTATCCCTAGTTCACATTCTCGACAATGTTCGTAAAGTTGCACGAAACCTTGATTGGCAGTCTCAGGTGACGATCCAAGTAGGTAGATTGTCCCCGAGGAAAGGTGATCGGAGAGTGTCTCGAGAGGTACCTGGTCTTGGTGGATTTGCTGCACTTCAAACTACGTCCGCCCAAGTGTTTGTAAAAGAAGATTACAGAAAGAAAAGGGAAAACACACGAAATGATCAACGCCGAGTATCCTTTGACCAAAGCCCGTCAAGCGAATCGGAGCCAGGCCAAACTCCCACTTCCCGATGCGTTCACTTTTTCCACCAAACGCTCGAGCGATAATCTGATGACCAAAGCAGATGCCTATAAGAGAGATTTTTAACTACCGAGGGGAAGAAATATCACTTCTAGAGTAACGCTTACCGAACATTCTAATATGAGGATATCTATTATAAATTTCTTGCGTAAAACATAAGAGATGAAGAATCCACGGCTCATCTTCGAATGCGTCGGCCCCTTCAAACTAAGTCAAAAAAAGGTGGATTAAAAATCAAGAGAAGACATTACTAGACCCAGTGAGCATCACCGCGTTGATTTTCTCAAGTTCTTCAGAAGTTGGGTACTCTTCTTTTCCCTCACGCACATCATATGCCTTCATACAGAGAGATGGCGGCTCCCCATTTGATGGATAAGCGTCCTGCAGCCAACGACGAAATATACCAGCCACAGGCTTATCAACGGGTTCATCGCAGATAAGTAAGGCTAAATGGACTGAGGGTAAAGGAACCATGATACATCGGAAGATACGGCACACATCTCGACATAGATATTCTGCTAACCGTTATAGCACTGTGGTGCAAGTACCTGTTCAGGTCATCGACGCTCCATTCATTGCAGCATATATTACGCAGCCCATCAGATTCTAAGATATACCATGTGCAACTGCAAATTGGAATGTGTACCTTTGACAAGCTCGATATTCTACTCGCCGGCACGGTTCTAGAAAGTGCAGGGCAAGAACGTCATCGGACGGAGGTTCTAGACGGGTAGAGAAGGCAGCCGGGTCCGTCGGGTCCGAGTCCCGATCGTATTCTTATCCGTTCTGGATGAGAGGTTGAATGAAGCAAATTTTGTTACACCTAATTCGGGCGTGGCCCTCATTAACCTCCACACCTGTGCTCATTCCATTCGTCATACATCGGCGCCTGATGAAATCAATTATACCATGACAGGCAAATCAACAAGCTAACGTATTTGCAATGTTTGGGCTGACCCTTCGATTGATTAGGCTTCTTTCGAAGGAGTGATTCGACTATCACCGGGATAGCCAACGTGAATTATTATAGGATCGCATTTCAGAAGTGGGCCAAGCGGTTGCGGAGCGAAATAAGGAATCACTTGCTGATCGAATAAGGGGTAATAAAGGCACGTGCCAAGGTCCGAAGGTGACTTATATAGTGAACCGACCGAGAAGGTACCTGTTCGATACCGATCCAGATAACAACAGAGGACGAGATCCCGAGATAAATATATTATACACGAAACCGACAAGGGAAGAAAAAGTCAACCCAAGTAAAGAGGAAAAGAGATATAAAAAAATTGACAGAGAAGAAGCGGCTTGTACACGAGAAGTTGAGTAAAAATAGACTACAGAAAAGGCTTGGCTGGGTGGTTACCAGAAAAGGAATGCGAAGGAAGGTAGCGACAGATAGAGAACAAGATGGAATGTTTCGTGGGTGTAAGACGAGTCATCTATGCAAATGCGACGAGAGGCGAGAGGGAAAGGGATGACAAGGAAGGACCGGATAACGATGTAGCTGAGAAAGCCGTGATTGGATTAGTGCAAGATGTGGTCCATTTCGCCTTCTTTGACCCGAATCTCGACTACTTCGACTTCGTAGTCGGCGTTGGAGGAGTTGGATGTTAGGAAGCCACGTGCGTTGGGAGGCGATGTGGAGGCGACATCTGATTGCGCGATATGGAGTGACATGATGCGTGCCGTTGTCATGTGGCAGGTGAACAGCATTGGAGAATGGAGGTCATTACCGGTGTGAAAGAGAATTGTTAGTCAGTGATGAAGGGTGGGATATTGGAACGAGACGCACATCTGTCTTTGGCATACGGCGGGATAAAGAGATCCTTGAGAATGGATGATTATCGCCATTTGGGGAGAACAGAAAGCGATACGGACCTGATTCCAGACGAAACCTTGGCTGCGATGAATGGTTAAGATAGGTCTGAGAGTATACGTCGGTTGGCGCTTCTTCTTGTGCCTCCGCCCACGGGTCTGTTCGGGCTCCGGATCTACAGCTCGTTGCTTGCCTTTGCTGTCCTTCTGGGCCTCTTTCTCCTTGCCCTTCCCCTCCTGGGTTGTGTCCTCATCTGAATCATCATCGTCACGACGGCTCAAGTTGGCTTTACGGTCCCTGGCCGTATTGCCGGTGTCACTGGCCTCCGAATCACTGGAATGCTCGAGCCGGCTCGAGCGAGGGATCTGGGATTGAGAGTGCTGGTAGTCCTCGTCGTCCTCTGAACAGGAATCGTCGTCTGAACAGCTAGAGCTGTAGTCGTCATCGTAGGGGATCTCCTCGTAGCAGGCCCAGGTGGGCGGGGAGGCGGCCCTGCCAATGGCGCGGCGTCGGAAGTAGTACGGGTTGTTTGCAGCAGTGGCCATGAATGTTCTGGTCAAACAACGAGGATGCCCTGTGCCGCCTTGTTTGTCTCCGCCCCAAAAGGAAACCAGGGACGCGAGAACACAGCAAACATACACTACATAAAACATAGACTCACAGCTTGCTCTGACACAGGACACCCGAACATCGCCGGGTGGCTGGCCATTATCTTATCTTATCAGATGGCCAACTCGAAATACGCCTACGTCCGCAACTTTGAGCTGCCAGACCCCCTCCTGCCGAACACATTTCTGGTCTTCCGGCTCGACGGGCACTCGTTTCATCGGTGCGCGCCGTCTTCAGGCCACAGGAGTGCTCACTCAATAAACGAACAGGTTCTCTGATGCTCATAAATTTACCAAGCCCAACGATGTGAGGGCTTTGAAACTGATGGATCATGCCGCCAGAGACACTATGCAGGTCCATCCCGACATTGTCTTAGGGTTCGGCGAATCAGACGAATATAGGCAAGCGCACTCAGTTTTTCGCCTCCTTGACTCAAACTAACAAAACCTCACCTTTAGCTTCCTCTTGAAAAAATCCACTACAATCTACAATCGCCGTCAATCAAAAATCTTATCGACCCTGACTTCCCAATTCACTTCATCCTATGTCTTTCACTGGGCAACATATTTTCCAGAAATACCATTACAGTATCCACCATCCTTTGATGGAAGGATAGTTTTATACCCTACAAGCAAGGAAGTAAAAGATTACTTTGCTTGGAGACAAGCTGATAGTATGTTTTAACCTAATCGAGATTTGGGAAATTCTTTTCAAATTTTCTAGCACATATCAATAATCTATACAACACCACCTTTTGGGCTCTCGTCCAACAAGGCAGCCAATCAACTACAGAAGCTCATGCGACACTTCGCGTACGTATTGCCATACAAACTTCGTATCTAAAACAACCTGACACATATATATATAGGGCACATTCTCGAAGGATAAACACGAAATTCTCTACTCCCGCTTTAGCATCAACTATAATACTCTCGATCCGCGATTCCGCAAAGGTAGTATTCTGGTACGCGAAGAAGGCGATAATGCACAAGAAGCCGTGGAATTAGGGGAGTTTGAGGCCAGTAGGCCCACGGTCGGTGATAACCACTTTTTAGGCCGCACCGTTAACTCTAATGCAATTTATTCCTCAGTCAGATGATGCGATCGGACTAGACTCTGATAAGACTCTTAGTGCCTCTAATCAACCCCTATCCACAGGTACCGAGAACTCAGTCCCGACGACAAGGAAGAAAATTAAACAGAAAAAAAAAACTTTCAACTCGTATAGATCTACTTCATTGCGACCTTATCAAAGATGAGTTCTGGGATAATCGACCTTGGTTATTATCCGATTAAAAGTAGGTTAGTTTGCGTAAGTTTGATTGACACAGAACTGGCGAGCATGTTTTGACGGGCAACATCTAGAAGTACGAGCCTAGCAAAGGGACCGTAGCAAGAGGGAGAAGGGTGGAGAGAGAAGACAAGGAGATAAGCCGTGATGCTGTACGCACGGCGACGAGTACCGAATCTCAGGAATGAGAGAAATTTAGGGGTAAATTCAATGCTGTTTACCTACTAACTGCACGAAAGTTTATATAAGCGAGATGGGAAAGCCCAAGCTTTCAGCAGCGAATCGGACCAATATTCAAACGGGAGAGAAATTGTCTGTTCGGGCACCACAACGCTGCCGCACTTCTGAGCTTTGAATGGCTGCTGATTTCACAAGCGTTCATACAACAATCATGCGGAGTTGCGGTGAAGGCGTGGCTGTTGAGTGAGCAGCAGTCCACGTTTGAATCGCACGAGAGTCCAAAAAGGCATTAGTGAGGATTGCGATAAGAGATGATCGGTTTCTTCGAGCATAGACCTCCCTATCCAAAATTTCAAATCTCTTATTGACCGCAGGACCTTTCAATGGGCTCGTCTCTCACAATAAGAGTCTCTCAGTCATGCCTGACAACAGAAGTCGGACGGATAGAAGGGACGACCGCTCAGGTCGATAGGGATCAAACTGCGTCTGGAGTCCACCGGCCACCTCCCTCACTACCACCCTCCCACACGGTCGAGTAGCAGGGTGCGCCCTCTGTATATGGCTTGTGCTCTACCCTCTTACCTTGCACCAAACATACAAGCTTCCAGTCCTGAGGGAGAGCCCAGACGGGCGGGTTGTTTGTGCCCACCTCTATGAAGGGCGGCTTTTCCAATGCAAGTGTGAGGGAGCAGTCTCAAGTTGTTAGACACTGGGCATCGTGCAACATCAAGCTAGGCCTCAAACGGTGAGTACCGCCTCTGTTTTGACCCCAGCGGAGACACTCCCAACTGTCTTTTCCAGGACCGAATGGCACAACTCTAGAGCCAGGCCTTCGCAGAGAAAAGCCCTGGCGGTCCACTTAGAGGAACGCGGCTACCCCATTGAATTTACAAACTTCCTCCT
This sequence comes from Agaricus blazei, assembly GCA_029719445.1. Taxonomy (NCBI): domain Eukaryota; kingdom Fungi; phylum Basidiomycota; class Agaricomycetes; order Agaricales; family Agaricaceae; genus Agaricus; species Agaricus blazei. Next base: position 318,167 of record SSNC01000011.1, read on the forward strand.
GCAGAAAACCATGGCATTCGCATCTTCTCCAGTTCGGGATCGCGCACCCATCCAACGAAGTGCCTCTCCCCGGGCCCCTTCGCCCCACAGCCGCAACATTCACGTTGGTTCCGCGCCGTTCAAAACCCACTACATTGAGACGGGTCAGTCATCCTCCCCTTACGTTTGTCACCCCTTCGACTTCAACCCTTATGTACCCTGTATTTGTGTCATAATACATTAAAAACCCCATTTATTCTGCATTTATTCCTAATTTATTTCTCTGTTATTTCCACTCACGTCTCACGTCTCGAACCCCCATGTACTTTGGATATCATTGACACTATCCTCATACCTCTGCGCGCCGCCTTCCCCTCCCACTCAGCCTTTCCTATGTATACGCGCCGCCGAAGGTCTCTCTCACCCACGGACGGGATGTCACCGAGATCTCCTCGACCCTGGGACAACCTATCATCTTCTTTGTTCCTCTTACGTATCAATTAGTAAACTCACCATGCTCTACCGTGGATTGTGCTCAAACGATGTGTAATAAATTCTGGTGCCTAAAAAAAAACAAGCAACAAAAAAATAGTCGGCTATTGGGCCCCGACTGACCAGCTATGTATGTCTCACTGCCTTATGGACGCTGCGGCGTAATAGATCTAGGTGCCAGATCTAAGGTCAAAGCCTTCCTGAACTATCTTTGCTGTTCTAAAAGAGAGGACAGGCAAGGAGTAAACTTATTACTAGCTGTAAATAGACACTGAAAAATATCACGATTTTGATCCTAGCTCCCAACGCAGTCGTTTCTTTTCGACTTCCAGAACCCAATGATGAAGCCACTCAGTGGCAGTTACCCCATTTAAGCACGACTTCCACTCGATTTCAGCGATCAGGATCATGGGGGATGAAGTGAACACTGGCTCCTAACACGTTGAACGTTCTTCCGTGTCATGCTTCTTCTTATTCTTCTTAATCCCCTTCAGTGTAACGCACCATCTCAGCCCGGTGCGGTGCTGCCATGTTCCCGGATTTTACAACAGAGTCAGAAACACTTCTACCCCTCTGATCTTCGGAGATTTATCTGCCACAAGTATGGAAGATAAAATCGGCGCCAACAAGATGATGGATTCTGATTGAAGCATGAGGACGAACGGGGAGCCGGGTAATGTAAAAATGACGAAAGGCGGAGGTTTGAGGGTTGACCAAAAATTTTGGGCGTAATATGAACTCTTGAACTTAGTTACAGTCCGCCCGAAGTCGGAGTGATGCGCCCGGGGGGCCGAAAACGAAGTCAGCGCCTGCTTAGTTAGACACCATTTTAAGGTTAGTACTGCGGCGTACATGTCGCGAGTATCATTCTTTCGTCCTAGACTCGTAACATTGATCAACTAGTTATTTCTGGAAACCGAGTTCAATCACTTAGACTATCTACAAGAAATGAAAACAGGTGTATGTATATATATATATCACCCCAGCCCCTTCTTGCAAGACACACAAAAAGAAAATAATCAGAAAGAAACAGCACTGGAGTACTCATCGGTTTTCGATTGATATCTCCAGAGCCTAGATAACACTAATCGTCATGATGCATGGATCACTCTTCCATTAGTTTAGATCAATCATAGAAGACCTTGGAGCATGGGTTACCATTTCGAAACACGGCCGACATACATCGCAAAAAGACTATTGCCGACATTTTAATCACTTAAACTCAGAGTTAAGAGTATGAACTTTGTGACGGAAGACGTGTCAACCGGGCTTTAATGAAATATCTGCCGCGGTAGTAGAATTGACTAAAGGAAAGGATCAATCAAGTCTGGCTAGCATTTATGGAGCAGGATCACTGAAGTGGCTATTTGTATTACACGGCCCGAGGACACCATGCGTTAACCATTGATTTCGAGACTGCGGAGCGTAATAAAGAATCAATTTCATCAACCAGTCCATGCGCAGCAAACCCTGACTGCAACGGGCAATATCGGAAATGATTTTCGAAAAATTTAGATGCTATTCTGGTAGTTTCAAAGAGTTCAGTGTGCATGAGGACCTAGAGCTGGAGGCTCGTGAGCCCAGTTATTTTTATCTTGGGGATAATTTTGAAGCACGGATATACATTGGTCAAACCTATGACCAGCGTGCTTTTCGAAACGTGACCCGTGACGAAATCTCGTGGATACTGAGACCCCATTCGTAAAGCTCCCTATCTCTTATTTTATGCTTGGGAGCCAATTTGGTATACGTCTTTCTCTCCGAGTGAGGCTGCAGAGGCGCACAATATTAGCTAGTCGATGGCCCTGAGTGCTGTGGAAAAGAAAGCTCTATATATATCACACAATTATCAAAATCAACAGCAGTTCTACGTGGCAAAGGCTTAATTAATTCAGAGCGGTTCGGTTCGTATCTAGTCCATCTCAAATGCTGAAATCTGGACAGTCTACATCATAGGATTGCATGCGAAATCTGCCGGAGTGTGAACAGTACAAGAATATCAGATGTTTCGGGTTCAACGGGCCCGAGCGATATATGTTAGACTAATGGTCATAGCGCATTAGTATTAGGCTACTTACCGCCGATGGCGCTGAAGAAGTCGGACAGAGTTGAACTCCATTAGGACCATATTCAATAATTTGATGCAATTACAACACCATAGTTGTCCGTCCTCAACTCCGAATCGGTTTGTCCGCCAAAAGATGTCAATTTCCTACTCCAGACGTGTCAAGTCACCAAAGTACACAAGCTCGTACAGATGTCCGTATCGAAGAGGACGCTTCTGATGTACCTGCCTGAAAGATAACCTAAAGAGGCTGTATCCAAAACTTTACAAAGATAGTCGAACAGCGTCTAAACCCTCGCAGGTGAGACTGATGCTAACTTGAGATACTAGGTCCAAGTGCCCTAACTAGTTCATGAGAAGCTTCTGCTGGACCATTGGTCGGCAGTGCGAGATTATCTGTGGAGCTATTATTGAAAGCATACGATCGCAAACCTCATGCCTCTCAAATGTCGATAGAACGCCAGAACCAACACCTATTTTTGTATTAGTATCATTGATTTTGATATTGTAAAATGCAGCGCACCCTCTGTATCAGTTCAAGTAATAATTCGTGAGGTGCCCAAGATTAGTAGGCTTGATAATTTGAATAGTTCCTCCACCAGAACTCGAGGGTGAAAAATCATCTTCCATTTCCAGTTTTTACTCAGCCAGATATCCGGATTGAATCCTCCCAGGTGTTCTCCATGAAGATAAGGAACTAAGAATAGACCAAATCATCGGACCGTTCTCTGGGAAGCCTAGAACCCTTGTTTTTTAAAAAGTGACCTAGTGAACTACAAAAACAGGCAATGATCAGCGGACAATGGGAAAAATTAACCCGATTTTATTTTGGCAAACGGCGTGAACCAGGTGCCGGTTGAAGGATCAGGAATCAACAGCATGAAAGAAGAAGCAGTGTATAAATATTTTCCTGCTAATAATAATGAACTTACAACATGCCTCAGCTAATATTAGCACTTGTGACAAAAAAACAGTGGCGCAAGAAGACTGACATCAAGGAGTTTCATACAGTGGCTAACAATGCGTCTTCAAGCTCCTTTTCCCTCTCCCTCTCTCTTTCTCGCTCTTTCTCCGCTCGTTCCCTTTCTCTGTCCCTCTCGCGTTCTTTCTCCCTTTCCTTTTCTCGTTCTTTCTCAAGCTCCCTTTCCTTCTCACGGACAGCTTCAGTCTCCCGCATTCTGATGTAAGAAGGTACCATATGAGGCTTGTAGTCTAGGTGGCGCTTCACATAGAAGAGCATGTATGCCGAGGATTGCAAGCATGCCGATAGGCTCGAATGTGTCACTCTGAATACAAATTAAGAACACATCAGCATGACCCCATTCTTGAAATAACAATAATACAAAAAAGGAAACGTACTTATCATCATCAAACTTGAACCATTCATCCTTGAACCGAGCATAGTTAGTATAATGTCCATTATCGATCTGTCCCTCATGGTTGATAACAGTAAACAGTTCGTATTCATACAACACGTCTAATCCCGCCCTAGATGCCGAACTATGAAAAGCGTCAGCCGTCAAATGATATGGTATCAATAGAATAAGGGAAGGGACAGAAGCATGAATAGAAATACCACGAATATGAAAACTCATGGTCATATGGACAATACTCACAGATGACTCCCATCTATTTTCTGGTTATTAATAGTATTTTCTTTTTCTATCTCTTTCATGACGGAAGTTGTATATGGTGCCATATTTAGCGTCGCCGGGAACTTTATTGGTGTGTCTATTTTTCTTGCCGAGGATCGGTCGGATGTTTTGTGCTCGAATCGCTATACCACAGAAAAGACGTTAGTGAGAGCACGTAATGAGCAAAAGGGGAATATAGTAAAGGATAACAATATTATCGGTGGTAACACACCTTTAGCTGAAAGACTAGCACTGGCGGTAATTTCCGAATGCTCAGACGTTTGCTAGCATCCTGCGAAGAAAGCGGCATATTACAAGTTTATATTTAGCCACGGATATCGACCCGAAGATATATCCAGGAACGGTGACGACGAATAGGAAGGTGAGTGAAAAATAGATGAGGGGAAGAATACAAGAACATACATGACTTTTGCCGCACTTCCCACACGAGTATTCTTTCATTCCCAACTTCTCAGGTAATGTAAATCTATAGATATTCAGAAAATGTATAGTTAGCGAAAAGCCTTCACAGTGTTTGGATAAAGATAGTAGCTGCTTGGAGGTAGACATTGAAATACCTTCACACAGACTCATGTTTTGGCCGAATGAAGCCGTAGGTTTTACAAGAACGATAAGACAAACTGACGAATCACCTTCTCAAGCAAGCGGAAAGTGTATTTTCAACACCAAAACCGTCGCCACCCACAATGCCGTTTTTGGATGTTGTGGCCTGATTTCCTGAACGTCCGCTACTGCTGCTTTTATTTATCTCCAAGCTGACATCCATCAATGGATCAACGGTGCTGGTGACGGTCCCACATCGCTCACATTTGACGTCGCTTTGCAATTGTCCAGAGAATGTTGAATGAACAATGCAATTGCATGATACATTAGTAGATCCTCGGGAGGTCGAATGAATCTGGTTCAAAGCAGAAATGAAAAACTCGTGAGCGTCTTGTTGACCATGGCCTGAGAGTTCCGTAGAGGCCTTCCACGTCGTAGCAAGAAAGTCAACTGGGCCATATGGTATAGTATCTTCGGAGTACATCTGGCGGTCAGGAATCAGTCGACTGCATTTCTGATGAATCAAGCACCTACTTCTTCAAATAACTTGTCCATTTCACAACAGGTGCAAGTTTCGATTTTGCACTGGCGTCGATTGTGCTTATCGCTGAGGAAGTAGTTACGAACCAAGGGGTTGTGAACGAGGCATTGTAAAACGACATTCATGAAACACGTTTGGCCTAGATTAAGCAGTCCTCTCCGTCCTGACAGAGGCCCGGTCCTTAGCTTGAGATATCATTACAAAAAAATGCTTACCTTGACATGGTAGTGACATATTTTCACTTAGAGCAACGGTGTCCTGTCCGGTGGGAACCCAGGGCGTGAAGGATTCCCTCAGCATTTGTGAAACTAGAGATTCTCAGACGATGGGAGTGACGATAGATGTAATATACCTTGAAATTTTGTGCCCTTTTCTTCCGCACGCAGAGCGCATAGAATGTATACCTCGTCAAGATTTCCGTCATAGACGAAGTCATTGCATTCTCTGCAGAACAAACAACCAGACGTGACGTCAAGGCCTAAACATTGAGCTCAAGTTATGAGATATGTCAGAACACCGATTCGAACATACAGAAACCATGTTTCTGGCCCTCCAAATGACTCAGCATGTGCCGGTCAGCCCAACACCCTGTGAAGGAGCACTCTAGGCAGGCGAATGGACGTGAAAGTGTTAGATTGCACACATCACAAGTTGGTGCAGCTATCTGCATTTGTCTTACACATGAGCATTTTTCAAACTGTAGATTCTGACAGACCTTTCTACGTTTTGTTGAGGTTCTAAGGATAGTTGTTCGGTGTATGCTCCAGGCTGTCATAGACTTGTATTTCTCAATGAAATTACTTCGCACCGAGCCACTGCTCAGTATGTTCTGGATATGTGGGCATGTCACATCTTTGTTCATGTCGGCATTCATGGCAGATTCCGGTTACGGGCCAGGGATTGGGATTACTGTAGAGGTGGTGCAGAAGGCGGTGATCAGAAGGGTTGGTCGTGAGAGAAACAAGGTGTCACGCTCTGCCGTCTTATTCGTGTGACATCCTAACCCTGTCCGCCGGTTTGTATTCGGCCTTTTCGATGGCCATGCCTTGCTCCGGGCGCGGGCAGGCAAGCTGCGAGTTTTGTAACGTCTCCTCAGAAAAGGGATTCAACATTATATACGAGGTAAGTTGGACTGCGGCTCTCCAATTTCAAATTAGTCAACTTATTATTAATCCAACTTAACAGGACAATAACTTCGTGGCGTTCACTGATATACGTCCGGCGGCCAGGGTCCACATTCTAGTAGTGCCTAAAAAACACATAGGTACCTGATTCTTCTCCCGTAAATCAAATAAGCTCAAACCAGACGTATTTGTCAGAGAGTGTTCATTCCCTCAAACAAGACGATGTTGTACTTGGTGAGCCCGCCCCCTGTCATGCCAGAACAGCCGTACAATGAACAGTTCTGCAGTACAATCCATGCATAGAATCGGAGATGGAATCCTACATGACCACAACGTAGACTTTGCCATGAGAAAGTACCCATCGTATCTCCTCCATAGCTCCCCTCTTCACATAAATGAACACACTTTACCCACGCAGGATGGGGTTCCACATACCTCCGTTCAATTCTATCAATCATCTGCACCTTCATATTCAAGCTCTTCCGTATTCTCCCAGTTACAAAGCCTTGAAATACCCAATCAGCCGAGGACACGGATCTAATCAGAAGGGGTTGAGCTGGTTCGTCGAAATCAGACAGGCTATTCAAATCCTAGAGAACGGCCGGAGGATCAGTTTCCTACCCTGTTAGCTCCATCATCAGACTATGTGTGAATGCTTCTTTCACACTCCGATTCAAAACGTCGCTCATGGTTCTTCATCCTAATATTAGGACACCAGCCGGTCGAACCCTCTTTTTCCCTCATCTAGTTTCATTTTTGGAATACACGGAGTGGTGCTTCGCCCCATGGAACTGACCTTCGTCGATGCCGCTTCAATGAGATTGACGTAGTTGGTGATGCCTTGTCGGCTTGATACTATATTGTCCATTTGAAGTTTTTTTTTCTTTCCACTGATCGGAAACTCTGATGCTCGTGAATGTTGGTATCGGGCATTAGGAATTAATCCATCCCTGAATACAATTTCTTATCATCTTTCTACACTCGTGATCACGTATCATATAGTGTGGTCACATAAAGCTTCGTTCCTATTCCTACCAGGGTAAGTAATTGAAACCCCAACCTCGTGGAATCATCGGGAGAGAAGAATTATTATGTGCCGGTGGCTATTGCAAGACAGCCCCCAGACGCAATATGCTCTCTGGGCAGATGAACTCAAAATTGGTTATACAAATCTAGGCGAGATCTCAGAATAGGCTGAGCCTCACCACGGTGCATCATGGACTCCATTTATTGATATGTCAACTCGATCGGTTATCCTGCAGGTACTCATAGTCTACTCTTTCCGTTTTAGTGCATATGTTGACCATGTCCCGTTTTTGTCATGTCGAGTTAGTCCAATCCAATGCAATCACTAGTGCACGTGAGAAGTCTGCAGGGGTGTTCGCTAGCCACAACGACCTAGCTGATGACGTTGAACCTTCGGCCCCAAATCGGTTGTACGTTGCGGTTTCAGGGACTTCTGCCAACCCTCAATCATCAGCCGACGTGTAAAATGATTGTTCGATGATTGTTCGATGTAATCTCCCGTTCTCTCAGGTGAGATCTCTCTACACACCAAATTTGTATGCACCACTTTTTTCAGATCATCGACCCCGGGATACTCGAGCCAGTTCGGCGGTTCAAAAATATTCCAAATCTCGTCATTAACCATGCAGGCGAGGAATTTGCCACCCTTTATGTGCCAGTATCGGTAGATCTCCCCAAACAATCGTGGTTCTAGTGAAACGCAGCAGGAAATTTTGCTTTGATATCTTGTCGCCTCGAGGACCAAGTGGAGAAATCTACCCGAACTACGGCGAATGCGAGCATATGGTGCATTCTACTCGATCATCCATGGCTGCTGACCTGCGATTAACCAATTCAAGGTGCGTAGAGGGCCTGCTGAGTCATGCCTGTATCTTATTCAGGGGTTTGGGATTAGTATCTCTCTCTGGCTCGCGTATTTAAGAGTACCTCTCACCAGGTATCCCCTCACTTTCCATCCAGTTAATTCTGAAGGCCTTCCCACATGATACGTCTCTCTTCTTGTCTCTGTGCCCTGCTTCTGGCCACTCTGGTCGCATCCGCTCCTGCAGCCTCCTCTGAGCCTGCATCTAGTGTGCCCGCATCCAGTGTGCCTGCATCTAGCGTGCAGGCCTCTAGTGTGCCTGCCTCTGCCCCACAGTTAGTTCCTCTGTGTATCTTTCTTCTAATTTCTGAGTCGTCTTTCAGCCAGGGCCCATCTTCGACTGTGAAACCCAGTGGCACAACAACGGGCAGCACAGTCCCTGCTTCTGAGACTGTCCCACTCATTGATCTGGACCCAAATTTTCCATTATGGAACGAGTCAACCACGGAAAGGCCAGAACCAATCCGTGGTTCTCTCGGCGCAACCATTTTAGGCCCACAAGACGTGCCCATCGATAAACAGAACGCAGATTTTTTGGCTCCGCCTACAACTGATCATGGAAGCCTGTGTGTTTTACGAAACTTATAATCAATAAAACAAAGTTACTCACATGGTCTGGTTTCAGTGCCAACGCGAAATGGCCCCTCGGTCTAAGTCACAATAGGCTCCAGACCGGTGGATGGGCTCGTCAAGAGAACTGTCAGTATTTCAATTTTTCTCTTCGGATCAGCTCTCTCAAATTGACTTTCATAGCCGCTGTCATGCCAATCGCCACAGGTGCGTGTTGTTGGACATGCGAAGACCAGGGCTCATCGATCTTCAGAAATGGCTGGCGTGAACATGCGATTAGAACCTGGAGCCGTGAGGTAAGTTAAACCATACTTTCCGCAGCAGTATGGTTGTTACATAACAAATAGAGAGATGCATTGGCATAAGACGGCCGAGGTATGCTTCTCTTTCTTCATCCGAGAACCCGTTGTTGATGAACCATTTCAAAGTGGGCGTACGTTATCAAGGTAACGTGTTCCGTATCTGCTATGTGCGGAGACGTGAATGATTGTCACAGGGGACCACACAAATTTCCGCCACGGACTATGAGGGAAAGAACTATGTTGCCAATGTCGTGAGTATATTTTTTAGTTGACTGTGGCGTTTTCTCATGGGCTTCTCAGAAAGCCGGTGACGTTTGGTACTTCCCTGCCGGCATTCCCCATTCCCTACAAGCCACCTCGGATGATCCAGACGGTTCTGAATTCCTATTGGTTGGTGAAGTTTTATCCAGCCACTATCCGCTTCTAATGACACGATCAGGTTTTTGACACCGGTGACTTCAGCGAAGATTCAACCTTCCTTCTCACCGATTGGCTTTCCCACGTTCCTGTAGAAGGTGAGTTTATTTGTAATTAAACGCAAGAAGATACTCTCAATATGTTCCGTAGTGCTCGCAAAGAATTTCCAAGTGTACGTTCTCAGCTATAAATTTAGCTCACCTATTCTGAGAAACTCATAGCGATCCGGACGCATTCAAGACAATTCCAGCTGAAGAATTATACATCTTCCCCGCTAGTGAGTGAACCAATTTGAACAGCTCAAAATTTATCCTTACTCGATGAAGATCCTCCTGAGACTGCTACCGCTCCATCTGACCCGCAGGGTACCGTGGACAACCCATTCTCCTTCGCCTTTTCCCAAGTAAAGCCCACTAAGTTGTCTGGCGGCTCTGTTAAGATAGTGGACTCCACCACCTTCAAGATCTCAAAAACTATTACCGCGGCCGAGGTAACCGTTGAGCCCGGAGCAATGCGGTAAGCCATTAAAGAGTTGAATCACATGCTTCCATAGCCTAATTCTGATCGTAACAGTGAACTTCATGTGAGTGGTAATTCCGGGAAAGAATGAACCATATCAAAAACTGAAATATGCAGTGGCACCCAACACAAGACGAATGGAGCATTTTCCTGTAAGTCTCCCTGCTGACTTTGTGTGATCTACTTCGTTTGACGTTTCCTAACCTGTTTCCAGTGAGGGGAATGCCCGGGTGACTATTTTCGCGGCACAATCAAACGCGCGCACATTTGATTATCAGGCTGGCGATATTGGTATGTAAGGCCCCGATACATGGAGTCTGAAACTGAATAATTCATAGGTTATGTTCCTGCATCGATGGGTGAGTATGCCAAAAACAACAAGGGATAGGCCGATTCACATATGTTCCAGGTCACTACGTCGAAAATATCGGCAATACGACCCTGACTTTCCTTGAAATCTTCAGAGACGGTAAATTCTTTTAATCAATACCTGCCGCATGACTGACAAAGTTTGTGTAGACGTTTTCCAGGACATCAGTTTGAATCAGGTAAATAGGTGCTCACCTATATTTCCGTCGCATTGTGTACTAAATTTGCTACCAAAAGTGGTTGGCTCTTTCTCCGCCCGAGTTGGTCAAAACACATCTCGGCTTTTCGGATGAGGTTATTGCGAAGCTGAAGAAGAAGAAGCAAACCGTTGTCGGACCTGCTTGAATCCGAGTCCGTGCGGATTATGCACCATATCTTTACGAATAACGATGAAATTGTGCTAATCTTGAATACTTTTTGTAAATTCTCACTCACGATTATGATGTAACCACGATTTTCTATAAATAACCTTTCTATTTTCGTTTTCTGGTCATTTCCTGGCAGTCAATAATAAGACACATAGACCCGAAAATGAACTCACCCTGTGCTCTGTTTGAAGCGAATCATGCCCACCTCATATTCAGTTCATCAGGAAGCTTCCCTTGGAGCAGCCCGACCTGGACAAGAGGTTGATGGATAACTAAGGCAAACAATGACAAAATTCATTACCATCCATAAATACGTCTGAGGCCTGGAATATCCCTCCTCGTGGCATCTATTTGCGTTTAGAACGGTGCTTCGAGTTAAACGGTCATTCTAGGATTAGTTCTGGCATACTTACATAACGATTGGGGGGGAGATGACTCAGTAAGCGGAGTGAGTGTCAGTGAGAGGTAGGAGGGAAGGTGAATAACTGCGGTGCGTTTGAGAGACAGGAGATGATACGAGATGCGTCGAAGAAGTATGACCCAGCTGGGAGGGCTTGAAAGAGTTGGCAAGGTAATCGTGGAAAAGTGACATGTCCTATCAGGCACGCTGGCAGAGGAAGCGTAGCACCGGATGGCATCGCCCGTGTTGGTGGGACGAAAGCTACTCAGTGGTGTAGCTGTCTGATATACCATTGGTGTTTCTGCTTGTTTGGTTCAACTTCCAGCTTTGTTTTGTATCCATCATACCCCAATTTGTCATTATCACGATGAAATCCTGAGGAAGGCAAGCGATCAACGGCTGGCAGCTGACACTAACTCCAGCACTAGATCGAAATCGCAAAGCTTTCATCTTCCTATGTTTTCCCCGGGAGTAAAACGTGCCTGCGAGGCCCCTCAAAACAAACATTTTAGATCGCCATAATCATAGTTCAGTTGTTCCGGCCCATTTCTCCCCGTAAACCGAACCGAGGCATGCCTCCATACAGGCATCAAAAGATGAACCTGGGACGAACCATGTACCTGTTGTGACAGTTAGAACCTGAGCCACCCAAATAATGAAAATGCCTCAACTCAATCTGACGGAAACATTTGTTTACCGAGTTTTCTCCACTTTGCTATCTTTCCTTGTTTTCAAAGTTTTAAGGCGCGATGAGTCTCCCGTAGCATCTTCCTCAGAGTGTCATGGTGCGCTCTAGAGTATTCTGAGCTGTGCGAAGTATGGCTAGCTACCCCTTAAGATTGGACGTCCTCGAGGATCAATTCCGCTGCCCTGAGGACTATCGCTTCATGAGCATCTTCGTATAAATGGGCATAATAACGTGATCAGAGCCTTGAAATATCTGCCTCGTGGCGGGATACCCAAGATTGCGCCAGAGACTCTAGGATTTCGTTCTCCACGCTAAAGACTGGAAACGTTTGATCCGATAAACCCAGTGTTCAAGTTAATTACCGAGATTGAATCAAGATTAGGCACCTGTACAAGTAGCGAAACATAAGGGAGCCTTTTGAGATCCATCTTTGCATCACACATGCACCTTCGGTATCTAGTTCAACATTTTCCCATTATTAGATATGCAAGAAATAGAGGGCCTCTTTCGAGTAAGCATATCTACCGAGAATATGGGAGACTAGAAGCATAAAATTTGGAGGTGTAAAGGCCCTGTCGTTGAATTGTAGTTGGTTTCGCGAAGAAATGTGTCCCTATAGACGTGGAGTCGTGGACCCTGAACTATCTGAGATCAAATCACATGATGTTTTTGTGCCAGCCCTTATGCACATGTTAACTTTTTTTTTTTCTTTGTTCTTCCTCTGCTTCTTGATTCCCTCTCCTCGTCGCACAATCCTACTGTCTGGTAAGGTAAGCTACTCTCTGTTAAACGACAGGATGTCACTTCTTATATGTCGAGTCCAATAATCTTACCTGATTATCTGGGCTGTGTGGCAATTTCTTGTCATAGTTACACTGATCGGTTTTCCGCTTCGTGTTAGCTTGAGTTGTGAACTGATTATCTTTCTGCTCAGATCCTGGAATGCCTGCAGATGACTTGTGGTTGAATAGGATTGAGAGTTGCCAAGTATAAATCGGATTCAGCTGTTCAGTGAGTACCTAAATTTACTACTGTTTCTTTTGGCCTCGGCGTACGTTACATATCCCAAGGATGATCAAAAACTTTTTCAAACTAGAGTATATGAGCATCTCCTCTGAGATCCTATGCTTTGAACATAACCTAACTGAATTTTTTTGATCGAGGTTTCTTGAACCTGGCTTACTCCTGTATCTAGAACTTCATGTTACCTTACCCCCTGAAGCCTATAATAGCTGGCGGTGCGTAGGGTGTCCAGATTTTTTTCCATGATGATCAAAGGAGTTACCGCCTGAGTTGGTCTTACAAGATCAGCGTTGACGACAACTCCATGGCTGTTTTACTTTTTTTTCTGACTTTCTTTTCTATCATAGTCCCAGTTGAATCATTACTCATACCTTCCCTAGGTTGCTATCGTCTAGCTTTGGTTGTATTTTAATTCTGTTTGACCAGTCTCGAACAATCATATCTTGGTGAGTCTTTAGGCCTCTCTTGCATGCATGATGTTCCATCACGACGGTCTACGTACCGATACTGCCGAAAATGCCCGCACAGCTCAAAAATTTCGGGCACCCCCTTCTGATCTACTATCAATCTATCATGACTTTTGACTGATAATCGTTCTACAGGTTTTGCACTACCGGTCTACCCGATGGGTGAGTAATAATTCCTTTCACTGCAATTGATGATATATACGTCGAAATATCAACTAGAAGCTGTTGATGAGCCATTATGGCAAAGATTAAAACTTCTTTTCTGAATATCCGATTCAATCCTCTTTCTTAGCCAGCTTATTAACAATTGTTCAGGATCGGTTCTCAATGACATGCTCATGCCCAAGTTTATCGAATTGATTCGCCGCGATTTCTTTCCCACTAGCGGTCTGTGGTTGACGTTTTAGGGCTTGCCCTGAGTTCTGCCTCAAATTACGAGCCAGGCAGCGTGTTACTTGAGGGTCATCGGATTCTATGATTTTCATTGGTTGGGAATAGAAACATGGTCCGCTCGCTACCCAGTCACCGCGTCCAGAAGTCATTTCGTGGTTAGCGCTAGTCGGTCAATGACAATCGCAAGCGGGAACGGTTACCAAGGGCGAATAGAAAGGGCAACGACGGGACCGAGATGTCGGTTGTTCTCTTTCGGTATAAGGATTACATGGAAATGTAGGACAACACCACGAAACCCACGGGCAAGATCGAAAACTCGATGGCTTCATTCTTCGTCGCGGGAGCAAGGTCGCGACGCAATGTAGCTTGTCTGTCCTCGCCTTAGTACTTCTTCTGTTGTTAGCGCTAGGATTACTTTGGTTAGACCCGTTGCCTTAGGTTGATCTATCTTTAAGACACTTCTGAGTTGATGCTTCTATCGCTGATACTTCTCCAATTGGATATCTCAACATATTAGGGTTAAAATTCTATCACTCATCCGGCGGCTTACGTTGAGCTTTTGAACACATAATAACTTGAGGCCTGCACCGGGTTTGAATGAAAGGGGCTGGTTGTGATTGAACTATGACCAACGGATAGAGGAGATCCCCAGAGAGGGTGCAAGAGGAGGGGTTAGAGTAGATCTGATGTCCTTGAGGTGTGGTGATAACTGGCACTGGGGTTGACTGACTGCGTTCTGCGATAGTACTAATATATAAGTTGCGGAGAAGACGTTTAGATAAATATGCCCAACCAATACATGTTAAAATTATGAAATAGATAGTGCTCTTAGACCAGATGAAAACAAGCTGGCACCGAGAAAGAAAATGAAGAGCATAGAAGAGGTAACGACAAGACAGAGCATTTCGATAGAGATGGTACTAAGATATCTTGCCTCGTTGGCCAATGTCAGTCTCGTGGGCAATAAATCGGACAGCAAATAGATTTGTGGAAGTTATACTCACAGTGTACGCTTCGTACCTCGGTACGCCCTTCCATGTAAGGAGGCATGTATTTCAATGTTGATAGTCACGGTTCGGGGGATTATAGTAGCAGGTGAGAGTCTTGTGATATTGTCGATGATATTCCGTATCTTTAATACTACCTCAAACTCGGGTACATGTTCGAGGTAGGAGGATCATTAACCTTGGAATGAATTATGATTTGGCTACGGAACGCCAGCACCTGGAGGCGTATTCATGTCTGAAGCCAAGGCTGAGTTCTCCTGATTCGGTCTTTTACGGCTCCTCCTAAACCAGGCCTTTCTTTTCTTCCTAGTTTGCGCTGAAGATCGTTCGTCCTCCTCAGGATCATGCCACGGGTCCTGTTCACCTCGTATCCTCAAAAACTCTTCCAGCAACGCTGCATTACGACTATTCGGCTTGTAAGCGGCGACGCAAATATCTCCAATTCCTGGTACCATTCCCATACCAGTGCTGATGAAATTGTGCGTTGACATTTTACGCGAGAGTGACGTTGGGATATTGGCTTTCTTCGCTTTCTTGACAATCAGGGAATGACTGAGAGCTAAATTCGCGATATCCCCTACGACGGGGATAATTCCGATCATAAAAGTGTAACCGACATGCAATCCGCAAACTTGAAACCCTTCATCAAGGCGATGGGCTCGCTTCTGAACGGATTGGAGAATAGAGGCATCCTCTTTTGATAATCCTGGTGGAACTCCACGCTAGACATGCGGGAGTGGTGGGCAAAGCAGTCTAGACAGAATATGATTTTAAAAACTAACCTTCCTCCGATTCTTTTTCCCTTTATCATCGGTATATGTCTCATAATAGGGGTCTGTAGGTCCAAATTCTTTAACCAAAATCTTCTTAGTCGCAACCTTGGCGACGAAGGTAGCCATTTGGGAAGGGGTACTAGTGAACGAAGAGGGAATGAGCTTCAGGAGAATTTCAAACGAAATTCTGTGGCGGTCGCCGCTGACATCATAACACAGCCTCCGGTACGAAAGAACACTACTGTCCTGTCTGAATGGTCAAGGTAGTCAGATGAACTGGAATCTAAGGATCCCTCTCTAGCAACACTCAGCCTTGAGCCCGAACGGAGCTGCAAGTTGAGAGGAAGCAAGAAATCGCCCACTTTCTTTCTCAACATCATATTTTTTACCAGTTCCATCCGTGGTGCTTAAGCGTAGTTTCAGGTTATTAAAGGAGAAACATGGTACCATTAAACCAGCAGAGTGGGAATTCTACTTACTGGAAAAGCAGACTGGTCCTATGTATGCCCACCCTGTGACCTCCCAATTCAGACGCGAATTTTCATTTACCTGATGTCAGTCGTCATGATCTTGTTCACGATCTTGTTGTTCGGGAATGTGGAGTCTGACAGTCAGCGCAGGTACTTCGGTTCGTGTCTTGTCAAAAGTTCAATTTTCTATTTAATTTGCCCTAGAATGACAGAAAGGCAAAGTAATAATTAGGAGATACGCCAAAGGGACGGAGTCTAGTCCTGCGCTTCTGTCGCAGCCTTCCACATTTGTTCTGTGGCGCCCCAATATCTGGAGGGATCAGTCCTTGCATGGGCAACATGCTTAGACTCCTTCCCGAATTTCACAGAATGTACATTGAGCCCCTTTTCTAACGCATCGCCTATATGTTGGTCGACAGCGTCAGCCATGACCATCTCGTCTCCTTCAGAGTATATGTACAACCTCGGTGAATTTCTCGTCATCCATGGTAGCATGTCAGGATCGTTGAGCCAGGACCTCATGGAGGTGATGATCGACTTTTTGCGAAAAACGAGCTTCATGACGAGCCTGTAGGTAAAGACCACCATGACACTAAGTTTGGCAAGGATTCGAAGGACGGGATTGGTGACAGAAACCGTAAAGGCACGCTCAGCTGAAGCGAAGCTTTCGTCGCCTGGGCAAGAATCGAGGATGAGGGCGCTGGTTGGGTACGCGGGCACAGTCGACGGTGAAGTACGATGCTTGGAGATAATGTTGTTGAGTGTCATCAGTTGGCAACAACCGCCTATGAATGAAAATCAGTCGCCGACGATGAAGAATGTTGCATTAGTTATACCATTACTAAAAGCATGGACCAAAACCCGATGTACCGGAAGCGAAACCACTGAGTCCAATGGTTTCAATGTATGACCTTTTGAGGACTGTTGTAATGGATGGATCAATCCTATGGCTTGGAGAATTTCTACTAGAGGGGCGAGGGATTCGTGCTATGCCAAACTAAATCAGGATTTTATATGAATTGTACGATCTTTGACGCACTTGACCGTGCTCACTGCTCCAAAAGAAAGAAGACTCGCATTGAGTTAAGACCAAGGTTGTATTTGGATACCTTTCACGATATATCGAGGTATATTTCAGAAGATGGGAAAGTTTGGCCGCCACTGACAGTAGAGATCATTTTAGTGTCAATTGTTATCCCGTTGAATGTGAGGAACACGGACTCCAGCCAAAGATGAGAATGACTCTGCAGGCTGGTGATGAGCTGGGCATGTACATGAAACGTATATGAGTTCACTCACGTTGGGTGCGAGGGATCGATAGCCTCTGGTTTTGTGGGTCGAAAAAGGTGTATTCCTTGGCCAACACTAAGGAAGGCATCGCCAGGAGTCAGAGAAGCCATCTAGTCGAGGGGGTGTGAACTTGCTACAAGAAAAGCAGACTACATACTCACTTTCTAGCGTTCTGTTCTGTGGTCCACTATGTGATTGAACGAAAGCCAACTCGCTTTCAGGGGTGTCATTATCCCTGTACGCTTATTTTCTGGGTCTTGGGCCGAGCTTTGTTTTTGATGGGGACACAATTGTTTGTGCTCGAAGGTGTTGCCAAATATTGAAAGCAGTTTCCTATTTAGGACAAGATATGTTCTACCTAATTGACTTCGAACATGTCAGATCTCTTCCGGTCAGCCATAAGCGCACGGCTTGCAAAGCTTCCGCCAGACCTTCCAGATCATGGCCATGCGGGCACAGACGAAGAAGACGACGAAGCAGCTGACTCTATCGGTGCACTCCCAGGTAGTGGCTTGGGTCCTCCCGCCATGCAAGTCGAATTCATTCGAATCTTTTAGGGAGCATCGACTGAGACAGAGAACCAAGGCCGTCTAGTGGTACGAGAAAACGAAAGAAGAAGGAGCCCAATGCCGAATTCGCTCCATTGTCTGCGTCAGGCTATTTCAAGGAAGCCCTGCAAGTTTCCGTCCCATCCAGGAGCCTTGATGTTCGGGTGTATTACACGCCACCCAAATTCACTGATGGTACAGTTATGGTCTGTCATCACGGTGCAGGATACTCTGGGTCCAGTTTCGCCTGTTTTGCAAAGGAGGTGTCAGATCAAACGAATGGAGAGTGTGGGGTCCTGTCACTAGATGCTAGACGCCACGGTTAGTAACTAGATGCCCCGAAATTTGGATTACCTATCATAACCACCGGTGGATATATTGCTAAGGTAAAACCACCTCTACGGCCGACGATAGCGATCTCTCCATCAACGTACTTGTTGAAGATTTCTTCGAACTCATTCAGGCCGTGTTCCCGGACCCAGTAGTAGCACCGACATTATTGGTTAGCCGCCTATATTCTCGCGATCATAATGACGGCTTATGTGGCGCTACCAGCTTGTTGGGCATAGTATGGGTGGTTCCGTCACGGTCCAATCTTGTCCCAAATTCTTGGAACGAGGTTACAAAATCACTGGTGTAGCAGTCCTCGATGTTGTCGAAGGTGGTTTTATAATACTAGCCATTTCTGTGACCCAATCTAAGCATGTTATTCTTATTTGCCTTTAGGCTCTGCTATCGAAGCTCTACCTCATATGCACAGCCTCCTGAATGCCCGGCCAGAAGGCTTCGATAGCATGGAGGAGGCCATAGAGTGGCAGTATGTGATTAATTTTTGTGCCAGCTCCTCCACTGACTTGATCATGATTTCATTTTCCAATGGGCCTCGTGGCTGGTTTGATCGGTTTGTTCTTGGTGTCGACCTCTTCTATCCTCCAACGTTGTCTCTATTCTCATCCCGAACGCAATTACCCTGGATTTATCGGGATAGTGTTACGACGAACACGATCCGGAATCCGACCTCCGCTCGAATCTCCATTCCCTCCATCATCAAATACGAAAACTCTGCCGTATATCCATACCAATGGCGAACTCCGCTCCGTTCGACAGCCCCCTACTGGGAAAGTACGTCTTCCATCTGCGTCCTATAACCCTGAGCTTGTCTTGTTTGGTTGACGAATGAGCGTCAGATTGGTTTACAGGGCTCTCCAAAAAGTTTCTTGCCGCGCGCGCTGCTCGTTTGCTAGTACTCGCGGGTACGGATAGGCTTGACAAAGAATTAATGATAGGCCAGATGCAAGGCAAATTCCAACTTATTGTGGTTCCTGGAACAGGACATATGATTCAAGAAGTATGTATGCCTCCTTTTTATTTCTCGAGCACATGGACGTGGCACTCAACGGTTCCTAACCCCCATCTATGACTTTTGACATGTTGACGGAAATACAATAGGATGATCCGACAAGACTGGCTGAAATTCTAGTCGAGTTCTGGCTCCGTAACGAACGAGTACTCGTTGGGATTAAGAAGGTTGGGGACAAATAATGTTCTTTGATTTTGTAGCAAACTAGTTACATATCGAGAAACTGGTATGTATTACTTTTCAATGCGAATTTCCTCTTAATGGAGGTGCGCTTCATAAATCATAGCGCTGTGGACCTAAGACGTCCCAGTGATGTTGTGACCTTATGACAGCCCCCAGCGAGATTAAGGGCCTTGTTCACAACTGGCCTAGCTTTGTGGAAGGTCCACCTTCTGGACCAGTCGAAAACCATCGAGGTCCATACGCGCCCCTTGGTGCGGAAAACTAAAGTATACGGCGGATTTCGTGGTTGGAACCGTCACCCTCTAGAATTTACATTCCAATACAATGGACTATACGAGGTTCTAAACAGATCTCACCACAGCAAAGCGATGTAGGTCATCGAGACCTTTGATCTGCGCCCTTGCATCTATACAGCGGGTGTATATCTTCGTCACTTAGATGGTGAACATGCTAGGATCTTCTCAGGAAAGACTGCGGTAAAAGAGAAGGAACGAAGACTACGCAGAAGGTGATTGATTGTATCAGATCGACAGTGGTGGGAGGACTTCGCTGTCTGTCGCACCCGGATCCAATCCATTGACCCTCATTAGCATCTATAATGTTCGATCGTATCACCCCGATACTAGTCCGTCTTCGTGGGTCGGGGGTCATCGTCTGTTTCTTTGTTTGACGTAACCTTAATCTCGACTAAGCGGTGACTTAACGAGGGATTTGACGTGTCTTTCCTCGGATATAAACAGGAGAAATATTCAAATACGGAAGTCAAGTACAAAATGAGTCCGTTCAAGCGACGCTTCAATTTCCTCGAGTTGGTATGTATCTGATATGTCTTTTTATCAACGGCCGTCGGAGATTTCTCATGAGTCGACATTTTCGCATTTAGATAGAATCAGGTTCAGCGGGGAACAAAAGCCGTGATAGCCATTCAATATAAATCACGGCAGACTCTGACCTTCAGTCTGCCTTCAGTCGTATTTAAACTGTCCAGATGCTTGTCGCACTGCCAAGTTCACCTAGCACAAAAGTGGGTCACGAACGTGAGATGATGACTTCCACAGGTTCTGAGTAGGCACACAAGAATATGTATCTGGTATATAGGTGAATTGAATTTTTCGGCTGTATTGAGTAAGGCAATTGGCATCAGATCATGATTAAAGATAACTTCTTCGTGTGAAACCCTGTCGTCACCTATTTGGCTCAGGATCAATTGTATTGAGAGTTCATGACATGACCGCTTTCCTTGAATATCTTCACTCGAACCAGTGTGGTGAGTGGCTCTCAGTGCTTCCTAGACCTTGGAATAAAACTCGTAAATGTTCTCAAGTCTCTCAGGCAGCCCCTTAAAATGGCCTTGGTGGCTGAGCATATGATCATTGGAGCTTCGAGTTGCCTCGTGAGTAAATTCTTTTTCACTGAAGAACCCACGAGTCTCACCAGAACAGGACTTCGCGCAGCGTCATCGAGCGTTGAAGTAGAAACCCATGACACGCAGAACCGGCCATTCAAGGCCCGCCGGCTCGCCTTTTACCCAGGAATCGTTAGCGTGGTTCCCGACCACGTCGCGAATTGTCACAGGTTGTTCACGAGATCCACTAGAATCTGTTTCGCCTACAAATCTTTTCTCACTCACTTCCAATGATCGTGATAAGGACTGGCGTTAATGAATGGCATGAGTAGCTTTTCTCCAGAAGTCTCTGGATCTAACGCACCATCCCTCAGATCTACCAGCGGGCCAACGTCGTTCCGAGAAAGCCACTGATCACTATCGCCGGGCGGAACATTCTGCAGGTTCTATGGCCGGAAAATTTGTTTCAGCATTCCTCCTACTTGCTGCCGGTGTTGTTTTACGCCAATACCAGCCTGTAGGGGCACTTCCAACCAGCAATATCGTTGATTTGGGTTACGCAAAGTATCTGGGCAACCGTACTACAACATGGCCCAATGCGGTGTCCTATTTGGGCCTGCCGTATGCTGAACCACCAGTTGGGGATCGACGTTTCCGTTCGCCTCTCCCATTGAATACGACGCGTTTGACAAGCGAAGCTATGGGGCAGGTCATCGATGCAAGGTCATACCCAGATTTCTGCATCCAGGGTCAAATCGGCCGCGGTAAGTTCAAACCGAAATTAAGGGCTTGAAGTTGTAGCGTTTGAACTTTCAACAGGCGATCATGGTGGAGCTGGCAGTGAAGATTGTTTGAAGGTGAATGTGTATACCCCTGTTGGAATTAAATCAGATGCCAAACGTATGCCCTCGTGTTCACTTATATCGAGACGCTGATCAACTTACGATTTGTTTTAGTTCCCGTTTTAGTTTATATCCATGGGGGTGGTTACATTTTTGGAAACCCGGCAAATTGGCCTTTCGAACACTGGATTCAGCAAAGCCCGAACGTCATTATCGTTTCAGTCTATTATCGCCTCGATAGTTTTGGATTCCTATCGACACCTGACTTCGCCGATGGTAGGCTGGGTGACCTCAACGCTGGATTTTTGGATCAGATTGAAGCTTTGCGATGGGTCCAAAGGAATATCGGAAAGTTTGGTGGGGATCCAACCAAAGTGACAATCAATGGCGAGAGTGCTGGTGGAGCGTCAATCGAACTGCATTTAGTCGCCAGCTCCGGGAAGGAGGGGTTATTCAGAGGTGCCATTGCGCAAAGTGTGTACAGAACACCATTAGCAACACCCCAGCAACAGGAGGTTTGTGACTTAGATATCGTTCGAAGACTGCTATGATTGACATTGTCAATATGCCAGCCACTATTCAATGCTTTTGCTACTCGAGCTGGCTGTGGCGCTGGTACCGTTACAGATAAGATGGCCTGCCTACGCTCAGCAAGTATCAGTGCACTGGCTATTGCGCAGGACAATGTGTCTGAGACAGTGTGAGTGGTTTGCCGTTTGAGCTTGTCCCCATGTTTTCTAACTTCGTTTTAGTGCAGGTTACCACTTATTCCAACCAGTGGTAGACAAGAAGATTTTGCTTGACTTCCCCACTCGGCAGATTTCCAGTGGTATTTTCAGCGACGTTTCGCTTATTGTCGGGTAAGACAATTGACTTGCGGAATGAAGTATTATTTTGAGTACATTTCGATAGGGCAACGACCAATGAAACCCTCGCCGGCGGTGCTAATATCGCTTCTGCAGCCAAATCCTTCTTCCCTTCTCTGACTGATGACGGAGCGCAGGCTATAGAGGCGGTACGATTCAAGCCACTCCAAATTGAAAATCTCTTATTCCTGCTCCTAGGCCTATCCCATATCATCATTCGCTTCAGAGGCGCTAAGGCAACAAACAGCTACAGGTGACATTTCGGTTCGATGTGCTGTGGGTGTTATAGTCGTACCGGAGGACCTTCTTGAAAGTTGATCTCATGCCATAGCGATCTATTATGGCCTCAAATTGGAATACCGCCCACCGGAACGTGTGGACATATCGGTATAATCAACCTGTTAATCCCAGTGTTGACCCAGCTACTGAGCATGCTGCTGAGAATTTTATGATGTTCCGCGGAACTAGTACAGGGTATGTGATACTTGTTCGTTGTCTCTACCTGGTTATTCTCATAGCTGGGGAATCCAGCACTAATGGAACGACAACATTCGTCACCTTAAATCCATCCCAGGTTGCATTCTCGGAAGAACTGATCGCGTATTGGCTTTCCTTTGTTCGCGAACTTAACCCCAACCCTCACAAACTCTCGCGTTCCCCGACCTGGGGCCCATACTCGAATAATAAAAGGAATAGGAACGTCTTAAATCAAGCTCCTGAGGGATCGGATATAAATAAGACTAGCGGAAGTCATATCGAACTTGGTGATGATGATGAAACTCAGAGGTGTGAACTTGCCGCCTCATTGGTTGGGCAGATGCAAAATTGATTTTTTTTTCCAAAATTTATGTCTATTTTTTTCTGGTTGGAAGACATACATGTACATTGTAGAGAAAATGTGGAAGAAACTCATTTGTTCTTTTCTAAAGGTCACACGATCGTCTCATGAGTAGGAATATTAGACAACGTAAGTGAAAATCGCCTTATATTTTTTTGGCCTGCCTCCATCAGCATACATTGCTTTTGCTACCCACCCTTCCCTACCTTGGTGTGTTTAGCAACGCTGTTACTCGGCTGTAAACCGCAAAATCAATTAGGTGGGAATGTGTGGGAAAGGGCTTCGGCCACCCCCGTGACGAACATACTATTTCCTTTCTATCCCTAAGTGACGAACAACATTCATTGGTAGTCATTGGTAGCCACTGGTGATTAGTTGCGGTTAGTGCTACCGATTGGGAGCCTCCCCCACATGCCTGGAGCCGTACCAACCACGACTTCTGATCAATCCCTCAGGCTAGCTGCAGCAAGTCCGCAGAGCGGCAACAGGTCCATCCCAGAGCCCGACGATGGCTGATTCACCGCCTGGTTCAGGTGCCCTCACCCTAACAATCCAACCGGTCTAGCGTTCACGTTGGTGCTTCACCGCACATGGAAGGTATGATGGGACGCAACAACCCAAACACTCAAGAAACACCCCCCAGCCCGTCAGCAGCCTATGCACGGTCCTAATCAGTTTGCTGGAGATCGACCACCCAACGGGACGACAACGCTCGCCGATGTTCATTCTAGCCTATCCTCAACACGGACGCTTGTCTCTGAAAAAGCCTCAACCGACAGGGTAGCGTACTTCAGTGCCCTGACTTTGAAGACGAGGTACGCCTCAAATTGTCAAGAAATTACCTTGGTGACGTTCACTTATTCCTTATTTTAGCAACGTAGACCATCGGCGTACCCAAACCGTCGTACAAGCATGCAAAATTGCGACAAGAGGAATAGTAATTTACCAGGTGCTCAGGTTGGTTTCGCTTGTAATCACCTCATGGACCCCCTTGATACTAATGATGGCTTCCCTCAAAGCACGGGTCATTGCCACTTGATTCTACACACGCAGGTACGTCTCCTGGGCAGACGCCCTGTATCTAGTGACTTGCGGAGTGCGAGTACAAGCATGTTAGAACACATGCAACCGAGAGATCTGCAGTCAGGCACATCTCTTGGAATGCCTCCGGGCATGCAAAGCCACGCGCTAGCTGGACTGCTAGTGCCCGAAGTTCCAAATATGGTGCCCCAAGGGCCCTTACCCAAACCTGGTGGACTGCTCCCGGGTGCTGCTGCAATGCAGCAAGGCCCGCCTGGTGGGGGATCAGGACCTGGAATGCAGCCTCATATTAGTGGACTGACGAATATGATGTTTTCGGGAGGGACGATGATGAATGACGCACCCCATAGCGGAACCACTACACCTAATCATCAAAACGTAAATTTGAATCAAGGAACACCTGTCAGTGGCCCAAGGGCTGCAACTTTCCCTGTTGCGGGTGCCGTAATGGGCCGTTTGGACCCAATGGATCAGGCTGGCGGTATGAACATAAGTATGGGAGGGATGATGGGGATGATTTACTGGCCACCGCCACCGAATCCTAGTATGGCTGGTGGTGCGGGTGAGGGAGGTAACAATGCTGACTCTGGGGCTAGTAGTAGTGGCGCTCCTGAAGGTGCAGCGGCAGGAATTAGTTCGGGTATGAACCTCTGGGGCATGAATCCGATGGCTGGTATGCACAGACACATTGGCACAGGAATCGGTGGTAGTATGAAGTCTCTAGACCCCTCGTCATCATCCACCGGCAACAACGGTGATTCCGGTGGTATGGGTGTCATGCAGGACTTATATACACTTGTCGACGATCTCGATCCCGTGATGGTGTCTAGGCCAGACGGGGATATTGATTTTGACAGAGATTTCGCAGTGGTTCCATCCAGAGGATCCCCTCGACTTGAAGTAGCAGATGTCGGTCGAGTATTTTGTGGACTGTTTCCCTGTGTTTCTGGAGATTTTTCTTTCGCTCGTTCTCATACTTCCTCCCATAGCGTGGATTGGTGGGTAGCGTGCATACGATTTTCGCGTTTATCGCTTCTTCATTACTGTACCTGTGTGATTATTCTTGTGCTTCAATAACGTTCGAAAGTAATTAGTATAATTGACATTGTCAATATGCCAACCACTATTCAATGCTTTTGCTAGACTCAAATTAAAATAACGCCTCACCGAAATATGTGGGCATATCGGTAAAATCAACCTGTCAATGCCAGTGTTAACTCAGCTGCTGAGAATTTTAGGATGTTCTGTGGAACTAGTACAGGGTATGTTATTATTGCTATACCTTTTTCGTTATTTCTACCTGGTTATTCTCATATGCGGAAAGTTCAGCACTAACGGAGCAATAATGTTCGCATATTGGCCTTCCTTTGTTCGTGAACTTGACCTCATTCCTAACAAAGTCTCGCCTTCCCCGAACTGGGCAAATACACGGATTGGACCGTCTTGAATCAAGCTCGTGAGGGATCGACTATAAATAAGACTAGCGGAAGTCATACCGAGCTTGGTACTGACGAAGTTCAGAGGTGTGAAGTTGTCGCCTCATTAGTTGAGCAGATGCAAAATTGATTATTTTCCCGATCTTGACGTCGATTTTATGGAAGGTATACATGTACAGTGGATTGTTACTTGTGGAAGACCCTCAAGAAGTCACACAACTCTCCCATGATGAGAGTGATGAGGTCGCCGGATTCTCACATTCCGCTCCATCTCCAATGGTCAGAGTGTTCATTCTGTCCCTGAATATATGAGAACAAAACCTCGAATGCAGTCGTGTTGCGAAATCCACACTCTCTTGTGTGGCCTCCTCATGGGAAATCAAAATCCTTACCGAAGACGACTTTTTCCTATAAAACAGCAACCGACTGACTTAACAGAGCTAGAACAGAGTGAAGCATTACAGCGCCCAATACTCCGTCTCAACAATGGTGGCTTTACAGTCACTGCTCAAGATATTCTTAGCATACTCCGTTCTAACTGGAGTCTCGGCGGCAAAGAATGACCCACTTACGGTACAACTCCCAACAGGAACATTTCGTGGTTTCACACCTTCCGGATCTCGTGTAGATCAATGGTTGGGTATACCTTTCGCTGAGCCACCTGTTGGCCCACTGCGCTTCAAAGCCCCGGTTCCGGTCAAAGGCGAGCGCGGCAGGGTTAATAATGCAACACAGTTTGGAAATATATGTCCCCAACCGGAGGAGGATGCTGCTGGTGATCCGCTTAGCGAGGATTGTTTGTATCTGAATGTAAACTATCTCCTTGCTCTGCGGCCATAAATTGGTCTTATCTTTCTTTGTGACAGGTCTATCGTCCTAGTGGGTTAAATCCCGGTGAGAAGCTGCCTGTCTTGTTCTGGATTCATGTACGTCCGACATCTTTCGATGTTTGACAGAGGTTAACTATTTCACAGGGCGGTCAGTGGACTACCGGGCAAGTAGTATTGAAAAGTATCTCTTATGAATGCCTTCTTACGAGATGAATAGTGCCGGATCACAATACGATCCAACGGGTAAGCCTTTTCGTGGATGCATTGAAAGAATATTAATTTCCCTTGATTCAGAACTCGTGCAACGAAGTGCTGTTGATAAAAAACCAATTATCGTGGTCTCTACGTGAGTCATGCCATTTCTGATCTACATTGACAAGCTGTTGTCTCAATTCTTGGACACTAGCAATTACCGCCTGAATACGTTCGGATTTGTAAGTACTCGCTATCATGACTTGATCAATCCGGATCTAATCACTTCTACAGCTAGCTAGTGCTCATCAACCTCCCGAAGATCTTAATGCAGGCCTTCTCGATCAACGTTTGGCAATGACGTTTGTTCAAGACAATATTGCTGCATTTGGTGGCGATCCTGACAAAGTAAGTCACTTGAATTGTCCTGCCAATACTATGACTGAAAACGAGTATTTCAGGTCACAATATGGGGCCAAGTGAGCGAGACGATTGTTGTATTCCAAACTTACCTAAGTTTGAATGAAATAGAGCGCCGGAGGAGGAAGTGTTATGTCTCATTTCATTTACCCTGCAGAAAGACCTCTATTCCGTGCAGGGATAGGTCAATCTGCAACGGGACCATTGTATGTTTGTCTTGAAAACCGGTGTTATCGAATACTGACAATATTTTTGACTTTACCAGTAAGAGTTCTCCCCCGGCTTCAGTGTACGATAAACCTGGACTGGCTTTTGATCGGCTGCTGTCTGCCACAGGATGCCACGGAAATCCTAATCCTATCGATTGCCTACGCGATGTGCCCTTCCGCGTGAGTTGTCCATACCAAAGACCATTCGAAGACTTAATGTTGTTTTTAGACCCTCTTTGATATAAGCAACGCTATGATCGGCGCTACTTTGAATGGTCAATTATGGGAGCCAACAATTGGTCCGAGTGGAAGTAAGGCTATGGCAACAGAGGAGGCTTCAGGTAAAATAATGCGGGGGGACTTTTTACACCTCCCCTACCTCGGCGGCACCACGGCATGTAATCTTTTCCTTTTGCACACCTCTTCTGACCTTCGCGTTCTTATCTTTAGCTCAATGAGGGTACAAGTTTCACGAGCACCGTACAACACCTCAACTTGACAGGTCAAGCTCAAAATTCAAGATTTGATGTTTTCATACGCGACCTCCTCATTGATAATTCAACACTCACTCAAGATGTCCTTGATAAATTCCACGCATTATATCAAGAGGGCGATACATCTCTTGGGGTCCATTCAATACTGGAGACCCACTGTTTGATAGAGCTTCGGCATTTTATACCGATGAGATGTTCTTAGGGCCGAGGAGACTCTTTTTTGCACATGGCTCTGAATTGCAACCTATGTTTACATATCACTTCACGGAGTTCATACCAGGATCTGATGTTGAATTGGGAGGTGAGTGAATTTGATGACGAATGATTCAGGGGAGCTAATATCTTTAGTAACACATGCTACTGATCTGAATTTGCTGCTCATATTTAAACCGGATCCCTCATCGCCTCCCCCGCCAATTGAGAGTGATTTTGCTAATCAAATGAAGGACATCTGGATCAACTTCGTTAATGACCTCAATCCTGGTGGTATGGCGTTACATATGACTCAATCATCACCCCAAGTGCTCATGCCTTGCCTAGATAATTGGCCGCGGTTTAAGCAGACTGCGGAGAAACCAGTCATGCAACTACAACGCGGGAACACTACACTCGTTCCGGATGGTAGGTGGTGCCTATGTGTAATCGACCAAGTTACTCATGACAATCTAGATTTTGACCTTGAAAAGACTGATTTTGTTAACACTGTCCATGTACTAGGTGAATTCGTGAAGTAGAAATAGGTATACGCTATTTCTGTCGAGTACTGCATGCGACGGTAACTTTCACTGTGTCAATCTTTTGTGCCAATAGACATTCTATTACCAGTGATATACCCGCTGAAACTTTTATGATGTTCTGTAGAGCTACTAGTACAGGACATGTTTACTTTTTTCGTTGTTTCTACCTGGTTATTTTCATATTCGGAAAATTTAGCACTAACAAAACAACAATATTCGTTGCCTTGAATCAATCCCAAGTTGCATTTTCAGAAGAGCTAATCGTATATTGGCTTTCCTTTGTTTGTGAGCTTCTCGCCTTCCCCGACCTGGGGCCAATGCACGAATAGGTTCATCTTGACTCGACCTCCTGATCGGGGGATCAGATATAAATAAGACTAGCGGAAATCATACCGAACAAGTTCAGAGGTGTGAAGTTGCCACCTCATTGGTTGGGCAGACGCAAGATTGACTATGTTCACGATTTTTATGTCTAATTTTTTTTTTTTGGAAGATATACATGTGCAGGGAAATGCGGAAGACCCCAAGGAGTCACACGATCGTCCCATAATAGGAGAGATGAGGTCGCCAGATTCTCACATTCCGCTCAATCTCCAATGGTCAGAGTGTTCATTCCATCCCTGATGAATGTATGAGAACAAACCGTCAAAAGCGGTCGTGTTGTGAAATCCACGCTCTCTTGTGTAATCTCCTCATGGGAAATCAAAATCTCCACCCAGGCGAATTTCCTATAAAACAACAATCGATTGACTCAATATCCTGCAGTGCCTAATACTCTGTCTCAAGAATGGTAGTGCTACAACCGTTACTCAAGATATTTTTAGCATGCTCTGTTATAACTGAAGTCTCGGCGGCAAAGAATGACCCACTTACGGTACAACTCCCAACAGGAACATTTCGTGGTTTCACACCTTCCGGATCTCGTGTAGATCAATGGTGGGGAATACCTTTCGCTGAGCCACCTGTTGGTCCACTGCGCTTCAAAGCCCCGATTCCAGTCAAAGGCGAGCGCGGCAGGGTTAATAATGCAACACAGTTTGGAAATGCTTGTCCCCAAGCGGAGGATGATGGTGCTGGTGCTCCGATTAGCGAGGATTGTTTGTATTTGAATGTAGATTATCTGCTTCTCTGAGGTCTTTAGATGAGTTGGTCTTATCTTTCCTTGTGACAGGTGTATCGTCCCAGTGGATTGACTTCTGGTGAGAAGTTACCTATTTTGATCTGGATTCATGTACGTCCGACATCTTTCGATGTTTGACAGAGGTTAACTATTTCACAGGGCGGTCAGTGGACTACCGGGCAAGTAGTATTGAAAAGTATCTCTTATGAATGCCCCCTTACGAGATGAATAGTGCCGGATCACGATATGATCCAACGGGTAAGCCTTTTCGTGGATACGCTGAAAAAGTATTCAATTCCCTTGATTCAGAACTCGTGCAACGAAGTGTTTCAGATAAAAAACCAATGATCGTAGTCTCTATGTGTGTTATCATTCCTGACCTGCGTCGACGAACTGTTGTCTCAATTCTTGAACACTAGCAATTACCGCCTGAATACGTTCGGATTTGTAAGTACTCGCTATCATGACTTGATCAATCGATCTAATCACTTCTACAGCTAGCTAGTGCTCATCAACCTCCCGAAGATCTTAATGCAGGCCTTCTCGATCAACGTTTGGCAATGACGTTTGTTCAAGACAATATTGCTGCATTTGGTGGCGATCCTGACAAAGTAAGTCACTTGAATTGTCCTGCCACTACTATGACTGAAAACGAGTATTTCAGGTCACAATATGGGGCCAAGTGAGCGAAACGATTGTTGTATTCCAAACTTACCTAAGTTTGAATGAAATAGAGCGCCGGAGGAGGAAGTGTTATGTCTCATTTCATTTACCCTGCAGAAAGACCTCTATTCCGTGCAGGGATAGGTCAATCTGCAACGGGACCATTGTATGTTTGTCTTGAAAACTGATAATATCAAATACTAACAATATTTCGAATTTACCAGTAAGAGTTCTCCCCCGGCTTCAGTGTACGATAAACCTGGATTGGCTTTTGATCGTCTACTGTCCGCTACAGGATGTCATGGAAATCCTAATCCTATCGATTGTCTACGCGATGTGCCCTTCCGTGTGAGTTGTCCCCATAATAACGGCCAATCTTAAACTTGATGTCGCTTTTAGACCCTCTTGAACATTAGTAATTCTATGATCGACGCTACTCTGAATGGTCAATTATGGGAGCCAACAATTGGTCCGAGTGGAAGTAAGGCTATGGCAACAGAGGAGGCTTCAGGTAAAATAATGCGGGGGGACTTTTTACACCTCCCCTACCTTGGTGGCACCACGGCAGGTAATATTCTCCTCTAGTATACCCTCTCTGACCTTCGCACTAAAATCTTTAGCTCAATGAGGGGACGGATTTCACTAGCACCGTACAACACCTCAACTTGACAGGTCAAGCTCAAAATTCAAGATTTGATGTTTTCATACGCGACCTCCTCATTGATAATACAACACTTACTCAAGATGTCCTTGATAAATTCCATGCGTTATACCAAGAAAACGATACATCTCTTGGGGTCCATTCAATACTGGAGACCCACTGTTTGATAGAGCTTCGGCATTTTATACCGATGAAATGTTCTTAGGGCCGAGGAGACTCTTTTTTGCACATGGCTCTGAATTGCAACCTATGTTTACATATCACTTCACGGAGTTCATACCAGGATCTGATGTTGAATTGGGAGGTGAGTGAATTTGATGACGTGTAATCCAAGGGAGTTAATATCTTTTAGTAACACATGCTACTGATCTGCATTTGCTTCTCAAATTTAGAACGGATCCCTCAGCGACTCCCCCGCCAATCGAGAATGATTTTGCTAATCAGATGAAGGACATCTGGATCAATTTCGTTAATGATCTCAATCCTGGTGGTATGGCGTTACTTATAAGTCAATGAAGTACTTATACCCTACCATAGACAATTGGCCACGGTTCAAGCAGACTGCGGAGAAGCCAGTCATGCAACTACAACGAGGAAATACTACACTCGTTCCGGATGGTAGGTGGTGCCTATGTGTAATCGACCAAGTTACTCATGGCATTTTAGATTTTGACCTTGAAAAGACTGATTTTGTTAACACCGTCCGTGTACTGGGTGAATTCGCGAAGTAGAAATAGATGTACGCTATTTCTGTCGAGTACTGCACGCGACAGTGACTTCCACTGTGACAATTTCTCATGCCAATAGACATTTTATTATCAATGACATACTGGGCAATGGGAAAGTAGCTTAACGCCGCTGAGAATAAGAATTTTCGAAAGAAGTGTTCTACCGGAAAAATGGAAGTTTAGACTTCTTGGGGTAGGTTAGCCCTCCACATGTTTTAAACCCATTCTCACAAACGTGAATGCGGATCTAGTACACCCACTCGTCTCTTGCACACAGGAATAATGCTCTTGGCAGTAGCTCAATTCCTTCTCGCATTGACCAAGGTCTCAGCAGCACCAGCGGCAAATTCTAATCTCGACGTACATCTGCCAACGGGAACCTTCCGTGGGTTTTCGGATTCAGGGTCTGGTGTAGATCAATGGCTCGGTATACCATTCGCTGAGCCACCTACCGGTCCACTACGCTTCAAAGCTCCTGTACCAATCAGAGCATCAGGGAAAGACGGAGCGATTAAGAATGCTACCAAATTTGGCAATGCTTGTCCTCAATTGGATGGCGATGGACTTGGTCCCGCAAACGCGCCCCTTAGCGAAGATTGCTTGTTTTTGAACGCAAGTTCCGTTGAATGCACTCTGAGTAATCAGAGGAACTAATTTAGCGACAGGTATACCGTCCCTCTGGATCGCACACTGGTTTACCCGTTTTGTTCTGGTTGCATGTAAGAAAATCGTTTTCGACAATATCCTTCACACTGAGATGAGATGTCATATAGGGAGGAGCTTGGAATACCGGGTAAGTGCGAAGGAATGGACGCCTAGCTCTTATATTTCTTACTCAGAACAGTGCGGCATCTCAAACTGATCCCACTGGTGAGCAAATTCGAAAAATACTTGAGTAAGGTCAATATTAACTCCCCGACTCTCCAGAACTTTTGCAACGGAGTGCATCTATCGGAAAACCTGTTATACTTGTTTCCACGTACGTCTTAATACATGTTCGGTTTGAATCGTAATACCTAATAATTACGACTAGGAACTATCGCATCAACACATTCGGTTTCGTGAGTGTCCAGACTGACCATCGTCTATTAATATGAACTTACGAAAATGGATTTCACCCAAACAGCTTGCTAGTGCTCATCAACCACCTGAGGATCTCAATGCAGGTCTTCTAGATCAGCGCATGGCTCTGACATTTGTGCAAGACAATATAGCTGCTTTTGGTGGTGACCCAGATAAGGTGATCTACTCGTTCATTTGGATGATAGTCTGGGTTGATTGAAGACAGAAAACCTTAGGTTACCATATGGGGTCAAGTAAGTGAATGTCCATCTGCTACGAGACAGTTTATTTAACATAATTTGACTACCTTCTCCTAATAACTTAGAGCGCCGGAGCTGGGAGTGTTATGGCACACTTCATTTATCCACCAGAGAAAAAACTCTTCCGTGCCGGAATAAGCGAATCTGCAACTGGCCCTTTGTACGCCACAGCCAAGTTTCCATAATTTTTCCTCGAAGACATACTGAGTCGTTTCCATGTTTCCTCCAGCAAGAGTTCTCCTCCTGCTTCGACGTATGATAGACCAGGATTAGCGTTTGATCGATTGTTGACTTCTACGGGATGCCAAGGAAATTCTACTCCTATTGATTGCCTTCGTGACGTCCCTTTTGAAGTACGTTCGGAGCCTGTTTTAAATTGAACACCTGACGATGTGTTGTTAGACCTTATTGAACATTAGCAACGCTATGATTAGTGCCACTTTGAATCATCAATTATGGGAACCTTGTATTGGGCCAAAGGGAAGTATGGCCACAGAAGAAGCCTCTAGTAAAATCATGCGGGGAGACTTCTTACACATCCCTTACCTCGGTGGTACTAACGTACGTTTCATTTCCCCTTTTCTTCTCCGAGTCTAACAAGACTTATACTGAACTATTCTGTAGTTGAATGAAGGCAACTTCTTCGTTGGCAGCGTGCGAAGCCTCGATCTAACTGGTCAAACCCAGAATTCAAGACTGGACGATATGATACGAGGACTCGTCATTGATGATACTACACTCTCTCAACGCACGTTCGACCAGATTCATTCCCTGTTCAAGGAAAACGATACTTCTCTTGGTGCACCTTTCGATACTGGGGATTCATTGTTTGATAGAGCGGCGGCATTCTACACTGATGAGATGTTTTTGGGACCAAGGAGACTGTTCTTCAAACACGGGTCGGATCTACAACCTATGTTTGCGTATCATTTCCGAGAATTCATTCCAGGAAGTGATGTTAGTTTGGGAGGTAAGGTATTGATTTATTTAGCTGTGCGCATGTGGCTGATAAACTCGTGCAGTTACACATGCTACCGAACTGCCTCTGATACTCAAGTTACTAATCAATGACAGTACTCCTCCACATGTTGAGGACAGTTTTGCGAATCAAATCAAAGATTTTTGGATTAACTTCGCTAATGATCTTCATCCCGGCGGTATGCTTTCAACACTTGGTTTCAACGTTCTTTATCAAATTTTCGCTTGTACAGGTGACTGGCCACAATATGCCAACGGTGCTAAGAAATCTGTCTTGCAACTTAAGCGGGACAATATAATTCCTATCCCAGACGGTAATTGCTTCATATACGTATTATCAACCACTGGACTGATGGAGAACAAGATTTTGATGTTGAGAGAGTTGATTTTTTTAATACGGCAGAGGTACTGAGAGAATTCCAGAAATGAGGGGCTCGGAAGAACGTCAGATGATTTGTAGTCATTAAAGGCCCTGCATGTACGATATCAGTCTTTGGTCTGCATCGAATAAAATGCAAGAACCTATATCAACTTTCGACTATTCTGTAAATGTTCGTACTGGCAGTGCGGATAATGCCAGCACCGTAACGTGTAGTTTGACTTCAAAACTAATGTACTGAATCTAATTTTAACCTGGCAACACACTGCGCCCGTTCGTCCGTCAACCCTAGGCTTCCTGTTTTGCTTTATTCCTTTCTTCTATTAAAAAACATCCGCTCATGTTTAGTGTAAGCGTTAGTATATATTAGCAAAGGAGTGAGCCACACAGGAGTACTGTAGCAATGACGTAAGAAGATTGTACCAATGCAGGACGTCCTGCATTTGCCTTGTCCTAGTGGTGGTGCTAATGTAGCGCACCATTATATACACTGACTGCCGTGCATATCTTTTATATCTATTCAGAGCTAAACAAAGGGACACACTTCACCGGTGGCGTGAAAATCTCAAATTAGCGGGCCAAGCCTCAACCTTCCAATTCAAACAGTTTATACAAGAACGCGTCGTCGACAACCCAGCATTCGCTGACGACGTCCCCTCCGAGATTCACAATTCGGGCAGCAAGAATGATATTGGTCTTGGAACGCCGTTTCACCACCGGAAATTCGTGGTTCGACTGCAGTTTTGGTGTTTCATACTACCTATTCCGGTCCAGATAACCGTACGTTGAACATGGCGTATTGACTTGCAACCGTTATTTACACATCCCTAAGTTAGGGAGTTCATTAGGGAGTTCATTTGTAAGATAGGGATGAGTTTAGGAGGTATGTGTTTTCTTAGCTGCCTTCTAGCGTGTTTGATGACTTTTTATTTTAGTCACACACGTCTCAGAATAATCGTCATTACTGATAACTATCAATGACGCCCCTCTATCTGTCGAGAACGATTCTGCGGATCAAATGCAAGAATTTTGAGTCAACTTCCTGGCTGATCTTTATCCTGGTGGTATTATATTAGCTTTTTTGGTTTGATAGTTCCTTGATAGACGTTTGTTAGCCATAGTTTGACAACATTCGACGAGACAACACCACAAGTATTCCTGGTGAATGTGATAGAACGTCATCGTTTTAAATTGTTCTACTCACATAGGATCAGATATTGACGTCGATGCCAGCAAGTTTGCTAAAAAAATGTTCGTGTATTGAGGCGATTCCGATTTTAAAAACAAGGAAAAACAAATGACATATGCTTTTCGCCGTTAGTGAATTTACGTCTTTCTCACCTTTGGATGAGGGTGAGAGTATTGGATGTGTATGAAGAACATTCGCAGGAACAAATGCTGCGTGCGGATTGGTGTGAATGGCCACGGTGATCAAGCGTTGAGAGAATAGTTCCTATTCTATTTGTAAGGCAGTTTGCCAGGATCCGGGACCATGTGTTCTGAACTTCGTGGAGTCGCGACCCTGCCGAGCTGGATGCGGAAGGCCGTTCAATGTTTGTTCACAAACAGGGCCTGATCGCCGCGGCATCTAAATTTATCCTGGCAACCTTCTTCCCAACCGCTCTTTACCCTGGGGTTCTAAAAGGGCCTGTATACTTATGTGCCAATATGTGCACGCTTCCGACTGATATGAGAAAGTAGAACAAGATCGAAGACGATCGTGTAACAAGAAATGGTGTATGGTCAAATCCAACAGGTTCTAGATGCCGAGTCACACGTACAGAGACAAGAATCTATCTTGTGAGAATCGAATGCTAGTGAGGTCGTTCTCTTCATTCACCCACTCGTCGCCTGTTCCTTTATTCTGATGATGCTGCTCAACCTCCTCTTTTCACTTACTGCCTTTGTCACGAACGTTTCAACGAAAGCGAGTGCGAAGGATAATCTCAATATCAAACTTCCAACTGGAACGTTTCGCGGTTTTTCAGTCAATGGTATAGACCAATGGCGTGGTATACCTTTTGCTGAACCACCTGTCGGCCCGTTACGTTTCAAGGCTCCGGTACCAGTCAAAGGAAATTCCCGAGTAGCTAAGAGTGCTACTGAATTCGGAGACGCTTGTCCTCAACCGGCTGATGGACTTGGTACCCCTCCCGGTGCACCTATTAGCGAGGATTGCCTGTATTTGAACGTGAAATTGTTCCCTTATAAATGGCTATCTGCGCCCCTGTTGATTGTTGGGTGACCTTAGGTGTTCCGTCCTAATGGAACAAGCCCTGATGCCAAATTGCCGCTTTTCTTCTGGCTTTATGTACGTCTTC
Source organism: Agaricus blazei (assembly GCA_029719445.1). Taxonomy (NCBI): domain Eukaryota; kingdom Fungi; phylum Basidiomycota; class Agaricomycetes; order Agaricales; family Agaricaceae; genus Agaricus; species Agaricus blazei. The sequence continues at coordinate 355,023 of SSNC01000011.1, forward strand.
AGACTAGTGACAATTCTCTAGGTCCACTGAATTTGACCTATTCTCAGGGTGGTCAATGGACTACTGGGTGGGTCGCGTATTGGGGCCTGCTACAAATCTGGCTGATCAAATTATAGTGCCGGGTCCATATACGACCCAACAGGTGATACCTTAGCTTTTTTTTTGTTTTTTAAAATACATTGACCCAGACATTTTTAAACCATGACATCAGAGCTTATACAGCGAAGTGTTGCATTGGGGAAGCCCATTATGTTTGTGTCTACGTAAGTCTTGAAATTACTATTAGATATGTTAAAATATAATTCTACGTATTTTTAGAAATTATCGCGTCAATACCTTTGGATTCGTCAGTGTTCAGCATATCCGTTCCAAGTATTGCTTATGTGAACATGGCGCGCATTTGATTTAGCTCTCCAGCCGGCATCAGCCTCCTGAAGATCTCAATGCTGGCCTCCATGATCAACGCCTGGCTATGACATTCGTTCAAGATCATATCGCCGCTTTTGGTGGTGACCCTGATAAAGTTAAGCTTCTTTTTAACTACTTTTGACAATTGCTCAAAAGCACGGTTATCATCGATTAGGTCACTATTTGGGGACAAGTGAGTAGAATTAATAGCATTACGATTTCATTCTAATAAATCAGAGCGCCGGGGCGGGAAGCGTTACGGCCCATTTCATTTATCCAACGGAAAAGAGATTATTCCGGGCCGGGATAGGTGAATCGGCAACTGGACCTTTGTACGTTCCACCAAATCCGCTCAGATATTTCCCACTGACTCTAACTGGTCCTACTGTCTGTCTATAGCAAAAGCTCGCCTCCGGCATCTGTGTATGATAATCCGGGATTGCCCTTTGATCGGTTGTTAGCTTCCACGGGATGTAAAGGAAACTCTACTCCTGTAGATTGTCTTCGTGACGTACCCTTTGAGGTGTGTGCTTCTGATTTAGGTTGAGACGAAGATCAGCTCATGCTCTCTGTAGACGTTGTTGAATATCAGCAACGCGATGATTGATGTTACTCTGAATAATCAGTTATGGGAACCCTCCGTTGGCCCCAAAGGGAGCGCAGCAATAGTACAAGAAATGGCCTCCACTAAATTAATGCGAGGAGACTTTTTGCATTTGCCGTATCTTGGTGGAACTAATGTAACCTGTCCCTCTTTCACATTCACTGCAGAGTTTATTCACTTCTACCTGTTTCCAGCTCAACGAGGGGACCCGCTTCTCCACCAGCTTGAGAAACCTCCACTTGACAGGCCAAGCTCAGGCCTCCAGGCTTGATCAATTCATACGAGGACTCGTCATTGACAATTCGACAGTGACTGAAGATGTCCTTGATGAAATCCACAACTTATTTAGAGAGAATGATACTTCTCTTGGGGCGCCGTTCAATACTGGAGATTCGTTGTTTGACAGGGCTTCGGCATTTTATACTGATGAGATGTTCCTGGGGCCAAGGAGACTGTTCTTTGAACATGGTTCTCCTCTGCAGCCTATGTTTGCATATCATTTCAGGGAGTTCGTTCCAGGGAGTGATATTAGCACGGGAGGTGAGCGACTCCTTGTTTCAACGATGTTGAGTAAGGCTGATGGCTATCGTCCTTAGTTTCACATGCTCAGGAACTACCGCTGTTGTTGAGATTGGTGACCAGAAACCTCACTATTCCCGCGGTGGAGAGTGAGTTTGCGAATCAGATGAAAGATTTCTGGATCAACTTCGCTCATGATCTTAACCCTGGTGGTATGTTATGAGCGCTCCATGCTTTGGTGGCATTCTCATAGACGAATGTTAGGTGGTTGGGCCAAATTTGACAATAATGCTGAGAACCCTGTCATGCAACTCATGCGGGACAACACAACACTTATTCCCGACGGTAGGCGCCACTGTGTGTCTATGTATAACCAACTGACTTGGGTCAATCAGATTTTGATGTCGAGGGCGTAGAGTTTGTCGAGAGCGGTCGGGTGCTTGCAGAATTCCAGAACTAGAATTGGAGACTAAAGTCGCAGAGCTTGTGCTTGTGCTTGCTATGTATTTACCTGAATTTATGGACTGAGTCTGTGCGATGGGAAAGTGGGAAAAACAAACATACACATCTTGGAGATGTCCAACACCGCCCGGCCTCCCTACTCGCGATTTCATGCCATCATCTCTGCCTCTCCAGCCTCGGGTCTTCCTCCGCGACCAGCACCGTACCCACGACAAGCATCGCACCCACCGTCAGCCTTGACCTATGGCCATCACAATGCGCCAAAGCGCAGGCGCATCGACCACAGTTTCAATACCTTCTCTAGGGTCCTCAGAGATTCCTCCAAGGACGAGCATACAGCTTCACGCCAGGTCAGTTCGTGTTCTTTCTTTAACTGGCATTCCTGGACCCGATTGCTCGTAGCGACCGGTTAAATTCGCATCCAAGGATTATCTCCTCGAGGCCCTCAAACACTCCTGCAAATCCAACCAGACAGTCGACTTCCACGGCTCTTACGAACTCGTAGAATCAAATGTGACGCATAAGCAGCGCGTTCAGTCTCTCACTATGGATATCTGGAGAGCTACAGGCTACAGATTCACGTTCGTCCCTCCTTTCTTCTCGGCTAAACCTCAAGTTTCACTGAGCTACCATAGTGTCAAAGATCATCCTCGAATCAACAATGGCCATAAGACGCGTTTTTGGTGCTCTCAAGACGAAGCGCATCGTTCTAAATCATCCAAACTTGCTCGCTTGCCAAATTCTGCATCGAAACCCCGTATATCATCCGCAGGAGAGGCTCTAGCGAAAGCCCGTTATGCCTGCAAATCTCGTCTCTTAATATCCTCCCGCGATCCTTCTTCAATAGGTGGAGGAAACATCATCACCATAAGATTGCACCACCATGTCGCTCACGAACCGTACGTCGATGCATCATTTCCACCGGAGTTGGCACGAGCTATGTACGAGTCGTTTGGTTGGCCTTCTAATAGTCATGATGCGACAATGACTCCATCATCTTCTACCACCACGGGCAACGTGCCTGGTTTTACAGAATCTGACGCTGATATCACTTTCCTACCCTTCGGCAATCCTGACCCAGACGATGCTGGAGAAAACGATCATGCAGATGCGGATGCTGACCTGGACGAGGATATGGATGAGGATGAAGATGAATTAGCGTCGACTGCCATCGCCCCTGTAGAAATTTTACCTCCCGTTGAGAATCCCTCACCCCTATCTGTGCGTCCACCGACATCCGCATCGACACTCGTAGCCGCGACATCCAATATCTCATCTACAAGTTTACCATCGACGATAGCTCCTTCAGCGATTGTATCAGCACCGAGGTCGTCTCTTCCTACACAGGGTCATTCTTTGACCCAGAAAACCAGTAGTCCTAATTTGGTTCCTTCAAATCCACCAATCATTAACCCTAACAGGAATAATAGCATATTCAATAACAGATTAACTACCCTCAGTCCATCATCTACGTCCTCTTCGAATCCTATTGATACCAATCGCGTGGCCCCGGTCCCTCGACAACAAGACCAACAACATCATTATCATCAACGTATGCGAGCTCATATATCCAATATCCGTGAATTCTGCTCCGGACTAGAATATCAACTTCAATTTGATGATTATAGGATGTTGGATGTGCTGGAAAGAGAGGGTGGTTCGTTTTTGAGGTTGGTACAAGATTGTTTGAGGAAGGAAGGCAGATTAGATCCTGATGGAGAATGTTAATCAGGGAACTTGTCTTTGGACTCATTGTCTGCATGAGAGAGAAGAGGTAAATTATGCTTGTATATCTATTTTTTTTCCTCTATCAGTGGCGTTGTTGTTTCTCATCTTTGGTCTCTATTTTGTCGGTCACACTCCGTGGTTCTTTCAACGACTTCTTCAACCCTTACTTTTCTCCTCCTTTGTTCCCCTTATTTCTGGTTTCTACTGTTTTCACTTTTACATTGGGTTATACTACAGTGTATGGGACTTGTGAATAATAATAGTTCTAGCTATATATACATGACTCGTGTCTGTCGACTAGAAATCGAAGCTTGCTTCTTTGTTTCATGTATGTCTATTTTTCAAATCCCAGATCTAGTTGGACTTCTATGGAACTCATGTTTCAACCAAAAAAAAAAGAAACGGGAAACCTAGGGAGGGGCTCAAAGAAAAAACAAAACAAGAAGCTTATGTGAGTCAGAGAAGCAGTATATCCAACCTTTGATAAGGATGGGCTTTATCAAAATAACAATTACTGCCGACGTTGATATTTTAAAGTTTTTGACTTTTAAGCTGCTCTGATATGAGGGTTCTTAATTTGTAAACGATGATGACGACGAATAAAGAATAACAAGAAACTTTACATCCAGCGGGCTGTCATGTAATAACGGTACCCCTTTCTTTCCTCTCATAGGAATGCTGTGGTGACCACAACACGAAAAGCCGAGTTAAACCCCTCTTCGGTTCAGGACAGTTCATGAGCTAAAGCCTAAGCCGAGTAGTGGCCACACTATCCACACGAGACCCTTCAAATCCGATCGGGGGCTTTTTAGGGCTATGAGGCATCATCGCCCCTCGAATTCTCATTGCTGCGCTCCAAATGACCAGCCCAAAAATGGTCTTCAGGATCCGAACGTATCCACTACTCGCAGTAAACCAAACAACTCAGAAGAACGTAATGGAGAGACAATTAGTCAATGCACACTACGATCCTTTGAGCTCGGAATGTCACAGTCCACCCAATGCAACAACACCGTCCCGGGCCCGTAAAGCGGCCGTGATGAGAATATGATTGAAATCCTCAGTAAGTACCAGGGTCGCCGTCTTGGGTTCTTAGCGATAGGAAATTAACACCACAAGAAAATAAGAGAATCTGGTTTCCCTTTGATAACGCCTAATTTCGGGTGGTTCGAGTCTCCATATATTTATGCGGGTGGAGCTTGTTCATTCGAAATTGAGGAGCCAAAACCTTGTACTCACCCTGATGACCATCAGAGGTTCCAATCTACTTACAACTCCGCGACCTTCTATCGGTGTTCAAGAAGTTCGGGTATTAAATCCGGTTTTAATGTATGTAAAACCTTGCGATCCTCTATCATGGGTCAAAAGCGGTGCGAAAATTGCGAACGGAGTAGGACGAGTTTTCCTCCCAATTTCTGTTCGATGCCGTTGTGACGTTGTCTTGTTGGGGCATAGTTTTAGAAGGGCGGATGCCAAACTTATGGGAGCAAGGTCACCGAGACCGAGGCAGGAGGTACAGCCGAAGCACCAATTTAGGTCCGCTCTCACTTTCACCAGGCTTCTCGGCTTCCATCTTTCCTTTCGGGTCCTCAACTGACGAGTTTCGGGGTGGATCGCGCCGATGACGTTGTGTCCGTCAATGTAAAAATAAAGCTACCTCCACGCTTCAGCGAAAGGAAGAAATGTCGATACGGGCACCAGGGGTTATTGAGAAATGATGAAGTCGCATATGGAGGAGACCAAAAGGGGCCCCTTGTATGATACCAATAATGGTCTTGTGGGCGCCGAAAGTTTAATTAAATCACAGTCATGCTTGGGCGCTTTTGAATCTTTGTGATTCTTCGGTTCCCCACGCTGCTGCTGTTGTTCGCCTTCCACCCCAGAAGGTCCGTCTACGTGGAAGCTAGAGAGCAGGAATAGAAGGAAACAGGACGACGGCGGGTACTAGCTGTGGCGTTTGTGGCCGGCAAATTACTACAGCTCCGTCGCAAGGCGTCTTTGACCGCAACTGAGATACAAGCACGTCCAAATAATTTTATATGGAGCGTTCAAATATCAACTTTCCCCAGAGTAGTTCGATCTCGCAGCCGAAAATGAACGTTCTGATTTTCCAGTGTAAACGGGCATTGATATGAGAAAGATCACGATAGGTTGATGGTTTAATAGCGGCCTTGTCGGAATAATGTCGAGTTGAGTGACAGTTGACGGTTACAGGGTACAAGCGCCGCCTTACAAACGAGTCAGGCCGATATCGAAAGTAGAATTGCAACAGTGCACAATTGGTGAGTCGATGTGAATCAGAAGTGATGATACTGGTATTGAAGACCTATCTTGACCAACAGGAAATCCAAAGAGATTATATTCATTGGAGCAATAGTGATGGTATTAATGAGGGGGTAGCCTTCCAAAATTATTCACCACCCGATTCGGGTGATAGACACCAATGTATGGATAGGACGTGCGTGCGCCTCGGCATTCACTGAATCAACCCAGGAAACACGCGTGGTCGAGGACTCCGATTAAAGATCCAAACGTCCATCATTCACTGCATCACAATCAGCGGAACTGTATGCACTGATGGACAATGTGGCGTCAACACTCACCACATGACAGATATTGGATGGCTCGGGGTGAGAGTTTGAGAAATGGAGGTTTGTGTACTCAGAATGTCCCACTGTCACTTTTTCGCACGCCGTTCACCGATGCTGATGGAACGGGGACGGAGATTGTGGGACACTTGTGCTGACGCCGCCGCCGCCAATATCGCCATTGATGATGTCTTGAATCGACGCTTCTAGAGCATCGACACGACTGGACATTTCGGACACTGAGCCAAATAGAACATGGGTATAACGTTGAGCTCTTGAGATGATTGAAACGGCCCGAACCACTTACTGCGTTCCAAAATTTGTTTCGACATATCATCAAATTTGGTATCCAACTGTTCGAGCAGCGTCTCGACCTAGGACACGAGGGAAAGTGGAGAGTCAGGGACGTCATCGACAGCGTGGTGCGCTCCAATATGCGAAGTTCTGGGACCTATATTCGGCGCGATAGAGTGTGATACGTACAAACGCGGTCAGTTCATGAGGACTGGATATATCTCCCGGAACAAGTGTCCCGGACTTTGCGATAGCTATTTGTTTACTGGGAGGTATCGGCGTCTTTTCTTTATCGTTCTCGCCGGACTTGGCGGGTGTAGATGGAACCTTCAAAGGAAGAGCTGAAGAAGGCATATCGGATAGAGAAATGGCGGAGGCCAGGCCGGGTCCGGCGCAGTTCATAGGCCATCGGCTTTGGATCATAATATGTGCAAACAACACGTTTGCCCAAAAAAACATACGCCGCGATCACATGGAAAGCTTCCTACTGCTTCAAGCTTTGCTTTCGTCATAGTTCTTGGTGAAGTCGAAAATCCCGGGAACACTGCTTAATTTAAAGACAATATATTGCGTCGAACAAGCTTACCTTCCTCCCTAAGGGGAGCGGACCGACAATGAAGAACGCTGGTGAAACGCCACCGAATAGGCATTATGTTGTGCCCAGGAAGGCAGATGTATTCGCGTTTAACACGAGGCGATACAAACTTAACTGACACTGATGTCGTCACCACCTTGGATAGTAAATGAAACAGCTGACTAGGCGTCGCCTGCGACATGTACTAGATCTCTCTCTCGAAATTTTTCTTGTTCTAGGGATCAGAACCGAGTCTTGAACACATGGGACGTCATAAGACTTGCATTCAAACATCTCCATCAAGCTTCTCATGTTCATGTGCGTGCATGCCGTATCGCCTTCACTCTAAGGCGACATGAACATTCTCTGACTAAATCGAGCCTCGACTACAATTTGCCCGAAATCCATTGGACCAGAAAATGCAAAATCAGTGTTTATATATATACGCAGATTCATTGGTCGGAGATACCTAGGCTTTTCAGGTACCATATGAAATTGGCAATGCCTGACGTCGTTGTTGCCATTTTGCAACTGATGAAGGACTTGCGAAAGAAGAGCCCCATTCAACATAGAAATTGGCACCAAATAAGCCGTCATTTCCGGGGATGAGCGCAACACGGTGGTTATATCCAAGGAGATTGCATCAATCCCGAAGGTCAGGAAGAAAGATCAGTTTAATCCTCAAATGAGACGATCTGAGACGATCGAGTGGAAGGTCCTGGGGTCATTGCAGCTGGCAAGCGCCGAGAGTCAGCCTCCAGCCAGTCATTTTGAATGGCTGAACGGGTTGAAAATGTTGAATAGGGCAGGTTTTCTCAGCGCCGAATGATGCAAGATCTCAGTGATCTAGTACTCCGGGGCTAGTGATTCCGCTATTTCTGCCTAGCCAGAATAAGCAATAGAATGCGAGATTCGGTCCATTATGCGTAACATAAATTATGTGACCCAATCCGCCCCTGTCAGCACCCTCCCCGCGCGGTTTCCTAGGGCCTGAAATGCCTGGAACCTTTAGTTACAACCTAGATCATCAACTAACCCCCTTTTGACTACATTCAGCCGATCCTCGCATTATTGAAAAGTAATTACTACATTCATAACGATGATACAGCGCCGTTAACAGTAAAATGGGGCCATAGAACAGTCGAACCTCCAGCATCGTTCGACGAGAAGTCGCACAATCACGCCAACCCGTTGTCACACGGTGACACTCGGCTGAGGCCGCCGCAATATCCTACCCATCACAACATTGAACCATTTCAAATATCTATCCTTTTTGGACATGAATTCGGAATCGGCTGAAAGCGAACTTGCGTTGGGTTCTACCATCACGGTACTTACTTGCTTAGTCCATTCTGGGACCCCGTCATCGATTCAACTAATCTCATTGGTGTAGCTCTCAGATGGTCATAAATTACCCATTCTTGGCTTTGGTAAACAATGGACCGTATCCGTGCACATCTCATAATTCAATCATACTCTATATTATAGGAACATACGAGCTGGATGGAAAAGAAGCCTATCAAGCGGTTCGATGGGCGTTAGAGGTAATCTCAAGCACATGGTAGCCTCGAGTACCGATACTGACTGTATATCAGGCAGGATATCGTCTGATTGTATGCATCGTATTTATTACTCGATCATGTGAAGAACTTTATTGACATATTTGGCTAGGACTCCGCAGAGTGGTATGAAAATGAAAATGAAGTCGGCCAGGCCATCCGGGATTTCTGTGAAGTGACAGGAACCCCTCGCTCCGAAATTTTCTATACTGGAAAGCTTAAGATTAATAGCAGCTACACAAAAGTTAAACAGTCAATCAAGCGCTCAATCAATGACTGCGGGTTAGATTATTTTGATCTTTACCTCATGCACAGCCCCATCGGGGGGAAAAAGGCCCGCCAGGAAAGCTGGAAGGCCATTTCTGACGCTCAGAAGGAGGGTCTCATACGCAGTATTGGTATCAGCAACTTTGGAATTCAACATATGCAAGATATTTTAGAGATGTCGGACGAATATCCAAGGCCCGTTGTTCACCAGGTATGATCTGGAACTATCTTTTTGATCATGATGACGAAAGTGTTGAAAACAGAATTTAGATTGACTTACATCCATTCATGACTCGCAATGAGATTGCAGATTTCTCAAGAGAAAACGGCATGACCCTCGAGGTATGCAAATTTGACAACCCTGAGCCCAGTCGAATGACACAGTGGCGTCCCAAAATATAGGCTTGGGGTCCACTTGTTCGTGGAATGCGGTCCAATCATCGAACACTTCGTTCTATTGCGAGGAAATATGACAAAAAGGTTCCCCATGTCCTATTGAGATACTCTTTACAGAAGGTTCGTTGATGTCATATGCACCGATGACGATTATTCAAAGCATAAACCACCTCAGGGTATATCCCCATACCAAAATCCTCACATAGAGACAGAATTATCGCAAACGCAGATATCTTTGATTTCACATTAACTGGAGATGAGGTCGCGCAGCTGGATGCTCTTGATGAATGTAGGTTGAGTTTACGCCATAGATACATAGCCCTGATTGCTTTAACAGACTTGGTGACCGACTGGGACCCAACGGCTGTTCCATGACGCTCATGCTGTATCATATCACAAAGGATGTTAATATTGATCTACTGATAGTGCGCAGGCTTCTTATCAAACACTATGCTGTATGATCCAGATTACCGATGATGATCCTGTTCAACAAGGTTCTGAACATACTCCTGCTGTGTATAAAAGCCATGCACTATATACATTATGTGATCCTGCATTGCCTAGCCTGGAGGCGCGCCAGTATCCTGGGTTCGGGATTGTCACTCAGAAGCTGATCTCTGACGGCAAACAAATGTCTGGCGTGAGAAGCGGCTTACTATATTCGGTGAGTCGTCTGCGGCTGAAAACCGTTTTCTTCATTGCACAGAACCACCATGTTTGACCCAAACGACTGACAGCACGAAGTATCTTTCATGATGTGGCACTTTTCTGCAATTATCATTTATTGGCAATCCATTTTGCTAGACATAAACCTGGCCAAACATCATCTCTCAGGATTGCACTATCATGGAGCGTTGCTGTCCCCTGTGGAGGCGACTCACGACTTGCTCCGAAACGAGTTGCGTTGGCATCGGCATATTGAAGAAAGACGTTTTCATTAATTCAACACCGAGAACTTTCGTAACCACTCACGGGACAATTAGGCAATGCCACCGAATGGTCAGTACTATCAGTTCCTGGCATAATGCAATTACAATCACCATTCAGGCCGCTCTGAAGTCCTCGAATGACACCAACACCCAGATTCTAAATAAAATGCGGTTTGCAGTGGCTCTGAACCTTGGGGCCGGTCATTACGTAATGATCCAAGGAACACCCATGGCCATCTGCGGACTGCATAGGATCAAGGTTGAACAAATATTCACACAGAGCAAACTCTAGATCCAATCTTATTCAAACACGGGTCTCCAATGCCGACACCTGATGGTTGAATCCTCATCTTTGTTGAATTCAGCTGCCGTCGAGAGTCGTTTTTGCCCAACTCGAGGTATGGATGAGGCGCAAGAAGACGATTCTTCGGCGGGCCTACAGGAATCTCCTATCAGCATCTTCAACTTCCACCACCATTCCCATCGATCAGCGGGTTGCGCGTTAAAGAAAAACGGCCATCACCTGTCTTCATACACCTTATGCCATATTCGCTCGTGCTACCTGGTGCCAACGGCATCATTCCAATATCATCCTGTGCATGTTTAGATCGGGTCGTTGTCGTATGACTTTGCCTGAAAGAGTCGCCTCCTGAGCAACGTCACCACTAGTTGGGTTTCGATAGAATTGAATAGGACATTGGGCTCGCAGCACGCGATGCCCTTTCACACACTCTCACGCCATGGCGACATTTGACGTCTAGGTAAGATCAACCAGGACACCGCGACCTTCTCTTCGGGATATAAGTGGAGTTGCCTGCCATTACTTAGCGACGTGAGCTATCCTTGGAAATCGTGTACCCAAAATCTAATTCCTTTCTGACAGACAAATTTTTTGTCCCGTGCAATAAATGAGCATTTGTATATTGCACTCTCCACGGTGGAGAATTTGACGCGGAGGTGAGAGTTCCCCTCTGGTCGATTGGTAATGATGACGTTTAATTTCCTGGCTCCAGATTCTTTGGGGTATTGATGCCACCTTACGGCTGCTTTGCTGGAACCCTTGCCACACGCATCAGCTTCGAGCCAGCAATCGACGTTACCGATACCTTCCTTGAACTGCTACCTGCGGCTCATACGCAGTTAGAAGCGGTCAGGCATCATTGTTCCATGGCTTCCACTCGACCTGAAATGGGCGCCCCTCTCAGGCGCATACAAGCCGGAATTATCATTTTGATATCAATCCGCTGTCCTGGAAATACGTGCATACAGGAGCTGCGGCTGACGAGTGGCGATATGCCTAGACAGCGCGCTACTTCCTCGAAGGCGAGAATGCGACTTCCTGTTCTCATGTCGCTCTCAACCAGATCGCTCTAAAGGCTACGTAGGATATGGTGGCAAGAGAGGCTAGCCTATGGTGGGGTAGATGAAAGATGCCACCGCTTCGTAGACACGTCGTCTCTGACCAATTGACGGGATCAATCATTCGCCGCCGAAGCTCGGAGCGGTCGGTCGTGGGCCTCAACCGGAACAGCGGCGTTCTTTTGGAAGGAGCTATGGGACAAAACACATTGGGGTTTAACGAATCTTTGATGTCCATATCGTGAGGAGATCGCCGAATTTGTTGGAACTTGGGCATACAACCCCGAATGTGACTTGTTGAGGTGATTTGGTGACCTGACTTCCTCTTTGAGCTCATGTGTTGGTCACATAAACTTGGTGTCCCTCCTTCCTGTTGTCGGACGCCCAGCCAAAACGCAGCGTTGTCACCAACTTTTTTGGAACGATAGGCTATACGTGATTCTTAGAATTTTTAAGTGGGCAGAGAGAGTCGTGGGTTTCAGGGTGCGACTGCGTGTTTGGAAGACCGTTGATCCCGACGAATGCTGTCAGTAGGTTGCCACTGAGGAAGCGTAATACTACAACCCCGATCATTTTCCCTTCTTCGACGGGATGTCCACCCTTCTTTGGAGAAACAGGCTCCTCGAGGTCGAGGAAGTTTTCTTGTGCGGAATTGCATTGCCCATCGTTGATTATGTCCCTGTATACGACGGTGACTCATGTCTTGTTGGCGTTTGTACCGTAGAACGCGCCTTAGAATACACCCCGTACTACAAGCCCTTGTTGATATTTTTAACCGTGATAGCTCGTCCGCCCGTGCGATCGGTTCACATCCTCTTCCATCCATCATACCAAGGCACAGATCCTTTACCCGACAGTAGTACGGCACTCATTCAAACCCGATTCAAATTCGAAACCTTCACCTTGTCGACTTTTGACGACTGGACAAGGGTTACTTCCAATGACATTCAAAAAAGCCGGTATGATAGAGATAACACTTACGCCCTGGATGGTTCGGAGGTTACCTCGCGCGACAAGGGCGCTGAAGAAAAGAAGCGGGTACGTAAGGCTTGCCAAGACATTGGGCCCGAATGCTCGAACCTTGCGCCTCGGAGCAGCTGGAAAGAGCAATGGTTTCAGGGAAGAAACATTGTTTGCTTGCAACAGATGCCATTGCAACATGTGCAACTTGGGACTAGGCATAAAATTCCTGAATCGGTAAATTGGCGGACAAGCGGGGAGCGTACGGCGTAAAGCAGATATGAGTCAGCCGGAGATGAGGACGCAGCACTGAAGAAGGTTTGGCCCAAACCCAGTCAAACGGACCGATGATTCTTCGTCCACGGAGAGGAGGAGTTGACGAAAGATTCACGAATTCAGCAAAGGGAACGAAATCGTCACTTTGGGCTCGACGTCCATGGACTAGATCATCGGAGAGCCCCTGCACTGCCTCCTACACAATCGAGAGAACTTTCGGCCCAAGAAGTTGTTGGTCCGGGAATACCATGCTCGTATATTACTTGCCTGAACTGTATTGCTGGTCACGCAACCCTGACTCGAATCGAGATCTTGGTGCATCAAGGGGATCCTAATATAATCGGATCTCCAGCCATATCGTGTTTTCCGTGCAAAAAATCTGAGCAAACCCTTTTGGGGAGATTCCGGCTTCAAATTTGGGACAGAATAGTCCTTTGGGTCAAATCAGTAACAAAATATCAAGGAAGACAGTTGACAAGCGGTGGCGTCCGATATAATGTCAAGCAAAAACGGGCTTCGGCTCACGTACTCTTATACCTAGTAAAGGTTAATGGACGCCCGACGCAAGGCATTCTGAACACCAACAGGTGGCAATTCCTCTACTATCGATCCGGTCCTAATAATTATTCTGATTATGCAAGTAACAGCACGGAAGAAAGTTGATAAAGGAAGGACTCAGCTTTCGGTCGTCTAGCTCACCCCTCCACCCTCAATTGTCCAACAACCTCAAGCTTAGGCATTCCATAATGACGAGTATCCCCGACGTACCTCCTTTCATTGGCTATGTGGAGACCACAGTTCACGCCCTTCGCCTCATCCATGCTGCACGGCAGGGCGTCATTCCACGCATTACCCGCCGCCTCAACGACACAGAGCGCAGAACGATGATCAAGAGCGGCGCTGTCTTCGTATTCAGCGTCGAAGAAAGCGGTATCAAGCGATGGACAGGTGATGCACCTACCTCCTACCTCCACACTTCTCCTCCCAGTGAATCCTGATGACTTTGGACAGATGGCCTCCTGTGGTCACCTTCTCGGATAGTAGGAAACTTTCTGGTCAGCACTCTCCAAGCCGCTCTGAACTCATGTGCTGATATTTGCTCGCCGTTAGGTGTACCGAGAAATCAATGAGCGGTCAAGCAGCCGCAGCGGACACAAAAAGCCATACCCCCAGGAAGACCCATCCTCTAGGAACATTGCCAGACGCAACTCTCCTGACCAACTATCCTACAAAGGCCTTTCCAACGGCCACTCCGCTAACGATCAGGGAACCTTCAAACCCAATGGCTTGATCAAAAAGGTATGTTCATCAGCTCTTTCAGAGTGTTTCCCCCAACGCCTCACGCTTACCCCCACCCACAGACTATAACTGTAACAATCGAGGGGTCAGACCTTCACCTTATTTCTTACTATACATCAGATGACATTCGTTCTGGCATCCTGAAGGTAAGCAGTGCTGGACCCCATACGAAGAACGCACAGTGAAATACTTTTCAAGCGCCCAACTTCGCGGCCTGATATCATGAATCTTCATATGCCACCTCATATTTTTCGATTAACAAACTTCAGGGTCCCACCAAAAGTCGAAATTGGACCCGATGGAAAGCCAAGACTAGTGTAAGTATTCCGCTCTGATTTTTTTTTTCTAAGTGCTGTTTTGACCTGGAACAAAGGTGTGAACCAGAAGACATGCCAGCGCCCGAGTGCAAAGTCGAAGAAATGGTTTATCAAGTCCCCGACACCTCTGGTTGGAGTTCTAACACGAATAACTTGACGCCTGTTGACGATGCATTCGCAGGCAGTCCGATTCATTCGCTGTCGCATGGCCATGGTATCTCTCATGGCAGCATGTATGGTCGTTCCGGCACTACGGATCGATGGACGAGCTCGGGACAGGATAGTCTCTTGTCGTCACTTCGCCAGGAGCTTCCGTGGTCAGCGGGCCTTCATTCATCACACCCCAGTATCCCAAGACGCCGAGACAGTCATCTATCACAGACCGAGTCCTGGTCAAATCTACCCAATCCGTCGGGAAGATGGCTCGGCTCCCATGATTCTTCCAACACTCAAGGGTCTCCTTACCTGGAGCAACGTGCACGAATACGGTCAAGTCACCCCTATGAAGAAGCGGCCAGCCTTCGGCGCGATCCGGAAAACTTATCGCCGTCCTATAGTAGCCATCGTTTTCAAGGCCATTGTTCAAGCCGCGACAGTGCCTCCCATCGCGGTATGGCGTGGCAGCAGAGGGACCTTGACACCATGAAAAGCGAAAGGGGTCACACTGATACCTCCTACTCACCATCTCCGACTCTTCCTTTTTCTACGTCGGGTTATCAGCAGTCTCATCAACATCATCATAGTACTCCAACGCACACATATAGCTCGTCTTGGTCTTCTACTGAGATGGAAGCGCCCGCATCCCTCCAGGCTCTTCCTTCTCAGTCAACTCTCTCCACTTATGATACGTCTTATGCCACCGATTCGGCAACTATGTCTGCATCGGGCGAGTTTCCTGCTAATAATGTAGACGATATGTGAAGTTTTCCGGCTATCATTTCATTGCTGTGTATAGTATCGCTATCTTGGAGATCTAACTGTATTTTTTCTTGTTGTCTCAGACTCATATGTCAGTGATGATATTGCAGCCTATACCCTACTTATCAGAGTATCTTGATCTAGACAAAATTCACAACATTTTTGTTGAGCATGATGACGAACACTTCAGTTAAGGGTCAGGAAAAGAAAAGTCGGAGACTAGGCAAACAAACTCGAGAAGTCAGGGTGCAGAAAAAAAAAATGCTTCGGATGGTATCTAAACAACAGTAGAAGAGAAGCAGACGGAGAAGGTATAGTCCAAGTCTATGAATTAGAATTTTGCGTTCGCCTCTCTATGAACTCCTTGATTCTCGAATGACCATCCAAACTGCCAAAAAAGCATCGCTTCGCCGCATTCTCCCATAGAACTACATCCAGCTGTTTTGCGTACTTAAGTACCAAGTCATAGTCAGCCTGGGAAGTGAATGAAGTATACAGGTAACCTGTAATGGATGGCATTGGTCATTTTTACGAAGTGGCCTATACCGAGGGAGACTTCACCTTCGCTCGATTTGAGCCGATTTTTCTCCAATTCCCAAAGTCGAATTTGATCCTGAACGGTAACGGGGAGAAGTGGATTCTAATTCATAATAAGCTCAGAACGAGGAGGGGGAGCAGATAAAAACAGACATTCTTCCGCATCTGCGGGTGTGCGTGCGTAATCAGGTAGCTGATGATCTTCCAGTAGGGTGATGAGGAAAATTCTTCGTCAGCTCAGACAGGAACGTACTTGGTCGGCGGTGATGCCGTTCATGAGCGCTCTTCTGACACTATCTCTTGTGATCATGCCAACAACTAAGTTTGGAAAGCGGTACTTTAATGAAACGAAGAGGTTTAGTACAGCCGTTTGGAGGGGATTATCTGAAATCAGTCAGCTGTCCATCCTAGCTATTCGTCATTTCTGGTATACCTGTATAGGCGTATATTCGATAATTAGTTTCGAGGACAATAAATTCGTCTGTGGGTCCGGAACTGGCACCGGTGGTCGTGGGAAGTGGTGGCGAAGAAGACGTCAATGTCGTGCCAAGTCGAGTCGGGCTGAAACGCCGTGATTTAGGCTGAGAAAGTAGTGAGAAGAGAAGGACGGCCATCTACTCCACGATGGCGCTTACTTTACTTTGCCAAATTAGTCCATAGTCACGGAGATCTTCAAGTAAGACGCCCTGGGTAGTGCTCAAATTCTCAGTGAGGTATTCCTGAACAAGAAAGCCGTGGGTCAACGTGAAATACAAAAGGACGAAATGAGCAAAATTCACTCGTCCGAGCTCCATGGTAGATAACATAAATAGAAATCCTAGTACTTCGACGAGGTCCATTTGCCTTTCCTAGATTCCACTGAAAATGAGAAGGATCAGGGGGACAGGAGCAGGGGCCACTTACTTGTGCTAAGTGTAAGTACTGGAGAAGTAGGTCCCACAGCTGTGCGTGAGGTGAGTTCAGGAGAAATTGAAAACCTGACGAGGTGATCTGAAGAGGTCCCCCGCTTACGGGATATATCAAAATCCCGCCTTCTTTGAATGCAAAACACAAAACCTACTAAAAGCTGGCCATCAGACCGCTGCGCTGAAGCAAAAAAAGGACACCCTGGGATGGTTTTGCAGGCTGTTGACCGGTCCCAGAAGAAACCATATAGTGTAAAATCGTCTAGGGCAGGGTGAGGGTACTAATTTACAACATTTGACTCCATCCGTACCTCCCAACGTTCCAGGGCGAAGCCGTCCAAAGTCTTGATGCTGGGCCCCGAACGTTCATCTTTTTCCGCTGGAACACCGAAACTTCCACTAGTTCCGCTATTGCTTCCATGTAAGTGATGGTGTGACAACGTTTGGGAGTATTATTTTTTTACCCTCCGGTGAGTGCCTGCCGCAGGCTCGTCTTGAAGGTAAAATTCAAAGCCAGCTTTGCGGAGGAATTGGGAAGAATATGAAGCCGGGAGAGGTTGCCTAGTGCTTCTTCGTAAAGCCTGCAAAGGGTACCGGCAGAGTAAGAACACCTAAAGTTGATGAGAACAGTTGGATATTAACTTTTGTCCATCACGTTGAACCCAGGCAACCATAGTTGATGCAGCAATTTGTGACTCGAGCCATAGCAGATTCATTATAATTTGCCTTTCCAGAGGCGCCAGAAGGCTAAATACATGTATCAGACACGATGCCACTCCTGTAAGCATACGAGAAGGACCGAAATATCGAAAGACAGGAGGAGGGCCATTGGTAGAGCCTCGTCAACGTCGTCTGGGACTGTGTCTGCAGGAACGGCAGCAGAGCATGCGGCGAATCCTTCTTCTCTGGTTCTGTCGGTCTCTGCAGCGAGGGCATGGCTTTCGGAAGCAGACTCGAAACGCGCTTTGCTGACTCATAAATGCCTCACGTGGACACAGTCACGTGCGATCAACGCGTCATATCCATTATCTCTGAAGCTCTGACATAACCCAGCATATACGCAATCTGCCCAGCCCTATCTCACTTCTTCGGCGACCAACAAATCTAGCTAATGTCTTTATCAATACACTCAGCAGCGCAAACGAGTGAGCTCAAACTTATAGTGAGAATAATAAACTCACTCCTTTGCCTCAGATCAATTCTCACTGGTCCGAACGCTTGTCGGTGAGAACCCGAAGCTAGTTAACTCTGCGGATGCGGTGGGATAAAAGCATTTGGGTTTTTTTCTTTCTCACATGTACCCATCAGGACGAGCGGACACCGCTCCACTGGGCCGCCTCTTCCGGTGCTATTGACATAGCGCGATTTCTTATTGACCAGAAGGCCGAGGTCGACAGGCCTGATAACAGCGGATGGACAGCACTCCACATTGCAGGTTAAATCACTTCATATTACCCCATGCCGTGGCTCTTTTCTTACAGACACTAGCCAGTGCCGGACATGAAAGCATCGTTCAAGAATTGATCGGTGCTGGGGCAGATGTGAATCGGTTCGTAGCGTGGCTGGTGCCTGTACTCCCTGACCTAAATCATCTCCAAGGAGAAATGATAAAGGGATTACCCCATTGTTTGTATTTCGTCCTTTCGTTCGACGTCAGACAAGCTCTAAACTTGGCCACTTTCACAGGCATTACGCAGCTTCCAAATCTCGCATAGAAGTAGGTCGTAAGCCAACCAGAGACAGCTTCATCGTTGAAATGCTCGCAGATTGGAAGATTACTGATTTCCAGAGGAGCAGATGTACGTATACTTGACGCGATACTTCATGACCGAGGACTTCTCACCACGGAGCAGATAAATGCCAGGGACAATGCCAACCAACATCCTCTGTGAGCGTTTCAGGGTCTCTTCTTTCCCAGCGCATCACTCACCCTCATTTTCAAAGGCATCGAGCTGCCACTACCGGTTCTGTCGGCTTTATCCGCCTCTTATTGGACTCATCTACGCCTTCGGCTAAGTTACGCCTCAACACCGGCGATCGGATTGGTAAATCTCTCGCCACGATCCGCGTCATCAATACCTGACTGTTTTACTTTTCTGCCACAGGAAATACACCATTGCACCTTGCGATGGATTCGGCTCACGCTGAGGCGGCTGTTCTTTTGATTAATGCGGGCGCAGATCGTGGTCGTGTAGGTTCCTCGAGGTTATTTGATCGCACGGTATCCTGATAAACTCGGATTTATAGTTAAACCAAGACGGCGAGGCTCCGGAAGAGGTCCCTGGAGTGGGTGGCCCTGAGCAGAGAAACGCTCGCCAGCACGTTGTGAACTTGTGCGGTAAACCTTGAATTTAAAAAAAGCTGGCTCTTCGCTGTATTCTCTTCTCACTCTAGTGCCATGAATATCAGTATCTCACCGGCTCGGAATTCACCTCATTGGGATGTTCTTATTCTCCGTTCATTCTTCTGGACTTCAGGTCAAGTGATGAAGTTTCTTTTCGGATGAAGTCCTCATTTAGTGCGATCAAGAGGCCCGATGCCTCGTATGAGCCCAGTCCAAATTCTGGGTGATAAATCCATGGATTGATGAACTGGCGTCTCTCTATCGGAAGAGCCGTAATCAATGCAGCGTGTGCATGGATATCTTCTTCGGGATATATTTCGCTCCGTAATTCTCCCTCGTGCGAGATCGAGAGTACCTCCATACTCCATGGCGAATAGAGCATATCCAATGAATTCTTCATTGACCGAATAATCTCCGTTTACTTCTACGTTTCTACCGGATATTCGCGCATGAAGAGATATTTTTACAAATTTCGGACCGATTATGAGTCCTTGTCTTACAGGCTCCTGCTACTGGGCTGATGTCGAATAATGTTATCACTCACTCTTGAGACCAAATTTTACGGCAACAATAATCATGCAACGTTCCTTCTGGCCGAAATTTAGGACATGAACTGACAAGAGTCGGATTTCAACCTATTATTGTTTTCAGCCGTGTGGATACAGTCTCATCTATCTTCCTTCCCTCGCGCCCTCGGATACTCGGATGTAGATGTACAACGCGCTTCAGATCACAACCTCAAGGGGTTTTCGAGAAGCCACTCGCCCTCCTCATCTCCGTCTTTCCCCTACGAATCAATTCTTACCTATTTTACTTTATCAGCCATCCTTGCGCTTCGAGCCATGCCACCAGTCAACTTACGCTGACATGGGCCGTCGGTTATATTACTTCGTTGCATCATCGGCTTGGGCTGCCATGTGCTAGCTCTATTAAGCAAGTACGATGACCAACAAGGTGGGTGGAAATTAATTGTATCTGCCTTAAGTTGGGGATTGTCTGGAAAAAATCACTTGTCCAAAGTGCATGGAATTTCATATCGTAACTGCGTCGCTAGCCAACTTTCGCTGACACGGGCCGTTTGTTATATTACTTTGCATTATTAACTCGACCAGCCATGTGCTAGCTGTATTTATCAAGGACGACGACCGACAAGGTGAATGAAAAATTAATTATTTCTGCCTTGAGCAAAGATTGTTGAAAAAAATCACTCGTCCAGTAGAGTGTGGAAATCTACCTAGTACCTGTGTCATATTGTGTTCTTGTAAAATGATTTATAGTGCTATCCTTCTTCTGGGACCTGCTGGGCATCCGTTGTTGTTTTCCAGTCAATCTACCTTTTACTTTTTCTTGTTTTATTTAATTAATTTTTTGATGGGATGAAATTTCAATTCCTAGTTAGGTGCGTTGATTTTAACCGAAAGTACCAAAAAAAATCGAGCTCGAGATGGTCATTGCATTACCTAGTATGAATACATCAAGCTCCAAAATTGTCCTGTGTGAAGACGATCGATGTTCGGTTGATTCTCGAAGACTGTTCCGTTTATGGTTGTTTGTGGATGTGAAATATGTAGTATGCAGAAAACTTGGCAGTCACAAGCCATCGTCATAAGACGATCCCGCTACGTCCTTTTGAGTATGACAGGTACTAGGTCGATTGGGGGTAGTTAGCTTACATTGATATGCGAGCACATGGATCATCGAGATTAATTATCATGATACCGTAAGACCAGTCTTTCGCCCGTATTCTCGGGAAAAAGTCGCGAAAGTAGAAAAGACGACGTCAGTTGCATTTTAATTTAAGAGCTGTGACTCATTTCCTTTTTGTGTAATGTACCGAGCAGCATCTTATGATGTGATTTCATGTAGCTTAACACTGACTGGTCTTGGTGTTTGTCACTTACGTATCTTTCGAAACACATGAATTCCATTCTTGCAAACGTCATTTGTGTGTATCGGGTGCTAGCCAGATGGTATAGTCGGATCAACGGTATGTGGTTTACCTTCAGGAATCGGTGAGCGTGTGACCGATGTGTGTATAATACATACATCCAATAGAGGTTTTTATGTGGAGAGTAATATAATTCATAAAAGAATGTCATTGATGGCTTAATCACCTGTTTCTCAGTAGGCATCTCTCCTTAGACAAAGGTCTTCCCATCTCTGGCCCACCCTCCAAGTTCCTTGCGCGATAAACGCCACCGTAAGCGATTGCCGGAAGTAAAGTCGGGATTGCTTATATAACAATTCTGATGCGATATTTTGATCGCCGCCGCACTTTGATGCGTTGATCACGTTGATCCCATGATCACATAAGTTCTTGATGGCACTAAGAGCCGAAAGCCGCGCACTAAGATTTTCATGTACTCAGGCGGATAGAAATAACGTTCGGAATGCAAGATATTGGACGGTTATAATTAGAGTTTCGGTCGATAGATCCTTGACAATAAGTGGGATCTTGTGGGAATTGTTGCACGCCTTTTTGTTATCCCAAGCGATTCAGTAAAGATCAAAACATGCGTAAGAATTTACTCTCGGTCAATGCAGTCAACCCTTCCAGGTGTATATCATTTTTATTATTGTGACGGATATATACGGTGGAGTTGGGCTATCATAAGCATTGATGTTTTATTGTCTGACTGTTCAAGGCGTGCATCGTGCATCATCTGTCTATTTAGCTTTTGCGCTGCGGAGGTAATTTGTATTACAGCGGAACGAACAATGGAATGTTCATTGATATATGCGAAGTTTTGAATGTTTTACAAGTAATGTAGATACCACGCGGTGGAGCGAGGAGTGTTAAGATGTGTTATGATCAATACTCTACTTTGAAAAAATCGGCGATGTTTCGAAAAATAAAATGAGCACAGGGTGTCAAATGTAAACCGCTGGCCGTAATTGGAAATTGCTATCCCCGAAAAGTACGAAGACGAAGGAAGCGAGTGTAAGGGTTGGGATAGCAAACTAACACGAAAAGAAAACGAATGAGGGAAGAAAGAGAAAAATTCAGATTTTAAACCTGAATGGCAACGAGAGGAACCTTGGGCAACAGCTTTATGTACCTGTGCTTCTTGACCTGAGGGCCGTCTTTCGAGAAGTATCTTTCAGTGTCGAAGGACCAGTGCAAAGATCCTAAAAATAAGTCGCAGATAAGAATATTGAGTTCTGTCGAGTCACGACAATAACGGCACGGAACATATACGGACCGAC
This sequence comes from Agaricus blazei, assembly GCA_029719445.1. Classification (NCBI taxonomy): domain Eukaryota; kingdom Fungi; phylum Basidiomycota; class Agaricomycetes; order Agaricales; family Agaricaceae; genus Agaricus; species Agaricus blazei. The sequence continues at coordinate 377,473 of SSNC01000011.1, forward strand.
AATCCAATTCTGCAATCCATCAACGTACTTTTCGACCATAGAATCGATCTTAGGGCCCCAGGACGGAAGGCGGTTCCGGTCACGTTCGAAATTCTCAATGCTCATTTTGCATTTGAAGCCGACGAAATCGACGGCTTGTTGGAGTGTGAACCCAAACTGATTCATGACGACGGGAATCATGTTGTGAGTGTCATGGTACTTTTGTTCTTTGTTGTACGAGAAGATATCCTAGAGGTTCAGGATATCGTTAATACCGGTTGGTTGTAAAGAAAAAATTGTACTAACATTGGACCAAGTGACGAGATCATTTGTCGCTTCTTCCAAACTTTGAATCAACTCGTGACTGACCACTTCGTCAGGCAAGTCGAAGCCTCCGGCGAATTCGATAAGTTGGAAACAGGGTTTACAACCACTGGTGTCCCTTCTCACAGTAATATAAGAATCGAGATCTGGAGTTACGCCATATGTGCGATCCCGGGATTGCGTAGCCACGGCGGTGAAAAAGAGATCCATACTATGGATAAATCTCTCACGACAGCCCGGACCAGCGGTCCTGGTGAATCGCTTGAAGAAACTAAAACAGTCGGCCTCTGTGAACGAATGGAGCGGGTAGTAAGGGTGTGAATGCATACTGTTTGGTCAACAGGCCGGCCCTTTTTCTCGTGTTGAAACCTTGGGGGTCGCGCATGGCGCCAATGCAGCAGTCCCTCATACCATAGGTGTCGTTGACATCGAACTCGTCCAGCCAGTCGTCGAGATTGAACAAATAGTTCATGAAGTCATCGCATACACGAAGATGGAAGCTGTCCGTGTCAGGATAACATGCGGCGGTGAGTTCGCCGGCCTTGAGACCCATGAACTTGATCTGCTTATCCCGAGAGTGCTTGGCGAATTTGAGAAGCCACCTCTCAGACTGCCGGGCCACAGGATCGCAGTGGACATTGAGACGTAGAGCATAGGAACAATGGCCGACGAGATCTGGGAGGACGAAGTGGTCGGGAGAATCGTCTCTCGGCGAGAGCGAGGAGAGGACACATTGGTTAGGCATGGCCGCCAAGATCAAGTACGAGAGAAGGGTGCCGTCTGCACTGGACATTCGGATCCCTTCGAAGGGTTTATATATTTTTGGCTGTGCCAATGGAACATGCCCAAAATAGGGCGAGCGAAGATGCAGCAGAGATTCCGGCGGAGCCCTGAAAGTCTACGGTATTGTTCCTGGGCACCCAGAGACCGACAGAGGCAAACGGGGAAGCGGTCCATTAAGTTTCGACTCCACAGTCGCGCTGGCTCCTTTGAAGGCGCCGGCTTTTGTCTCGGCGACGCGCAGAGCCGACGCGACAGAACAGCCGAGGGCATTTTTGGGCCGCATTTCGCGGGTGCCTGGCCTTGATTACCGCCTCTTATTGTCGCAGGCAGCGTCGTCCAGGCTGCAGCCAAGCACGGCCAAAGCGGCGTCACGTGCTGGGCCGAGAAAGTGACGACGGGCGTTGTGTTCGGATCCCCCATGGCCACCATTTTCGACCTCGCCATGCCTGCGCTCGACGACGCCCAGAACCCGCAGGCTCGACAGCAGCGGCGCCGGGCAGACTCAATCGAGATCATAGACGTCGACCAGCTCGACGACGTCCTCTATCAGGCCCATCGCCCGCCGGTTCCTGGCTCTTCACGCCCAGCCCAACGGAACAGGCCTTCTTCGTCCTCCGAGGTCATCTCGCTCGTCGACAGCGACGAGGAAGACGTGGTCATTCGATCCAGCGACCTCCGACCAGGTAACCTTTCCCTTTTTTCTTTATCTCGAGATTATACTGACAAACGAAAATCGCTCCGCTCGTTTAATTAGCGTCCAGGACTCGGCTGCAGTCCCCACCGCCCCGCAACCCCCAATGGCTGCTTGTGCCTCCAGTTCCACCAGTGCCCACCGTTTCGCAGGCCAAACTTCCTTTCCCATGCGCCGCCAAGCTCCTGCTCATCCATCACCTCCCATAGTCCGGCCCAATGATCATCCCTTTCCATTCGAGGCCAGCATACATCAACGTCAACCACCAAATGGGGCTCGTCCGGGCTCGTCAAATCACCTACCACGTCTACTTGTCCCCCAGAAAACGATCATAGCACTCTTCCTCCGAGGCCCTTGCAAGCAGCCCCTCCTTCACACCATGTACCTGCCATCGGTCTTGGTGGTGCTTTTATAACTCAAAACGCTCCACGGCACCATCACCACCACCACCACCATCGTGCACTCACTCCTTCCGAAGCCAGCAACTCACTTTTTAGTCGTGTGGGAAGCGGTGTCCGCCGAATGTTTGGCGGACCGGCATCGGCGCCAGGAGCAGTCCCGCGGAATCGACTTGATTATATTTCCTTGGGCAACAATTTTGATATGGACGCGACTATGGATGAAGATGAGGTCCCGGACCCTTTGTTTCATCTATTTGGCGACGAAGAGGAAGCCCTGCGAGGCTGGGAAACCGAATACAATCCAGCGGGGCCCTTCATCCGTAGCGAAGTTCTCCGTCGTCGCAACAACATCCGTGATGAGCCCCCGTACAAGAAACAGTACACGCATCCTCAACCATCGGACCCGGGGTTTACTTTTGATTTTGCTCCCAAATCGCCGTCGGAGGTAATAGATGTTACCACGCCTGTGATAGAACGAAAATCTATCTCTCACGAGCCCATCGTTATAGACGATGATGAAGACCACACGTTTTTCGATAGCAGACCGGATCACCCAGAGGCCTCTTCGTCCTCTATATCAAACTACTCCTCAACCCCTCAGACACCCCAGAAATCTACGGCCACACCTACCCTAGTTTGCGCCCGCTGTCTAAACCCATTAATTCTCGGCAACAACCTTACCCCGAAGATCAAAAGCTGCGCCGTGTGTGGGGGCTCCGATGTGGGCACCTTATCGATGGAAGATGTTTACTGGAAATTGGACAACCCCTGCAACCACAATCCTCGGATGCAATCCCCAGCCCTGAACCTTTACCAGCTCCTACTGTCGACAGGAAAGGGAAAGGGAAGGCAAAAGCTGCTATAATTGAAGAAGAACCTCAAGATGGGTTTCAAGGTGACGGTGATAACAGCATCAGATCTCGTTTACGTTCTCGGCATGTCAGCCACACAGGCGGGCCGTCATCCTCCTCATCCTCCTCCTCATCAACACCAACTACGAAACGCCCTACGCGAACAAAGCAGGCGCAGATACAAATCCCTCCCCCGGAATTCACGTGGTTTTGTCCTGTACCCGGATGTGGACGTGAGCACGCTAGTGTCAATGTTAATGGAGAATGGATACCCGAGCGTGAGGATGGAATTTATGGAACTGGCTCGGGAAATAGTAGTGGAAGAAGAGGACGAAGAGGAACAGGCCCGACTACGACTGCCAGCGGGAGTAGTAGACGTGGCGTTCGCTGGCGCGTTCAACTCGGGGTTTCAGGGCGCGATTGGAGTGGATATCCGACTCCTGCAGGCCCAAGCGGATCAACATGTGAAGGTCCACGAGGTGCTATTCCTCTGTTTTTGTGATCGAAGTTCCACCTTCCCATGGTTTGTTTGTGTTCGATGTCCAATACTTATTCTCCTGTGCTTTTATTAATTTTTTCCCCCCTTGTTTCCACTACTATTGCACGCATATCTCTAGATACTCGGCCTCTCCATTTGCTATCATCATGACGACTCCACATAAATCTCAATACCAACCACCGCCTTCTGGAGCCGTTCTTCATTGCAGATTCCGCTTTTGGGTGTATGACTATGTTTTTTAATCCCTCTTTTTCCTTGTTATTATTGTTTTCGGGCCATGCTTATGCAGTTGTGGAAGTTCGTAATTTAATCGACGGCACCCCGAAAGAGATGAAGTTTTTTTTTATTTCGCCCGGAAGTAAAGACATATGGAATGTAGTGGGTTGCTTGGACCACAGGTCTAGAAGGGGAAACGGGATGATCGGTCTATGCAATACAAAGGTGTTCCGTATCTAACGGGATATCCTAAACCAGGGATATTATTCGGTTCTTGAAGGAAAAAATGTAAAGCAGGAATGAAAAAATGCAAAGCAGGAATGAAAAAATGTAAAGCAGGAATAAAAAAAATACAAAAGACGATGTTAAGAGAAGATGAATACTCTCCGGGTGTGCCCTGCACACTTGGGGGATGGATTCGAGTTCGGAACACACAGATCGACTACTTCGTGAGACGGTTCGTGAAACGACGGTGGTGAGAACGGCGAGCGGTTCCCAAGGGGCTCATACCGGGAGCGGAAGAAATTCTTTCGACCAGTTCCTCGAGTTCTCGTGGAGAAAATGTATCCAGCTCTTCGAAGAAGAGAGCGCGTTTGGTTTTTTTAAGCCCTGATTGATGGTGATGAACTTCTTCCTCCTCCTGCTCTTCAGAACAGGAATGGACTGGCTGTGATTTGGGAGGGTTTCCGCGTTCGTTTCCGTGTTCATCATTGTTGCCATCATCACCATCGGCAGGCATGAGGTGTCCGCCAGAGTTGGGACTGTTCGAGTTCCCATTATGCCCGTTGTTATTGCCATTTGGGAGAGTGTGAGGGATTGAGGAGGGTGTAGGAATATGAATAGAAGGAATTGTGATGGAGGGTACGATAAATGTATTAGGTGGAGGTTTGACAGTTGTAGCTGGAATCGTGTGTGCAAATGAAGTTGTGGATGCAGATGTCGGTGAGGATGGTACGTTGGAAGTCGTGACGGAGGGAATGGATTTGGTACCTTGTGATGTGCTTGGTACGGGGGGCGAAGGCGTAACGGAGGTGGAGGGAATGGTTTGATTGCCTTGTGGTGAGCTCGGTGCGGGCGGCAAGGGCATAGCAGGCGAAGTAGCAGGAGAGCCTCCAGCGACAACGGTCCCCGTTTGAGTAGGTTGATCACCCGTGTAAACATACACAGGAGAGATCAGCTGTGGGGGATTGTTATCTGGGAACGTGGTAGCACGTTTTCCTTCGGGTTGTACAGGATTGTTTCCTGGCAACTTCGGAAGAGTCCCAGTCGCTGTTAAAGCGCAACATCCTCGTCAGTAAAAATTCAAGTTTAATGAGGTGAGAGTACTCAACTGGCTTCGTTAATCGATTTGGTGATGCGGCAGTTCTGCCCTTTGTTCATATGGAAAATTCCTTGATCCACACAACAGGCCGGCTAAAAGTTAATGAATCGCAGATAAGAAAACCATTGCAAAATTATGAAGACAAGGGAAGGGCTTACGTCGCCATAGATATTGCAGTGGCATTTATCGACGGCGTTCTGGAGTACTCCTTTATCCCAACCGTTGATGAAGTCTATCATATCCCATCAATTAGCGTAAGCTCGTTATAGTTTAGATCATATATGAACACAAACCTGCATGGTAACCATACCCGGTAGGATCACCATAGGAATATCTAAAAATAAACCGATAAATGATTATCAGTCACAAACGACAATAGCACATACACAAATGGCTGGGTAGGGTTCATGGCCTGAGACCTCACAGAGTCAAAGTCTTGGCTACCCCAATATACCTACATGCACTGTAAGAACAGTAGGACGCGGAAACCGCTAGGAGCCTTACCTCAATGAAGATCCGAGGAAGAGTCACGGGAAATTTGGGATCGCTGCAAGTGCCGGAATCAGGACCTCCGGAGAGGAAGGCAACGTGAGATTTGTGATCTGGCGAATCCAAGTTCTAGAAAAGGAGTCTTTAACAAAGGCTCATTGGATGGTGTATAATTATACCTTTCCGTCCCAGCAGCTTGGAAAATTCTGATGACTACGCATCAGTTACTGATACAGGAGAGAGGAGTTGTATAAGCTCACAATTTGCGCGCGAATACCAGAGGGGCACGATCCAGACGGCAGAGAATTGTGACGAGTAGATTGACCATTGAAATCCAGGCACAAGAATGTTACCGCTTGCTGAGCAAAACTGTTAGGGTCGTACGTGCGAAGAGTCGGGTCACCTAAAGACTGATCGGAAGGCTATTCACAATTGAAGCGATGGTCAGGCATACCACTAAGCATACGGAACTATGGAGAATTTTAGTAAGGTACTCAATAAGATGTCATTGTTGAATACCTACATCATCTGGAAAAGCTGTTGTCGTTCCTGGCTTGTCATTAAACAAGTAGTCTGTACAGAAAGTTTAATACTCGTCGTAGTGAAATGGTGGTCAAGACATACAACTATAAAAGGAAGATTGAGCCAGTCGTTCACCAGGATCATCCACATGATAACTTACATGACTGCGCCGCCGTTGAGACTGGTAAAACTGCCATTGGACCATCTATAAATAACGTGATCAGAAAATTTAGAGATAACAATAGCAGGCTCATCCTTACTGGAAGTATAGATGCTATTTGATGTGCCCTCAATTACGGTGTAATACAATAAATGATAACGCTACACACCGGGAACCAGTAGTTCGATTTGTCCTCTGGGATAGGGATAGAGGTACATTGACTATTTCGAAGAGCTTCAGTGTTGGTATTGAGCCTGAAGTTGCTACCTCCGAGTACTGAGCAAAAGGTAAAGCGAAGAATCGATCGTCAGACAGACTATAGGAGCGCCGTAAGGGAATAAGTGCGGCGTACCTGAATGCACGTGGCCAGATATTTTGCCAGGATTCACGATGGGATCCATTCGCTCAGTAGTTATAAAGTTTTCTGTTCACGTAAAATTTTTTAGGTATCATGAACCTAGCGAGCGAGAAAATGCCATACCAGCACCCATCAGCCAATACGCCCGCGTAGAGGCTATCAAGGCGAGAACGACGGGAAGCAGGAATCTCATCGAATGCGATAACGAAGGAGGGGCTTGATCAAAAGAATGACGATCCTAGTCGAACGGTGAGGGAGAAAAGAATCGAGCACGGAGGCTCTTAATATAAGGAAGCAGACGGGGTGGTGGAATGAGGTAGAGAAGGAAATGAGGAGTCCCTTTGAACGTTCTATCTGCCTTGTATTGGCTCTCGACTTCATGATTAACTTTGTTCCTGTTTGGTAGTGGTTCGCGAGATGGTGGTTACCATATGTTCCTGTTCCTATCATTCTATTTGACACTCCGTGAGGTTACAGTCACTCAATCACCTTTTGATACTTATGACAGCGCTCATGTAGACAAGGAAAAAAAAACATAACATTACCGGGCCTTTTCAATTTCGCCAGGTATTGTGGATACCTAGAATGAGCACCAAGTTCATTAAACCAACGTTCTCTGGAAGGGTAACAGGAGACTGCCAGCAGGGAGAAGCTCAGGTTAATGGAAGGGCTCTATCAATATCTCTCGTCCACATGGGGTAGGGGTGACATTTGATCGACAAGCACGAAAACAATGCTTTTGCCGGTGGTTGTGGTGCAGATAACCACGCCTTTTGTGCTCTTCTCGATAAACCACTGCGCCGCACCATATGCAAAAGGCCCCGTACGAGATGGCCCCTGAGCGTGGCTAATTATTGAACGCAAGGCTCTCGTCTACTAGAAAATGGATAAATGAATTCAACCTGGTATGCAAGGTAAGTATCATCAAAGGATCCACGCTCACCGATAGAATCCGTTTCTCCACTACAAGTTCCGTGTTTTACGATATAAGTGTGGGACAATAACATAAGATCATCTGTTGCTAAAGTCAATTTTCAATTATAGTCGATTTCTCACGATCAGTGACATAATATTATCCTCTCCTTGGTGACTTCGACAGTTTCAATCTCCTCTACTTCTGAGTCTGACGGTGTCGTTATGCGATTTCCGAGGAGTTCTAGACTTGGTGTACTCCATCGAAGGATGACGAGATAATTTATTGGCCCAGATGATTCGCCCCACCGCAACTCTAAATTCCGGAAAAGATTCATCCACTGACCTCACTTGCCAACGCGTCAACCCAGTCAAGAGCTAGAATCATTCCTTGTTGTACATTCTGACTCGTTCGAAATGCAAGAGAGGGATCCCAACTTCCCTGAATAGGTTCAGCCGACTCATTAGAAGACCTAATTAGAAGCAGTGTCAGAAGCTCCGATGCAAAAACCTCGCCACGCGTACAGCCACTCAACTGATTATGCGTGATACGATTTCAACGCACCCCGAGTGCCGAGTCATCAGTTAAAGCGGGAGAAGGATTCCCCCGGCCACGAGTGTCACCTCCATCTGTGCCGACTGTGACTGCGCTCGAAAGACACATTTGTAGCATTTAGATCTTCTAACATGTTCATGGAACACGGTATATTTGTATGCGTGTATCAACCCTTCCACAATGATTTCAAGGTTTTTTCTGACATATACCATTTTTTCTCTACATTCTTCCTATCTCCCGTGCATTCCATTCCTTGCGCCACTGTTAGCATATGGTTATCTTTGGCTGGTTCTCTTCTTTCCAAACCTTTCCTAGTGGCAAGGTCCAGACCACTACTCCTGAGAAGATAGTGACCCACCAATCCACCAGATGATCAGAGAAGAGCCAATATCATCATCCTCACCTAGCTTATCGCTCACATTTACACGTAATTGCTCTCGGTCATGACCGCATTTCGCCATGCGCCAAGGTCGATCCAATGGAGAGACTTTGGTCGTGGTGCCCCGTCTCTTAAACTTACTTCCAGGTGCTCCACGTTGATCGTTAATGCGCACAAATCGTGCGTAAGCTATTAAGTGAGGTATAGCCTCGATTTAAGCCCAGTACCTGGTGCAAAAATACTCAGTATGAGGTTGACATCATAGGTACAGTGTTCAATGCACGAGAGTTGGTCTCTGGAGTGTTTGGTCCTGCCGTCTTCTTTCTTTGGCATGCATTCTTGAAAGTCGCCGGGTTCTTGGTTGATGGGTGAGGAAATTAATTCGATAGGTAGGATAGCAGATAGCAAGAACATAATGTCTAATTGATGATTGAGCGTCTTTTTCAATCGCAGCCAAAATAGTTTCCGGGGATGACTGCAGGACATCCCGATGTGTCTAATGCATATATTTTGAGTCATTCACGATCCATTCGCTATAGAAAAACTCACCCTTTGAGACAACACAGTCATCAAAATCCTCGCAGCATCTAATGCAAGCGCGGTTTATTGCAGGTTCGACAAGCTCGACATAGTGATTGTAACTTAGTTCCAAGTGTCATTATCGAGTCGCAGATTGATAGAAGGGACAATGACTCACCCAACGCAAGCACTATTTCGGGGGTTACCCTTTCCCCCAGCGCCACCACTAGAGTCATATTGGCCACCTTCATCTACCGCGTTCAATCTGTCGATTACACTTGGCCGAATACATCCGGTTACTATCGCATATCCGATAAGGATATGTAATGAACCATTTAGGAAGGATTTTGTGCTCACACTGCACGTAATTCCCCCCGCTTCCTCCTTTGCCTGCATGAAACTCGACATTCTTCCAGAAGTTGCCGGGTAAAAGACCCTGTTCATCGGCGGTTCTAGCTGGCGAGGAGCAGAATACCTGCGTCCCTCCAAGATATTCGCTGTCTCCTATGTTTGTGTGAGGATCGCTACAAAGTGTATTGGTCGATGTCGTCATAAGTAGAAAGATAGTTACTCACCGTGGCATCACTAAGCTATAGAGTAAAACATTTATTAAGCTCGGGAGAGAGGAAGGAGAGGGTATATGCATACCAATAGTTGTCGGGACCGGATATTTTGACAGTGTTGTCCGGCTGTGGAGCGCGTCTCATTGACGGACGTTTGATTGAGTTGTGAGGGTATGCAGATGAGATAACCGGCATGCTTGAAATGAGAAGCCCGAGAATTAACATAATAGTGATATGAGATAGAGGTAAGTCTCGTGAGGTTTAAGTTGGTGTACTAGTATCCAGGTAATGAGAGCGTTCGCGCTGCGAACCACCAGTTTTGAAAATTAGCTTTGGGTAGACAAGAGATGCCAGCAAAAGTCGTTCTGTATGTTTCATTCGGATTTAGCCGGTATGGGATTGGACGAAATGACGCACTGGCTTCGCTCGCGATTATTTATAGCGACTTTGGCATCGTTGAGACCTTTAGTCGAGTCTTGCTGACTTACCAGTATAGTGTGATATTACCTGCGCATAATATGATTGCTTTTGCGGCCGTTTGGCGGGATGTCCGACAAATTGGCGGTTTATATAGCGAGGATCAATTCAATTTAATTTCCTGTTCACGTGACCGTGATCACAACTGTCCGAGTTTCCCGGAGTCTCCTTTCGTTCCAAATGCCTATCTGTACGACGTGCACGAACTATGTGCCGTATCTGTACACCGTCTACGAGTCTGCCTACAATCTTCGCCTAGAACAATGTGTGCGCTCGTTGCTCTGTCGTGCATCTTGACCTGCTCATGCGTTTCCAGCAAAAATGTCATACTTTCGCAGATCCTTACGTCGAACACGACTCGCTTACTCTCCTACTTGACTTGATCCTTCTCAAGCGTGGAGTGTATATGCATCTGCTTTTCAACAGAGGCTCTATACCTCGTCGTACAATAAAGGATTCTAAAGCGCCATCCGGTGACAGTGATGTCGGTCTCGATACGGGTTATTTAACGCGTGCACGTTGGATATGGACACTCAAACTTGGTGCAGGTTTAATAGTCCTTGATGCATGTATGTTACTCGCTTTCAATCTGATGTTTTTTAAACAAGCGACATTCACAGTTATCCGATGGACTCATCTGAGTTGGTCCTCTCGCATCCTTTCTCTGGACTAGAAGCTTACCATTGGCTCTAGGGCCTCAATCAGGTCCATCTGATGCTGTTTCAGAGGATTCTCTCTTCATATTCGTAAGAGTTCTTTGTGGTTGTCTTGCAGGTCCGTCTCGTCTTTCGTTATTGTGCTTCAGCACTAACGTTCAAGTGTTAGAAACCCTTGCGTTTCATGCTGGGATCCTTCTGTCCTCTTTCATCTTGCTGAACTCTGTCGCGGCCCTTAGGCGCGTCTGCTCGATCATCTTTCCACCAGCGAAACCCGTCCCTCCCGAAGCTCATGAAATAAAGATCTCCCTGATCCCTCTGACGTTGTTCTATTCATCTCTTACAAAACTCTTCCTCCTCCTCTTACTCACCATTTGGCACCCAACATCCTCACCCTCATCTTTCGGCGGAGTGCAAATTCCAGTCGATTGGCTTACATCTCTCCTGTCCCATCCAACCACGACACTTCCACATCTTCTTTCAGAGTTCTCCAAGGTGTTGGATGATGATAAGCTGGATCGCGAATGGGTGATTAGGAATATTTTAGGCGGAATGTCTGCTGGGTTCGGCCTGCGAGGTTAGCGTTTGGCTGAATTACAAGCGGTATATGAATGAATCTAATATGCTGTTTGTTTTCATTAGTGATTCTGGATGTCCATCCTATCTTGTCGACTTTCATCATCATATCTGGATGGCTATCCAAGACATTTATCGCTCAACATGTTGGAGAATGGGTAGGAGGAGATACTCAGGCAAGCCGAGCTTGGCTAGCCTATAGTATTCCTTAGCACACAGTAGCATTTTTTGACCTTATCGACCAGGATGATAATGTGTCTAAGTAGAAAAAACCCATTTTTTATCATTATGGATCACTTGATGGGTAGTGCACCCTATCCGTAGCGGGGAATTCAGGACGAATCCTATTCCATATTGACCTATATCGCCGGTTCTTTAACTTTGTTTTCTAGGGAATATGCCCATCACAGGCTTCAAGTGGCGGTATGTCTCACATGTTTATCTCATCGATGTGGCTTGATGATCTACTGTTGCAACACAACCGCCATGGTGAATGTTTATCTACCGTTCAAAGGTCGACAAATCCTTTTACCTGCAATCCCTTCCAACGGTATCAAGAGGTTTATATATCGTCCCCTTAAGTGGATTCGATTCATAGCATTTGCCATTTATGGAACCCGAGGAAATCTCTCGGCGACGCCTGCCGGACAAATTGTTGACTACAACACCCCCCTTGACTGTGTTGCCGACTTACTTTGATCCTGGTAATAATCAAAAATTTTATACAGGCACTTCGTTAACTTACGCTCATATAGATGGATATTATCAATTCATTGACTGTAGCGCATGAAATGACAGAGCTACATCTTCTGCATACACACCACACAGTTCAAGCTTTCGAGCCCGTGTCATGGACCGGGATGGCCCAGCGTGCATTGTCACAGGGAATGATGAGGATAGAGGTGTGATGCAGTTCATTTACTTCCTAAGAGCAGAGGTGATGAGGTACGTGTCCATTATTTATGCCATTGTAAGTTGGTGTCAGCTCTATAAAAACGTCTGCAGTACATCGCGCTTGTTCTCCAAGACCGTCGACATTTGTACGCCTCCTGTGGAGAATCTGATGAGTTCAGCGTTGACTCTGTTGAGAATGGGACATTTTTGAGACGTGATCTGCATAAGGATTTTAAGCGGAAACAATGTGTTTTCCTAAGGTTTTTTAAATTGGAAAATTTTCCTGATATACTTAAAGCTTCTTATTGTAGATGCCTAACTTTGCTTTGAAAACTGCTGATGTCCCTGTTGTTGAGGAAGATTCAGTGCCATCAAGTCGCCTCACATTACACTTTTTGAAACCAGAGACTGGTCGTTCACGAATTCCCCAATATGATGCATGTATCACTGAGCTGGGTAAGGGCGTACCACGACCATCTAGTCTCATTCTTGACTTTGTGTACGGTGCTATTGTTTATCAACAATGGGGCAGTGGTGGAGAAGACATTTGGCAGGTGTTGGATGCGCGTTTTTCAGATCACTATAAATCTACTGTATACCACCCCTGGTCACCCCGCTACCCAACTACAATTCTTCTCTTGAACCTACTAATGCAAAAGCTTCCCATGGTTCTTCTCAACTGATGATCAAACCGATGCTGATTGTGCTCTCATATCCAATACTCAACAAAAAGGAAGAAAGAGTGAGTTGGACATGTCAGATACAATGGATAATATCCTTGCACTCTCAATCTTACTCAAAGGAACCACCCCCGAACAGGTGACTGCGAAAAAACGCAGGGAGGGGGCAGCAGATCTGCACACGAAGGAAGCTAGTTGAGTGAAAGTGGAGGAATGGTTGCAAAGCCCATCTTCAGTAGCAGATTAGTAGACCAGGATACTGCGCCCCCGTCAAATCCAAATGACAATTTCCAATGAAAGAGTTGTAAATAGCCTTCAGTATTCAAATTGATGTAACAGGTGATATATTTGCACATAATCGAACCTTGCGAGTACATTTATACGGTGGATCTATAGGAGTAGGAATACACGCTATCATCCATTTTATCGGACTGCCTTGTGCGAACATCAGCCTTGGGGTGTGACATCGTTATAGGTCCGCTGCAGATTTAGTTTGATGACGGATCTGATGAGGCTCGGCTGTGGGGTGGAAATAAGCCTCTCGGGGCGCCATGAACACTGCCTACCAGCTTGCCAAATTCCAGCATGTCGCGCAAAAGCCCTCGCAGCTCTGCCATCCGCCCTCCTCGCTGGTTCCATCGCTTGTTCCCCTCCCTCTATGCACCATCTCCCGCATCGACTGGCTCTCCACCATCCGACCAGCGCTCCCTTCCTTCGTCTTGTCATCATGCAGCGGGTCACTCTGCAATGACAACACCACTGGGCACCACGCTCCATTCAAATCCTGTGACAGCTGACACTCTCCCCTTTCTTGATTCCCAGTGTATTCTCTCACATTCCACCCCCGAGAACCAGTTAGAATACAGTGCACCCACTCACCAAGCGGCGGAACTTGCACAGCTCTCATCTCCTCAAGGTCCACATTGTGCTTCTCATCCCTCTAACCCATATCAGGATCCCGCTACACCCTATGCTGCCCAACCCCTGTCAAGATTTCAACCACCGGAAATGTCAAGCTGTGATCTTGGCGACTCAATTCTTCCACAATCGGCTCACCTTCTTCAGGGTCAAGCGATGCTCTCTCAGGGACAATACGTAAGTTCTCAATTCAGACCTCCGCAACGATCTTTCGGGCCAACCTTTCCACCATTTACAGAACCAAAACCCGGGAATGTTCCATGGAGCACATCATTTTACTATCCAAGGCGGTACATTCGGCAATAATTTTGCTGATGACTGTAAGTCATACTCAAATTGTCTGCTTGGTTTTTTCTATGCTCACGGCTATCTTCGTCAGTCATGGAGAAGCTTTTGCATCATACGATAATTGGAGCAGAGTACGACTCCTCTGATCGTCATCCACCCCCTCGGTGTCACCCTGGAACAAGACTCGCTGTTGTAGAGCGATGCAGAGCCTTCATTGTAGAGTGCCACGGTGAAGAAAAAATGCGCTGGATCGTCGGCGCTGCTGGAGTTGGCAAGTCCGCAATTATGCAAATGGTTGCTGAGGAAACTCCTGCAGATGCGTCTGTCTTCCTCTCTGTCAATGGGCGTCAAGATGGAACAAAAATTTTCAACACTATAGCCTATCAGCTTGCTGCCAAGTACGAGCCATACCGCCTATTCGTCTCCCAGGCGATAAGCCGCGATCCGACTCTCCTTCGCAAAGCACTGCCAGCGCAGTTCCAAAAGTTTATCGTTAACCCATTTATCCACCAATGTCTCTTCAATCCTTCGGATCGGTTTCTTATTGTCATTGATGGTCTTGACGAATGTGATAATCCTGTCACTCAACAAGAAATTCTCGAGATCATCTCAGAATTCTGTCGCTCGTATCCCACTTCTCCCATCGTATGGTTTATTGCCAGTCGCCCGGAACCTCACATCACTTCGTTTTTTGATGATGCCAAGGTTTCGCCAGCCTACACGAAGGAGGAAATCAAGATAGATTCGGATGAAGCATGCGAAGATGTTCAACGTTACCTCCGTGACGAACTGCACAAGATCAAATGTGCATATCCTACACTCAAACATAAGCGGGAATGGCCCTCCGAGCTTGAATTTACTAGAATTGCTACTGCAGCGGGTGGGCTATTTGCCTACGCTGCGACTGTAGTCCGATATATTGGAGACGTTCACTACGGAGACCCGGTCTCTCAACTCGGTGATGTCCTCATAGCTGTTGACGCGGCTCCAAGGGATGATACCTTGCAAAGAAATAACCCCTTGGCTCTCCTTGATGCTTTGTATAGAAGGATCCTCTCGAAAATTCCTGATGGTGTCATGGTTAACACCAGAAAACTTCTACTTGTTCATTCCCACGACGCAAGTTGGCCCCGAGATAATTTTCGGAAGCAATGTAATAGACTGAGACTAACGGAAGATGCGGCTTACAGTGCCATCCGTCACCTCCATGCTGTGCTGAAGGTCCCGCCCCCTCACGAAGCTGACGAGGAACCCCTTGCGTATTTTCACAAGTCATTTAAAGACTTCTTATTCGACTGCAATCGATCCGGATTCTCTCGAAACATTCGAGCTGAACTCAATCAACTTCAAACGCATTCTTCATATCGAATCATCGAACAAGTTCCCGATATTTTCGATGGTGTGGCTTGCAGCGAAGGTGTCGTGTGTAGTAACTACGGTTATCTGAAAAGTGGCCCTGGTGTTTGTGACAACATTTCACTATCTTGGCCTTATGATGAGCGTTTTCGAACAAGTGATCATAAATTGAGGCTCATTTTGTTCTGTGATGCAATGAGAGACGTGTGCAACACGTTTCGGTCTGTGACAGAGGCCTCATGGCCCATGTCCGGTTTTCGCGCGTTGACTACTCATTTCATCATGCTTGGCCCTGACTTTCCGATTGATCTCGTGAAACGCTCCGTGTTTGTGAGTATATCTACATTCTATCTTATCTATGATGCTGAAATTGTCTATTAGGCTAAGTTTCGCCCTCGGCTTTTGGAACTTGGCCGGTTGAAGGAAGTACCACTCCGGAAGTTCAATTATAATTCAATCCGTGGCAATATTGAATGCCGATTTATGAGCCTTGCTGGAAAGGATGGCAAACATTGTAAGTCTTGGGGTCCCAATTGCCAGGTGAGTTTTAGTCGTGGATTGTCGAGTGCTTTGATGTTTAGTCTATATAGCATCCGAAGTACGAAGAGGAAGACGTTGACGGTTCACAACGCCGGCGAGGCTGGTCAACTAAATTTGGATGGGGCTTGCTAGATCCGACAAATACCACCTCGCGCACAGAAGTTCGCCTATCCTGTCATCAAAATGATCCCTGGAGATGCTTTACCAGTGACACCGATGACGCTGGATGCTTAGACTGTTCACGACGCCTTGCCCGTTGTTTTATCAAGAATCCGAATCAACTTGCTACTGTTTTTGTTGATTCGACTCGATTGTGGTATGTAGAACTGATGTTTGTTGACCCTGGTGATTGTATGTCGGAGTGGAGATACCAATTTTGTTATTCTGGTGCTTCATAATATGCATAAATTGTAGAGTCATGCACTCATAATCGTCGTTTTCGCATCCCAGATCAAACTGCAATTAATGTATGTGCCTATCATTGTCGTCCTGTCGTTGTCTTGAGTTCTACCTCCGAGCAGTCGATCACAGACACTAACCCAATGTTCGACGTTCGACGTTGACCGTGACTGGCTCCCTGAAAAGTCTCTCTGGTATCACCTATCTGAATCGAACAATATTGTCCGCTAGTAGATGTTTCATAAGGCCAGTCGGTCGCTGATCAGCCAGCAACTATAAATACTTTCTCGCCTCAATGCCCATATAAATAGCAGTCAGCATCCGGCATTGCCACCGCTATGTAGTTGCTTCTGCACTCACAGTATCCCAGCATGTCGCACAAATCCTCCGCAAGTCCGTCGTCTCTCCGCTATTGCCCATACCCCCGCTTTACTACGTCAGCCCGCCCTTCACCGCTGCGGTCTAATCTGTCTCCTCCGCCAGTTGGTCTTCATGCAACGAGCTATCCTTCTGGGTCGTCAACAGCAAATGTTTTCTTTGACTCCTCCACAAACACCGCGACAGCAAAGCTCGCTATTTCTCCAATGGCAAATCCCCAATCTATTGTTTTGCCTTCCATTTTGGAACACTACCAGTCCGCTCATCAGCCAATCTCTCCATCTTCTCAAGGTCCCAGTTATCTCCCTTATCTTGCTATTATTGCTGAGTGTTTGAACCCTATGCAGTGCAACCTTCAATTACTATCAGTCAACCAGAAGATTTAACATGTCGGAACTATTCGGCTCATCAACACGCGCGTCAGTTTACCTTAGGACCTTCGATTCACCAAGGTTCAACTGTGAGTTTATTCTCGGACTCTTGAGTCGGTTCTAAAAGCTAATGTCTATATCATGATAGTACTATGGCGAAGGAATATTCAGTAAATCACAAAATTTCTCTGTAAACAACAGCACGTTTATCGACAACAGCACAGCCTTAGATGACTGTAAGGGCATCCTTCCTTATACCTTTGCTACAACGATGCCGACTAATTTCTGTCAGTCATGAAGACGTTTCTGCTACATACAATAATGGGGGCAGAGTACGACTCTTCTGACCGAGACCCGCCCCCACGATGTCATCCTGGAACCCGGCTCGCAATCATAGAACGATGCAAGGTCTTCATTATCGAGTGTAGTGGGGAAGAAAAGATGCGATGGATCGTTGGACCCGCTGGAGTTGGGAAGTCCGCAATTATGCAGGTTATCGCAGAGGAAACCCCTGCTGATGCCTCGGTTTTCTTTTCTATCAATGGACGGAGAGATGGAACGAAAATCTTCACGACCATAGCCTACCAACTTGCGGTCAAATACGAAGTATATCGCCAGTTCATCTGGAAGGAGATGAGCCACGACCCATCTCTCTTCCGCAAAGCGTTACGCGTGCAGTTCAAAAAATTCATTGGTGAACCGTTCATCCATCAGAACTTGTTTCATCCCTCAAAACGATTCATCGTCATCATTGATGGTCTCGACGAATGTGCTGATCCCAACACTCAGCAGGAGCTCCTCGAGTTAATCTCGGACTTCTGTCTTGCATATCCTGCTTCTCCGATTGTCTGGTTGATTTCCAGTCGCACAGAGCCCCACATCACCTCATTTTTTGATGATGCAAAGGTTATGCCAGCGTACACGAAGGAAGAAATTATGATAGATTCGGATGAAGCATGCGAGGACGTTCAGCGGTATCTCCGCGAGGAACTGAACAAGATCAAACGCGCCTATCCTACCCTCAAACGCAAGCGGGAATGGCCCTCTGAACTTGAATTCATAAAGATTGCTACAGCTGCGGGTGGGCTATTTGCGTACGCTTCGACAGTGGTCCGTTATATCGGCGACCCTTACTACGGAGACCCGGTCTCTCAGCTCGATGACGTACTCATAGCCATTGATGCAGCGCTGAAGGATGACACGTTAAGAGGGAATAATCCGTTTTCTCTTCTCGATGCCTTGTATGCAACCATCATCTCGAAGATTCCGGCTGGTGCCATGCGCAATACTACAAAGCTGCTACTTGTTCATTCAGACTATGGAAATTCACGCCGGGGTACTTTTCGCTATCAATGTAACAAACTGGGTCTGACTGAAGATGCGGCTTATGGTGCTGTTCGTCATCTACACGCGGTCGTAAAGGTCCCGGCGCCTGACGAAGCTGACCGTCAGTTTCTCACATATTTCCACAAGTCTTTCAAAGACTTCCTATTTGACTTTAAACGATCCGGTTTTCTTCTTAACGCCAGAGATGAGGTTGACCAGCTCGAGGCTCAATGTTCGTTTCGAATCGTCGCACAAGTCCCTGATAATTCTGATGGTACTGCCCGTGGTGAAGGTATTCAGTGTCATGATTATGGTTATTTGGAAGGTAGTTCCGGCTTTTGCGACACCATCGCACTATCTTGGCCAGGGGATGAGCGTTCTAAGTCTATTGATCATAGATTAAGGTGTGATTTGTACCGCCATTCAATGATCGATATGTGCACCATATTCTCTGACTGGACGGGACCCCTGTGGAACGTTTCCTGTTTTCATGCGTTGACCACACGTTTCACGGCACTTGGCCCTTCCTTTCCAATTGACTCCATCAAAAATTTTGTGTTTGTAAGTTTCGGCTACCTCTAAATAACACATTTGATGCTGAAACTACGTACAAGGACGAGTTTCATTCTGCACTCATGGACCTCGACAGGGTGAAGCAAGTACCGCTTCGGACATTAGATTATGCAGCAATCTGTGGATGGATTGGTCTCTGGTTTTCGAGACCTGTTGGAACTGGTGTCCAATACTCTGATCCTTGGGATTCCATGTGCAAAGTGAGTTCTAGATCTCGATCGAGTTCATTCAAGCTGATTTTCCATAGCATCAGAAGACTTGTATTGGACCACAGTCGTCAGGCTGGAGTACCGCTTTCGCAAGAGTTGTAGGAAACCCCGAAAACGCCGCAGCACATGTAGACATTCCTCGATTCAATGTCAAAGGAGGAAAAGGTCATCACTGGCAATGTACTAGCGTTGGAGCCAACCACGAGTGCCCATGCTGCTTGCAACGCTTGGCACGCCATTTCATCACCAATCCTGATAAACTTGCCTTTGTCTTTGTTGACTCGACTGGCATGAGTTACGTAGAGGTGTCATTTGTCGACCCAGACGATGGTACATCGGAATGGAGATACCGATTTTGTCATTCTGGCTCTCCTTTGTGTGTTGATTGATGTGGTGTACAATATGCTAATAAGCTGGGCTGTGATCGATATTTATGTCTATCACCGTTATCATATCTTCTCGGGACAACATTCTGATCAGGGTACCCCGCATGCAACGTGTCATCTATATTTACATCTATTACTGTAGACCTCTTGGCTTCTTCTAACGTCATACCATCGTAGGTACTCAACCAGCGAATGATGAATGAGAAGTTGATTATTGGCACCGAGTCACATCAGGTGGAGCAGCCCTTTCGCATACGTCGTAGTGCCGCAGCGAAGGGCGACAGGGAGGCCTAGACAAGGTTAGGTCTCCGGAACTGGCGGAGATGAACCTCTTTATGTAAAGCATGCCCTGGACCAAGTATGAGGTACTGTTCACCGGTACCGCAACCTTTTGAAGTTAACATGCGGCCCCAAGTTTTCTCAATGCTTGTGTAGAATACTGATATCATATTGGAGTGAGTCCACGAGATGTGTAGAACCGTTCCATCAGCAAATGGATTAGTGGCGGGACGGGTCATGAGGACACGATCTTCAAAATGACTTGATTTGATTTACGTTAACTCCAGGATCAATTATGTTATTTTGCCATCGCTGGGGAAAAATACAAGAATTTCCCAAGGTTAGAACAAAAGAGAACTATCCTTTGTACTTGAAAGCCTAGAATCGTTGAGCTGGAGCTCGACAAAACTACTAGTACTAGTGTTCCGTGGAATATTCACAACCCAGTGCTGAAGGGCGATTGATACGGGCTCGCTGCAATAAGAATATCTTGTCTCCTCTAGTGTTGGCGGTAGAACGAGAACTGATCAAACCACTTCGTTGGACTACTGGCTAGAATTATCTGTAGTCCGCTGTGTCGTCATCATTGGAACACCAAAGGGTTGATTTTGATAAACAAGAGACAAAACCAACTCGAAGGGAAATCTTGTCTCGAGGTTCTGTCTTGTTATATTGTTTTGAATAGGTGAGGGACAATACGGTTTGTCTGCCCTTCGGTAGTCACTGATGAGTGGTCAACACTGAACAAAAGGCTCTGTGTACTAATTAGTAAGCACCACTCCATCAGTCTGTTTTTCCCAAATTATGCGCTTCTAATTCATTGCATTTAGGGGTAAGGGGGTTTATTATGGTTTTCAAAGCGCCACTACATGCACTAGCATGTGACTTGCTCGATCTTCGAATACCCTGCCATCCCACAGTATGGAATGCTGACCAAAACTGCCATTGAGAGAGAGGGAGGTCAACACGGAGTGCCCAGGGCAATAGTACCATCTGACCTCCAGAGGGTCAAGTAGCGTTGCCAGCCTAGCACAACTATGGCCACATTCGAACGATGAGGCGTTTTTCGGGTGATCTTGAGAGAAGACCACGAGTCTAGATGTGGGCCGAATTGTACCAGCCCTCTATAACCGCCTCTATAACCGTTTCCGGGGTTCTGACGGTGAGAAGCCTTGGCTCATTAATGTCCCGGCAGCACTTTAGCGTGAAGGGTCGTATGTGGCTGTGACAACATTGCGATTGATGGCATTATGAGCCATTAATAAACTTCACTAACCCCTCCTCTGCTACTTTCATCCACATTTCGATGTTAGTAATCCGAAAAGCTCACCGAGGCCTTAACCATGCACACGAGACCGCAATTGAACGCTTTAGCAATCAAAGCATGCAGCCTCAATCTCGCACTGGCAGCGCCGATAAGAAATTGTTCGTGCACATGGTCAATTGACGACGGGGATGAAGGTATGATGAAAGTTTTGCTATTGACCCACGTCGATGATGGGCTTCTGATAGGCGGTGTTAGATCGTGATTATTTGAACATTATCAAAAGAGTCGGCGCAAACAGTCCAATATGGGCAAGTTGAAAAGTTTGAGATCGATTTGAATTGGCTCTTGGACCAACGGTCTTATAAGGACAAAGAACCTTGTAAAAGTCAGCCCCCCGTTCCAATTCTTTTCTTCTCCCATTTCTTTCTGATAACCTTCTTCATGTGGGCTATAACAGGTCTATATCTAGCGTTCTTTCTCTTTACTGGGTTCTCGAATGGATCTCCCATCAACTCGACACTTAGTAACCATGAGCAAGATAGTGGCAACCGCACTCCCGCCATGATGCCTACTGTCGAGCTCAGAGCCACCTCGAACTGTTTTCCTGGGTTTAACTTCAAGATGCCTGCAAACCCCCCTTCATCACTCACCAATTGGTGGTGTGACTCAGACACTGAATATGCGTTTGTCGGGTTTAGTTACGAGGTTACCGCATGTAAGTACATGATTCTGCACTGTGTACTATCACTTGAAACCGACGATGCGCATAGTTTGCTAACATAAACTTTTAGGTCAGAGCTTACAAACTCTCAAGAATGAATTCACGGATATCAGAAAGCAATTTAACGGACGTTATGTACGATTATATGGAGCTTGCGATAGGCATGGTTTCAAGTACGTATTTCGGCACCAAGGGGAAAAAAATACATTCTTATTTAGATCACCTCAGTGACGATGTTATCAACGCGGCCTGGCATGCTGGGATTGGCGTACACGCACTCATCTGGGTGAACCTCTTAATTCCTAATTTAATCGTAAACAAGGCTGACAGATCTAATGGGCTAGTTCGGATTCGATGGGGACAGTAAATGGAAAACTCGACGCGACAGTTTATTCTCGACACTTCATTCGAACCCGTATGCAAAATATGTCGTCCGTGTGGTGCAGTTTGGCTCCGAGCCGTTATTTGATCGCGTCTTGAGCGCAGGCGCCCTGGCAGAGCAAGTCCGACAGGCGAAATCTAATCTTGCATCACTTCACATTCCTGTGACTATCAGTGATTTAGCTTATTCCTACCAAAGGGTAAATGTTATTCTATCCGGAAGAATACAATTTCTGATCTCAAGGATTCTAGGATCACTCCTCCAGCGAGGTAATGAATGCAATTGACATTATTGATGCCCATATTTTGCCCTTTTTCTCTGGTGACGCTTCGACAGGTAAGCTCATCGAGTATCTGCGACTTTTTTCAGAGCTAAAATCATTGTAGCAAAGAAGTCTTGGCCGATTGTCCAGAGAGATATCAACTGGTTCATTCAGAACGGTAAAGGGAAGAAGATGTATCTTAGCCAGGTAAGTGTCCATTCCCATGACTCTCGGGTTAAATGACCAAACAAACGGATTACAGAATGGCTGGCCCTCGAAGTCGTACCCTGGGGTAGAGCCAAACAGCCCTAAGGCGGTGGCTAACGTACAAAACGAAAAGGTAAAGAATAATTGTATTCTAAAGCAATTTTTGCTCATCTATGGGATGTTTCAGGATTACTTCAATCTACTTGATTCCCATTGTTCGTATTTCAAATCCGCCTCTGGAGGGGGATAGGCTGGTTCGCACACATATATTCCGATAATCAGGAACCAGGGTATGGAATTTATGGAACTAATGGAAAACTCAAATTCCCTTTCAAGCCTCGCACTACTTGTTAAATCCTTCTGTACCATTCGACCTTTCGTTTCCTATGTTTCCATAACGACAAAATTATGAAATGTTATTTCAGAGAACTTCGCTGACATGAGGGATCCTTTGTTATCTCAGAAGGAACCATTAGCCGGTTTTTCATATTTGTGATAACAAATGCAGGAAAATTGTCAAGATAATTAATACAGCGCGATAGGATAAAAATTTCATATCCCCCATTGTTACTTATAATGACTCGTATGAATATGAACACTGAACCAACAAAAATAGATCTAAGCCAGGACGATTTCTGCGGTTCCGGGCTTTGATATCGATTGGCGCTATATGTGCTGTCTTTGTAATTGAAAATCCAAGTTTCACCGAAGCCTCAGGGGCGTCGGTATCGGTCAGAATAGTATAGAAGGCTCCTCGCAACCGAGCGGCCTTACGACTTGCTCCTTGCCTTCTCTATTACAGCCAAAGAACGTGGGTGTCATGGTATAACCTCCTCGACTTCGAGAAACCAACTTTGACAAGAAACGAATTCCGGTTGTGAGTTTTTTTTTTCGTTGCCGAGGATGTGACTCTAATCGGATGCGGCGTAGATTGAGTGTCCATAGATTCGGGTTTCGCATATATATATAGGAGTTCTGAGCTTTTTTATAAAGGCAAGTTCAAGGGACCGGTTGCCTCGCTCCGATGACCGAGAAGGATGTATCGGTCAGTTCGATAGAGCCCTGGATGGAGCCGTTCGTCAAAGGCATGGGTAAAGTTTTACAACTTTAGGTACTTTGCCTGACTCACATTTGCCTCGGGCAAGATAAGAACACAGGATAAAAGCCTGGTTGAGTCCGTATCTCAGACTATTCAACCAACATGGACTCCCAAGTAACGCTTGTTACCCACGACCCCCTCGTCATAGTGCTCAGCCGGGATGATGTAAAGGAGACAGAGTTGATACGACATAGAGATGGTAGGAGTTTGTACAAAGTCGAGTCGGATGAATCCCTCCTAGCGCTAAAGACATCGATTTATCGAGCGGGTTCTGATATACCGATGGCGTTTATTGAGACGAAGAATATTTGTGGTCGGGACAAAATCACACTCAGAGATGGAGCACGGCGGAATATCACTGACTGGATATCTGGCTACAGCATTTTCAGCTTGTTGTGAGTTAATGATTTGTTTTAGGCTGATGAACGTAAAAATACTGACAAGTTAAATATACAGTCCTATGACATTCGAGAGCGAAGGCAGGCGATATCTTTGGAAGAAGAACCACGTTCAGCAGTTGGGTGTACGTTGTTCTCTAGTTATGAATCCGCCACATCTAAACTGAAATATTTCCTCAGTTTTTCAATGATCACGATACCGAAAACCCCATCGCGTGGTATGAAAGGTCGAAGCTGAGGGTGATTAATGGAGTACTTAAAAGCTTTCCAGCATCTTTGACGCTCCAAGATGAGGCGAAAGAGGTGCAAGATATTGTGGTCATCAGCCTCCTCGTAATCGAGGACCGGATAAGAGGAGACTTCAGACCTGGAAGGTACAGGAAAACAGTACGAAGTCCTATGCCGACGGCAATTTAGAAGTCAGACCAAGGTTCGCTACTTAGATTAGATCTCCGATTCGATTGTTCGTGATGATATCACTGTGTCTATAGTTACTTATTTCACCGACCTCCACTATGTCTTCCAGAGCCTTGAATGCCATTCTGCCACAAGTGGCAAAGTTTCCTTATGAGGCCCATCAAAAGGCGCGGACGTTTGCCTCGCGATATACGAAATCAGGCCAATATGATACCGCCATCGATGTCCTTTTTCAGAGCGCACGGGAGCTACTTAAAAGTGGTCAGGCCGGTAGTGGAGTAGATCTTGCTGGGTTCCTTCTAGATGTATATGATACAAAAGGTGAAGAGGTAACAGATGAGAGCAGAGGTCTGTATTCCACGTCGTGGGATTTCTATGTTACTGAGTCTTGCGCCTGGTCTAGGTAGATTAACGCAGTTACTCGCTCTCACTGGTTCGGATGGCTCATGGAGAAAAACGCTCATAGACAAAGCTGTTGCGTGAGTTTTTGCCTTTCCATATGCGTCAGTGACGTGAACTTCTCCAGATGGTCAGCCAAGTTTGGGCAATGTCCCTCTGGCGACCCAGATCTACATCATTACATTGGCAACCTGTTGTTTAAAGGTAATGTGCATTTAACACACGAAAAAACTAATCTCAACCACACACCTTCTTAGACGGAGATTTTGCTGCTGCAGAGTTACATTTCTTAGCGTCGGGCCAGAGAGATAGCGCACGCTCACTCGCCGAGATGTTCCTACAATGGTCATGTGGAGAGCAGGCAGGCATATTTGCTCTGAGAGGAACCTTCCCGTACGTCGCGTCTCGCGAACATCGTCATTATCATTATTATTACATGCATTCTAATGGTTTACAGGTACTTGCTTAATGGTAATATCCTTGCGGCTCGAACATTCATCAAACACTTCCTCTCTGGCCTTCCAAAGACATATACTCCCTCAACAAATATAGTTTCGATCGGAGATAACGATGAGGTAGTGATAACCTCTGATCCTCTTATCAACTTTTGTCAATTGGCCATTCTTACGTGTCAACGTGCGGATGGCGATCAAAACAAGGTCGCTCGTGAGAGTTGGGTGCGTCTTTGTGGAACATATCTGAGCCAAGGGGGGCCGCTGGCCGCTCCAGAAGTCCGCAAGGCACGTTCCTTATGCAACGCAAGCAACGCACTCACTGAATGCCACTTTCCTTTCTTAGATGCTGAATGAGGTAGCAACGC
Source organism: Agaricus blazei (assembly GCA_029719445.1). NCBI lineage: Eukaryota > Fungi > Basidiomycota > Agaricomycetes > Agaricales > Agaricaceae > Agaricus > Agaricus blazei. The sequence goes on from SSNC01000011.1 coordinate 403,274, forward strand.
TTTACTTCGCTATCCCTCCACCCCGTACTCAAGCTGCCAACCCCTTTGGCGGCATGTTATCTTCCTTATTCGGTGCACCTGGTTCCACACAGCCGGAACGCCGTATTTTGCAACCTACGGGCACGGGAGCATCTCCGGGTCTTGATTGACTTGACCGGTTCATTGCCCCAAATCCCGATCCGCTTTTTTTTAAAGAGAAGTCTATACAGGATAGTACCGTCAGAATTAGTCGCGCTGCAGTTCAACGCCATTAAATAATCTTGAATTACATGTCTTTCGGTATTGGGAGCTAGACTATCTGCCCATACATGAGTAGTCTTTCTGTTGTTTACATGTTGGTGTTCACTGTCTGAAACCAGGAAAATACACACCTGTTGTGCATATTTTGATTACATCACTACCACCACTACCACTAAGCAATCTCCGATGCTTACACCTCTCTCACTTCCACAGTGCCTTTGGAAATACTCACATCTGCGGTTGCTCACTTCATCGAGAGAAACTACCGTCCAGGCAGAACGGAGAGCTTGGCCTAAGCTCCCAAAATAACATCTTCCATATTAGGTGCTCGACCTCTGGTAGCCGGGCTTTCTGTCGATACCAACGACTCTATTTCCTCCAAAATCTCAAATACAGATACGTATATGCGGCTATAAGTATTGACTCACAAGTCGAACTACCAATCGTAAATCAAATTATCAGGATAACAACTGAGCACCGAAAGACAAACTTCTACAACTTTTTACTGTTTCATCTAGAGAGTCTCATTCGCTTCCACTATCACTCGTTTCATGCCGAAAGTCCATATCCTGTCCTTGACCTTCTCTATCAACATATCCTTATTTTTTTTTCTTCTACGGCCATACCGACCGCGATGCAAATTTCTGGAATCCTTCTGTATCAGCATCCTGGTGGCTTCTATAGCTCTGCCCGAACCAAAGCAAACTTTTGCCGGGTAGTAAAGGCCATTTTCAGCCATCATGACTGAAGCAGCCATATTGAGTTCACCGCGATCCTTCCCTATCAGACGAGTTTTGTTAACGTATCTCTACTATGCTTCTTGAGCGGGAGACTGGAGAGCTCCCGGCTGTAAATGTGGAGCAGACACAGTTGGGTCACCCAGACAGCGTTAACTGACCATCACCCTTATCCAGTTGTCTCGACCTCTAATTAAGTACGGGACATTTAAGAGATTGTTCCGAAAAAAAATATGAGAATGCCAAAAATAAGTTGGCGCAGCAGTGCAGTTGCGGAAAGGAAGTCGTAGTAAGCTGGAGTTAAGCTTGGCTCATGTAGCCCCAAATAAAACATCAAAAACCCATCGCTCAAATTCGGGTTCTATCGATATGTCAAAATTAGTGGATTGTAGGTAATCGTACCAAAGCACTAGATCAGTATCCATTCAACCTTACGGTGTTCTGTCGGTGCCCATACTGGATGCCAAGGTATCGTTAAAAATCTGTCAGAAACACGCTAAAATATCCATTACATCTCTAGTCCGTTTGGTCATCAAACACTCTGAAAAACAAATCTTTGCCCTGCGCTTCCATCAGAACCCTTAAGTGTGATCTAGTACCGGATACCAGCCAGTTAGTCAAAGCACGAGTATCATGATAGCTGAATCTAACTCACAATGTTGTCTCCTTCATTCCTTGGGGTATTCGTCCAGAGCAAATCCTGGGAAGGAATTTTGATCTATAAAAATGTTCCCGTTAAACATCAAAAGAGGAAAGTGAGAAAGTGAAAGGACAAACAGCGTATAGATCATCATGTCCATTGTTTCCCTTATTTTCGATGAACCAAGTAGTCTGATCATTAAATGCTGCGTATACTTGAGCGTTCTACAAAGTCGCAACTGTCATGGACTAGTTTTCAACTTTTAGTTTGATTAACTTACGAGTTTCTGGTCAGCATAAGCTTTAGCGCCTGTTCCGGCGCTTTGAATTAAATAACCGCCATTTCCATCTGAACTGATATCCCACTGGGTATTCACATATTTGTAAAGTACTCCCATGGTCATTGGGTGCCTAGAACTTACCTGTTCCCAGATACTAGCAAACTGGTCTGACATGGTTATAGAGCTTTTCGAGTCTGGTCTCATAGCAGGAAAACTGCGGGCTGATTGTGTACCGCTGAATATGCGATATCTGCCAGCTGCCAGCTGAAATTCGTACGTAGTTAGTGAAGCTGCCTTTCTCAAGATAAGAAGACGATGAGGCGCACTGTCTGTGCCTGTACAATGATAGCGCCAAAAATGACGGTGCTAAGCACAGAGGAAACAAAGCTGGAGAACAACATTGCTGTAGGGGAGTGGTGAGGTGCTCTGGTGAGATAGTGAACTTCATATCTGCAAAGGTTGGCTATTAAATAGTACTTACTAGTGTATATAGCGGTCTGGTAATACCGTAGATGATTTTAATCTTCGCTTGAGCGGGCGTTTCAAGGATATATATGGCCGCCCTAGCTGCCGTACAAACACAGCAAGAATGCAGTGAAGCGTCTTGGCAAAGTGGTACATTTTTTCAAGGCGGGATAAGCTTTCAGAGGTCAATGAAATGCCCGACGAGGAATGTATCAGCGTTGAGAATGAATCTCAGAGATTGACGTCGTAATACACTCAATCCGAGCTTTAGAATCTGATAACCGTAAAATTCATAATCATGACTCAGTCAAAAGAAGGCGGAAACTCAATGTTCAACCCAAGGTGTTTGTCGGCCTCGCTTGCTGAGGGGTAGGCCTAACAAAGGGAACAGGACGAGAGAGTGTGGGATTCAATATTCAAGCTCAAGTCTAACATGGATGTAATGCGAACAACGGAACAGGGATCCGGAATCGCACTGTCACGCGTCACGTTTTCTCCTTGAGATCTCATCTGCTACAGAAGCTCGACGCCTCACCTGCAGTTACATTTACTCGCACACCACTTTTTTGAAAACCCTACGCCTGAGAAGGCTTACGTCTCTAGCAGAAGAATTATCCTTGTACGGCCCTCCGTCTCTGCTTTTTTAGTCTCCTGACAAGTCCCCCTGCCAAGTCGGAGAGCCGGCTTTGACTTTGATGCGCGCCATCACATGGGACTACGACATCGCCTCATCGATGCATCTCGGTAACGCGAGCAAACTGGGTAAACGAGATCTTATGTATATAGTGTTCCAAGAATAGTCTCTACGGAAAAGGTCCAACTTAAGTAATTAAATAATCACAATCACATTAAGAGTCTCTAAGACGATAAAGTTGCCTTCAGCCACAGTTGAAATAATTTCCAGGTATAACCTGAGGGCACCCGGCAGTATCTTCAAAACAAATCAAACAGTGCACTCTTAACAATGGCGTGAATATCTTACCTCGGTTCACGGGGCAGTCTTTAGGGTCATCACAACATCTAATACACGCACGCGGACCTCCCGGCTCCACCAATTCAACATAATGATTATACCTGCCGAGAGGTATATAGTATGCGTATAATTTGGATCCGCGGGCTCAAAAGTGCTTACCCTGTACATACGCTCCCCTGGGGGTTGCCTCTGCCTCCGGCACCCCCGCTGGAGTCATATTGACCGCCGGCATCTCGAGGGTTCAAGCGGTCGACTGTTTCAGGCCTAATGCATCCGGTCACTTGAGCCAGGATAAGCAATTTTGCGCACACATCGGTAGCTCGAGACAAAATGTGTTTTGCACTTACATTGTGCCCATTTCTTTCCGCCTTTCCCCTTTCCGGTCTTAAATTCTACGTTTCTCCAAAAATTATCAGGTAAGAGTCCCTGTGCGTCTGAGGTCCGCGCCGACGCAGAACAGTAAGACTTCATACCACCCGGATGTTCACTGTCCCCGATATTAGTATGAGCCGTCCGAGGCATGATCATGCTGAAGTAATAATAACGATATCATCGACTGTATCGTATCAATTGGAAAGGAAGGTTTCCCTACCAATATTTCTGGCTACTGGCCACCTGCACTGTGTTGTCGGGAGCAGCGTTTGGCGCAGCGAGTACGCCAGCCAGACCAAACATCAAGGTGACGAGCAGTGCCATACGGTGGACCGAGATCATTCTGACTAGAGCCTCCTAGAACTTGAATGAAAGTTGGGATAGAGAATCACAGAATGTAGAGAGTTAAGTACTGCGCGGCTCCTCAATCACGATTCAGTGGTATGCCCGGTGTAGTCACATCTTCACTCATTTCCGGTAGGATCGAACCCGAATTACATAGGAGCGGGACAATCCAGCACTGGCGAATCCATTTGTTTGAGGGGCAGCTGGAACACATGTCAAGCTAACTTGCTTCCTAATCGACATTACATCTTCAACTAATTTGTCGAGGTCAGAGATACAAGGGCCGGGAACTCGGATCAAGGTGCATCCCTAGAAAGCCGACCACCCTTCAGAGCGATCTACTTGTCCTCAGTAATTCAAACTAGTGTCATGTTCTGGACGTACTCTCCAGGTGCACCGAGTACCATGAGTCCCGCAATTCAAAACTTTTCGTACCGTGGCGATTTCTCTTGATTTCATTGTGGAAGTTTCAAATGTGGCCCTGTGACTCTACGCCACTTATTATCATCATTTTGATGTAAGCAACACAAGGAACCGTTAGCGGTAATGGAGTCAGATGTGACAGGGGCGATAAGCGGAGAAGTCTCCTGAGCCAGTATGTGTAGCCCATTTTCTCGAAAGGTGACGTGGTCTCACAATGAGTCCATGATACCAGAAGAAGCAATGTAGTCCGAGTCCGAGCGCTTCCGGAGCGTTCAAAGATCAGGGGATGGTGAGACAGAAAGCCATGTAAGTATGCGGCCGAGAATTGAATCACTGCCGAGATTAGCATGTCATATTGATGTTTCGACTTGTCGGCTGTGTGTAGACGGCTCATTTCACTGTTTGAATGAAGACGCCAATGAAAGATCTCGGCAGTTTGTCCCGTCGAGGGCTCCGAAATCAATCAATCACGTGTTACACAACGAATTAGACTACTAGTACGATGATGGCCCGGATCTTGTCATCGCCGGCCAAGTGTTCAGTCATCTGCCCGAGTCTGTTGTACGTCACCTACGTACGTCTTATTTCCATAAATATTGTGGCTACCAGGTACAGTGGCGGCGTAAGCTACGGCAGGACCTGGTCAGGACTAGTTTGGACTATCGAAACATACATGTAAAAATCTGGTCAAAAACTTGTGAGCACGACTGCTTACGATAGTGGAGCAGAGAGGAACTCTAATGCTGTGGTGTTTCGTTTGTCAGAGTAGGTGCATAGTACCGATATCTTCGGAGCAAACCCATTACGTGGTATAGACCCGACATCCAACACAGACATGTATGTATACTTGCGGAAAACGCACGCCGAAAACCTAACGCGTCGAAGGATCTTTGAGGCTAGACGCTGGTTCCAAATTATAGACGATGGTTATCACTCAATGTCAATGAGGTAATGGCTATTCAAGTTGAAACCGAATTTAAACATCACTGTAGAAAGACTGTTTGATACCCAGGTCTCATGACACAAATATGTAGCGAACGGGGAACTAACGCCGTGTCTAATGTTTTACCAGGGACAGAAGACGATGCTTCCTCCCACCGTCAGTCACTCTGGTTCGCAAAGAGGCAGATTCAGGATATATAAAAAGTCATATCCTATTCAGATGACCCACCCAGTCCTCCACTCACCACGATATCTGAACCCTTCTGGAATTTTTGCATTACCATAATCATGAAGGCGATATTTGGGTTGCTGGCACTTAGTATGGCTGTATCTGCCTCGCCGGCAGTCGATGTCTCGGCTAGGGATGCTGCAGTCGACAATATCGTCTATGTTACTGATGCCCAAAAATTTTGGTTAGTCTAGTTTTCATTGTTAGTGCTGTATTACTCATTAAGTTTCATGCTTTGATACCCCTAACCGTAGTATGATAATGCCTCGGGACCCACACACCAATATCGGAGATAGTGAACGTCCTGGAGGAACCAAGACTTATTGCTCTCCATCTGGCAGATATTCTTCAAACCAAGGTCAACTGCCTTCCGACTTCTGGAGTAATGTCGAGTTCCGGACCGGTCACAGTTCAAGTGGCGGGAGATTCGCTCAACGTGCGTGGTCTTCAGTATTACCTAGCCACATAGTAAAACTGATTTATCTGTTACTTGATCATAGTGACTGGTTGTATTCGGCCTGAGAAACTGACCCGTCTCAACCCTAGTGATGGTGGAGGCCAGTATGATTCCAGCGGAGGCGCTGGAGGCCGGGGAAACCCGGAGGGAAGTGTTTGCTTAGGGTACGTTCCTTTTGCTTCCTTTGACCCACAGAGCCCACATCTAACGCAATATTCAGATATAATCACTATGTTGAGCTTGTTGAACCGGCTGACAGAAGGGCGTGTATCAAGTGCTGCGACAATGCTAGTGATTGCCCACTCAACCGTGATACCTCTGGCTGCCCCGCTGTTATATCAGGAAACTACTTTGATTGTAATTGATTTGGGACCCTTAGCTTATGACTTGCACTTCGGACACTTATACTCTTCTTATCTAATATTACAATCGGACTCTTCCACAGACGAATTGATTTTGAAAAAGTTGATGACAATGACAAACAAGACATGTGCCGCTTTGAGTCTTCCAGGTACAGGATAATAAATTGCCGCATCCATGAAGAGTTATGGGGGTAGAATATGAAACTTGAGCCCTTTTTTAGCAATAGGACCGAAGATGCCAGTGGCACGCCCTCGAGGAGAGGTAACGTCCAATCACATTTGTGTGATTACAGAAAGAGAAGCGCACGAAGATGAGATGACCCGCCGGCGATCCCTTGATGGGGAATGCATACCTAAACGGGTAAAGTCACTGCCGTCCGCTTGACCAGCCCCATGACACGGTCAGCGGTCAACCCCTATCATCAGTCCAACTTGCCTCGGCCGAGCTTCAAGTTGATACAATATGTCGATGAGCTGACATGTGATTTTTGCAGGTGACCACAGTCTTCGATATAAAAGCCATAATTATTTTCTCACAGCGAAGCACTGAACGTCCCTCCTCATGCATCCTTCTGAAGCGACGCTTCCCACCTTGGACAAATTTGGGTTCACTTCGTCTGACCTAGTCGAAGTTGATGCCCTCTCTGTCGCGCAAAACTGGCTAAAAGCCTTTGGCTCTGCCTGCGAGGCAGACAGCGTACAACGAGTCTTAGACCTTTTATTAGACTCTAATTTCGTTTCTCCACCTCTTTCTAAGGCATCACCGCCAGCCTCAGAGATAAACAAGGAACCATCCGTGTACTGGCGCGATCTACTTGCATTGACCTGGGACTTGCGTACCTTTGAAAGCACCCCCCTCATTCGTCAATTTCTCCAAGACCGTCTGAAATTATCTGAAATCAGGAACGTGAAGATCAACACGACCGACAAAGGTGCATTCCCCACGCTCCAAGTCCCTTATCCGGATCTCGCGTGGGTTCAGGCTCTTTTCAAGTTCGAGACAAAAATTGGATTAGGATCGGGTGTGGTGCGGCTTGTCCCAACGAAGAAGGGCGATGGGATCGAATGGAAGGCTCATTGTATGTTCACCAACCTAGAGGGGCTGAAAGATTTTCCTGAGAAGATCAGTCATTTGCGATATTCTGATTCAAACACTGGAACATGGGAGTCCCATCGTCTCAAGGAACGTGAATTCGCAGATGAAGACCCTCCTGTAATCATTATTGGCGGAGGACAAAGTGGTCTCGACGTGGCTGCGCGCCTCAAATGTCTCGGAGTGAAATCGCTTATCATTGAAAAGAATGAGCGTATCGGGGACAATTGGAGGAATCGATATAGCGCGTTATGCCTTCATGATCCCGTTTGTGTGTCCTCTTTTTTTCAATTACCTTCAACCAATGACTAATTTGAGTGATTACCAAGGGTATGATCACTTGCCATACTTGCCGTAGGTCTATCGTCGTTTACTGTTATTACTCTACTGAACCTTCTGATATAAAAATAGATTCCCTCCTAACTGGCCTGTGTATACGCCAGCGAGAAAGGTACCTCATTGGCCTTCCTTGACTAATTTCTTTCTCAGTATTGCTTCAGATTGCCAATTGGCTGGAGATATACGTGGAGGCAATGGAACTCAATGTCTGGACATCTTCTAAGGCTACCAAAGTGGTGCAAGATCCTAACACTGAGCGATGGAATATCACCGTCGAAATTAGATCGGAGGGCTCAACAGCACGAGAACGCACGTTCAACGTGAAGCATGTCGTCTTCGCCCAAGGGTTCTCTGGAGGTCAGGGCTATATACCCGAATATCCCGGCATGGTCAGATACACTTGTGCACCGTCACCGATGCAAAGAGGTCTAATCGTGCTCGTCGATTTTAATTTCAGGATGTGTTCAAGGGTCCTCTTCTTCACTCGTTGCAACACCGCAAAGCTACTGATCATTTAGGAAAGAAGGTTGTGGTAATAGGATCGTGTACTTCGGGTTAGATCGCAAACTCTTTTCTTTGTCATTTCATTCGAATATCGTTTTAGGCCACGACATCAGTGTCGACTACGCTGAACATGGTGTTGGTATGATAACTCGCCCAGTTCTTAGCTTCCATTGAATGTCCTCTCTAGATGTCACGATGCTTCAGAGGAACCCTACGTATATCATGAGCACCAAGGATGGACTCCGTTTGACACTCGAAGGTATAGTAACGAATAGCGAGTATATCGATGTGCCATTAACGTTGAACACATCCATAGATCTGTATTCAGAGGACGGCCCCCCAACTGAAGTCGCCGATCGACTGGCTGCATCATTCCCGAATCTTTTGAACTTGGGTATGTCCTACCGCTTAACGCAGAAGATCGCGGAGGCAGATTCGTAAGATCTTTTGGTACATTCCCCCAATATGTCCTGACCACAAAGCATAGTGAGCTTTTGAATGGTCTGAAAAAGCGTGGGTTTCGATTAGGTTGGGGCTACAAGGACGCTGGATTTTTGTTATCTGCATGGACGAAAGCCGGAGGTTACTATATCGGTATGTCTTTGTTTTCAATACAGGTTTTGGTGGTCCATTTATCATAGTCAAAATCAGATACCGGAGGAAGCCAGTATATCATTGATGGCAAAATCAAATTGAAGAATGATAGCAAAATAGCACGTTTTACAGAAACTGGCATTGTTTTTGAAGATGGCTCGGAATTACCTGCAGATGTAGTCATCCTCTGCACAGGGTAAGCTCAGTAAGCTGTTTTCTCGTAGAAACACACATGATTAATCGTTTCCAGTCTTGGAAAGACGATAGATGGGGTTCGAGAACTCTGTGGGGATAATGTGGCAGAGAAGTGTTCCACTATCTGGGGAATGGATGACGAGGGTGAGATCAACGGAACTTGGCGTGACATGGGATTCAAAGGAATGTGGTACATGATGGGTGAGTTCTTTGAAGAATTTTGGAGCTTTTTTTGAACAAAACTATTCCAGGCAATCTTGCGCTATGCCGCTTTTATTCAAAACACCTCGCCCTTCGTAAGTGACGTCAATAAGTATGATCAAATGTTATGATCATTGAATGTCTCTCACAGAAATTAAAGCAATAGAAGAAAAGGTGTTTGATGGTGTTCGATACAGCAGATCTAACTAGAGTACACAAAAGACGACTGTATTCAAACCAGATTCAAAGAGGAATTTTTTTGTCCGGATCGGCATTTGCCTTTATCCCACTGTCACAACCTGATCGTTTCCCAGCATAGATTATCTTTAGTTCATCTCCTAAAGCCGATAAAGCAAAGCTATATAGGAGGATGGGATGCCAAGTTCCATCTCTAACGGTCATGACTCCCTCTGCCCCACATCCCTCTGAGGCGTCCTTGCCCACTCTTGACAAACTCGGCATCACTTCTCTTCCAGATAATATTGATGCTCTAAAGATAGCAAGCGAATGGTTTGCACTTTTCGCAGACAAGATTACCTCAAACGACCCTGAGGCGATCACGTCCCTTCTCGTTCAATCATCATTTGACTCTAGCCGTCCCGAGACCGCAGATCAAGTTTCTGTCTACTGGCGCGACTTGCTGGCTTTCACATGGGATTTCCGCACTTTCGAGGGTACCACTCGAATTCAGAAGTTTTTGACCGACTGTCTTCCGAGTGCTAAAGTTACCAACATGAAGCTGAAGACGTCAAACGATGCGGAGGGGTTGGCACCGGCTCTATCATGGCCTATGTTAGATATGGCCTGGATTACGGGCTTATTCACATTCGAAACTGACGTTGGCTTTTGTTCGGGTGTATTTCGGCTCATACCTACTTTGGGCGGAGGGAAAAGCGTCCAATGGAAAGCACATTGTATCTTGACAAATCTGGATGATTTGAAAGGGTTCCCTGAGAAGATTGGAAGTCTTCGTAACCCGACTCCTAATACCGGAGCCTGGGAAAAGGCCCGAGAGAAAGAGAGACTATTTGAGAATGTTGAACCCACCGTATTGATAGTCGGCGCCGGCCAAAGTGGCCTGACTGCTGCTGCACGATTGAAACTTCTTGGCATATCAAGTGTATTGATCGAGAAAAATGAAAGGGTAGGCGACAATTGGAGGGGTCGGTACGATGCCTTGTGTCTTCATGATCCCGTATGTGGGTGGACTCTACGATATCTGCTACTGGAGTGGTATTGAATATAATAACAGATTATGACCATATGCCATACATCCCGTAGGAAACTGAACCGGTCTCTTCTCCGATACTTCATTCACGAGAAGTCGTCATTTAGGTTCCCTCCGAATTGGCCCATCTACACACCTTCCAAGAAGGTAAGCTCCCCTTACTTGATGCGATAACTTCGGTACTGACTAGCGAAAATGACTTCAAGCTTGCAAATTGGCTAGAGTTTTACGCAGACTCGATGGAGTTAAACGTCTGGACTTCATCTACGGTTTCCCATATTGAGCGGGATGAATCTACAGGCCTTTTCAACGTCAAAGTACAGCTCAAGGGCAAGAATTCCGAGCGCGCTTTTACCGTCAAACACGTCATACTTGCTCCTGGATTTTCTGGCGGATCTTGGCATACGCCTTCATATCCAGGAATGGTGATGTAAACAATAATTCCCATTTTCAAGTACTAACTTCACTATCAGGACAAGTTCAAAGGACAGATTATACACTCGTCAGAATACCAGAAAGCAGAGGATCATATAGGAAAAAAAGTTGTTCTTGTTGGCGCATGCACGTCCGGTAGGTGTCTTTCAAGAAATCTGTACCGCAACATCTCAATTCTCGTTATGCAACATGATAAGCCCACGACATTGGTGTAGACCTCTGCGACCATGGAATAGGTCCGTATAATCTTGTCGATTTCTCAGGAAGGGTACCAACAAGATTCAAATAGATGTTACTATGTATCAGCGCAGTTCCACTCATGTGATTTCAGCGCGATCTTTCGCAAATTTAGTCTTCAAGGGTGATAAATGAACCTTAAGGCACTTCTGCTCCCTCTGGTACTAACCCATTTCAAACTCAGGTTTGTTTGATGAAACCGGTCCTCCGATTGCTGTTGCCGACAAAGTAGCTGTTTCCTTCCCCGCGCTCCTCAATGTCGGGATACATTATCGAGGTACAATGGCGGCGGAAGAACTGGAAAAGTAATCCATTTGTTTTGTTGTTTTCTATATCTCACATTTCTATCTCTAGGCAAACACTAGACGGCCTTCGCCGCGTGGGTTTCGCGCTCAACCGTGGATATAAAGACGCTGGCGTGATATTGACGGCATTTACTAGAGCTGGAGGCTATTATTTGGGTAAAGAGACTCTTGCAGTATTTCTCCTTGATTCACTTTATTTATAGACGTCGGGGGAAGTCAATATGTAATCGACGGAAAGATAAAACTGAAGAGCAAGACCACCATGGAGGGCTTTACAGAGAAGGGGCTCAAATTTGCGGATGGAAGCGAAGTTGAAGCCGATCTCGTTGTTTTCTGTACAGGGTAATCGGAAAAGTTTCTTGTTCCTAGATTATAGATACTAATTTGGATGACAGCCTCGGAAGCACCCGTGATGTCATAGGAGAATTTTTAGATCCGAAAACCCTCCAAAACGTGAATGAGATATGGGGATACAATGATGAAATGGAATTTATTGGTATATATGGCGACACAGGTGTGCCCAACCTATGGTACATGACAGGTAGAATCAATCGTAAAACTCCAGTCCTTCACACTATCGATCATATAACCTTTTTTAGGCAGTCTCGGTCTATGCCGCTTTTATTCCAAGCCACTCGCACTTCGTAAGTCCATAAATAACTTATTCAGTATACCGAGCTTAGTCCGACATAAATTCTCTAGAAATCAAAGCGATAGAAGAGGGTATATTTGGAACTCGGTACAGGACAAGGGCTTAATAGTCTTGCCGTCATCTGTAAACCGTTTGGAAATAAGTATTTTGTCTACCCGGAGAGTGCCGGAAATGGCTCGGATGCCGGCGGCAGCTGGTCTTGTGTGTTCGTCTCCAATTGCAAACTGCCAGCCTGTATAACACACAGGTAGCAAACCTGAATTGGCAGATCACTCAGGGACAGTGATACTCGTATCATATGCTACCCTACCTTAAACAACTAGGCGTGTCATAAGTCTCTGGTCTTAGTGCCATCACAAAATGCAGGAATTCTGACCGGTAACCTGTAGCAAGCGTTCACGTCTTCACCAGTATCTCTTGGACCTTAAAATCATCCGACCAACAGCGGTCCTTTGTATCGCAAAACCACTCATTCGTGTAACACTAAAGGAGCGGCTTACCTAGTGCCGGCTACACCACTGGAAAAGCCTTACTCATTCAACGGTCGACATGGGAGATCTATCGTTAACGCTAACTCTCCTGTGATCGTTCGCGTCTCTGGACAATCTTCCTCTCTCTGTTATCAATTTGATTCTCGATGAGATGCACTACTGTCTATGGGATCAGACCCACGCTTATCAACTCTATGGCTCGTGGATTCGAGTCAATGGATATGAGCCTCGGTATTTTAAGAGAGGGATGTGCTACCGATGGCCCCGCTTTCACTAATATGTCTAGCCTTATTCTTCTTCACTCATGATTCACAGGCACCGCCTTACGGTTGTGCGTTTCTTGCGAGAGGAACCCATCATGTATAAGAATGGGATTTTTTCCGCACGCGGTGGATTATGACCGCCTGTGACTTCGACGGAGCGTTGACTTAATAGTTGTTTAGTCCTCTCAATCACCTCCTTTGTCAACCGGAGCAGATCTCTGGCTAAATGCTCTCCAACCCTCCCTGACAACCGTCTGAGAATCTTCGGACACTATAGGTACCCTGGTGCATCTGTGGAGCAGCGCATGTTCTTGACCCCCACCATTCTGAGTTAAGGTGAATCTAGGTAATCTTGTTGTCAAGGATAAGGATTGTAAACACCAATAGTACTCTTCCATTTATCTATTCCCAAGACTGTTTACAATGTTCCTCGCGCTGTGGAGTTGGTTTTTCTGACCTAATCAATTCAGAAGAGTGTATGGACCCTTATGGTACGCACGCGGAATTGGTTCCATCAGGTTTTCTCTAACAAACCAATTTTTTGGTTTTTTGTTTTGTCATGATATTGACCAGTGATATATAGAATTCAGTGAGAAATATAGGACTCATATTTGCATCCAGTTGGATAATAAGTGTCTTCCTGTTCATAGGTCGGATGCCTTCGTCAAATCAAAGTGTATAGCCGCAAAAGCAAAATCTTGAAGAGAGTCACTGGGGCCCACAAGGGCTGAAGTATATCATTAGTCAACACCCAAGCCCCTCATTCACACACTCTTAATTCAGATTGAGAAAGTCGACATCCAGTCAGAAGCCGAAGACTCACTGGCTGTGGTGCGATCGTGAGAAAGCCTTGAGAGCTTGGCACTAATTTCCCGCGACACCTATCACACAATATTTTTCTAGTAATTGGCCACATAGGTTCAAAATATTTCGGGGAGACCTAATCTACCAGTGCCAAGATTTATGCGTCAAGAAAACGCGGATTACAAAGGTGGCCAGATCCAATAAAAAAGCTTCCTATGGCTCTGGTAAATCTGGAACGTTTTGACAGATAAATAGCTTTCAGTTAAAGGAACCACTATAGAGGATCATGAGCAATTCCTGATCTGAGTTGAGGATGTTGACTCTATTGTGTTCGTGCCTGCTAGAGTGCAGATCCAGGTTGAACGTCTAAGCACATTCTCGAAATAGTGACACAGCCGCGGCTGTATACATCATTAGAGTGTGTCATAAATACACGCTATCTCTAAGCCGATCCTAGCTTCCTTGAGCTTCCTTGACATCGGCCGCAGCACCGCGTGAGGCCTCGCGGCCTCCCAACTTTGGTCCGCCGACGCCACTTCAGTCTCAACCCCATCTACAACTGTTATGCCAACTCCTTCTTTCTCAATCGATGCCAACGGAAAAGTGTCCAGATGTCCGAAGTTTCGTCGAGTGATGACGGGACAGATTTTTCACGCGTCATACACATTTCCTTTTTGAAGCTCAAAACCAAAAACACCTGGCCTGTATAATTTTTCGTGAAGGGTCAGAGGCCTGGCAGCATAAAAATCGATGTCCTCGGCGGTCTCTCCCGAAGTCGAGTGTTTTTCATAGGGTACTCGGACATTATCATCTGGAGAAGAAGCCAGTCCTAACGTCCACGGTCTTACCTCGACTCTACTGACATGAGAATAGATGGGCGATGATTGTTGAGAGCTAGAAACTGATTGATTCTGGTTAACAGCCTTCATTGCGGCCTCAGCTGCACTCCTACTACAGGCACCGATCTCATTAACTATTAGGCCCTCGGTACCTGTAAGTGGTCTATATTTATCTATTTATGCAAGGCGTTTGGCAAGTATATAAACACAAGCTATTGTTCACCAAGCTTCCTGGTTCCGCGACCAGCACATTACAGGAACCACCAGTGTTTCTGGCATGTGCCTGACATTATGTCGCGAGCCTTATCCGTCTATATGTATAGAAGGTACAGTCTGATCTCAGATTACTTTTTTTACTATGTATTGACAGCTCATCTCTTGCGGGTGAAAGTCTTTTAATACAACTCTCATCGATTGTATGCCTTATCTACATTAGTGTATTGTTCTTACGCATCCTTTTGGGTTTATGGTCTCAGATGGCCGGGACTCAGGCCAGCAATATGAGCACAGGTTGGCGCAGCAGTAACTATATATAGCTTATCGAGAAATCGGAAAAATGCCAAAAGTTAAGCTTGGCACGGCCGGCAACGCCGTCGATCTCACGTCTAATCATAGCGTAAGCGCTACAGTTGCACTCGTCGAAGGTAAAGAAATGTTAGAAAACTATGAATAACATCATAAATGATCATAGGATGTTCCCTTCCATGTGACGTTTTCTCGGTTCGGGTTAGCAGCATTCACACAGAAAACATAGGACATCTCCAGCTCCATGAACAATACAATGTCCCTACAACGACTTTGTGCTCGTGCTAATGAGGTAGTTGCTTTGCATTAACTCCTTTTGTTTCCATCATAACTTTCTTTCCAAACCAGCCAAGAGAGGGTACAGGACTAAAAGCTGGTGTTAGATTGTCGCATCGGCGTAAATTGGCCTTGCCCGCGTTCAGAATGTCACTCCTTACTAACGTGACGGTGGAGCTTCTTCCTATTCAATACCTATTTTAATCACACACAACGAATGGTGGCAGCGTGTGTTGCAGGTTGGTGCGATACACGCATACAGCTGCACTGCTTTTCGTTTGGAAGTGGTAACCATGGCCAATGATTCACGGAACTCTCCATATTTTTGCGTATAAAAAGGCTTGGAAAGGCGAGATTCTGCATCCCCCCATCCGAGCCTCTCTTCAACCCTCCACTAGACAATTTCAATCGCTCACTCATCACGATGCTCTCTTGGAACATGATCTCTCTAGCAGTTGCACTTGGCGCAGCTACTACAGTTGTCTCCGTCCCCCAGTTCGCATCTGAATCTGCTACTAGTGCCAATGTCACTACCTTCACTATTAGCCCTACCACAGTTGCCAATGCCACCACTATCACTATTATCCCTACTACGGCTGTTAATGCTACTACCTCTACCTTTTTCCCCACTACGACTGCCAACGCTACTACCTCCACCTTTTTCCCCACTACGACTGCCAATGCTACTACCTCCACCTTTTTCCCCACTACGACTGCCAATGCTACTACCTCCACCTTTTTCCCCACTACGACTGCCAATGTTACTACTTCCACCTTCTTCCCCACTACTACTGCTAATGCTACTACCTCCACCGTCTTCCCTTCCACTTCCATCGCTTCTCCCACTTCCACTCCAGTTCTCTCTGTCCAAATCAATCCCAATGGCAACACTGCGAAGTGCTTGGACGTCAAAGGTGCAGTTTTCGCAAATGGGACCCCCGTTCAAATGTTCGTTTATTTTCTTTTCTGTCCGACTTCAGCAGTATATATTCATATTTAACTACAGCTTTGATTGCAATCAAACTCCCGCCCAACGGTGGATCATAAATCCTGGCGAAGGCCACGTCCAATTGGCAAATACTACTTTCTGTCTTGACGCCGGTGCTAGTATGTTGGAACTCCTCAAGAGCTTTTATCTCGGCAATGCTAACTTCCAAATAACAGCCCCCGCTGATGGAACCGGAATGAAGATCTGGCAATGCTTCGATAACCTGCCTGCCCAAGATTGGTTCTACACCGACGACAAGAGGATTGCTCTCACCAACCAAGGTATTTACAATATACTCAAAGATTCTAGACCAAACACTTACATTTGTTTGTCAAGGCTTCTGCCTCGATCTCACTGATGGTGACTTGACCAATTCAAGGCGAACCCAGATTTGGAAGTGTACTGACAACAACACCAACCAAATCTGGACCACCTCTGGCGGTACAGTCCCACCTCCGCCAGTGTCCTCTTCTATCTCTTCGATTCCGCAACCAACGACAGCGTCCTCGTCTGTCTCTGCGGTTCCGGAACCAACGACGGCGTCCTCTTCTGCCACCGCCACTTCAGTCTCGCCGACGGCATCCTCTTCCGCCGCTTTCTAGTTTTTAGGCTTGAGATACGTATAGTGCCCTGAGATACCCCCGGATGTAGGGCGAAAAGTGTTTGGACTTTACGGACTGAATTGATGTATTTAGCGTTTTTCGTGTGTGCCGTTCCTAGTTACAAAATTTATGAACTGGGATCGCCTATGCACCCGAAACGAACAAAAACAAAAAAAAGAACAAAACAAAAGGATTTACCAGTATAGACAAATTCTATATAGGAAGATAAAAAACTGCGTGCCTTACTTGCATCGCCAAGCAAATCATAACTTTGCGGGCGTTCCCTTCCTTCGTGCGACCTGGGACGACTCAACACCGTGAGGTCCATCTGACTCCTGGTCGACTGGAATAAGGCTAGGCCGTTTCCGTTCGAATCCTTCTCGCAAGCCGTTGACTCTCAATCGCGTCATCCTCTCACGTATACCAGCACCTACGCTCGGAATGAGCATAGGAGTGAGCGATTTGAAAGGTCCTGCCGGTCGATAGTGCATATTCCTCTGATCTATAACCAGATCTCCTTGTGACGCTGTATGGAAATGGGACTCAACGGTGATGCTGACATTATCGGCGGCTCGAGGCGGTTGACTGTAGGCACCATTATTAGAACTGGCCCCAGGACCAGAGAAGCGGACCATGACAGAATCCACGTTGGCCGGCTCCGATAAGATTGGCTTATCTATGCTAGTATCCTTCTTTCGACTCTGAAGCTCTGTTTTCTTGCTTACAGAAGAATAGAGGTTTTCGAGTAACTGGCGGTGACGATTGCAAAATGTCGACTCATCGATCGTCTGCGAGTCTTCGGACTTAGTATTCGTTACGCTTTCGCCTTCGCTACCAGACTCGCGAAATTTGTCTGTCGTTGAGTAGGAAACGTAGTCGAGACTTGCAAGAGTTTCATTCATCATCCTGGCACCGTCTTCATCTAAAGAGGAACAAACGTCTATGGGAACCTTTTCAGATAGCCGAGCGCCGCTACTCTCCCCACTGTGACGAGCCTCTGATGATAGAGGTTGAATCGCCGAAAGGTCAATCCCGTGCAATGAATCGTCTCTATGGTCGAAGATAAGTTTATCGAGATCTTCTCCTGTTGGTTTGCCGATATTACTCGAAATTGTAGAGTCATTGATTTCATCGGTAGAAGGAATGGAGTATTCCGATTGACTTGATGAGATGTCTTCGGTTACTGAGGAATGCAATGACATAGTCACACTAGAGATGTCCAAAGATTTTCGTATGACCCTCTCCGGAACTATGTCGCTATTAGTCATAGAAGAGTCTATAGTTTCGCAAGGAATGTCCGTGGTGTCAGATAAGCTATTGCGTTGCATCAAGAGAGGGGCTACAGGTAATCTGGGAGAAGGGGTTGGTGTGTCAAAGTAGTCGGTGGGGGGAGACGAGAACTCCGAGCCAAGACCGGGAAAAGATATCAAGAGCAGTGGGGTGCCAGGAACATCGGTTTCTGACAAATACAGATCGAAGTCAAAAATAAAAGGGTACGGGACGTCTCCAAAATCGGCGTAAGGCAGCTTCGTCGTGACACTCGGCCCAGACAACGAATGCGAATTGTGAGTGACAGTCATTGTGGTCGTCCGTGGTTCCGCTATTTCGTGAGCCTTGGCGGTCAATGTGGAGTCAATTGAGACGTGTGGAACAGCTGATGTAACAGGATTAATGGCGAGGGTTTCCGATTCTCGGCCGACTTTTTCCAACTTGTTTGAAGCACAAGTATCCTGTTCAGCTTGACTGTTTGTGCGCCAAAGTGACGCCAGCACGGCAGCAGGAAGTGAATTGAAACGATGTTTCTTTTTCGACACCGGCATAGCCTTGCGAAAAGCTTCTGGTGGCTTCATCACAGATAGATTTCCGGCATTTAGAAAGTTGCGAGTCTTATTGTCCCCGACCTTCGGCATGATGACATCGGAACGCCGACACCCGTTCGCAGGACTTCCACATGAATCAGAAGGAGAAGCTGAGTTTGGGATGGGAACATCTGTTTGTTGTGATCCTTTCTTAACTACGTGTTTGGATTGACTCGTACCACGGCTCAGATATGGGATATACAGATGACCTAAGGAATCGGTTGGAGGCACAGAAAGGAATTCTTGTCGAGTATCAGTGATAAAACTTGAGAGCCGTAGAGCTCGTGTGGGTGCCGTAATGAAGGAGAGACGGTGAGAGAGGGACTTCCTAGAAGGGGGAAGAATGCTCCAATCTTCGATGCGGATGGTAGGGGTCGTATGAGCCCTATGGAAAAGATGCTGAGGGGCAGGATCAAACTGAATAAGAGGGGGTCCAGGCGCAGGGCGGCGTTTCCGAGGCGGACGAACATTAGTATAGACCGCCTTTCTCTTCGAACTCGAGTGTCGAAAGACATTTTGTCGGGCCCAGTCTTTGATTGGCACATTAATTCAAGAAATTTATCTAGAGACAATTTTGGTTGCAAACTTACCCGGATGGCGAGGAGGTCGTCCCTGGATGTCTTGGCGGTTCTTTGGCATTGTCGAGGCTACATCTAAAGGCGTCGTCTCTCTATGGGCGGTTTGAGTGGGAAGCCCAATTTGTTCTTCACAGTCAGGTCTTCTTTCCTTTTCATAGAACAAGCTAGCGAGCCACGAGAAGAAATTATGCAAGAATTCCCAGAAGGTTGGTCCCAGACTCGACATTCGGAGTTGCTGGCAGAACGGATGCTAGCCTTTACAAGATAAGATGAGGGCAAAAATCATGGCAAAAGCACAAGTCGAGCGATCGATATCCATATACACAAGGTGGCTGACCATGATAGATTTGCCTTCGGCGAGGCAAGAGTATCGAGAGAACAGGCACTTTTGTTGGGGTATGTTTGATTATGTTTGACATCCTAAAACGGATCTGTCCTGCACATCATTAGCTTGAACACAGAGAGAAAAAGTAGAAATCTTGCATTCAGATTTGTGGCCCGGACGGCTGCACCATTTATCGAGAGTGGATTATTGCATATTGAACGAGTGAGTGTTCGGTGCCACGCGGTGTCAGCATTGATCGTATCAAGGAAAATTTCTTGTTTCTTCTGTTCATTGCAACAATTCCAGAAACTAGTAGTACCCTTCCGGTCTGGGACCAATGCGGATTTTCTTATGCACTGACTTAGACAAGCAGCGGGCATTAAACCGGCGAATGCACGCTGTCGAGTACGGCCCGATATGTGCCACGCTTACGAAGAATTCCAAGAATAGATAAATTGTACGTGCTAAGATTATTCGGCTTTCACGTTCCATGGCTATTCTCGCAATGGATGTACGGAAAAGCCTGATAAACCGACAAAGCGCAAGTATTATGTGAGTATAAATTGGTCACCTGGGACACAAGGCGCAACAGTAAAGACGCCGGAGAAACCGAGGAAGATTCGAAGCGATCATGATCAGGAAGCCAATACAATACTAATACAAATTGCGATCTGGTTCGCGACCCTATTCCAGATCCAGCGATGATTGTGGAATAGAATTCCTTAGGGTCCGCCGAAATTAAATTGCCATACTGTGAGTCCGGTTCTACACCCACGCTCCTTCTTGTCTCAACGACAGCCGTTCGAAGGACAAAAGCACAAGGCTGAGGCTGCTGCCTGTACTTATAGCTCCGATCCCGAGCGCTATTGGTTTCTAGTGCGCCATTTAGCGTAGACGTACCCTTCACAACCACCTCCGACGTAAAAGGCTGACCCCAAATTGTCGACCCTTTTGGTTATCCCGAGCTCCCTTGTCGCGCATTCTGGCGTCCTCTCCTTGACCTGTCACCTGTGCGACAATCACTATACAGTCAAGCTGGCTTCTGTGACAACAACACGCCTAGACCACCCTGTGTGGTGCCAGGACCCTCGCGAAGTCCAGTGCGCTAATCTCATGGACATTGATGACGCCACGGTGGCCCGTTTGAGTTGGGTGAGTTTACGCGCACTCTCATTGCAAGGTATATAAGCCACTCATAACTTATCATGTCTTTCTGTACCCTAGCACCCCACCACATTCGCTCGTCAATCTCGCCCCACCGGCATCTCAAGCCAGCGTGAAAATAACAGGACCCACGTCACGTCAACCATGACTTCGACCAAGCTCGGAAGCAAGAGGGCTCCGATTCCCAAGCTACTGTTTCACCCGGGCCCGACTCGTGTTGACGATACAAACCCTTCCTCTGGGAATGCAGAACGTAGTGCTTTGGCGACCGTTACCAGCAACGAGCTTTCTTCTCCTGAGTCTCCCCGCACGCTACGGAGGGCTAAGAAAACATTGTCTCTGTCTCGTCTTGTCAAACCTGCGGCAGACACCCTAGTTCCTCCCGATCCGATGATTCCCCTCTCTCCTCCACCTGTCTTCGTGACAAACCAACCAGACGTTTCCGACTTACACCTCATACCCTCTGGTTCACTCACTGGTCGCCGAAAACGCTCAGGAGTCGCAAAACCGGTTCCCA
The DNA here is from genome assembly GCA_029719445.1 of Agaricus blazei. Lineage (NCBI taxonomy): Eukaryota > Fungi > Basidiomycota > Agaricomycetes > Agaricales > Agaricaceae > Agaricus > Agaricus blazei. Next base: position 424,753 of record SSNC01000011.1, read on the forward strand.
AGATATTTTGTAGCCCACCGACACCCCCCTCCCCAACATGTCCATCATCCGGTATTCAATTGTCTCCGCCGCCTTCGCCGGTTCTTCCTCGGATTGGAACGCACAAACGACCATACTACAGTACAGTTAGGGCGAATAAGAACGCAAAGCCCACTTCCGACGCCTCCCCGCTGTCATCCCCGCCTGCCTCTCCCTATTCAATCACGTTCCCTATTTCGTCTTCGGCTCAGCAATCTAGATCATCCGTCTCCGGAAGATCTGAAACTAGCTTAAATGTGGAGCAGCTTTCACCTATAAGCACATGTAGTCCCGCTACCTCCTATAGTAACGACCATTGGCGTCGTACACCACAATCCCCTGTCGTGACAGTCCCGCCCTTGCCTCCTTTGTTACCTCCATCTCCAACCTCCTTTTCTTTCCAAACCCGCGTCGGAGCCCCTTCATCAGGGAGGGGTTCGTTACCTGTGTTGGATTTAACACGGGATGAGGATGAAACCGAGAATCCGGGTTCCCCTAGTCAGTCTGGTATGAAAGTCCGGCTAGCCAAATATTTAGGAGTGAGAAAGGCTGGAACTTTGAAGGAGAAAGTCAAGAATCCTTTATCATTATCGCTTTCATCCGGAAGACGACGCAATCGTAGCTTCGGCTTCCGATCCGACCAGAGAACCGAAATCATTCCTCCATCTCCAACTCTTTTCACGAGTCAAAGTTTGACTGGTCTAGGCTCCATTCATGGTGGTTCGATGAGCGGCGAGATGGAGATGAAGATGATGTTGGCAGAGCGGGAAATCCGCTCTGGTAACGGAATAGGGAATAGCTCGACATCCTCCTTCAGATTCCGAGAAAATCGTGACGGACGGGAGAAGGGTAGAGGAAGGAGTGGCGGGCGAAAGTTGACTAAGGCCCGTAGCTCAATTGGGTTGAGCTCGAATTTATCACCAGGTTCTTTCCCGACTCCAGAACATTCGAAGCCTACGATTGCGATCAGACTAAGGGAAATGGTAAGCGCTTCTTTCCTTGGTAAAAGTAGATTCCAAGGAAACGATGCAGCCCGTTCTTGATTGCCTCGCGATCTCACTGATCCACTTTTGACACCATTTATGACTGCACATTTCGGCGGACTAGTTTTAGTAAAATGAACACGCTCTGTCCCTACTTATATATCGATTCGGTCATTCCCTTCATTTTTATGCATTTTTTAGCATCTTTCAATGTAGCATGGGTCATTGGATAGTCGGTAGTACACATTAGTTTATACAACATACCCTTGTGATCAAATCATCGGCAATCAATCAAGTCACCACACCTTGTCCTGCGACATCCATGCCATGACTGCCATTACTCGCAGCTTCCCTTGGTTCATCAGGGATCTTGGAACTTCTATCATAGGCAATGTAAGTCGAAGCATTTTCTGGCTTCTAGAATACTCAAGTAACCAGGTGAAGCACAGGAATGCTACACGTCACTAGTCGAGGATTTACGCATCACAGATACCGAATGCCTCAGATATGCCCTCTCAAAGGGCTTAGGCATCGGTATTGTCGTCGGAGGATCAATTATGAGACTACCCCAGCTATTTCTCAGTACGTTGTTTGAAATGCCTCCAGACTCCTTTCTGCGGCTCATCACCTTCCACCGCAGTCTTGAACGCACGCTCCGCACGTGGCCTATCCTTCTCCTCGTTCTCGCTGGAAACATTGGCCTACTCAATAAACACGACCTACTCATTCCGCCATGACTTTCCCTTCTCAACTTACGGAGAGAATTTCTTCCTATCTCTTCAAAACGCCATCATCGTCTTACTCATAATTCATTATCGACCTTCGCTATCATACAACTACAAGAAACGGCAACAACATCTGCTGTTCGCTGCTCTCTCCCTGCTCGTTATGGTCTTGGCACTATCCTCAATACCTTTCTGGATGCTAGCTTTCCTCCAAGCCGCTACACTACCTTTGGCCGTCTCAGCCAAGCTACCGCAAATCCTGCAGAACTCAAGGGCGCAATCTACAGGCCAGCTCTCTACATTTGCTGTAGGAGCTCAAGTTCTTGGATGCCTCGCTAGATTATACACGACAGCGATGGAGGTGGGAGACTGGCTTGTAGCCAGCGCCTTTGGGATGGCGTTGATACTAAACGCCATCCTCGGCGTGCAATTATGGATGTACTGGGGTAAAGGCGGGATTTATGATGCCGAGGATTATGAAATGGCAGAAGAAGGGATGAGGAATAGTAGGAAGGAGACCGTTTCTGTTTATCTTGGTGGAAGACCCGGCAGGGTAAACGGGAGTGGTGGAAGTGGGGTTAGCACACGGACGAACAGTCCTTCTAAGCCTACGAGAGTTAGACTAGGTACGCCGCCACAGCGGGCAAGAAAAGTAGAGTAGGATGTTGTATATCATTATTATGAATATCTGTTTGTATAGATTCGATGAAATCATATGGTAAATAGTCTCGGCTAATATGGTAAACAGTCCCGGCTGAAATCAGGCTAAAATGAAGGTCCGACTCCAGAAAGCGTTGAAAGACTTCATTCAGAAGATCATCCCAGCCCCCAACGGTTATGCCTTGGAGTCGTCTCCCGTCCGTTACTCTTGTGCAAGAAAGAGTGACCTTCCTAATCCGAAAAATGACCCCTTCTTGATATGCCAGAACATTATAGGAATACAAGTTGTCCCAAGAAGAATGGGTCATAGGTCAATTCATCTCGTACTTCGGGTCGCCCAGAGGGCCGTAAATCATCTAAGTATTCGGTCTCAGTATACCAACGCAAATAAAGAATCATTTCCAATAGTCCGAACAAAACGCACAAGTCTTATGTGATGACCGTTTTCTTGTCAAGCTGGTCAGAGCCATCGGGACAGGCTTCCTTTCCGTACCCTTTGTTACAGGTCGTCTTCTGAACCAAGGGAAACCGGTCGATAACATTTTCTATACCCGCGTCTAATGTGTGTCGGAGATGCCGTCCGGAACTACAACGCGAACGAATGTCACACAAAAAGGGCAGAGGGCAGCATTTACGGTATCATACCTACAGATCACCAGACGAGAGTGCAAGTATTAAGCTGGAAAATCAGTTGTAGCTGGAAAACATCCTTTCAGTTTCTATATATATGACACGCTATCTAATATTAAGAGACATGTAACTGTTTACACCACTTAACACCCCTGTATCTTCATGGGCAAACGTATCACGACAAATTCATCAACTCCGTGGAACAAGGACTCCAAATAGGAGGCTCGGGATCATCATTACAGGGTCGATGATGACAAAAATCAAAAACCAAAGGAACAAATACGTTGATAATATGAGCATAAGTACAAAGAAATCAAGGCTTAATTATAGCAAAGAATGAAAGTAAACAATCGTGAATTGCCATAGGAGTATGGAGAGCATGTGACAGAACACTTGGAGGGTGAAACAACACGAGGTGACAATGTGAAAACGGAAGGAATGCCAAGAGATAAACTGCATAATGACCCAAGAAATCATAAAATAAGAGAACTGTGTCTACGTACGTAGTCCAAACTGAAACTTTGCAAATGAAAAACGGCGACGAGTACTCTTGGCATCTATCTTCCCGGTTACTTCGGGCGAGGGCGTAGGGGGGATATTATCGGTATCCTTTCTCAACCCAGGAGTATTTGTCGCAGCCTGATGTGACTTGTCCTCCTTCGTATTGACCTTCCTCCGCAACTTTGACATCTCTGGAGATGTCAGAAGCTCACTCAGCCTCTTTAGAGAACTTCTACTACGAATTTGATCCTGGGAGTGGGATTTCGTGTGTCCTTGGTTCTTGGGCGGTGTTTTGAATGACCAAAGGCCCGGCTTGGTCGCCGGTTCATTACAACACTGCGGTTCAAATCTGAGCGTGGCAGGGACAGCTTTGCCTTGAGCGTCGAAATCAGAGAGAAGCTCATGGACGTAAGCTGGGAGCTCGATTTGAAGGTTGGAGCTATCGAGAGGAACCGGAGGAGGTAGAGGTTGAGTAAGAATGACTGCTGTTCCAGCTTCTTCACCACAATTGATCTGAGGCTGAAGTTGCTGTGCTCCAAAGAAAGAATCCGTTGGTAAGGGCGTTGGAATATCCATATCACTGCTGGAGCCACTGCTGGATTCTGAATCCGGGGAAAGTGTAGGAACTGTATCCTGCGGCGAATTTGCGGTAGCCGTAGAGATAGTGAGTGAGTTGAGATTGAGAGGCCGGAGATGGGTCTTGGGAAACCGGGGGCGAGGGCGACGACGATGGATGGGGGTGACACGTTGTGGACAACATAAAAATGACACGAGGTTGGCTCTAGCCTTGTCTTCTGGATCTAACACATGATTAATGTCATATCCGCCTTGTGACAGCGTGTCTCCAGCGCTAGAAGGTATAGATATGAGGGAGTTGATGGTTCGTTGGAGAACGTCTATATGTTGGGATATTAAATGATGCTGTCGCTCAGCTCTCCACCGTTGTGACAGCATCGAACGGTAACGATCCGGGTCGAGGTCTGCGACAGCGGCGCGATCCATAGTTAAAGAGGTAAGTTCCTTTGCCCTATGACCTGATTCTTCGGCAATTTGGGAAAGTGAACTTGTTGCTTGTTGTAGGGTCCGTATTTGTAGGTCAAAGGCGGAAGGTTCGTTCCTGCACCGTCGTAAGGACTGAGTCAACTGTGCTTCAGCTCTCCGGTAGCGTTCCGCTCTGAGGGTACTGCGATTGCCAGAATTCCTTCTGAATGATCAGGCGCCCGTCAGCCGCAAGTCAGATGCAGGATAACTAGAATACTCACCTGGATGCTCTGGACAGTGACCGGGGGCGGTTTCAGGAGGATCCATCGTATGCTGCAAGAGAGTAAGAGAAAGCAATTGCAGGCTAATAAAGAGACCAGTACCTTCGACTTAGGCACCAGCAATGTTCGAGTTTCCTTGACATTTGTGACATCTGTAATTGTCGAAGACAGCATCACGAAATACAGGGTTAATGCAACCGCTTAGAATTTGCGACCGACGAGCGCAGATTCATAGAGCGATAGAGTTCGGGGACCACAGGAGTTGAACGTTGAGAGCTGGCTGTCACGACGGAGAAAGGTGGAACCAATTCAATTCATGTCCGGTCCAGGGTCGACCCCGACGCGTGAGGGTTCGAAAGTCACATGACTCCCGACCTCGAAGACGATGGTCATGGCGCAGACCCCGGGCGCAGTCGGTGTCGAAACAGAGTGGCCCAAAGTACATGTCTTATCATCGGTGTATTTATGTTGCGCGATATGATATAGTTCTGTCCAACCCCGTTACATAAGTGACTCGGGTGGTCGAAAACCCACATACATCATTAGCCGGTGCTACAAGGCAAAATAAACCGACATCAAGGAGCCAGAAGCACTGACGGAGTGCATGGAAAAACGAGATTCAACGATAAGCAACTTGGAAACACCAGTCAAACGACAAATAGTATGAGTTTCTCGCTATTGGTGCCGGGACCCATCAGATCAAACTAGTGTATGGGTCTCTGATTCCTCGGATGAGTTCCAGAATGGGAGACTTTTAGGAGACTATGTCTGCGAGGGTTGATCTCACGGCTAATGCTCGGTAGCGACAGCCCCTGACCGAGCTATAGGGGAGATTCATCTTTCGTCGGTGTCGTCTGGTTTATTCACCCTCTACCCCCATGTCTGCGCAGCGCGCACCCTTCTCCTTACCTCTCTGTATTACTTTTGAAGCTCTGATACTACTAGCTTATACCGTCAAACCAAGCTGGTATCGTCCACTACTCTTCATTCCCATCGCTGTCATCGGCATTTACATTGTATTCTTCACGTCGACCGGTGGTAAAGCCGATGCCGGAGTGGGCAACGCCGTGATGACTCACATATTCTGTGCGTTTGACGGACTTGTCGTCAGAGATGTGCAGAGGGTGTTGCATCGCGTAGGCGAAAAACCCGGACAAATTACCTCTGCAGGATTCATGGCACGATTCGCCTGGGCCTGTCAATTGCACAACAATCCACGTGGTATTAATTGGAACTACGAAATACCACGTCTTCGCCAGGGCACTAAACCGACCCAAAGTAGAAAGAGCTTCTTTCTATCACGGCTATACGCTCTGTTGATATACGTTATTCTGGGAGTAGCCTTTCTTAATATCAATGCGGCCAATCCGGCTCTCCTACCAGGAGCCAAGGCACTGCAGCAACAATCTTTGTATATCAGAGTGCTCAGTGCGCTTGGATTGGGTGTCCCCGCTATGGCTGCCATAAATGCACAGCATATCGTCTTGAGCATTGTAACTGTCGCGCTTAGGATTTCTCAACCAGCTGATTGGCCTCCTCTATTCGGCTCAGTCAAAGATATATATACAGTTGCAAACGTTTGGAGGTGAGTCTTTTTATTTGTTTCAACACAATGGCTATCCATTGCTCACTATGGTTGTTATTTTTCCCCGCCTAATATCAAGATCCATCTGGCATCAACTGTTACGAAACGTGAGTCCTTTCAAAATCGTTTTTATATAGTAGAATAGATACAAGAAAACGCTCTTTCGTCTTATCCTCATTTTAAACCTCTCTATGAGTCGACAAACGGGACATTTTTTGTAACCTTTTTGTTTTTCATAGTCACTCTCCTCAACCGCAAGCTTCGTCATCCACTCCGTCCTTCACATCCCACACCTCAAGCCCAACTCCTCCCAAAAAGCTAAAGTCTCTATCGGACTTCTCAAAATTCACCTCGTCTTCTTATTATCCGCCATCATCCACGCCTCTGGAGAATTTATGGTGACAGGCTATGCCAGTCTTGGCTCCTTCACCTTCTTCGTCCTCCAGGCTTGGGCGATTACTCTAGAACTCGGAGTGCAATACCTCTTCTCCGGTTCTATTCTTAGAAGAAATGATAAGAAATCACCAGCATTAATTTGGCGCATGGTTGGCTATATTTGGACGTTATCTTGGTTGCTTGCCGTCTCCCCTCTTTTGCAACAACCAATGGTCGAAGGTGGATTGTTCTTAGGAACACCGGGATCCGCTCTCACCCAAAAGGTGGGCAGATGGTTAGCCCTGGATACGATATGATATGGAAGGATATAGTTCCCATTGACGATGGAGGTGGAGGCGGAACAGGGTCAACGGTAGTTAGTGATTCACTTCTCGCTTAATCAACGTAATTGAGTTCAAACCACAACCCTTTTCCACATACGTACGCCCGACTATATACCTATCCACTTGACATAACTACATATAACCTGTGACACGGACTTATAATAGGTTGAAATTAGTGTCAGCCAGAAATCCGACAGAATATTACGGAAGAGTGCATCACGACCAAAACGCACAATCTTTCCAAAAAGCATCATCTTCGACTGACATAATCTTGTATTGCCGCACAGGTACTACGTGTTGCATCTCTGATACTTTTACAATCACTCTTATCAAGCGAATGAATGTAACGACAATTGAAGTCTGATTGACAGCAGCTGTTCCACCTCACCTAGATACCGTACGATACTTTCCTCGCTGCCGAAATAATCAACCCATCAATACAATGAAATGCCGGAAGTTGCCTTCTCCGAATGTGAGTCAACTTGAGAACTTTTCCACAGGGACGTTGAGCTCTCTGGTCAGGCCCAGGTCGAAGGTACTAACTTAATCAATTTTGTCCTTTCCGAGAATCAATGTCATTTGGGCCAACTCAAGATATAGTACATACATCAATCACAAACAATACACAGTTCTCATACATAGTACATAATTCACATATGAATACCCAACAACGGCAATGCTGCAGCCTTGAGGTCATCTTTAATCAGCTCCAAATGGTTCATGAAATTAGCCTCCAAATTGTCCCACATCTTCGGCTCATGTTCTAGAGTGAAATCAGCCAACTAAGTCATCCGAGTGTGAACCGTTAATCAGCCTCACCGTGCTTCGTCCCACAACGATTCATGGCATAGTCAGTGATAGTAAACGGCATACTAGATTCGAACATGAAGGCTGGTAAAAAGTATAAGTCACTTGAACAGCAGTTCGAAATATATACATGTATGTTTCCTTACCAAGGACGCCCTTGTGGATGATTTCTGGAGTAAGTGGGTGTTCTGAAGCGGCCTTCCATACATCATATGACACTTGTACGTGGGGTTAGATTTATAGTCAGTATTTGATGTACAAGAAAGCTTACCTCCATGGGGGCAGAAGCCGGTTTCGAAACTGGCTCCACCTGAAAAATAAAGGCTTAGAATTCTCACGAAAACAGTACAGAGTTGAATGTACCCGGCTGGAATCCATCGCTACGACCACCATATTCACCATAGATCAGACCCATGAACTCGGTCGAGGAGTTACGGTGGTAGTACTTCAAAGATATCAGAATTCGCCTTACTACCATGAAGTTGGTGACCACTAACCGGTGGACGGAAAGTATTAGTAGCGACATCCCATCTCTCCGCGAGGATCAAGAAATCAACAAGGGGAGCATTATTGTGCTTCGACTTTGCGGTCAAAACACAGAAGCAGGAAGGGTCGATATGATCCTTGGAGATACTGCCGACAAAGATGAATTTCTCCATCGCGTATTTGTAGGGGACATAGCTAAGTATATATGAGTCACAACTCAGTTTGATACAGACAAGGAAACATACTTTCCATGCCAAGCTACGACGTCGAAAGGTGTATGCTCTTGGTGGCAAGCATGTAGCTGACCACACACTCTATACATCATTAGTATTGACATGTCAAACTGAATGGTTGAACTCACTTGTATACAATCTCCCAAGGACTTTGATCTACATCGAAGCAAGCCACCGGAGTCTCGAAGTCCCTACGATTGGCCAAACCGTTGCCGCCCAAAGCGCCGAGTTCGGGTAGCTCAAAGTGTGAACCGAAGATTTCTTGTATATCTGACGACAGAAAATGAGAAAAATCGCCCATAAGGGGATGTCGACCACTCACATCCACGGGAAGGGCCATCAGGAAGGATGACCTTGAATTTCATTCCACGCTGAATAACACACAGCTCGCCCGGCCGAACCATCAACCTAAGTTTGAAAAAGAAGCTTTATCAGTACCACAAATACGCCCCCCATAGGAAAACCCACTTTCCGAATTCCGTTTGGATATCCAACCGCCCCTGTTGCGGTAAAATCAACATATCTCCGTCTCCATTACAATAGGCCCTCTTGTCCATAGACTGATTCGCGAGATACACATGCACGGCTAAACCCTCTCTTAAAGTCGGGTCACCATTCCCTGCAATCGTCTTCATGCCATCAATCCAATCAACTTTTTGGCCATCAGCCGGCAGTTTGAACGGCAACCAGGCCAATTGAGTAGGGCTAACGTGTACGTTCTTGTTTGTCGGAAAGAAGTTTGATTCAAGCTGTAGAGCATCGGCAAACATCAGAATTTGATCTCACAACACAATCTTGACAAACGGACATCATGATTATCAGGCAATCGTGTGAACCCTTTGTGAGCGACGGACGGCCTGATACGATAAAACCATCTAATTCAGCATCAGTCAGACTGTCTAAAGGCCTCGTTTGACATCATGCAACCACTCACGCAAGCCTATTTTCTGCCCGAGGAGCCACAAAAGACGCCCCAGTCATCTATGAAACGGATATGACGCCATTGGAACCAAAACACATATCAATCACGTACACCTTCATTGTATAGACCGTACTTGTTCTTCTGGGGATTGTTCTGCCCTTCAGGAAGTACGCCGGGTCTCACTATACGTTGGAGATCATCATCAGGGAGATATAACGCCCAAATAGCTCACAATGCCTCAGAAGCAAAAGAGTTGCCAAACCCAACCTGATATCTATAAGGATCCTTGTCGGTGGGCTGGGTGGCAAATGCTGTTTGAGCGGTAGCACCAGAGGTGAGTGGAGGCATTATGGAACGAGTATATCTCACCAGGAACATTGGCAGTGCTTATATGTGGTTTCTAAATTCTTCTCCAGGAAAAAAAATTTACCCTCGAGGAATGTTTTTCGCTCATGTCCAGATAAAGGGGCCACATGTCAGTACCACAGCCTGCATTCGTCAAAATGTTCCCAGGCAGGAAGAACATCTGATAAATAGCAAGATCTCATACTATTGTATTCATCGAATTCATCCATTGATTTGTGTCATTACAAATTCAATAAAGTTCATCGTGGGAATCAATATACCACACCGATCACTGAGACAACTCCTTGATCTTCAAAATGATTGCTGCAAGTTAGTTGTGAGTAAAAGATGCTTTCTTAATCTTAGAAGATGAGGCTTACACTGTGGATCTAAGTTCTGAAAGTAAATTTGCTCCCATAAACCTCCACAGCCTTCCTTCGTAGCTCCCATATACCCATATCTAGGTGTGAGATGACGCTCCAAAAGCCAAGTCCCAAATTTAGATCCAAGCTAAGAGAGTTGGTTAGGTGGAACCACCTCTCTGATTGAAGTACTTACACCGGTCTTCTGATTGAATGATTCAACTACCAATGCGAAAGGCGACTGCCCAACTTTACGAATTACCTGGAGAGTGGTGAGATAAATGGTATGAAGAAGGTAGGAGGATCTCACGTGTTCGTCGACCACGTTGAGGGTTGCTTTGTTGATCAATCCTACGTCTAGCCCCTCTTGGCGGCATCTCAGAACAGCGTCATTAGATCGGTGTAACATGTCCCCAAAAGAGACAACATATCCCGCGGTGCCTTCGAGAACAACATCATCCTTCCCAGGGATGAATTCATAATCACCTTCAAAGAAGCGATTACCATCCTGGCCGAGGATCCAAGGTACTTTAGATCTCGTAGAAAAAATGAAACGAAGGCCACGCTGGAAAAACACGGCCTTGACTATGGCCACCATTTGTGATGGATCGCCGGGAAAATAAAGGAATGAGTGTACATCAGAAAGGCCATTGTCCGCGAACAAGTTGTTGATACCTGCTAGAAGGTTAGAAGCGCAGTGATATAATGATGCTGACTTCACCGAAATGGCACGTGTTATCCGCCTTAAAAGCATAAGTAAGCATACGCGAGCAGTAAAAGTCGACGTACAATCTTTATCCACCAATCATGTCACCGCATATCAAACGTTATGAGAATTGAATGGCCTTATGAAAGATTACGCCTACCTCGTCAACTAAAAAGACACGTCAGATTCACGTCATACTCAATGCAAAGATCGTACCCCCAGCATGAGAGAAGTGGCCCAGTACGTTGCAGTTGTTCAACCTGGCCATCGTAATCTCAGAGAGCACCATCTCCAGAAAAGCAGAGAATGTCGAAAAGACTCCAAATTTGTCCGGAGCAAACCCAAAACCAGCGGCAGCAGAAAAGTTACTACGCTCCATAATCCCAGATGAGATGAAAACTTCAGGATGCTTTTGATGTATTCCTTTCAAGCCAGTCGAACCCTCAAGATCACCTAAAATACCATTAAACGCTGCGACAGCCCATAAACCAGGACACCTACTGTCAATCACCATAACCTTTTTGGCGGCTTCTTCTTTGCTGAGCCCATCGAGGACCATATTCACAGCTTCACCGAACACAACACGGTTGGCGCCAAGCTCTTTGGTACAACCAACGTAGAGATATGGATTGGTGTTTGGCTTGATATTATCGTAGAGGCTGGAATAGTCGGGTAAACCGCGTTTTTTGAAATACTCAAGAGCACTTTTCACTGGAATGACATCATGCGCTTGAATTTTCCCCTCGATGGCAGGAATGCCAGGCGCCATGACGCGGGTGCTGACAACTGAAGACAGTCACGTCAATGAATGACAGCAAACCAGCGACGCCATGCGTACCTGCAGCAGGCCCATTATAGTTGACGACCTGACACACAGCATCCCAGAGAGCATCAATATCTTCGCCATCTACCCTGACGACTTTTAAGCCATGACCTTTGAGCGTCCTCTCGATATCGAAGCCTTTAAGGTACTCGGAAGGGTGACCTGCAATGGTGACGTCATTCGCATCAATAAGAATCTTAACGTTCAAGTTTTGCGCAACAGCGAGACGAGCAGCCTCAGCATCATTACCCTCCTGCTGAGACCCGTCAGAGCCCAGGCAGAAAACAGCCTTGTCCCTGTTGGCGAGGGCGATACCGTTGATCATCGACCTGCGAGACCCGTTATAAACCAAAAGAGCATCAGAGATAATTATTAACCAGATATGACCGAGGCGTCCAGACGAGAACTTGACACCAGGAGTCAAACCCAGCTCGGGATGTCCTGGAAGTTTAGAATTTGCCTCGCGATAGCGAAGTAGATGTTCGACAGGAAGAGCACCCTCGAGTGCGGCCAGAAGATATTGTGTGGCGACACGATGTCCTGAAGTGTACAGGTATAATGTAAGATCAAAACCTGCATATATGCAATATCTTACCAGCTTCATCGAAGATCACAGGGAAATAGTTCTTCGAATTCTCGAACAGAGCAAGAATGATGCAAACTTCAGGAACAGTATCATAGGCACCACCTGTTTTATAGCGTCAAATATATGCTACCGCCAACTATTGAAAACGTACCAGTATGTCCGCTGACACCCCTTGCAGATGCCGTGGCTGTGAAAAGAACTATGACATCGCGCAATAACTGGATATTGGCAAGCAAGGTAGCTTTCTCGTCAGGGGTAAGCTTAGGGTTGCTCGGATCGAGGGAAAGCCTTAGCGAATGAAGTTTAGAAAGAAGATAAACCTATAGCAATATACTCACTTTTTGTAGTTATTGATATCAATGGGAAATTCGGTGGCCATGCTAACTGGGAGAGTGAGCGAGATGAGGATGAAGAGCTCTTGTATGTTTTTGCTTGTTGAGGAGCAGGATTATTTAACATTTGCGTCACACTTATCATGTGTGCTCCATGGCCTGGGTAAAGTCAAATCCGTATATCGCTAGTAGTGGTACAGGTATCCCCGATAGTGGAGACAAAACACTAAAACAGGCCAGTACATGTATAAGATGACAGAATCTATTGATTTCAAAACTGAATCAGTACAGGCTCAGATATGAATATTAGAGAGGAAAGGGAATAAGAGGAATCAGAGAACCGGAATCGTCAAAAATACTCCTCTGGAGTAGTTCAGACGGCACTTCCTAAGTTTCGGTTTATGATCGTCATACAATGGTGGACAGAGAGAAAATACTGAAAATGCTGAAATGAGAAACTTACCTCAGTATGGGCCCCAATTGACCAGAAGCCTTCAGTGAATCAGACGAAAAGACGCTTAACAAAAATTCGTTTTTGCAATCAGAGTAAATTCAAACTCCGATTAAAATACTGGCATCACACGAAACCACACTTGCTTCTTCATAGGTAGAAAAGGACGTCAGGGATTAAATTGACGTATATGTCAGTACGCCAAATTCTGAAGCATGCATGAGCTTACTGAACGTGGGTTGATCTGGGCTAAAAACCATCTATCTCTGATTGCTCATACTGAACAATCGTATACGTCTCGTCCAGCCAAGGCGTACATGTGTCTCGTACCACAGGATCATACGACAGAAATTAGTTAATAACAGAAGCATTTTTTTTTATTTTCAACTCCCACAAAGAGACTGCTAAAGATTCTAGTATTGTCTTATCGCAGGCGCAATTTCGGCCGGCCTTTACGTAAAAAAGTCGTAACCTCAGACTGACCTTGCATTTCCATGAACGTCGGTAGCCTTAGCCGATGCCCATCTAGGCGTCTGAGCTGTTCAATGACTTCTAGATCGTCGAAGGTGTTTCTTTTGAAGAACGGCGGTGATCTTGGCATTTTGCTTCCATCAGAATAATCGCCTTCTTGTGGTACAGGCTTCAGAACTCCGGAAGTGCAAGATTATTTTGGTTGTGCGGAATTAGAAATGTACTATGATTTCCATGTACATCTGTTCCAACTGGGTTTCTGGAGTAGAATGTCGCCTTCCCTCGCAAGCTCGCAAGGCTATAGAGTGTTTTATATATATATGCTGTACAAAAATAATCCTTTCTGCCTCGACCGACCTGTTCGACCGATTTCAGCGGCTGTGACTGAAGCTCAACGGTGAGTACAAAGAGACTTTCATCAGAGTTCTTCTGTCTCGTTTTGTCCGTACCTTCTAAGCTCCCTCAAAATATCAATTACAACTGTCAGCGTTTCTACTAAGGCGTACTAACTCAAGTTCCTAAGCCCCTTCGGTCTCTACTTCCGTGTTGGATTTTCCTCCTCAACTGTCTGACGCTGGCTCGCATTGAGATTCCTTTTAGCACCCAAATAAGAGGTCTTGGAATAAGGAAATAGCCTCAGATACAATGTGTATTGGTGCATTCATAAGTGAACGAGATAAGTAGGGATAAGAATTCGAACGTAGAAATAATTCTTTCGGTCACATCAGCCTCGGCATTCTGTTTAGCTACTGAAATAGTCTAGTCTAGCGATTTAGGTGCGGGAAGACGGAGGCAGCACATTCGATACAGAGGTAAGATGCGTTCAAATACAATAGTTGCCGCATCCTCTCTCTACGGGATCCACGCGCTCCTGTTCAATGTTTATCAAACCAGAGCCTAGTAATGAGTTAACATTTACTTACAGCGTCACGGAGGGAAACATCAATAACTGATTCAATGACGGATGGGACTGGTGAAGCTGTTACAGCAACACACACTAGATTAATCCCAGTCAGTTAAACATTTTTAATGTAGGTATAAAACAGAGTACACCCACAAGAGGAGATGATGATCACGGCAACTGTGTAGAATTTCATGGGTGGAATTTTTGACGAGATACAAAGACTTTGAGCGTTGGATTTATAAGAGTCAGACAGTGGCCGCGATTGGTGTTGGTTGAAGCTTAATGTTGAACGTTGAATTTCTCCCCATTTTATAGCCTGAGTGATCCCAGTTATGATATGTTGCACTCAGTGTGCGCACGGATAATATTACCAGGAACCCGGCAGAGGAGAACTGAAACTTCAACTGCCTTCCCGCCCGCAAATGCTGGTATCCGGAGTTTTCCAGTATTTTCACCTAAAATGGTCAATTGAAGTGTGGATGCGACTTGTAAACCTTCCCGGTCCGGCCACTTTTCTTTTGTTGTCTCGACGCCAAAACTTGTCTTTCATCTTGGCGCGTTGTATAGGTTCAGGGAAGTCCCCAGTATGTGTACTCAAAAGCTGATCACCCTAGTCGGCCGAATCACCGCCGCATCGAAAGAGGCATGACAAAATTTCTTAAAAGACTCTGCCACCGACTATTATGTGTTCTGTAGGCTCAGCCTTGCGGTACTA
This sequence comes from Agaricus blazei, assembly GCA_029719445.1. Classification (NCBI taxonomy): domain Eukaryota; kingdom Fungi; phylum Basidiomycota; class Agaricomycetes; order Agaricales; family Agaricaceae; genus Agaricus; species Agaricus blazei. The sequence goes on from SSNC01000011.1 coordinate 439,979, forward strand.
CTACCAGAAATAATCCTATGTTTGGAGATATGTCATTGAACTCGCATGATACAATCACACGCATTTTGGGTACAGGCCCTTTGAGGACCGCGGAGACAAGGAACAGCTGTGTCCTCGGATATGGCTGACCCCCAGCGCCATTTTTTACCTGTGGTAATCCTACCGTCGAAATGAATTATTCTGAAGCTCTACAGCCCATTGCACCTTGAATTGGTGCCGACAACCTCGCTCGGTAAAAGTGGCGCCCACACTGTCCGGGGTGTACTACATGGTGCCTGTGTCATATTTCAAGTTTCAGTAGGCGCATCTCGTTATGCGACGATAGAAATTTCTTTCCTGTACCCACAACTATTCGTCTGTACTTATGGAGGATAATACTTGGCTATGGTCCATGGCCATAGAGTCATTCGGGCGGGCATTTTACCCGGTAGATTTCTTTCTCATCGATTAGTGTTCGATAGATTTCAGCTGCTTTGGCTAGCACCAGGCAGTTCTTAATCACTGAATTACACGGTGAATTCGAAGCGGCCTGTCATCCAAATTCTTTTGACTCATTTTTATCATCCTTTTTGGGGTTTCGGAATTATATCATATTGCGTACACTTCACTGAAGCATATACAAGGCGCACGAATAGAGTAAAAAATGTCCAAACAATGAACAAGACCCTGTTTCGTCTTCTAAGCCCCCGTAATGCCGCTCCTTTTTTCTCATCTATACCTCCCCTCCTCGAATAACTGATCCTTTCTCTCAACAAGATCCCTCTCAGGACTCGAATGAGATCCGTTAGAAGACGAAAATAGAGTATCGTTGCGGAAGCGCGACAAATGTCAAGCGCTAAAAAAATAAAAACACAATGCCAGAATACAAAACAGTGCGAGACATAAATACACGATTGAAGCCCAGAACGAAAGATATGCAAGAGATGATGAGGTGAATGAATGTGTGACTATGCATGGAAGTCGGGTATGAGAAGATGGTGGGTAACGCGGGTGAGGTAGAGGTGGGTTGGGTTTATATGCAATAGTTGCCGCATCCTCTCTCTGTCGGATCCATGTTCTCCTGTCAAGTGCCTTTTGTGAGACCAAAATTTACCTATGACTGAACGTTAGAACTTACAACAGGATCACGGAGAGCAACATCCACAACAGATTCAATAACTAATGGGACTGGTGAAGCTGTCACAGCAACACTCACTAGAATGTTTCCAGTCAGAACAATTATTCAGCCGCGGACTGAGACTACTCACGAGTAGAGATGATGAACACTGCGATTGTGTAGAACTTCATAGTTGGAAGATTCGTCAAAAGGAATCAAGGATTTTTGGAGTTGGACTCGGATGTCAAAGAGTGTTAGGGAGGGCAACTATGATCGCGACCAGCGTGTACTTTGGCGTAGCTGGGGGAGTGAAGACTCGATGTTGAGTTGCCATTATTTTATAGTCCGAGTGAGCGCAATGCGTCGCATGTGTACGTTACCACCAGTGGCGTGAAAGGGACTTCCAAAAACGTCGATTGCCTTCTCTAATGTCTCGTAACCGTGGCAAGAAATAAGGTAGCGAGATTCAGGACGGCTCGCAAAGAAATGATTGTTTTAGGACGAAATTTCCCGATTAGGAACAAGGGGAATTGCGATTTTCAAAGATGCAAGTATATCTAATATCTCCGTTTATCTTTTTACTTGTCCTGATATTTATAGCCATCATTGATGATTGATTTCATCACGGGAGCGGAGCGTTTATTTTGAATTCCTGCGCCGGAGCATTCAGAATTGACCACAGCTCTCCCTCCTGAATCAGATATATAGGGGGATGAGTACACACTTCAACGCCCAGAAATGCTTTAGTCCGCTTGGACAGGTTGCGCCTGATACTGGGTCAAAAACCAGTACAAATCAAGTAGACAAAATTGTAGTGGTGATCGCTCTACCTCCCAAGTCCGATGAACAAGTGAAAGAAGTCTTCTAGCGTCATTCAAAAGATGGATTACGTATGGATATAACCTCAAACACCTACACTAGTTCGTTCAGATTTTCCTACTCCACAGCCGCTGGGTAAAGAAGGTGGGTTCATAATTTGAATTTATGTATGGGTAGATCATTCCATGTCGAGCCTTCTGTCGCTCACGACGCGTGGCACGCTTAGGAAGCTGTGAGTGTAAGTTCCTTTTCCGAGGTCGAAGTCTGGGCGGTCATGAGGAGTCACAGGAGCATCGTGAAAGTTTTCTATTTCAGGGTTCGTCGTGAGGGTTTTAGAATAGCATACAGCCGAACACTTAGCCCACAAAGGCTTTTACTAAAATGGTCAAATGAATACTGATTTTATAAATTCAGATAACCCGAGTGAAGTTGTTTCAAGTCTCAGGCTTGATGCAACCATCGAAGAACAAGTGGTATTTCTAGAACAAGGTAGCATCGCAAATACGGACCATTTACCTCTAGCGGATTTCAAAAGCTTGGTTCGTAGCCGTGGTCAAATTTAGCTTTTGCAGGTACTTACCATTTGCGTTATATGTCTAAGATAGTGCCGTGATAGCAACTTGGCAGATAAGAGAACAGCGGTACAGTCTGGCCACTAGCGTCGCTCCACAGGATGTCTTCGTTTGACGATTACAGACCCGGCTGCTCAGTAGGTAAACTATCACATATATGGTTGCGGATGCAATGAGATCGCGACCAGCACCGACGCTCGAGAATAATTATGTAAGCAAACAAGGGATTAACCGGGCAGCAAACAAACCACGAGTTACGAGATAACCTCCCAAATCCTTAATCGCTAAAAAACATTCCGCAAGCCATTCTGTCTGTTCTTCCCCACATTTCAGTGGCATTTTGGTGTAGGAATATACAGTGATACATATTAGGGCTCCAGGAGCCGTCTTTGTAAGTCTCACAGTTTTTCTTTTGGTTTTCTAAATCCAACGAACACCCAAAAAAAAACACTTGCGGTCATAAATTGCTCTTAAATTTTGTCGGAAATGCTGAATAAACATGCAGAAATATGGATAACGCTGGTCCTCCTATCACAAATACTACCACCTCCCAGGTCTACGCCAGCGACGGTACCATCGTAGGTCGTGTTCCCGAACCCTCGGCGTCCGCATTGCCCGCTCATGCCACCGCCCCTCCATCTCTATCTGTATCTGCCGACGGCAACCCTTCAGAACCAGTCAAACGGCGCCCCGGTCGACCAAAAGGAAGTTCGAAGAAGAATTTAATAGGCACCCCAACGAAAATCAAGCGACCTGTTGGCCGTCCACGCAAGGATGGGTTCCCTGCCGGGTCCGTTGGCCCGAATCGTCCAAAACCTAAACGTGACCCTGCCACATGGCCACAGGGGACGTCAGGAGTCGGTTATCCTCCTATGAATATGTTTATGGGAGAGGCCCTCGGGCAACCTTCAGTGACGTTTCAGATTGATCCCAGCTTGGAGAAGGACGATTGGGCGGAACTTGCTCGTGAAAGACCGAGCTCTTTCATATCTACACTGCTGAGTGCTTTGGCGGCACCAAATCCTGTTTCGAGTGCGGGCCCTACAGTAGAAGAGGCCTTCAAATCTCACCTTGTATCATTGACTCCCAACCCTCAACAACTTCAACCCATACCATCATTGTATTCTATCCTCAAAACATTCTGGCTTCCATCATCTCCTGCATATTTTGCTCTCACTGCATCTGCTTCTACCGCTCGAACACCTTCCGAACATCGTTTTCTATATTGGGACCCCCAACCTTTGGTTTTTAATGGAATCTCGTGTCCCGCTTGTTCGCAGTCACTCACCAACAAGGGTCGTATCAGTTCCGGGCCCATCAAGATCTACGACATCGAGAAACCTTTCTTTATCATCGGCTGTGAATATGTATGCAAGGGCTCTCAATGTTGTGCATCAGCTGGAGCCGAAGGACGCAAATTCGCCAGCACGGATCCATCTATCCTACGTTCATTACCTGCCAAACTTCAAGATGAATTTCCTGCACGTTTAATGTATGGAGATACCGATTCCGGGACGGGACCGAATATCTGGAATTGGAAAGCGCTTGGAGTTTCGAGGTCGCTGTGGAATATGGTTCGGGCATGTCTGAAAACTGGAATGAGGAAGGATACTATTTTACATCTCATATATTCGATTCAACGGGGTACGACGGAGGATGGAGCGCCACTTATGGGAGTTCCAGTGGAGAATGCTGCGCGGAGTAGTGTGGTGAATAATGGCGAGACTGGCGCTGTCGATACTGATATGCATCAGGATCAAGATGAAGAGGCTTCACCGGACGCAACGGACAATCAGGTTCGTGTCTATTTTGACTAAGTTTATTCAAAGTTGCTGATGGATGTATCAGACATTTTCCGATGCATTTAACAATGCTTGGAAAGAAAACACCGCTGTCACGGAGTCCAACGGTAATAAGGCGTCTGTACCGGGATCGACGTCTATGGTCGCACCTACTGTGTTACCTCATTCAACACCTGGCCCATCAGGACACCCCTATCCATCACCGGCATCGTATCCGTCGTACCCTCCCTACCCGCCTTACCCATTTTTCCCAGCAGGCCTAGTTAACACTGGGGGGATGCCGCCGACGAATAATTCTCTTTCCGCCCCACCTCCAAATTCGCAATTCCCGCAAGAGTCTGGGGAAACGGAGCCTCCATCTCATACTAAACGGAGTCCCAGACACTGTTGTAAATGTGGTTCGCAGGATTGTAAGGGGAAGGGAGGGCGTAATTTCTGTCAGAGTCCGTGTCAAGATTGCGGGAAGCTGGAGTGTAAAGGTAGGAATAGTCGGAGGCCGGATAAGAAATGTTCAGAGGGGTGGGTGTAGTATGTTGAGCATCTATGTTTTATATACTTCTCTAGCAATGTATTCATGTTTTTGTGTTCCGTGTGACTGTCGGCGTGACTCACCTCAGCGAAGTCTGTTTACACATGTGTACGCGTTCACCTTGGCCCGAATGGTCACCGTCACCGTTTCCTCTGCCTCCCGGCCTCCCTCGTTCGCCAGAAGCTGGCCTATACAGCTCGATGTGCCTCAGAATGCGACTATTGCAGACGTCAAGAAAGCTATCTCCCTGAAGTACCCCCAGGTATGAGTTCCATTCCTGCGAAACGAACCTGTTTACTTTTCTTCACCTAGTTCTACCCTTCGAGACAGAAGGTTTCCCTGAAGAACGACAAGAAAGCCTTGGCGGATGATCAAGAGCTGGCTTCTGTGCTTGGAAAGCAGTTGGACGATTCCGAATTGCAGGTCAAGGACTTGGGCCCCCAAATTGGGTGGAGGACCGTGTTTTTGATTGAATATGTGCGTCGTTCACCCTGTGTCCCCCCTTAAGGATAATTGACGCGAACATGTACCAGATTGGGCCACTTCTTATTCACCCACTGTTCTACTATTTCCCCAAAGTTTGGTACGGGCAAGATGTAGAGCACAGCTTGCTGCAGAAATATGTGTATGCGTTCGTGATGCTCCATTTTATCAAGCGAGAACTCGAGACTTTCTTGTGAGTATGTCAGCTTATTGGAATGACGCTGTGTCTCAGTTGTTTGTCTATAGTGTTCACCGATTTTCAAATGGCACTATGCCCTTGATGAACGTTTTCAAAAAGTAAACCTACTTTCAAAGGTCTCCGACTACGCGTTTTACTGACTCGTGAATGTCAGTTCTGGTCATTATCACATTTTGAGTGGACTGTTCCTCGCGTTGGACGTCTACCGTCCCAAATATGCGGCAACTTCGCCTTTTATCCTGGATAGCTACCGTAACAGCAAGGATTTCCTGTATATCGCTGCTGGACTATGGGCTGTAAGTATCCCTTAATGGCCGAATCTTGGTTGTCCGAGCTGACATTTTGAATAGTTTGCTGAATTGTCTAACTTCCATACCCATATGACCTTGCGAAACCTTCGTCCCCCTGGCACTCGAGTCCGTGCCATTCCGTACGGATATGGCTTCTCCTTGGTCTCATGCCCCAACTACTTCTTCGAGGTGATGGGGTGGGTAATCATCGCCGTGATGACGAATAGTATTGCTGGTAAAACTATTTGGCTTTCATTTACTGATATTGTGACTGACGATGCTGGTAATTTATAGCGTATATTTTCGTCGTATTTGCAGTATATATCATGACGGTGTGGGCTCTGAAGAAGCACAGGAACTATAAAAAGGAGTTTGGCAAGGAGTATCCGCGCAGGAAGGCGATCTGGCCGTTTGTGTTGTAAAAATGAATTTAATGAACCTAATGAACCATATTTATGTTTGCGTAAATAATCCCGGCAGTTGCCGACGCTTTAAGCACTGTTTCTCTTGGCCGCCTTCTGTTCAGTCTTCTCCTCGAACCATGCCTTTCTCCCGGGAAATCGTCAATATTCAGGCTAGTATTGGCCGTATATACCCATTCCTTTTACTTATGCACCCCAACAGGTCGGCCAGGCCGGAAACCAGGTATTATTCATATCGATGGCTGTGTCGAAAGATACTTACCACTGAAGTAAGGTCGGCGAGAGTTTCTGGGAAATGCTGTTGGCGGAACATGGGTTAGATCGCTCAGGAGTATGTTTCTCTCTTCTTCCTCGTTCGTGTCTGTTGAAGCGTCGTGTTCCTAGCAATTCAAAGGCTCAGATCCCCTCCAACTGCAACGTGTAATTCTCATATGCAAGGAAAAAAGGCTTGTTTTGTCTGACCTTGATCATAGACTGGTGTTTACTTTACAGAAGTCGAGTATGCGGGACGACGCGCTACGTACCTCGTAGCGTGCAAGTCGATTTGGAGTCAGGCGTTTGCGATAGGGTAGGTTGACTGCATTCATAGTCTACGGCTTAGGCGGGCAGGTCCTAATTTCCAGTTTGACATCAGCTGAAGAGTGGACCTTTGGGCCCACTGTTTCGTCCTGATACATTCATCGCTGCAGAGTCAGGAGCTGGCAATAACTGGGCAAAGGGATGTGAGTAGAGTCACATATATGCAAGCCTGATTTGGGAACTGAAAATGCTCTCTTTTCAGATTACACTGAAGGTATTTCTTCCTTAAAAAAACTGAAGGCTACGGCTTTGACATTGGCATATAGGCGCTGAACTTGTTGACTCCATTTTGGTGAGTCAGCAGTCTTCGATGACGTGCATTTCAGTACCTGATATCTGATCAGGATGTGGTCCGTAAACAAACTGATGCCTGCGACACCCTACAAGGCTTTCAACTTCTTCACTCTCTGGGTGGTGGTACTGGAGCTGGTTTGGGCTGCCTCTTACTCTCGAAATTACGTGAAGTGCGTCCGATCCTTCCGATTGAAATGCATTACGTCTAAATGATCGGCAGGAATATCCCGACAGGATGTTGGCAACGTTCTCGATTCTGCCGTCCCCTAAGGTACGTCATCGTTATATGAAGTTTCCTTCATTTCTCTGACGATTATGCTCTAGGTTTCCGAGACCGTTGTCGAGGTAAAGAAAGAAAAAAAAACTTCTATATCCTCTACTTTGAAGTGCTGACGATCTCATGTAGCCGTACAATTCCCTTCTTTCCTTGAATCAGCTCATTGATAACGGCGATCTCACGATCTGCATTGACAATGAAGCCCTGTGAGATTACAACCTCGTGGATATCTTTATTACTGACGTACCATTGTTAGCTACAACATCTGTCAGCGAACTCTCAAGATCAAGAACCCAGCCTTTGAAAATTTAAATAATGTCCGTATCTTCGTCGTCATCTTACCATCTTCTGACTCTCGCTTCCTAGCTGATTTCCCGCGTTATGTGTGGCGTCAGTACCAGCCTGCGTTTCCCTGGTCAACTCAACGGGTAAGCTAAAGTCTTGAAATAACGGCTGGATACCTCATCATCTTGTACAAAGCGACTTGAGAAAAATTGGAATGAACTTAATTCCTTTCCCTCGGGTGGGTTGGATGTTGACACACGCTCCGACCCATGTTGACACATGACGTAGCTTCATTTCCTCATGCCAAGCTATGCACCTTTCTATGATCCGAGTGCTTCCGCATACGAAAAGAATACTGTTTCTGAACTGACAAAAGCGTACGTATTCACCACACCTTCCGTAAGCCTCACCACAATCTAATAATGAAATAGTCTATTCGACTCCAAAAACATGCTGGTTGCTGTTGAACCGCGTCATGGGTACGTGTGATTGGTTGGACTTTATATTTCGAGATATGAAGACTTGGCAACCCAGGCGATACTTGACCGCTGCTGCTATCTTCCGTGGTGACATAGCTTCCCAAGAAGTAAGTGACTTACTTTGATCGGCAAGATATTGATGACATTCGTTTTAACACAGGCAGATGTAGGTTTCCTGCATCCGGACATATGAATCGCTTATTCAAAAAAATCCATCAGGTCTCTGTTCGTGACCTGCAAATCAAAAATCCCCAGTCCTTCGTAGAGTAAGTGAGCCATACAACTTTACTGGGTTCACCTAATTGTTCGACATACAGATGGATTCCAGATAAAATATCTGTCTCTCTAGTAACTATGCCCCCGTCGGTCAAAAACGGGTATGTATAAGACGTCAGAAAATACTTTAAGTGATTTATTATTTGGTTTCTTCAGGCCGCCACAGCGCTTTTGAACTCAACGTCAATCCAAGAACTTTTCAATCGGAACTTGACATCAGTGTGTATCGTGTGTTTTGATAGTCTACCAGTGTTGATTTGCGTTCAAGTTTGCGGCAATGTTTAAACGTCGTGCTTTCTTGCATTGGTGAGTCGCCCTTGTGTACAGCCGATTATCCCTTGAAGTCAATTATGTCTAGGTACACCGGTGAGGGTATGGACGTCATGGAATTTACTGAGGCGGAAAGCAATTCTCGCGATTTGATGTCAGTCGCTCTGTTCTTTTACTTCTGATTTCTGGCTGATTTGGGTTAATCTTATAGTGCGGAGTATCAACAGGTAAGAAAGACCGTGTAGCATACAAACCTTTTTACAGACTTATGTGTTCGACAGTACCAAGAAGCGTCGGCCATGGAGGACGAGGAAGAGTTCGAAGAAGGGGACACCAACGGACTAAATGGAATGGGAGAGGAGGAAGAAATTTTGAGCGAACAATAATGAAGTGTGCGTTCACTCTCACACTTCTCCGACCTCCTGATTTGCTCCATGGCCTTCATTATTGTCTAATTATATCCCTAATTAGTATCAATTGTCATCACGTAAACATCGTTTGTGTTGATGATAAGCACCCATCTTTCCTGGTTCTGAAAAAATTCCTTCTGCGTATGCTTTTGATTTGTTCGAAATATTTGCCTACCTCGTCTTTCTAGATTGATCCGTCGCTATATAGTAGAGATCATATTCATCTTATTATCTTGCATTATTTTCTAACAGATAATCATATGATCTTTAATGCGATTGATTACAACGTCGTATTCATATGCGACCAATTGAATACACAGGGAGGGGTCATGGGTGTCTTGCGGTGGTAATTTTGTGACCATTTGGGAATACTATATCAAATTCAATCAGCTTGTTGGTTCGCATGTTCTGGTTTACTCGTTCGTAGCGTCACTGTAAGAGTGCCATGATACTCACGAGAGGATTCTTATGCTCGCGCCTTTAGCACACACATACAAGGAAAGTCAGCGACATGAGTTCGTACAAAACGCGTTCTGTGCAATGACGACGAACGGACAAATATCGGAGTAATCCAAAATATCTCGCTTAACCCCGGACTCGAGGCTTAAATATACTCACGAGAACGCCGCTCTGAAGCTCGCTTCTTGAACTCTTGACAATAGGAGCACACCCCAACACGGCACCAACGCAGACATGTCTCAGCCAGGCGGTGGATTGTATCCTCCTCGATTCGTTGATTTGAAGCGCGAAATCGCCTCTAGTTATCCTGATTTTGAGAATCGGGTTACAAAGGCGTGGAAGGAGGTTGTTGAGGAGTTGGCTGCTGTCAGTGAGACGATTCAGGGTGGAGGGTCTGATGTGAGTCCTCCTTTTTCCTTTTGTCCCCCGTTTTTCTCAACGACAGACGCTGATTACAAAATTCTTGTATATCCTCTTTTTACTACGTAGTCTATACCTCAAGTCAGATTTGAGGATTTGGATAGATTGAGTGAGGATGTTGTGGATGGGATCAAGAGATGTGGATGCGTTGTGGTTAGGGATGTAGTTGATGATGCTAAGGCTATCGAGTGGAGGGAATCGTTGAGGGAGTTTGTTAAAGTCAATCAGGAGGTTGAAGGTGGGTTGTTTTACTTATAATGATTTGCTGCCAGAAGTTTCTGACCAGGATTTTGTGCATCAATAGGTGTACCGGTGAATGATAAACAGTTCTTCCAACTTTAGTGAGTGGCACACTACGGGATGCACTATAAGCGTCATTAATTTCGGCTGATGTAAATATACATATAGTTGGACGAAAGCGCAAGTCCAAGCTCGAGCTCACCCAAACTTTTTGAAAGTCGAAGTTTGGTTAAACAATCTGTATCACGACATATCGGGTCACTCGGCGAACAATGTTGACCTATCTGTGCCTTTGACGTACGCAGATAGGTTTAGGATTAGGAAGGCTGGTGCCAAATGGAGTGTTCATCCACCACATATCGATGGTGAGTGCTCATATCTTCTGGCTTTTCCCCCCTTATCTTTCGTGTTTAATGACTGCTTTGGTATATATTGTAGGTGGTTCTATTGAGCGTTGGGAGGATCCTACGTTCAGGAAATGCTTTGAAGAAATCTTGACTGGAAGATGGCGTCAACATGATCCGTATGCTTTGGGAGGAAGGCTTGATGCGCGTAGCTCTATGTATGGTCGGCCTAATCAGGTAAGTGAAATAACGATTTTTTTGTTTGGTTTTTGAGAGGCGGACGGTAACTGTACTTATAATAGTCGACGGTATTCAGAACTTTCCAAGGATGGTTATCTATGAGGTACAACACTGTTAGTTTGTGCAGCCCTAATCTAATGAGGGCAAATTTAGTGAGACGGGTCCAGGACAAGGAACGTTGAGAGTATTCCCTGATGTGTTGCTTTCCAATGCATACATCATATTGCGCCCCTTCTTCAAGCCACTCGTTCCGGCCGATTCTCCTGATATCTTATCTCTCAAGAATTGGACTTTCGGTACGTTCTACGTCTTTTACAATTATTCGTCTTAATTGAGACAGGGACTCATGTTAATCAGATCTGGATAGTCCCGATTTCCCTGGTATATACCCCCGCGACAACGGATTCGCCGGACCAAATCCTACTCCCCGTTTACACCCCCACTTATTCTTGGATAGAACCATGACTTCAGTCCCGAAAGTAAATCCAGGAGATACAGTATTCTGGCATTGTGATGTCATCCATTCCGTAGAAGAAGATCATACCGGAAGCGAAGACTCTGCAGGTAAGCAAGTTTTCTTCTATCTTTCTCCCTTCAGATCTGTTGACTCAACGAACGCGACAGTGATGTATATCCCAGCAGTACCTTTCACAACTTCGAATTTCAATTACATTCAGAGACAAAAGGATTGTTTCTTGGCTGGACAACGTCCGCCTGATTTCCCAAAGGGGCCGGCCGAGGCTGAATTTGTTGGAGTGGGCAGAGCCAGTGATATTGATAATGAGATCGGAAGAAGAGCTATGGGTCTCAGCCCTATCTCCGTTGCATGAGAATGTACTTAGTAAATGTACTGTAATGGTAAATCGTAGCAAACGTAGGGAGTCGGGAAATGATACGGTTTTGTGGAGGTATCTAGTACTTCAGTGCTTAATATTCTGTGGAGACAAGTGCAGAGTATTTATTGATTTCTTGTTGGGGTGTGCTAGGGTGAGTAGAAATCCAGTAATTACTATACAACCAAAGATAGAAAATTACCCAGGATAAGGAATAATGTAATATGCAAAATCGCGCGGGCGCCGCTTATATGGGTTACCCAAAGTATGTCGAAAAGCGGCGACCCTACTACCTTCACGTATGCTCCCAAAGAGAACAACCCTCAATTCAGGTGAACGTTTTTGGAGGGATTTCAGCTCAGACGTAAATCTCTTCAATTCAGCGCTGGAGCGTGGCTATATGCGGCAAAAATATTCAGACAAGTGTTTATGCTGAGTAAAGTGAACACACACCCAGTGTAACATCCACTCTGAGGTAGATTTGCGCTCTCTTCCATAATGAGCGCGCGCAGGACTCATGTCTCCATACTTGAGTTTTCCAAAATTAAGGGATTTGAGTGGGACTCTTCGAAGAAGCTCAGTACTATGGGTATCATCCGTATTATCCTGTGCAGACGATGAAAATCCATGTTATAAATAAGGGCTTTCAAGGACTGTACTCACCAGAACGTGTACGAAATGCACCAAGCTAGTCGCGTCGAAAAAGTAGCATAACTTGATCATGTGAACCCTCTGTAGCCGCGCATATTCTATACTACCCTTGTTTTGTGTACGGAGAGTATAAAGCACTGCGATCCTTGAACAACTAACAATATCAGAGAAAAGCTTTTCGTGAAATTTTGTGATGGCCTTCGATGTTTTGTCGTCGCACTTTAAACAATATTGATGCCACATGGATTCAACGGACGCTGGAGTAAACGTAATGTTAATACCCTCACTAGCGACATCACGAGATGGTACATACCGGTACCTCCACTACATTCGTCCCAGATGTCAAGCAAGCGCGCCACCACATCACGTTCAACGTCATCTTTTTGATCAACATGAAGATCCCCGGATCTGTTCGGATCGATGAGATAGTCGGCAAATGATGCATGGTGGAATGTTAAGTTCTTATCATGAGCAACTTTCCGATCCGGCACGTCGAGTACAGAATAGCACTTCCGTAAGCACGCGTAAACGACGTGAAGCGGGAGTCCGAACAGTATAGCCATTCCTCTAAGTGTTTGAAGACTTTCCGGTAAAGGATACTTGGTATACCCCTTGAAACGGATCTGTTTCGCATGGACGATGTAGCTGAGCAATCGTTTCGTCGATGGCCACAGCCCTGGCGGGATTGAAGAGAGAATTTCCTTGTAGAGCCCATCCAAATAAACGAAAGGATTGTCGACGGTCGGAATAGCCTTGGAGCGATCGATGACTGTTAAAAGAACATCGAGGCGTGAGACGGGGTCGCTTTGGGTCGAATCTCTGATGAACTGCATTACAACTTGTGCGTAGACAAAAAGACCAGAAGCAGCCGCTTGGAGCTTGAGAAACTCGGGGTCACTAGGCCAGTTTGTGGGAGTACATTGTCGAAATTTGTTCCTTGTCGTTTCAAAATCTGAACGTAGAAAACGTGCAACGTCCTTGCAGGCTTCAGTAGATTTTATTGGGATGTTTTCTGACCAGTGGCTATGATTTGGGTCATCGTTGAACGTGTTGGAAATATGTGGTTCCGGGCGACTTGTAACCACCCAAGCAAGGGGAGCGTCAGGGTGCTCATGAACAAAAGCGCTGATGAGTTGGATGATCTCGCATTGTGCATCTTCCCCCTCAAGCTCATCAAGCCCGTCTAATAATATCCCCCATCGTTTACCATATGCTCCAATCTTTCTCTCCACGAACGGCTCGATGATAAAGGTCTTAAACTGGGCAGCTAACCCCCTGCTTGGCAGTTTGGGGTCGATGCTGAGTCTGTCGGTGATGAAGTTGCGATAGGCCTCAATCCGGATAGAAAGTTGATAGGCGATGGTGACAAAGATGCCATGTGCCTTGTCGCGTCTCTTCGGTCGAGATATGAATATACACGCTCCCAGGAGGTTGTTTTTGGCTAGGTACTCGGCAAATGTCTGAACAACGGCCGATTTCCCGACGCCCGCAGGGCCGGTGATCCACAGGAGTAGTTCCTGCTGCGCTTTACCACTGAACCAAGCTGTGACTCGGGCAATTAATTTGACCCGAGTGTCAGGATGGCAACGAGGAGGCGGATCCCGAGCGGAATCGTCGTGGGCAGCGCCACAGATGATATGTTGTGAGAGTAAATTCATGACTGCATAATGATAACATGAGCTCTAGTAGCAGGACGGGGATCTATTATCGATCCATCACCCACCTTGTGATACGAGGTGGCGATCTCCTTGGCCATCCTGTCTCGCCGGTGTCACTGCATTTCCATTCCCGTTCACGTGGATGGAATTGTTGACATGGTATTGAATGTTTGTAGTGAAGCTGCTTGGCAATGGAGGACCTGAGCAGGTGTTATTAAGTTCCGTTGCTTCTTCATGACATCGCCAAGGCTGATACTCACCATCAGCGGCACGAAATATTTTGAGCGGGGAGTGAAAGAAACTCGATAGCGACTCTTTGACCTTATTTTTTTCCCTCTCGCTGGTCATTCGGCATAACTCATGGAGTGCAGGTAATAGTGAAGGAGGGAAGGAAGGAATCGCCTCGAGACACCCCATGCTATAAGCATCATGCCGGTGTCACCGAGGGCGCTCGTCGATGACTTATTCAGTTGATGGGCTACAGCACCTATATTTGGATCAGTACTGCCCTTGACCCTTGAACATCCAGGCGTGCGCAGCTGTCCTGATAGATTAATTCTTATTTTTGAGTGACGCTGTCTCTAATTCTGCATGCCCACCTCACTGACAACTAAAAAAAGGGGATGATTGTACGGTAAAGGCGACGAGGATACGTCTGTGCTGTTGCTCTGACCCTACTGCTTCCGATTTCGCTATGGCCTACCCCACGGCCACAAGTAGCGTCATGAATACGTATACTGTGTATGCACCATAAATCCTAACCTATACAGTATTCACAGAGAAAGTTATCCATCGTGCAACATGTCTTCCTTACTCACCTATTTACCGAGTCAACCTCCGGAGAAGGAAATCTAAGAAGGTCCCATAGTGATCCCTCTTGTCCAAACCGTCGAATGCAGGCGAAAATTCGTATCTCCTCTGGTAGCTGTCGCATCATTTGTAGAGTTATACCCTCTTTATATAGCCATAATGACCGGAGATAAATGTTGAGCATCCAGACTTTGAGGTTGTCGACAACGATGACGCATTAGAGAACAGCAAAGCCGCTCCTACTACTGGCGGTGGTCTTGAGGTTGAGCTGGTGGGCTTGTACCACCCAATGGAAGAAGGGAATGGTACTTCTTGAGGGGATATGTCGCAACCTTGTATCATCGGTACACCAAGAGTCAGCGAGCTTAAAGGTATCTCTTCCAGTGTCGGAGAAGCGTTAACAGTATATACATTGGAGGATGTTGAGTGAGATGTCATGCCAAGGAAAGCAAAACGTAAGTATATGCACAATCAGAAGTTCGTAACCCCAAGCCGCTTGGCTTCAAGACAGCACCATGTTCTGCTGTCGGTCCGGTCCCGAATATCAAGTGCGCCGGTGAAGTAGCACGCGTGAATGACAAAGAACTCTACAAGCAATACCTTGTGTACACCGATGAGTCAAACCCTCCAACCTCCATGAATAAGGATGACTAACCAGTAAAAGCTCCGTTCACCAACGGAGTATTAAAGTCCGCGTATGAAGGCACACATATTACCCCGAGTTCCGGAAGCGGGTGTGGTGGCGATGACTGATTTTGTAAGAAATCATGCAAGAAGGTTAGCGAGGTGAGTTGTTTGATATAAATATTTGTCAGTTTGCGACTACACGTGGACGGTGAAGTAAGGATCTGAGAAATCGAGAACGTTGATGTCAAATTCATCAAATTCGGATATTGGGAGTTTTGTTCCAAAAATTCACTGACCTCAGCAGGTCATCCGAGACTTATTGTTAGAATTGACTAGACACCTGCATTCGCAAGCTCATCGCCATGAGCGCAACGTGCTGATGTTAGCCAGTAAAAAAAATCAGTGATGTTTCCAGAAGATAATAGTTAATCTCAACTTACAGGGGAAGGAAGAAAGTTCTGGTAGGAAAAATGAATATGCTCTCAGGGGCAGAAACACTGGGATGGATGTGTCAGTAGGAATTATTACTTCAAGCAATCCCGTTTTATCGCCGACCTTAGGACATCAACTGAATCTTGGTACCAAAATGTACCTCTATTGAATGATTATGAAAAATGATTTTGGAAAGGCGGTGGACGGACGCAATTTGACGGTCTCTCTAGGGGTATATCAGAACTTGCTGTTCATCACAATATTAGCCATTGGTCAATGTGCATCACAATTCGGCAAATACCACAACTGGCTAGACCAAAACCACACTAATGCTAGGGGCCGCAACCCTGATGCATAGGCTTTACTGAGTTGCGAATAGGACAGTCGAGGAAGGTTCCTATTGGCTCGGTGGTCTTCAGATCATGCCACACTTATTCAGGTCCTGAACAGGTAATCGGTTCCCAACCGCCCTTTCCCAGATCAACCTGAGATCCCATTATCCATGCTTGCTCTTGCCTCAACTGCTGTTTGTTCTACATTGACTGCTCAAAAATTGTAGCTGATTTTGTGCTAGGTTCATAACTCACTCAGTGACTGGACCACCAGGGCCCATTATCCTTCTGATTTTGCATCTGATATTATAGAGGATGTCTTTAATGGGCACAAAGACTGGCTCCAGAGTGTGAGGAGTCAACAGCTCAGTAAGTATCATGCTATGGCCCATAGGATATATAAACAATGCCAGTATGTCAATACTTATGCTGTACCACAAAATCTGATTGCAAATAGGAATGGTTCCATGGTGGGGTCTGGAGTAAAGAAAGGTATCAATAAGCTAGTCAATTTAGATGGAATGGAGGATGTCATGTGATATGTGACCTGTGCTTTGAATAATACTACTTACTTTGGTGCTTGAATTTGATGCCTGACATTGATGTTATACTGGATGTTTTTCGATTGCTTGAGTGATACATTAAAGATAACCTCACATAATAACAAATAAGTCATGAATCAAACTATGAGAAGTTGAATAAAATAGTTTATTTAAGGCCTAAAACTCATATGTTCACAAGTAACTTTTGTATAAATTAGGCATAGCCCTCGCATTATGATGCATACTTGAGTACAAGATTACTATAATACATAGGACTGACATCGTCCTGAACAAGGCACTAGTTTAAAATTAGTCACCTTTGGCCAAATTAGCTGTATTAACTATTTTGTTCTAATCTAGCAACTATTAACACAATTTATACTAATCTACACTATATTATTCAATACTTACATTCTCCTGATTCCCTGATGTAGTGAAGAACTGCAAACCACCTCATTGACATGACACTCAATTGGAATTGATGAAGGTTTCTTGAGTCTGGGAGGTCTGAGAATCTGTCTTCATGCTGAGTGGGTTGAGGCCATGAGCTCGTACTGTTCAATGGAAGGAGGGAATGGTACTTCTTAATGAGATATGTCAAGTCTTTACATCATTGTTATGCTCAGAGTCAGCGAGCTTTGAAATGTATCTCTTCCTGTGTCAGGGAGCTTTGGCAGCATACACATTGGATGATGTTGGGTGAGACGTCATGCTAGGGAAAGCGAAACATAAGTATATGCATCATCAGAACCAAAAACTCCTACCTCCAGACCACCTGATAGCGCCATATTCTGTTGTCGGTCCAGACCTGATTACAAAGTGCTCCAGCAAAGTAGCACAAGTGAATGACAAAGAACTTTACAAGCAATACCTTGTGTACACCCATGAGTCAAACCCTCCAACCTCTATGAATAGGGATGACTAACCAGTAAAAGCTCCATTTGACAATGGAGTATTAAAGTCCATGTACCAAGGCACATACATTACCCAAGTTCTGGAAGCAGGTGTGGTGGCGATGACAGATTTTGTAAGAAATCATACAAGAAGTTCAGTGAGGCAAATTGTTTGGAAATAAATATTTGTCAGTTTGCCAAACTCATGGTACACATGGATGGTGACATATGGATCTGAGAAAACGAGAACTTGGTGTCAAATAAATCAGAGTTGTATATTGGGTGGTTGATCTTGTTTGAAATTCACTGACCTCAGCAAGAGGTCATCCAAGACCTATCATTAGAATTGACCAGACCCTTACATTGTCGCTATAAGTGCAACATATCCCTATTAACTGTCAAAAAATTAGAGAGGCGCCACCAGAAGATGAAGAATATGGACTTAAAGGCAAAGGAAAAGGGTTCTGGTAGTAAAAGACTGCGATATGACCACAGGGGTAGAAACTCTGGGACAGGTGTGTCAATTGGAACAATTATTTCAAGGATTACCACTGACCTTCAATTTGACTGGATTTCAGTACCAAAATGTGCCTATATTGAACGATTATGAAAGAAAAATGGTTCTGGAAAGGCAGTAGATGGATGCACTTTGACAGTCTCTCTAAAGTCATATCGGGGAACTGCTGTCCATCACGATACCAACCATTGGTCAATGTGTATCACATACATACCAAAAACCATGCATTCCTACGTAATTCAACGTGGATCAACACTGTGAGCCCTGGGGCCTGGTGTTTCCCTGACTTTAATTCGGCTAATTGAAAATGATTGGTGAAAATCAAACCTTAAGTCGGTCCAGTTTTAATCAGGGGGCTGGCAGCCGAGCAATTCACTATATCAACCCCCTGCAACATAGTCCATCAAAACTGCCTAATATGGGTTTTCTCACGAGGACGTTGCAGTCCTGGTCACTCGGAGGTAACACCAAGTCACATCAAAGTCACATCGGCTTGGATATCGGCGCGACATCAGCGGCGTGGCACATAAAACCTGCGTAAAACTGTAGTGCTATACGCGCCAGGTACATGCTATAACAAAGGTAGAGTACCTAGAAATGTACTTTTATAGAAGGGGGTTTTATTGTTGATAATGTCTCGGCCCTTGGCCGCTTTCCAAAAATTTCTTCATCTGTATCTTTCAACTCGGAGTCCATCCAATATTCCCCAAAGTCACTATTCAGCAACTGGAAATCTTCTCGGGCCTCGGTTGTAGACTCTTCCTTGATACCAAGTGCTGTTTCTTCGGCTCGTGGAATATGAATTTTTGCTTGCATTGGAATAGGAACTTTCGGCAAGATACAAAGCTTTGGGTATTGAGGATCAGTCCCAAGGTGATATCGGTATAATCAGTATATAATGGGGTTTCCCAGCATGTCTGATCATGTCATCAACTGCAGTGACTGATGTTTTCCCAGCGTGATGATAGGAATCACAACGTCCTCGTGAGAAAACCCATATTAGGCAGTTTTGATGGACTATGTTGCAGGGGGTTGATATAGCGAATTGCTCGGCTGCCAGCCCCCTGGTTTTAATTCATTATTCATTTGATACCGATTTATGTAAGGAAAACCCAGGGAAAACACTTTTAGGTAAGGGAATTGAAAGTTTGTCTAAGGGATAACCTCATTTTGTACCTACTTAAACTCAGGGAAACACCTGGCCCCAGGGCTCACAGTGCAAGTCGCAGCCGGGTCAAAATGTAAGTAAAATGAAAAGAAAGACAGAAGTGGACGCCTTACTTGCGCTTTACCGACATGCATACAAGAACCCCAGTTATCCTCAATAACGTAAACCCTCTGTAAAGATGCTGGTGGCTGCCGCCACGTGATGTCAGTGGAGTCACACCCAATTTGAAAATCAAAATCAGACGCGCTGCTTCTCACTACGATGCCAGTGGTGAAAGTTTATCTGTCCTATGAAAACCGACAAATCCTCGTACTCGCAATCCCCTCTGACGACATCAAGAGGTTTACATATCGACCCCTTAAGTGGATTCGATTCGTAACATTCGCCATTTGCGGGTCGAAAGGAAATCTTTTGGCGGCGCCTGGTGGACAGGTTGTTGACTATGACACCCCCCTTGATTCTATTTCAGATGCATATTACTTTGATCCTGGTAATAGTCACACTCTCAAAATTGACACCTCGCTAATTTGCGCCCATATAGATGGGGATTATCAATTCGTTGACTACTATGCATTGGACGATCGAGTCACGTCTTCTGCATACACCCCACGCAGTTCAAGCTTTCGAGCCCGTGTGATAGCGCGGGATGGTCCAGCATGTATCTTCACACAGCAAGAGGAAAATAGGTGTGACGCGGCCCACCTACTCCCCAAGCGTAAAGGCGATGAGGTACGTGTTATTTGCGCCATTGTTTGGTGTGGGCTCTATCAAAATGTTTGCAGTATATTGCGCTTGTCCTCCAAGACCGTCGACATTTGTATCCCCCTCATGGAGAATCTGATGAATTAAGCATCGACTCTGTTGAGAATGGGATGCTTTTGAGGCGTGACCTGCACGCGGCTTTTGGGTATAAAGAATGTGCTTTCCTCCGGGTATGAAAAACAGAGATCATTCCTAGCATTTCTAGAACTCATTATCTTAGACGCCTAATTTCGCTTTGGAACCTGCTGATGTTCCCATTGTCGAGGGAGGTCCGATGCCATCAAATCGCCTTACGTTACACTTTTTCAGGCCAGAGACTGGCCAGTTCCGAATTCCCCAAATCGATGCTCGTTTCACTAAGCCAGGTACAGGCGCACCACAGGCATCTACTCTCATTCTCGACTTTGTGTATGGTGCTGCTGCTTATAGAAAATGGGGCAGTGATGGAGAAGACATTCGGCGGTTGTTGGATGCACGTTTTTCTGATCACTTTAAATCCATACCTCCTCCAGTCACTCCGCTACCCAACTATGACTCTTCTCCTGAACATGATGATCCAAATGACAGCGATTATGTACCGCAACGCAATGGTTCTTCTGAACCTGATGATCGAACCAATGGCGATTATATCCCCAGACTAAATACTCAACGCGAGCTGGACATGTCGGATCCAATGGATGCTATCCTTGCACTCTCAACGTTGCTCAAGGGAGCCAGTTACGAACAGATGGCTGCAGAAAGACGGAGGCGATCGGAGGCAGCAGAGTTACGTGCGAAGGAAACTAGTCGAGTGAAAGTAGAGGAATGGATGCAAGACTCATCTTCCTTTAGGTCTGACTGAGATCACGAAATCCAGTCAAACGCAAACAGTGATTTTTCTATACTATGTTCGAAAGAGCTTTTCGGTAAATAGCTTGCAGTAATGTCGAACTGCTATTAATTCCGCCATAGCCAGACGGTCGTCACTGGAATGCTAGTTCAACCTGGCCTATCCCGGACTATCTAATTCATGCCATTGATATCATCCCATGAGACATGTTCATATGTTCTCTCTGGATTATTTGAAGTGCTGGATAACATGGAGGAGTCTTTATCACAGGATTGGATGGACTTACAGAGCTCGAACGTGATGCCTTGTCACTTGAATTCACGGAAGCCCTTAATAGAACGGATCGAAGACAGAGAGAGGAACGCGAGAGAAGAGGAGAGCGGATGCGAGAGGGACAAAGGAGAGATGAGGGGGAGGAAGAGGAAGCTAATAGATCGGATTGGGGGAGGACGGAGAGAGGAGAAGTGGAATCCGAGTCGGACGACGAGGGGGTGTATTACAGGAGGACCGATGCCCTCGTTCAAAAGTAAGAAAGAGAACCCTCGAGAGGTCACCGAGGAAAGTCAACGAAAGACTCGGGACATCATACAATACCTTCACGAAGATATCTCCACCATCGTCCAGTGGGTCAAATTCGCCAGTGGAAGTCTGAAGCACTTCCCTGATTCTGAATGGAACAATATCGTTGGAGGACGCGCCGTCGATCTTGGGAAAGTACTCGCCTTGCAGTTCCTATCGCGACCTCTACCTGAGAATGTTGGAAGTGTCGGAGGAATTAAGCTCCGGTTTCCTGGGAAAGAGAAAGGGAGAAAGATCGAGGGGCAAAGCGATTGGCATAACGCATGGCTGGCAGCTGCCAGGGCCACTGCCTTCGTTTTCCCTCATCAAGAGAGCTCATCGATTACACTGATTTCATCATGCAGAAATTCGCCAGACGAAACCTCACTTTCCAGACGCAAGTCATCACCTTCAATGAGGCCATCCGTCAAACCGTTGGAGGGGGAGAGAATAGGTCGTTGCTCGATACAGACATCCTCCAAGAGTTCACCGAGGTTGTGCTCGATTCAAGCGGAGCAGAGTTTCGAAGCAGAGGAAAATCTGGAGTACGAAAGGGGCAGCTGTGTAACGAGTTCAATGGCAAGAAAGGATGTGACAGAGAAGACTGTTTCTACGAACACAAATGCCGAGGATGCAAGGAGACCGACCACGGACAGCCGGGATGCCCGAAGACTAAGCCTGATGGAAAGGGCAATAGGCCCAAGTACCTGCGCTATATGAACTCTCAACTTACAGGGGAAGGAAGAAAGTTCTAGTAGTAAAAGACCACAATATGAATATTGCCACAGGGGTAGAAACACCGGGTGGGTGTGTCATGATCAGTTGGAATAATTATTTCAAGGAACCCCGTTCTTACCACCGACCTTCAAAATTCTCAACTGAACCTTGGCACCAAAATAACGATTATGAAAAATAGTTTGGACAGACGGACTTTGACGGCCTCTCTAGGGTATATCGGAACCTGCTGTTCATCACTATAAGTATTAGCCATTGGTCAATGCGCATCACGTACATACCAAAAACCACACATTCCTACATAATTAGACGCGGATCAAGTCGCGGCCGGGTCAAAATGTAAGCAAAATGAAAAGACACATGTGGACGCCTTACCTGCGCTTTACCGACATATATACAAGAACCGCCAGTTACCCTCAATAACGTAAACCTGTTGTAAAGATGCTGCTGGTGGTTATTTGGCTCCGATGCCTATCATCGTACGAACCTATCGATTTCCATGTCGACCAGCTAAAAAAAAACCGAACCAGGACTGGTGTATAAACCGGCACGAATCGCCACAGAATGTCGTCCTCGTTCCTTGGACGGGCAAGAACGATGATGTTATGTGAATATCAGTCGCGTGGGGACACAAATCACAGAAAAGAATTAGAGCCTTAGGAAATAGGGGGAATTACCTTTAGCATCGGTTGAAAAACATGTCAAGTTCTCTTCGCGATCTGGACTCCTTCACGGTGGATTTTGCAGCATCCAGTATCTTTCGGGTTGGTCCCGTGGTCCCGTCCTGATTAGTCGATAGGCAACAATCACAAAAATCGATAGCCATGCCGAAACGAGCTGCCACACCATCGTTATAGCCGCGAATTCGAGCCACCTTCAATCCCGAGAATACCACCGGGAGAAACTTTTGCATATCGCGTTGCGAAAGACATACATATATAGACACATTTGACCTCATGACACGGAAAATACAAGCACGCGAGTACATGATCTACCTACTACGAACATCAGAAAAAAAGAGTTAAGCCAAAACAAACAGCGCTGAAACATACGTTGTACATGAGGATTTCTCGTCTCGATCCAGGGGTGCGAGGAAAGAAAAGGAAAGGGATATAGAAGGGAATACAATATCGGATTTCATGTCCTCGCCTCTGTTTGGAACTACTTCCTGTCGAGACTCTTCCTAACATCCTCGCTTGATCTAACGCCTCCACTTGTAGACCTGTCTCCTAATCTCGGTCTTCCGCTGCCTAGGCCACCTATAACAGCGCCAGAGGGTACAGCAGGGGGGGAACCCAGCGGCGAGGAAGCACCCTCTGTCGTAGGAGTCGGGGGATTGCTCGTGCGCCTCCGATTCAGAATATTTAGAGTCCACCTCTTCTTTTTTAGAGAAGGAGGGATTGGAGGAGGGGTTGTGGGAGACGCTGCCTTGAATCTGGGATGAAACAGGTTGAACCCACTGGGGCCGGGAGAATGAGCATCAGCCGCCGGATGAGGCTGAGGCGGGGGCTGAAAATTTCCATGAGGCGAACCAGGGCGATGGGAGGGATGAGGGGGAGATGAGGATGATGCATTATCGGGAGGGGTTTCCGGGAAAGGATACTCAAACGGGGTATTGCTAGTAGTGTGCGCAAAGGGAGTGCCGATGATGTTTGTGGAAGGCGAGTTGAGGGCGATGTCTGGCAGGACGGAGCGAAGGCCACTCATATTGAGAGTACCGGGCGGGGGTGATCTGGTACCAGTTCGAGAGGATAGAGCAACGTTCTGTGGGTCATCATTGGGCCTAGATGTAGGTGCCGGGGATTGAGCGTCCGATTGGCCTTCGCGAACAATGACGCCATGCTCCATCTCTGTCTCCTTGGTTATGGGTTTCGGGGGAGATGATTTTTCTGCGGGCATCCTGGTGACTGACTGAGCAAGGATAGATCAATGATGACCTGCCCTTTTGACAAGCCCGGGTTACGTATGATCCTGGATTCAGAAACCCTCGCATGCCGCTCTTCTGTTCACAGCACAAAGGTCAGCACTGCTTGCCTGCAGCTAATAAGCAAGTTGCCCCACCAGCCGCTTCGTTAGGCGCAACCTGCAAGCGGAATTTCGTCATCGGACTCGTCATGTGATTGACCCATTACAGCATTATTATCGCCGGACGGCCACCCGCTGACGAACCTAGTGCTCGCAGCGATAAGCCCACAGCACAACGCCGCTGCAGTGACCAGACACGCACACGGAGCCAGCGGGTCGAAAGCTAAACCTTATTCCGGGTGAGAAAAAGTTCCTAGATTACTGCCGCCACGAGGGCATGGTCCGGGCGATGACGGACGCGTCTGCTGGGGCGTTGACGTGCCAATACATTCGGGGAATGGAGGCGAGCAGGGGTGCTGAGATGAAGAAGTGGCGGGAAGCAACTCGCGGGGGCATCTGCGCGATGCTGCCAGGGTCCTTATATGCGCGTCTGCCGTGCAAACTGAGACATGCCCATTCAGTTCCCTCGCATCACGTGACAGCCGCATCCCGCAACCGACCCGTCCACTCCGCCCGAAACTGCGAGCGCCGCCCGCCGCGCGCCCGCCAGCCGTGTCCGCTGCGTCTCGGCAGGCGCTGCCCGCGCTGCAGCCCGTGGCCCGTGCTGGGATGCTGCGCATTGAATGCCGCATACGTCATACGGGATGAAGTCATACCGCTGCGTCATTGCTGATCCCGCAAGCCATCACAGCTAGCCTGACATCCCCACCTGTCGAGAACCACCCAGTGTCTGTCCGGTCCGTGCCTCCTCGCTTCTTCACCATCTGATTCACAGATACCGGAGCCTGTCCGAAAGTCGACATCCGCTCCTTGGGCTCCACCCCAGTGGTCGGCCTGCTGCGGTGAGAACATACCTCTGAGTTTGAACCCTGCTATCAGCGAAAGACAATCTCAGATCTAGTCTCCCCAGCATGCTCATAAATAAACGTTGCATGCGCCTGCCATGCACATCACTCTCAAGATCTTCCCACCGCCGAGCTAAACCGACGTCGTTTTCTATGCATCTTGAGCCACAGCCTTGGTACATGGGAAAATACCCGTGTTTCTAGCGTGAAATGTATCCCACCAAGGCACGGGCGCATTTGATTGGCTTCCTCCTATCATGACGATCTTCAAAACGTGCTACACGGTCAGGGGAGCTTTTATATTGAATCCTACAACTCCGCGACATAGGCAGACTTCTCCGTTTAGTATACGAATTAATGTACATCAAAAAGTCCCGATCTCAATGTATACGCTGTGAAGTACCTTCGACTGCGCGGTGGCACTTCGGAAGATAGCGTCAGAACCACCGTGACGTTTAGTAACAACGTTGACAACCGTTTTCTGGTATCCTACGCATTCTCGGGAGCCATCGCACACGGCATAAAAAATTCTAGAGATCGGCTTTCAGGACGATCGAACATCGCAAGGCCTCTGGCAGAGGGTCAAGCATTTTGTACGAGGGACAGTCTGGCTCCTCACTCGGCCAGGACCCGGGTGGCCCAGATGGTCCCGAAAATCAGGCAAACCCACCATGGCGTTTTCATAATAGCAATCTACTTTCTTCTTGATGTCGAACGGCAACGTCAGTATGAAGGTGAGCCAGAATTCGAGGGCAATATGAGCGTATCCAGGCTAAACATCTATCTGGAGATAATCTTCTGGCTATCCATTTGCACGACTGAGGCCGCAGCAAAGGACGCCACCCATCTACTTGTTCGTGCCCACAAAGAGGATCAGTATGAATAAAGCTCACCTCCAATGGCGATACACCCATCCTTTCCATGTACAGTGCGCCCGGTACAAATGCGGAATATAATGGATGGAGTGAACAAGCGCTACCCTCCGAACTATTTTACGACAATTTTCCCCTTTTGTGCCAAACCTCCTCGGGGCTAGATCGACACAAGAGCGGAAATAGTTGGATCGAATATAAGCGAGCTCATCCCCATGGCTCATAAAATTGATCTTTGACCAAAGCCAATTTCCTGGCTAGTTTCTATTTCTCTTGGCTACCCTGTGTTTATGGTCCTATATCGGCACTTTCCCCTCACCAAACTTGTCGAAAATTGTGAATCGTCTCCCCGAGGACTAATCATGATTTGCCTGGACGATGGTTTACTCAACACCCCGATTGGGTTGTCCCTGGACTAGTCACTCATATCCGGCTCAAGCAGGTCACCTCGACAATAGTACTGATCTGTACAGCTTAAGACCGACTATGCCAACTATTTCTTTTCTTTCCCCATCCTGGACTGATGTATGAATGCAACCTTAAACTCGAACGTTCGCCACGTCAAATAAGCTTCGAGATGAGATAAGCTGTCGCTCAACCACCCCGGATCAAAAAGGGGCCATGTAGAGGGATTGATCCGTTAGGTTCAGGCCAGGAGACCGTCTGATAACGTTCATACTAATTCCTCCAACTTTCCTTATGCCTTTCCTCGCGCATACATCAAGTTAGATAGATGGACCGTGGTCCCGCTGCGGCCGCTTCTGACTTTTTTCCCCCCCGAGGTATTAATTGTATTAATTTCAATCACACACTCGAGGTGCTGCGGGCCATAAACCCCTAGTGTCATGAATTTAGAACCACCAGAGTCGGAGGCTGCCGAGGACACCCTTCAGCGAAATGACTATCAAAACATTCATTGTTCTTGACAGATAGATATCGGGGAGATACCCAATACCCCAGCAATGTTTCATCCCAGCCCACGAGTTTATAATTTGCGGCACGAGCTTAGCAAAGGCTTTCTTCCAATTGATGCAATCCCCGTCAAGAGAAGTACAACAGACGTTTTGCTAGGCGTTCTTATCTCGAATAGTGTCACCGTTCAATCTCTATACCACTCTTATCCAGCATTGTGCGATTCGATTATTCTATCACGCATGCTTCATTTCCGCGCTCTTGGCAAATTATTATAAACCCCGTTGAGACCTCACTGTCCGATTGTCGAGACTGCTGCCGCTTTGCGAGTCTAGGGACTAGAGTAAGCACAGCACATAGTCCCCGGATTGTCATCCCTCCCGGCCATTTGGGCTCGTACAAGCCGTCGCCCATCTCCATTTAACCCATCACCCATCAATCAGTCTATTCGTCTTATCACAATCAAATCCCATTCTTACTCCGCGATCGATCAAATGTACATCCTGATTAGACACTGATATACCAGCGCCTCCTGCATAAACAAAAAAAAGTATAAAGAAGCAAACGAATCACGATAGTTTGCTTCGAAGAGAAAATCTTCCCTTGCCACTCTCTGCACCTGTTCTATAATGTTAGCTCCACCAGCCTATTTCGGATACGGCAGCAACCTCTGGCTCGAACAAATGCGGCATCGATGCCCCCACAGTGAACTTATAGGAGTCAGTAAACTCAATGGCTGGTTAGAAACTTTGCCTATTCCCTTATAGAGTACACAGAACGTTTGCTCACCCTGACAATTGTTCTAGGAAATGGATTATCAATTCACGCGGTTACGCTACCATTGTCAGAAGCGAGGGTGATGTCGTATACGGCTTGATCTTCGAGATGAAACATCGAGATTACGAATTACTCGACATGTTCGAGGGATCTGCATACGTGAAGCAAGAGTTACTCGATTCTTCGGGTCGCCGTATCCTCACATATATCGATCACAACACGACTCCTGGTCTCCCAGACACAAAGTATATATTCAGACTTTATCGGGGATTAGGAGATGCAGTTATGCAGGGCATCCCTCCGGACTACTTTGCGAAATATGTTCATCCATTCTTGATCGGACCAGGCTCAGTCGAGTAATGAGCAACTGAATTTGTGAAAGGAAATTTGAAAGGGAACTAGCCTCGTTTTCCCGTAAGTGCCGTCAACTTCATGGATGAGTCTTGTACGATGGTAATATGACTTCTAGTTGCGAAATCTCGTTAGGCGTCCGTAGTACTTACCAAAGCTTCGATTATCTTTCATTCTCACCATCCTGGCTGTGAAAACCATTATATTGCTCATTTGTAGTACCAAAAAACAACCTTGTCATCATACAAACACGTAACTGATTCGTCAAGTAAAAGAGAAAGATTACATCTCCGTACCACCCCTTTTTTGCAAAACTGGCATCACCGGTCCTACCCAGTCCCCTCAATCATCCTTCTCCTCCCAAACATGTTCCGGCAATTGCATTCCAAGTACAAGGCCAAGAAGAGACACGATAGTCAAGGGTAGATAAACAGCGTAACCTCCAAGTACATTGTGTTGAACCGAATACGAAAACAACGAAGTTGACAGCGCCGGCCCAATAGCACGCGAAATCGAGACAGTCATCTGTGATAACCCATTCGTAGCACCAAGAGATCGTTTGTTCGGTGCCGAAGCAGTAACATACATAAATATTGATCCTAAAAAAAAAACACAGGGGGGTGAACAAAAATGATCACGATAAGCGCAAGTTCTTTTTTTAGAGGAGCGAGGGACTTACCGTACGCCATATCCATTATGACCAACATGATAAACACCACCACAAGTAAACTCCAAACCACGATCCCAACACCCCAAGTCTTAGCACACAAACTCATAACAGGCATCAACATAAAACAAGGCCCAAAAACCGACATACCCCCCATAAATATCCTCTTCTCCCCAAACCTCCTCATCATCTTCGCAAAAAAGAAAATATTAAACATCCCGGTCATAAATCCATAACCACCCCAAATATATCCGATGGTCAGTGGTGAGAAACCTAACCCACCGAACTCGATCGGCATGGCGAAGAATAGGGGTAAGAGGGCGTTCAACATGATGTTGATGAATGCGATGGTGACATAGTTGGCAACGGAGATGAGTACGGGGTATACTAGAATTTTACGAAGAGGGAGGGGACCATCGGAAATTTCATCGGTGAGGGTCATTTCTGAAGATACAGATGCACCACGTCTACGCTTTGGTACAGTCTAAAAAAAACCATGTTTAGATCCTTTAAGGTAGTAAAGAAACTTGATTTCGTTGACTACCACTCACCTCCTTGAAACACACAACAACAAAAATCATCACAAGAAAAGCAACACTCGTCGTAGCAAGGCATGGCAAGAAATACGGGTAATCTTGCCAAAATTGACTTTTGAACACAGAGGGGAAATTCTCGTGAGGTTTTGATAAAGAACCTCCCAATAGAGGTCTAGAAGTACGGGCATGTGCGTACAACGGTGTGTGTGAAAAAAAAAAGATGTGGGTTAACATCTTAATATCATCAACTTCTCATGAGAATAAGAAAATAGAAACTGACCCAAGGGTGGAGCCTGTAGCCCAAACCACTGGCATCATGGCAAACCCCTCGGCACGATTCGAAGAATTAGTCAATTCTCCCATAACACTTTTCATCACACCTGAGTAGAAAAGAAGATTGTTGAGTATAAAGAAGCATATCCAAACAAACAGAACAAGGGGTAATGTTTCATGCTGTTCTAGGCTATCGATCCGAGGCAGGATCATCGGACCAACAAGCAAAACCAAAGGAAGGAAAAAAGTAACAAAGACGTACCGATGTTCCCGTTAAGAAGACCACAAAGACATCGGCTAAGAATCAAAAAAAGAGAATAAGCTTTCCTGCTCCATCTCTTTTTCTTATCCTTACCTGATAACTAAAGTCCAAAACGATCTCGACATCCCAAAACACAACATCGACAAACTGGAGCCGATAATCCCCGTCAATAACACCGGCTTACGTCCAATGTAATCCGAAAGCCGGCTCCATTGAAGAACTGTAATAGCCTCAGTAGCGTAAAACAATGATTCCTAAAAGAGCGAAAGGAAAAATTTTTTTTCAATGAGTCAATCTATCAAAATCTGCCCCGAGAGATTAAGACTCAACGATTAAGCCAGCGTAATACCCAATTTTACGTTCATCTCCACCCGTAATATCCAACTCACCAACGAGCTTAAAAGACACCAAAAGCACAAGCAAACAGATTTCCAGATCTTTAATCCATGATTCAAAAAATGACGAGGGGGGAGACTCCACCTACCTGATTGATATAAGGATATATAGATTGGCTCATCAAAGGTTCACAAAGCTGCAACAACAGTATAATGGAGATCTGGAGCATGGGCAACGGTTTGAGTTTGCGCCGCTGACGTTGAGTCTCCAAGTCAGATTCGTCTGGCTTCTTCAATGGAGCATCATCGGCCAAAGGAGCCAAGAGCGGGGTTTCTTCATCGATAAGGATAATATCAGTAGTCGTAGAGCTAGAGTCAAGAACAGTCATCGCAGTGAAAAAAACACAGGAAATGAAGAGCGCCGCGTCTCTTTAATGGAGGACTGAGAGCAAAAAAGAGAAGAGCAGGGAGGCTGAGGAAGAGGCAGACAGAGAAAAGAAAGATATAGAAGAGTAAAGCGAAAAGGAAGAGCCCGGGAAGAATCGCTATAATAGCCTGTGAACAGAGATAGTCTCAACATGAATAGAGAGGCTGAAGAATCACGAACCGTCTTCGAGAAGAGTTTTCCTCGTGAGCAAATCAAGTACGTGTAATAGTAGGGACGTTAGGCGGCATCGCTTGGCGGGAGGCGTACCCTGCATAACTTAACTCTTAGCTGACATTTGTACGTGGGTCAGGGGGCAGAAAATTTCAACGGATGCGATCCGAAGGATCCGTGTGAGCTTCAAATACGTACTTGCTTTAAGACGGTCCAGTGCTCCATTGGTTTTGCTCCTCTCCTTCGCCTGAGGCATATGATCCCTTGCGAAATCTGAACACGAGGCTAGGCTATAAGGAGTTTTGTCACTAAAAATTAAGTCCTTCTGTTGATGGAATTCACATATCTTCATTAAGTGTCAAAACGTGATAAAGATATTCATTGATTGCAGTGTAAGGATATACAATTAATTACTACGATAGAGAAACCCAAAAGCAAATGCACTACGTCCCCCCCCTTTTATTTTGTTCTATCTATTATCTACTACCACTACCATGCAGTTTCATCTGCTTCGGTAGTAGGGATGACGCGTACACTCCGCCTGCTGTAACGGAGAGTATAAAGAGATACACAAAGTATCCCCCAAGAAGGTGTTTTGAAATGGAAACGGAGAAAAGTGATGAAGTGAAGGCAGGCGCCACCGTTCTAGTCACGGAGCTCATCATCTGACCGAGAGCATTAACAGCCCCACGAGAATTACGGGTCGGAGCAGCATCCATAATGAATAATTGCATGCAACCTACATAGACATAGATGCATCAATAAATCAAGTCACCACATGGAATAAATTGTTAGAACCCACCATAGCCCATAAACACCGCGGTATAGAATGACATCTGGAAGCAAATCATAATCCACACCATCGCATTCGTGCTCCCCGTCACTTCGGCAAGGAGGTTCAAAATTGGAAAAGATGTAAAGGTAACCAGAAATGCGCTAACGCAAACAATATACGTGGTCCTTGGCCCCAGACGCTTGACTATCTTAGAAAAGAAGAAGACTTGAAACACCGCGTTGCAAGCGCCCCAGACTCCCATAACGAGGCCAATATCATGCGGACGAAGGCCAAGACCACCCAGGGGAATAGAGGTCGAGTACATGAGGGGCATAATCGCCTGATGAGCCTGGTCCAGAAAGGAAAGGAACCCGTGATTGGCAAGTGCGATCAACAACGGCCTAGAGAGAAGCTCCTTAAGAGGAATCACTTTGTCCGCTGGAGTGGTCGAATCAAGTTTACTAGAATCCTCAGTCTGGGGTGTACCATACTTTTTCGGAGGTTCGTTGGATAGAAGTGGCGCTTCCTCATCAGAAGAGTAACCGCTATCAGGGACCGTTTTGGCAGAATCATTCATGTTGTTTTGATACAAGATATCCTTAGGTCGTAAAGTCTAGAAAACGGATCGCCAGAAAAATCAGCCGACAAGGGATGCGTGTGCCACTATGACTTACTTCTTTAAGGCCCATGTATGCGATGAGGAAGGAAGCTAGGGAGAGCAACGCTGTCATAGCACATGGGAGGAAGTAGGGATGATGGACAAGGAAGGTGATACTGGAGAGCTGAGGCCATCGCCTGACGGGCTGTGCGAACAACCCTCCTATCAGCGGACTAGACGCCGGGGATAAGAAAAAACGTCAATCAAGGTTGAAAGGGAAAAAACGGACCCTAGGGTGATTCCCGAACTCCACATCACAGGAAGCCACGCATAGGCTTGGGCTATATTCGTCGAATCCGTGATCTAATCCCGGATGCCATTAGAACCACAGCAACGATGCTGAATCTTATTGGACAGACCTCTGTAATCATAGTTTTCGTAACGCCTATTCGGAAATATCAAATCAGGACTGTATTTTTGTGAACACTACGCATACAACTTGCCGATGTTTCCATTGAACGCGCCTTGTGCGCATCGTGCAAAGAACAATGTCCAGAAGCTGTTCGAGAAGCCAAACGTAAACAATGAAGCAGCGAGACCGATAGGACCGAGAAGAAGTACGGGTCGACGGCCGATCTGATCAGAAAGCCTGCCCCATTGGAAAACAGTGGTGCATTCCGCAAGGAAGAAGGCTGACTCCTGCAAGTTGGTGCGAGTGGTGAGTCGTCGTCGTATGTATGGAAGAGAGAGCGAAAGAGAGACGGACCAGGAGCCCAGCATAGTGCCCTACTTTACGTTCGTCCCCGTCAGTGACCCCGGTGTCGCGCACGAACTGGTTGACAAAGGGGTAGATGACGGTGGAGGAGATGGGCTCGGCCAGCATGACTATCATGATAATAAGAACCTGCAGCTTGGGCAGCGGCGTCGCCTTTGCCTCGGTGCGCTCTTCGTAGTCTTGAGTGTCGATATGCATTGGGGGGCGGTGACCGTCGGGGAGGGCGGGGAGGAGAGAGAGAAAAGAAAAAAGGCGAAAGGCGAAAGAGAGGTGAGGATGGCAGGCGAGCGAGGCGCAATTTGTAGGAGGCCGAGGAGCGCAAAAAAAAAAGCCGCGCCCCGATTGACAGGGCTTATTGAGCAGAAACAGGGTCACACTCTCCGGTGCTAGAAGCATTAACAAATCCAGATCTCGAGTATCCGGCGAGGGTCAGATCATCATCGCCCCACTTCCGATGCAATCGTTTCCATTCTTGCTGTCTGTTTGTTTTCTGCCCGTAGCATGCGACATGCGGAAAAAGAGTGGTCCAACCGGTCGAGTCTCCCCCGGAAAATCGAGAGCTGCTAAGAATTTGATGCCCTGCGCCGTAATCCATCACTGTCTTCTGGCCTCATGCATATTAAAATCCTGTATACAAATATTTGGTGCCTACCGCAGGCGGCGTCCGCCTCTGCTCCGATTACGGCCACCCACGAGCCGGGAGACAAGTCGTCATCCGAGCATCATTCCATGGACGACCTGCCATCTTCTGTAACTACGGCGGGCGTGCGTGCAGACATAGATGACATCATTGCCCCTATCGCAGCCACACACACTAGCACAACGTAGATCGAATACCGCTCAACACCACCATCACGCCTTCCCCCCAGGGCAAAGAAGATGGAAATAAAGGGAGGCGCTACCATCCGTGCCGAGGACCCCACGGATTGCGCGATCCCATTCACAGAGCCCAAAGAACGTTTGTCTCTGACGGCTTCCATTATCAGCAGTTGCGCGCTCCCTGCCGGAAAACAATTCTGTTTGAGCGGAGATCATGCCTTCTCGGCTTCAAAGGACTATTTCGATACATACCGTACGCCATGGATGCAAGCGAGCTCATTGTTGCATGCATAGATAACAGTCCCATGCAATCCCCTAGCCGACTCTTCACCACGATCAGGACTGGGAACAGAGCAAAGAAGGCCACCATCCATCTCAAACAGGTCCCGTACACCTTCCTCGCTCCGTAGCGTTGGAGTAGCCACGGGAACAACAGCAGCTGACCCGGAGTACTGTAGCTTCCTAACTGCGCCATTATAGTACTCATTTCGTCAGCCGAAAGTCCAAGACCCCCCTGCTCAACAGGGGTCGTATAGACCAAAGGCACCAGTGTCTGCTGTGCCTGATCAACAAATGATATGAACGCGTAGTTTAATAGGGCCATAATGAATTGCGGCCCGACCATTTCTTTCAGGCGGAGACCGTCCTTGATTCCCTTCGCCGGCACCATGGCATTAATATTCTCTCCAAGTCCTTCGCGAGCGCTACTAATCGCACTTTGAGTTGTATCTTGCACCCGCTGGACCGTATTATAGCCCAGATCCCTCGCCTGATCCAGTAGAGCAGTAGTCGAAGTTGGAATGGTTGGAATGGCAGATGTCGCCACATTCTGGACGCGATCCTTCAAATTCCAGAGAACCTTCCAATCGATTTTGAATTCCGGCGGCAAGGTCTTACGTGTGGGTACTCCAAAATGAGAAAACGACCCAAATAAAGAAGCAGAATGGACACAACTTACCTCTTCAAATCCATGATAGGTCAAATGGAACGAAAAAAGAGAGAAAGCTGCGGCAATGGTGCACGGAATGAGTCGTGGATGGGTGCTGACGAAGGGAAGCTCGACAAGGAATGGAAACCTGTCATCGAGAGTGGCAAGCATACTTCCTAGAGACGATCTTTAAACTCTCAACATTAGTATCATATCGATCAGCGGAAGTATATTGAATTTGATATCCTCACCCTATGCTTATTCCAGCATTTTGTACGAAAGGTATAGCCGCATATGCCCTGTGGCGGTTGGTATCATCCGTCATCTTAATTCACATCCCGACTCAGTAGCGGCGTAGATAATTTAGAGACTAACCCACCTCGGCTATAACTGTTTTGGTAGTCTCTGTTAATAGGGAAGCGGATCGGTATCAGATAAGCTAAAGAGACAAAAGTCAGACCTAAATTCCCGCCGAAGACTCCCTGCATGGACCGAGCAGAGGTCTGCAACCAAGTGTTGTTTGCAACTCCGAGGATCCATGTCGATACTCCAAGTCCCAGTGGTCCCATCAAAAGAATTGGTCGACGGCCCAGCTTGTCGGATAGCCGCCCCCATTGATACGCCGTAACGGCTTTCGCCAGGAACAAAGAAGACTCCTAAAGGCATTGGCAGAGTGTGAGTATACCCCAGTCCTTATAAGTAGAAACCACCGTCCAGACCGCAGTTTGGAGCTAGACTGACCATCAATTTTGAACAGATGCCTGAAAACATCTCACCGCCGGGTACATTGTGGAGATTGACAGCTGAGTTTGACGCGTCGTCAAATGATCGTATGATAGAATTCGTCAGCGGTTCAGCGAGCAGGGCGGCAACGATGACTAAGATTTGTTTGACAGGAAGCGGAGTCTGGTCTTCTCTCGCGCGAGGAGTGGCGGAGTTGTTGGGCTCACTTGCGGTGTCGCTGCTCCCTCCAGCGCACCGCTCCATCGACGACAGGAAGAGAAAGCAGACGCTGCGCCGGAACCGAAGAGCGTCCACAAAACTTTAAGCATTGCTATGCTTTTCATTAGTAGTGCTGTGTGGCGGCGCCTAGCGTTGGTGCAAGCAAGCCAGAAGCGCAGGGCGGCCTGCTGATGTCCAAATTAGGCTTTTCGGCTGACCCGTTGCCGATTCGGGAGGGAGCTCTGCGGATCACGTGTGTGCCAGGAACAGGGGGTTGTTTGCGGAGAGCCAGAGTCCCTGCAGCCAACATCAATAAGTAATGCTCGCCAGTCTCTTCTTGTGCTGACTCCCTGTTGTTCTGACCGTGCAAATCCTATAGCGCTCGCTGCCGGTATAGTTTGCCTGTTTTTTGAGCCCTACAATTCTTACCTTGCTTGGCAGTCATGACTTCCGAAGAGACGGCGACAATCAATGAGCCTGAACCCGAAGTCATCGACCTCACAGTCTTGTCAGATTCATCGAGTGACCATGAAGGCAGCGACGAACCGACAAACGGGACTGCTGGTCATGAGAACTCCTCTGATACTTCAGAAGTCGAAATCCATTTAAATCACGATACTCGGTTCCAACTTAAAAACGTCATCAACACGATCTCGACGGTGCGATTACGCCAACTATTGATTGACCTGGTAGATACAGAACAATCTGTTGAGATTGCTCTCACTAGAGAGTTGATAACTCTGGATCGTGAAACACATAAAATCGTCCCCAGGTACGACGTTTGTCAGAACTGTGGAGAAGATTACGACACGAACACGGAAAGAGAGCAAGGCGAATGCGAATATCACCCCGGTATGTTTCATCATGTGTTCTGCCGCTGAATGATGTGGCCTAATCTTTTTTTGGACCCGGCCAAAGGTGATCTCGAAGTCGACGAAGAGAGCTTTCCAGACCACGACGAAGACGTGCACGGACCAATAGATACGGAAGAAAACCGAGCCGAGTTCCCAGAGCGGTTCACATGGACTTGCTGCGATGAAATGGGGAGCAGCCATGGTTGTGTTCGAGACGAGCACCAGCCTAGTGTTTCTAGAAAACGGCGTCGGCTCTGATCAGACTTATCTCTCAGCTCCAACGCCCTTAAAAACTAATAACAAAGATCAAAACCGGTCGTCCATTCTTCAGAATACCCTTTAATACGTTTTTTGTCCCCTCTTATGCCCCTGCTTGATGTCTTTTGTCTCGGCCCTTGTGTCTTATTATCTTGTTCGGATTTGGCAACCCCACCGTGTGGCCGATAGTCTCCGGTTACCCGATTACTTCCTCCGTTGTGCACGCGCTCATCGATTCAATGTGGTGCGTTACATGCTTCGAGGTAGCATATATGTATAAAAGCCCGCTTGGGATATTTCCGGTTTGGCTTACGATTTCTGGGTCACTCTCCCTCACTGCACCCGCACCGGGTTCTGCGAGCTGTTCGAATCTCGGCCAGCCAATTCCATCAACCTCGACAGTCTCTCACTCATTTCGGCTCAACAAACTGGCTTCACTTATCATGCACGGTTCCATCACACGCAAGG
The DNA here is from genome assembly GCA_029719445.1 of Agaricus blazei. NCBI lineage: Eukaryota > Fungi > Basidiomycota > Agaricomycetes > Agaricales > Agaricaceae > Agaricus > Agaricus blazei. The sequence continues at coordinate 476,981 of SSNC01000011.1, forward strand.
TTTCTCACTTCCATTCCCAAGCCGAATATCGCCCGCAATCATCTCGTTCGTCATGCATACATTCACCCCACGCCTCCCTCGACTTCCCATACCCATCATCCACCTCACACGCCATGGATCATCTACAATTCACCCTGTCCGCTCTTTCTGAAGACCAATTACGCAAAATGGTCGCACGTGTGGCTTCGAAGGACCCGTACTTTTGTGATGTCATCGCTATGGAATTAGGAGATATAGAAGCCAGTTGTAGTGATGCTGACGATACCTCACAAATGAATCCCATCACTGATCCTTCGCCGCGGACGAATCGCAAAAGGGCATCGAGATGGTGCTCGAATCGGCCGAGAACCTTGACGAATACTTTCGTTCATTTTCCTCCCACGCCCATTAATGACGAATCGGACCAAGAAGACTGTCATTGTTATCATTCTGGTATGTGTTGCAAACTTCTTCCGATGCGACTAAGCTTACAGAAATGGTATCCCTTCCGATATCATTTTCTCAGGTCATCTTGAAACAGAACAGTACGAATTTCTGACTGGGACTATTAAGGACCGAAGTTTTGGGCTTCAAACAGTGTTTATGTGGAGTTGCTGTGAAGGGGACGAAACTAGCCCTGGTTGCACAAGTCCAGCAACCCATCGCAGTTGTTCTAGACTTACCCTCGGTCGCCGTCACCCGCGGAAGAAATCCAAAGGACTTCCTGTGAGACACCACAGGGCGTGAATGAATTCATTCATATATTGGGAACTACCCTTTTGTTTTTATCATATGCTTTGTTACATGACCTTCGTTTGTTTCTTTTCCCAGTCTTATTCTTCGTTCTCGTTCACGATAATTTTGCAACGTTGCATATTTTTTATAGGTTAAATCGGCTGCACGATTCGATTCTCTCGGGTTTGTTTATTTGTTTCTTGTACGCTTTATATGTTACGCACTGACCGAAACCATCATCACCCTCATTTTTGTCATACTTTTCCCTTGCATTGTGTTTATCAATCGGACACGTATATTTAACTTTTTCACATGTTTTCTGTGGAGCAAGAGCCTGACATCGCAGACAAAGTCAGCGTGTTAGGTCCGCTATCAGCCGGAGGTTCATCGCACAGGAAGGCTGTGTGAGACTCCGGTACACGTATATTTAACGTTCCTTCTTCTAACACACTTTCGTCTTAGTAAAACAAAGAATGTTGTCTGTCTTTCTTTATCAATTATCTCATACTGCGCACTTCCAAGACATGTCATTTACTTGTAACCCCCGATATCCCCCCCGATGAACCTTGAAATCTTCCGTGTCAACTTTAAACCTTCCAGCCTCGTGCGTCTATTTATCTATTCATCTTGTCGTATTCTCGTGCCGGAATATATCCATACCGAGAAAAGGTCAGTTCTCACGCGGTATGAGTTTCCAAATCCGGACCCCGTACATGATCATTCATGAGCTATATTGACTGATGCTATATGTACAAAGAAGCGGTTTTATGTTGACGCTTGACTGAAACTATAACGTAAACAAAATTCCAGGCTAGAAGAACCTTTCATACAAAGAATCTGCTTGTTTGTTCAAAGGGCCTGACACGGAACCCAAACAAAAACATCTCATCTATGAAAGTTCTCCCGCGATTACTCCAATCGCACAATTCCTCATGTATTTCCCACACACTCAAACCTTGACTGTCAGCGCTCAGAAATTTCTGATATTCCTTGGATATTCCTTTGAAAATCTTATTCAGCCTTCCTTAGGAGGAATTTAATTCTTCCGATTCAATGATTAGTGAGGATATATCATTCATAAGAACAAACGTGATACAAAAACAAATAGATGTGTTAAGTACCAAGAAGGGCTTGAGTTGATCCGGACCGGCCACCCTGATATTCTATAATTCTAGAAATCTAAGCAGACGGCCTAGTTATCCCCCCAACAAAACTGTTCAACATTGAAACAAACAATCCGATGGAGTGTATGAATCAACGAAAAGCTTGATTTTCCTTGTTCCGGTCCGCGTAGCCGTTATTCTATAATTCTGGAAATTTCTAGGTTTATTCGTGGCCGAAGAGAACAAATGAGCCATTGCTATATTTCCTTCTAGTAAAGACCGCTGATCTTTTGTGAGACAATCGGCTTCATTGTAGTCTAGGTCCAATCTATTTTTCGTGTTCAAGGAGCCCCCAGAGGAGGTGCTGACGAATTTGCGGACTCTCATCCTCGAGTCGTGACTTCTACTACCAGTTACACCACCCTATAAACTAGTCTATATCCTCAGAGCCCCGAAAAGGGGGCAAACTAATTTCAGTACTAGAATCACCTTCGCAATGATCTTCCAAGCTAACTCTTTATCCCCTTTCTAAGGAGTCAAATTCGGGTAGAATGGAAGTTAAATAAGATCAGACCACCGAATAAAAAAAACACACATAGAATTAATCAAATCATAAATAGTAACCTTAAGCTGCTTTTGCAAAATTCTAGCGTGGTGGCTGAACCGAACAATAAGCTCTGACCACTGAAATCACTTCTATCACCTCAGGGTTGCTGCGAACTAAGGTCCCGCTGTCTGACGAGTCCATCTCGGAATGAACCCAAACCTAACCTAAACAACTTTTCCATGAAACCTTAGTACATCATCAATGCCGGCGGATGGAGCTAATGCATAGTCAACTGAAAATTTAATTTACCGATTGATTTGGTTGGATATGTGCAAGTTCTGCATTATTCGGCTTTGCAATTTTGTGCACCATATATACCGGGCTGAGCACCCCATAAAGGCGACCGAATGTGCCGGACCGGTGATATTTGGACCGATTTTGTCCTAGTGCCATTCCTCGACTCCCGACTAGTGTCATTGTGCTTATAATTTACAGTATTTGTGGGCTCCGCTACAAAGCGACTCCGAAATCACCACTGCCGATCCGAATGACAGAAAATGACAGATATTTTAGCGTCATTGGAGAGAGTGTTTTCCATTCTTACTCAAGAGCGATGGCGTGGAATAGTCTCAAGCCGGATATCTTGTGTGGATAAACCATTGTTCTGGTCAAGCGTGTCAAACGCTGTACTTGATACATTTATGCCAGACTGTTGCGTCAAGCTCTCCTCCCCTCTCCACGCACCACGCGCTCTAAACCGGTCAGATGCCACGGTGGAAACGGGGGATTTAAATCTTAAAAAAAAACTTGAAGTTAATTGTCTTCGTTGTCAGAGTTGAGTTATATATGAAATCATGATCATCTATTAAGAATTTCCGTTTCCAAACGTCCTCTCCAATAAATACTATAAATTGTGCTAAAATATCAAGTTCGCAAGAATCGGATCAACGTTTATTTACACATCATGACCGCGTCACAGTAGTGTAAAGCATGACATACCCACTTTTACCCCGCATTATGATTACCCTCAGATTACCCTGCACAATTGAATTAACTCTATAAGTTCCTTCCATAGTCTATATCATATGTAGACCCTATCGAATTGAAGGGCCGCTCTCTTAGCGGTCGGGCGAACAATTATGAGTCAAGAAGACAAGAATATGCATCACGAGCAAATTTCCGAGGCTTGACATTGCACTATACAGTTCATAATTCTCGCCTTCAAATGAGATTAAAAATGCACACCTTTCATATAAGCATGGCTTTATTCCAATGTTATTATGCTCGCCCGGCGTGGAGCACCTTCTCAGGCGGGGGCCATGCCCGATATAGGTTCCGAGTATTGTTCCGGTATTACTTTAGCTAATCTTTGAGCTTTGATTTATGTCCATTTGGCGGGTTTATTGTATTTGACCCTCAGTGTCGGTCGAGCATAAAATTTCCTTGGATTAGGTTTCAGCCACATATCAGTTACGCTGGACCATAGAAGGGGCCCAGGGTCTATACTATGAGGTTATTTCTTTGGTAACTTGCCAAGTCGTCATTGTTGGATATCCATTCGACTCTCTTACCTCTCAGGTCTCAACTACCACGCGGTGCATCCGTGGCACAAGCGATTTTGATAGCGCGCGCCCAACTGTAATGTTATCAAGTAAGAATTAGGCGCCCTGCCCCTCAGACTCTGACACGTTTCCAATAAGATTTTCACTACTGCTACCATTGACGTTGGCATATGTCCCTGCCTCAAACAGGCAAGACTATCAAAACTTCATTGGACGCTCCATTGACACACAGCGCAACAATAAATATAGAATCGGGTGTGAGTGCAACCAGCGCAACTGACCAACGGAGTAAATGTAAATGAAAACTGGGCTCCTCGTATAACCTTGTATCAGAATCAAACATAACGAAGAGCAAAACAGGAACCTGGTAGATCTGTCGCAGGTATGTTCCGGTGCCTTGTTTAAAAAAAGTACGTTTATCAATATTCCACCCCCTAAGGCGGGCGCTGAGTACACAAGCGCCGAGGACACACTGCGAAAGAACTCTATCGCCTACTGGGCAGGAAGCGACACGCGCACAGGGGCAATCCACCGGCCCCTAGTACCAAGGTACTTGTTACTTTCACTTGCTCCACTTATCATTCTTTAACTATACGTTCCATCTGATCTTGAATTAGTATACTCGGATTACTTGATCGCTACCTGGCCCGAGCGTCGCATTCTCGTTCCAGTTCTCAACAGAAAAAAGTGAACTTCTTTCTTTTTTGAAACCGCAATCGGCCTGGCGACCATAACACTTAGTAATGAAGCATAACAGAAGTATCCTGTTACTGACTAGGTCTATGCATTGTAAGCTTTGATGTTCTAATCAGACCTCGACTGATGCCAGGTGGTCCGGCGTCATACCAAGACCAGGAAGACACAAGTCTCAAGCGAAACTCCAGAATCGGTTTCGCCAGAAGTAGTTTCCATTGCCTACGGGCGTATCACCTTTGACCTTGATGTTTAATATCTAAGACCCTGATACACCTTGGGTTCTGTTTACAAAGTACGCCTGTTGCACCGAAGCGCGTTACCCCCATCGAATTCAAACCTAGCTATGAAGAGCGTTTCAAAGCTTACCGAGCGACATGAACATGGCTAATCCGAGTCACTAGGGTTATCACACTACCTGAACTTTCGTGGAGACCGGAAACCAGAGAAGATGAAGTACAGAAATCAAAGTTCTCTGAAGTGCGGTGTCTTCGGAGTCACCCCGAAAAGTTTTCGTTGGGAAACGCACTACGCAACACCACTCTCTTTTCTCTCGACTTCGCTCTCAAGCGGGCGAAATCATCAATATCAAGGGGTGATGGTTCACATGGATCAGCAGATCCCGTTGATGATGGTTATGATAATGATGAAAAGACAACAACTACAGGTTGGGGCGTTAGTGAGTTGGGCTAGTGTTGAAACGTTGAGATCAAACGGTGATTACTGCCGATAAAAATATTCACACGGCGGATCATGATCGTGATCATGAATTTTTTTTTTAAATTTCATATACCAGTCATATACACAAAATTTTAACTTCATGGGTATAATCAGATATCGCGCTGCGGGACAATGATTCAAGACAAGGTATATCACATGGTTCAGCGGTTGAACCTTCAATGCAAGACTTTACGCACGCGGCAGTTGGATATCCCAGCACATTATGAAAACTCCACTAGTATTAATTGGTTGCTGCGCGGTACAAGTGTGACTGAGCAAAATTACCCTTCTTGTTTAAAGTTTCAAATGTCTGCATTCAGGCCCAACAACCAATTATTTTTACAGCGTTCTATTACTAGCGTAACACCCATGGATCATTCCTTGATCCTTTGATATGTAAGTTACTACATCGCCTTTCCCCGACTCCATCATCAAACAACTGTCCCCGATACTCCAGGAAAGAAGAAGGAAGCCAAGTCCAAAATCCATACCAACACACCAAAAACTTTTCGTTTTTTCACACCACATGCGAAACCGGCCGAGACCACCTCCGTCTCCAGTCGGACAATCTACTCTCCGTAATATTAATTAAGTTAAGTTACCATGTCATCATCAAGCAAGTTCGACATCTCAACAAATGAACAATACTCTTTTCTTGTTTTTTTTTTTCAAATATCCCATGATGAACGGATACCCGGCCATTAGTTGGCCGCAGCTTCGGAAAATACCCATGTGCTTCTCAATTTTAGCCGTTTTTGAACGACATATTATCTCGCCCTCTACCCTGAAGATCACATACCCAAGACAAACATTGATGAAACTCCGCGAATCAGCCCGCCGCCATACATACATTCAACGCAGATGAGGCGGGGTGGAGCCTTGCACAGAAAACCACGCGGCGAGTTTCTTCTCACCAGAAATGGGCACGGAATCTTTTATATTACTTACGATCGATCCGTCCTTCATGCTAGCTTGGCGCGTTCACACGTGTAAATAATCTGAGTCTTTGTCCTCAATGATCTGACACATCATTTTCTGACGTGAGTAGGCACTCCTGGGCCCTGGCAGTCGAGTCCAGTCAGCTCACGAAAACGAGTCACACCACCTTATCTCACCTCCTGGGCTGAAGTGCTCAACCGTTTTGTCTAAGCAAGACCCCGCATTAAGCCCAGGTGATCGACATATAGTAAACGTGGGGGTGTTATATATGAGTGGTGCTATACCGTGTATGGTATACATTACGCGGCCTTAGTCTGCTAGCGTGACAGCGAGAGCTCATACATATTCAATAGCCGACTGATATAGTGCTGCTGAGTGAGCATGGACTGCTAGCACCGCAGCAGAAATCCAGAATAACTAAGCGGTGAAAAACATGCCAGAGATAGATCCTACGCGCGTCGCGGGCTGTGTTGATTGATAGTTGAATGAATGATTGATTACAAGACCTGCAGTATAGAGTGACATGTGAGCTACACCTAAAGAACGAATAGAGCATAGTTAAATAGCAAGCAACAGATGAAAAAGTGAGTATACAAGCGAAAGCAAATGAATAAGGGAGATCTGTCCTAGGTAGTGAATGTTGGGTATTCCAATGTGATAAAAGTACAATCAGCACAGTGATCGCCATTAAAAGGCTTCAAAGCATCCGGAACGTTAGGCTGTTCGAGACGATTGGGTATCGAGTAAGGGGGATGGCAATGCAACAGCTGAAAGCGGCGATATTGAGGTACGTGGCATAGCTGTTGGCCAGAAGCGAAGCCTAAGCACCACACTCGATCGATTCCGGGCCATCGATTCTCATGTCGAGCCAAGAACTTGACAATTCAGGGCTAGAACTTTCACTATCAACCATCATATCACATTCCCTGCTGGCCTGCTCCGCCACAATTCTTTCCAAGTCTTTCGTAGCGGTAAGTATTGAAACCGCTAGGCGTGGACCCATCTGTAGGATCTTCTGACCATCAGATGAATGCCGCATGCATGTCTGAATGGCCTGACGGTATAGATTCGGCTCTCGTTTTGACCGTGGAAATACCGGCCGGCCAGGAAGGAGATGTCGCTTGGGAGAAAGGGGGGATGATGCTCGGTGACTTGACGGCACAAAGAAAGTATGAGAGGGGTTATCGTTGTTAAGAGAGGTGACGTCGAGTAATGAAGCTGTCCGTTGAAGCGGGCGGCTCCTCGACGACAAGGGAGAGGGGCTGCGTGACGGCGATTGTATAGGGAGCGTTCGACGAGATTGGAATTCTGGCTTTGAGTACGCCTGCTCATAACGAGTAGGAGAGGGCTCGATGTTGAACATTGCGCGGGAGGCGGTCTTTCGTCGTTGGCGCTGTTCTTTATAGTGCTGGAGAGATTGTTGGTAGGGAACAGTAAGAGGGGAAGAACATGAGCCTTTGGAGCTGACAACGACAGCACTGGTGCCAGCCGTGGTGGGCAGTGCGATGTATGACTCGGATCGACGAAGGCCCATAGTTCGTGATGTGCGGGGGATTTTGCGGGGACGGGGGCTGGGGGAGAGGGAGGCGGCAGAGGGAGAAGACGGTTTGCGCTTAGAAGACCGGGTGCGGGATTCGTGCTGGGAGAGAGGAGCGCAGGCGATGGACATACGGATGGCCAGCAAGGGGTCGGACAGCGAGACGCGGTGCTCCGCCCCTTCATATGCTTCAACAACAAGAGCGTGACAGATCGCATCGGGGCGTGACGCTTACGCAACACAGCATCAGTATCCCAGCGATTCATCACAGTAGTACCGTCTCAGCGCTGTAGTCGAGACCATCAGAATCATGATGCTGCCCACGCCAGTTGGTCTCTGCCAGGCGGGCGCGCCCCCGAAGAGCGACCAGGCGGCAGCCGGGGCCCGCTGGGATGGAGATCACCCGGAAGTTCGCGAACACTCGAGGAGTCACCACCCCAAGCTGTGCAGAGTCAGCCGCCCACGCCTATATATGACCAACAGTCGGGATCTGGCACCGCCTCGTGGAGTCCGTGAGGCGCATCAACTGACCCTCTCCGGCAAAGCACTGCAGAAACAGCGGCTGCTGGCCTCCCGCGCTGCGTCGGAAATACTCCGGGTAGCTGATGCGGTATCGCCACGGTTATGAGGTCCGGTATCTCGTGGTTACAGCCCAGTCCGAATGCTGGATTCATCGCCGGCGCCTTGGCGCGTTTGCTGAGAAACAATTTGTAGAGCAAGGGTGACACCGCGTGATGTGGGGATGTGCACTGGGTAGATCCGTCCTATGGAACTTGGAAGGGGGATCAAGTGACTAGTGATTCCGGACAAACAAAGACCCACACCATCGCCACGCCCCCGGGACATACACGTTCAGCAACCAAAAGAGAAAAGAATAAAAGAAATTGGGGGTGAAAGGGATCGCCAGAGATGGTAGGAAGAAAGAAATACACGAACTGGTCACAACATGTCTCGTTAGATATTCACACGCCCAATTGTTCACCAAATGGCCATCGACTTTAAGCTGCCTGTTGTCGAACAATGGAATATATGCTCTGCCGTCGAAACAATAAATCCCCCTGTCCAATGGTCCCTATTTGGGGTTGCACCAGTTAAGCAAACCTTGGAGCACCGACTGCTCGGAACTCCACTGAGACTGGTAGGGAAGATTCTCCATTCTGCCTTTATTGACCTATTCTCCAAGTTTAATCCCTCACTACAGACCTTGATGTTACACCATGACGTGTACGGTAGATTCCATTCTCAAGAGTTGATATAAAGAATTCATTTGATACAGCTCGCATGCTGGGATGGAGCGCTGATTTCGAGTGGCGGGCTCAATGAATTCATAACTGACAGAGTCGGGCTTGGTTTCGCCCCGTCCATGTGTCAACTATTCGGTCTCATTGAGAAAAAAAAATGTAGAGAGCGATGATGACTCGTAATAAAGGTAAAATTTGTGCTAGACTACGCGATCAAATGAGGGCAATTATGTTGCATTAATCACGTAGTGGCATTCCGGAGTCCAGATAATGAATGTTGATCCCTGCATCGGTGCCAATATGGACCTGAGATGAAACTAAGGAACGGTGGAGTTTTTATTTAAACGCAGTAATCATACGATTCCGCAGTTTTTCGTTGTCCAAGAGTCAATGTGCATTATGCTCGCTTGGTTATTTCCTTGTCAACACCCCGAATAAACTCAATTGGGATCATATTGAGGGTTGTCGAGGTTCGACCGAATCGGATGTTAACCATATCTGGTGGATTAGGACGCATTCCATTCTCACTACCTGTAATGGGTATATGACTATAAAGCCACTTCATGAATGAGTCGCACTACAATGACTGTGAGTTCAATTGTCCCCTCCGAAACACCCTTTCTGTACAAACAGCTCATCGAAACAAAAGTAACATTGACGGGTTACAACGCCACTGTAAACAATTTTTTCCTTCCGGCTGGCTGGTCCCATGTGGTCGCAATAGTATAGTAGCTATGACAGTAAGTACGTCTTATTATCTCTTTCATTTCATTCAAGAAGCCCGGTATGGGGCTGGGTAGTCCGGTCACCAGGTCAGTACAAACTCAATGTCTTCGGTGTAATAACACCGAGTACTACAGCCAATCGTAAAATGGCTCTCAAATTCAAGTCGCCGGCCGAGAATATAATAACCTCCTGAGTACAATGTGACAAGACCCTATCAAGACAGAGTATTGAGCGCTGAGCAGATAACCGGTTCGTGCCTATGTCAACTCAAGCCTCAGTGAAGTTGGACCTTGTTTCGACTCTTTCCTAGGTTCCCCGACAGCGGCCCTACCTTCGAAGTTGACTTCGCCATTCCGATAGCATTTTGTGGGTGGGTGGGGACCACTGTATCATTATTAATAGTCAGATAGAGCGCCGAGTCACAACTTATCAACAAATAGCCTATTAATCACCGGCATGCCTTTCTGGGCGAAACCATGTTGCTTTGATACGTGATCCTCGGTGAGTCCTCTACGAGTCAATTATCTCTTAAGCTGCATGACGCAGAGACCAGTGTAGGTATACAAGGGCAACCTGAGCGGAGTTCGGATTCGAAAATCAAGAGTTGGAAAATCAGATTGCTACCATTGGATGGAGCGATAAGCCATGTCATCTCACGCAGTGACCTGAGTGGTAGGGGTTAAGAAGTCGGGGAAAGTTGAGAACTTGTCGTAAGTCCTTCTTTATCTCTCGGCTCCATGGCGTGTGTTCATTCTTATCTTATCTCTCTCTATTCGGGTCAGAAACATGGAGGACGTCCCGCACTCTATCAACCGCTACCAACACCTCATACACCCACCATTCTCAGACTCCTGAAATATAACGGAACAAGAAAATGCACCTCCTCCCCCGCGAAGAGGCCAAAATCCTTCTCCACCAGGTAAGCCTCCTTATCTCTGCCAGAGATAAGGAACTAAAAAAAAAAACAAACAAAACACCAAAAAAATCACGTTTAGGTTGGATTTATCGCGCAAAAACGACTCGCGAGAGGCGTCAAGCTTAATCAGACCGAGGCAGTGGCTCTGATTGCGTCCGTTCTCCAAGAACGGATACGGGATGGTCGACATTCGGTCGCGGAACTGATGCAGCACGGCAAGAAGATACTTGGTCGCAGACATGTACTACCAGACGTGCCATCCTTATTGCATGAAATTCAAGTCGAAGGCACTTTCCCCGACGGGTACGCCCTACGTTACGCCTATCCCAAAGACCAAACCCAAGCCAGCTCATCCTAACCTTCACGTGTCACAGTGTCTTTTTGGTGACGGTGCACCATCCTGTTTGTACTGAAGACGGCGACCTCGAAGCAGCACTCTACGGCTCATTCCTCCCCATACCTTCGCAAGACCTTTTCCCAATCACACCCGAATCGGAATACCTCCCGGAGAAGACCGCCGGTGCAATTATACCCAAACACGAGGACATCGTTCTAAATCAGGGACGAACACGGATACGCCTCCGTGTAACTAATACAGGCGATAGACCAATTCAAGTCGGTTCCCACTACTCATTCATTGAAACCAATCGCGCTCTTTCCTTTGATCGACTGAAGTCATATGGGAAGAGACTAGATATCGCAGCTGGGACTGCTGTGCGGTTCGAACCCGGAGACACCAAGACTGTAACTCTTGTCTCCATTGCCGGGAATAAAATCATTTCGGGTGGAAATGGTCTGGCCTCAGGGCTCGTGGGATCGCTGAGGAGTGAGAATGTCCTAGAAGAAATTCTGCGCAAGGAGTTTGCACATGTTCCTGAACCGGGTGCCCTGGAAGTGATAGAAGATACGAAGATAGGAAGGGAGACATATATCTCGATGTTTGGTCCAACTGTGGGAGATAAAGTAAGGCTGGGTGATACTGAGTTATGGATCGAAGTTGAACATGATGAGGTGAACCTCTCGCTTTTGTTCATGTAACCTGTCATTGACGTATTATAGACCGTGTATGGCGACGAAGTCAAATTTGGAGGAGGTGAGAGGCTTGAGATATTGCCTACATGATACTTACTTGTTCTATAGGCAAGGTTATTCGAGAAGGCATGGGTCAGGCTACGAATCGTTCATCAATCGAAACTCTCGATCTTGTCATCACCAACGCACTTATTGTGGACTGGTCGGGAATCTACAAGGTATGTCCTTTAACTGGAAGTCTGTCAGCACTGGTTTACGCACTCGGCACAGGCCGACATTGGTGTTAAGAACGGTTTCATATGTGGTATCGGGAAAGCAGGAAATCCTGATATAATGTCAAACATCCACCCCACTCTCGTAATCGGATCATCCACCGAGGTCATCGCAGGGGAAAAGCTCATCATCACGGCCGGTGGAATTGATACTCACATCCACTTTATCTGTCCCCAACTAGTCGACGAAGCTTTGGCGTCCGGTTTGACAACTCTGATAGGTGGTGGAACTGGGCCTAGTGCAGGAACAAATGCGACGACGTGTACGCCTAGTCCGTTCTATATGCGGCATATGTTAGCAGCTACGGATAGTCTGCCAATGAATTTTGGCTTTACGGGTAAAGGAAATGATTCCGGTCCCACGGCTGTGGAGGAGATTGTGCGTGCTGGTGCATTGGGTTTGAAATTGCATGAGGACTGGGGAACAACGCCGGCCGCAATCAGGAACTGTCTGGATGTTGCAGACAGATATGACGTACAGGTATTGAGTTCATTACCAAGTAGCCCCTGGTTTAATATAACTCATATCTCACAGGTAACAATTCACACCGATACTCTCAACGAGAGTGGGTTTGTCGAGAGTGAGCATTTACTCTGACTGAAACAAACAAAAGCTAAATTTATCATAGGTACCATCGAAGCCTTTGGCGGCCGAACAATCCACACTTACCATACTGAAGGGGCTGGCGGAGGCCACGCACCCGACATCATTGTCGTTTGTGGTCAGGATAACGTTTTACCTTCGTCAACCAACCCTACTCGTCCGTACGCGAAGAATACCCTTGATGAACATCTCGACGTGAGTCGACCTTGTTTCATGTTTTCAAATCAAAGATGACCAAAGATCTATTTTTATCGAACTAGATGCTCATGGTGTGCCATCACCTCGATAAATCAATCCAGGAAGACCTTGATTTCGCAGAATCGCGCATCAGAGCGGAGACAGTCGCTGCTGAAGATGTTCTACATGATATTGGAGCGATATCAATGATCAGCTCCGATTCTCAGGCTATGGGACGAATTGGGGAGGTGATTAGTCGGACATGGAGGACAGCAAGCAAGATGAAAGAAGTCCGAGGACCTTTGACGGATCTCGGCGATGAAGATAGGAAGGACAATGCCAGGGTTAAACGCTACATCGCCAAATACACTGTCAATCCGTGTGTTCTTGATTCGATTCATCTGCCAAGTCACCTATGCTAATCAAATGTCACTCCTTCTAGCGCTATTGCACACGGTATTAGTCATCTTGTCGGGCATGTCGCGGTAGGCACTCTTGCTGATCTTGTCCTCTGGAAACCCGAAAACTTTGGTTCAAAACCGGAAATGGTGCTTAAATCTGGGGTAATAGCTTATTCTCAGATGGGAGACGCCAATGCGTCAATACCATCTGTTCAACCATTCTACTCCAAACCCATGTGGGGCGCTAAACCAGGTTCGGCGGTTCTCAATTCGGTGGCGTTTGTCTCGCAGATCTCCATTACGTCAAAGGCGATTGAATCATACGGACTGTCAAAGAAGGTTGAGGCTGTGAGAGGGTGTAGGAGCGTCAGTAAGAAGGATATGAAATGGAATGATACCACTCCTGCTATGAAGGTAGATCCGGAGAGTTACGAGGTCCGGGCTGATGGTGTTTTGATGGATGTGCGGCCTGCGGAGAGAGTGGCTTTAGCGACACCATATAATTTGTTCTAAGTGGTTTCTATTTTTGGATCTTGCGTGTGTTTTATTCATTGTTGTATATTTACTTGATCACTGCTGAAACGCAAAAAAATACTCTTAGCTTACCTCAAGTAGACATACAAAAAGGGTCTAGGACAGGTATGGATTAGAAAACAAGGAGTCTTGTCGTTTCGATGATTGAATTCACCACGTCGGTATTCTTGCGGCTGAAACTTTAGCCATACCGTCAGTACTGAAGCATGTATGAGCCCTTCTTCTCTGGTAAAGATTCACTAGCAAGTTTAGGTTTCACCGAAGGTCGCATAACGAACCAGGAATACAGAATTGTGGCGCACCCATACCGCCACCCAATACACCTGGTCGATTATCGGCAACCTCCTGTGGGCAGATGCGGCATGGAAATCGAAGTCGAACAGAATTAACAACGTGGGTAATCAACAGCGAGACTCTATCAGACTTGCAAAAGACTGCGACACTCAATAAGTCTGTAAAGGTTGAAGGAATCATATAGTAGTTTTTGGTACACAGCTGATGACTGTATATCCACTTACAGTACTAGGATTTCTATAATTGTGAGTAGTTAGAAAAAAGTGCGCGCGATAGTCCTCGAGTATGTGCAGTGCTAGTGAGCCCTGTAAGGAAAAGCCGTAACAACGCCACGAGAGAAAGCAATCCTGGAAGGTCCTCTTCTTTCAGAGTCCGGATCGTCGATACTTGAACGGGAACCACTTATGTAAGTAAATTTCGAGGCCAGAATCGTACGACACAAGTAGACGTTCAACGCTATCAGTGAAAATGTGTTGAAAGTGCGTCCAAGAGCCCAATTAAATCATAGAATGAGAAGTGCACCCGAAGCGGCGATAGGGCAAAAACATAAGCAGTGAATTAGAGTGTTGCCGTTTTGGGACTATTCAAATGGTACTTATGCCCGAGCGTTGCATGAGTAGTGAGCAACATCCAGATGATTCCTAGTATGCGAGAGGAAGATATGTTGTCGGAGATAAACACCACCAAATAATCACCTTGTTCGCCGACGAAGATGCCTCCAAAGGAGCTCTCTCGTCATCAACTCTCCTCAAAACTCTCCTATCAGGCTCATGTTCCTGCCTTCTTGCAGAAATTCCAAAACCGTATGGCCGGTATACCCGATGAACCGTCAGACGAGGACGAACCTCAATATGAGGATGAAGAATTTGAGTATGTTGGTGGCGGACGTCCTCCCATTCCCAAACGCCCACCAATACCAAAGCGACCAGCGTCTCAGCCTGGGAGTGCCGATGAACGAGATGATGGGGAGAGGGGTGAAGAGGGTGACGAAAAGCCACAAATTGTCGTATTGAAAGAAGGGAAGCATCTGAGTGAGAGAGAGGTGGAGAACATTAAGAGGAATGGTTGGTGGACGTTCGGTTTGACGTGAAAATATCGCTAAAGCTGCATAGAGAAAGGGTTACCACCCCTCCCAGACGTGGATGATAGCAGCAAAGATTCAGTGGAAACTGCGGAAAGGCCCAACCAGAAAGTAAAAGCGGAAGCGGATAACAAGTCTGCATCGTCCAAATCAAAAGGCCTCTCTTTCTCTTCCGGAAAACCAACAACTAAGACATCTGTCAAGCGCAAGGCACTTACACACCCTGATTCTGAGTCGGAGGGCGATCTCGCTTCACAGATGGGTATCAAAAAGTTGGGACCCATCGCTAAGGGTAAGGACATAAGCAAAGATAAGGACAAAGGGAAAGGCACAGTCAAGAAGAAGCCCAAAAAGGAAAGCAAAAAACTGCTTTCGTTCGGGGATGAAGCGTGAACGTTCAGTAACGGGGACTGACTTGTATTTGAACGCCTGGTCCTATGCTCCCTAGAGCCTGTCTTGATTTCGCCTTCAGAGATCTACGTGTCGTCTCTTTTTCCATCATATTGGCAGTCGACTCTGTATGATAGTGGCCCAATTGCTATATTGATAACTTCACACAAGGTGTACTAGTTCAACCCGTGAATTTGAACTCTAAAGGAAGCACGAAAAGATGAAAGGTGTACCCAAGATCATACGCCCCTTGGTACTGGTGATCCGCGAGCATGTTGAAGTATCAGCTAAATGAATGCCTTGAGGTAAGGGGCTGTTTGATATCTCAAGCACTCGAAATTCCTATATGCGCCTTCATAATAGAATATAACGCTGAGTCCGTACTCTGATGCCAGTCTATCCGTACCCTTAATCCATTGGTACCCTTCCCCCAAGGTCTTATGCCAACAAACAACCTAAGACAGGTCCACAGGGCAAGCTTATGTTGGAGTTTAACAAGACTAACTCCGCCCTTCACTGCACAAGATGAATACATAGTAATTCTCTCGGTAATCATCACCTTTCGATCCTGATTTCCCTGTTAGCGACAGGTAGAGGTATCAGTAAAGAACAGACTACAACCTGACAGGAAATGGACGGAACAATCACACGAACTTTTATCAAAAGATGTAATGCTTATTTCTCTGTCTGAATCATTTGTATTTTACTTATCCATGTCGCCCTATGATACCCAGCTGAATAAGATATTCCCCGATGTGTTTGGGCATCCAGCGGTCAAATTAGCATCACTGAAATTCGCTCGAGCCGTCTTCGGTCGTCGTAGAACTTCATTTTTGCAACGCAAAAAGAGGAAATGCAAGCGTAAGGAAGTAAATCGAGTCGTTGTAAGTCTTCACCCTTCTGACTTTTCAAGCTATTCTTCAAATTTCTTGATATAAGAGTGGAGCCGAAAGATTGGCAATAATAGAGCCAGGGCCAAGGCTCCCCGCTGTGACCCGCCAGCGACAAACTCAAGCAGACGCAGGCCCTAGTTTCCTCACAACCCCGCCTCGTGCCGTCGCATTTTCAATAAGCACATACTTCATTGCATCAACGTACATGCAAAACATTATAAAATATCATAAAGAATATGGAATACAGCAGCATCCACTCAAGATAAATAGTGCTCAAAGACCGGTATCAACTCAGGACCTGGGCCACATTCAACAGCCTGCACTACCAACTACTCCATTTAATTCATTACTCACAGCCCCTCGAAGTGCACCAGCTAGCGAATTCCAAAATCCTCGTGACGATGAAGTTTCGGACATAAATATACCAACACCCATGGAAGCTACTGCCGATTCTGAAACAAGTCCCATTTTCAGTGGTAGTGAAGAGGTTGACAGTGGGATGCGGGAAGTGGAGGTATTCCTTGAGAACTGTAGCCCACCCATGCTACATCATCTCAATTCTTTCGTCAGAGCTGGAGTGAAGAATGGAGCATACTTGAAAGCAGTCGGCCATCTCTGTGAGGTGGATTCAAATGCAATGTCATTGATCTTGCAACCTAGTGACCTCAGTGTGGTCGATTCTATTCTCCTTCGGGATAGCCTACATAGATGGGTAGAGGAGAGAAGTAGAATAATGTGACTCGGGAGTAATCAATATGCTTTTGTTGTGAATGAAACAGGCATATAGATGGAGCATACTACTTTCACTGAAATGAATACTCTAATCCAATGATGCCATTAGCGAACATCCGGCAGCAGATGGGAGCTACGAAGGAAGATGATCACGGTACACTTTTCCGGTATCAACCAGACAAGCAGGGAAACCACTTGAATTCCTACCAAAGACCGCGTCTATAAAAAAGATTCATAAAACAAAAGACGTACAAAGAGCGACAGCAAAAGAGAGAACTCCCGAAAAATTTGTCGATCATACTATCTTCACGCCCTTCTTCAAATAATGAGTATATCCTGTTGCCAAGCCTCACCAGTCCTAAACTTTCCCTCGGCCTATCCTGCCCTGGATGATCTTAGGACATTACCCCTTTGAGCCGCCAAAAACACCGGATCAAAATGTCCCTGTATCTCCATCTCACTGCCGGCGCTGCCGCCCCGATAAAAAAAAAAAGTCGTTGCACAAGTTTCCTATATATAGACAATTTCCGACCATTATGTGCTGAACAGTAAATTTGAACGGTAGAGGAAGCACGAGAAGAAAATCACACCGAGACTCCTATGACACACACCCCTCGGTACCGGTGATCCGCAAGGGTGTTAAATTGAGTGTCAGCTGAACAAAGAGTCTTGAGCCTGAAAGGGTAAGAAGCACTCCCATATCTCAGGCACTCGAAATTCTGATCAGTGCTTCCGAAATAGGAGATAAACTTAAGTCCGTACTCTATAGGTATCCGATTACTGTCTTTCTTCCTGTGAAGGTCTACATGTCGCCCTACGTTAGAAAACGGCTTCATGAAGCCAACTTAAAGAGGCTTTTGGCGACACTAACACCAGACTTCATGGCGCATGATCAATACGTGGTAATTTTCTCGGAAACTGTCATCTCCAATCCTAATTTCACCTCTAGCAACAAATAGGTGAATCAGTCAAGACAAGACTTGATGTCGACAAGCAATGGAGGAAACAGTCTCATCGACATTTATCGAGGGAGGTAATGCTTAATCATGCTATTTGTATTATTTGAACATTCCTGATCGATGTCGCTTTGGCTATGTCATACAGTTAAAGAACTTATTCCCTGATGTAAGGGTTGATCCAGACATCGAACAAACATCGTTGAGTCTTGCACAAGCTATATTCGCTTGTCGTAGAATGCAGCGTCAAAAACGCATTCGAAGGCAAATAGTCAGGAAAGCAAAACAAGTCAAAGTGAGTCTCCGTTAATCTGACTGTTATATGTTGTTGGATGAGATTACCTTATCCCTAGAACGAAGTTAATGCAGTGGCGGTGATGGAGCCAGGGTCGAAGCTTCCTGCTGTAACCCGCCAGCGACAGGCTCAATCAGATGTGGGCCCAAGTATCATTACAACTCTACCTCGATCTGTGGAACCTTCGATGGGCACATCCTTCATTGCGTCGACCTATATGGAGCGAGTTCTGAGATATAATGAAGAAAAAGATATACAGCGTCGGCCACCCGAGAAGGATAGTCCTCAAACACCGGAATCAAATCTAAATCTAGGCCGCACCAGGCGACGTACACGCCTTTCATTGGCCACACCCCCTAATTCATTATTCACTGCAACTCAAAGCACATCAGCTAGCACCCTCAGAAATCATTGTCATAACAATACTCCCGCGTCGGACGTAAATGTACCAACACCTCCAGCGACTGCCGCCGATTCCGAAAGCCACTCTCATGTTGGTGATAATGATGGTGGGATCAGGGAAGTAAAATCATTCCTTGAAACCTGCAGACCGTCCATGGTACACCATTTTGATTCGTTCATCGAAGCCGGAGTGAAAAATGCGGAATACCTGAAAGCGGTTGACCGCCTTTGCGTGTCGGACCCCGATGCATTGTCGTCGGTCTTGGCATCCAGCGACCTCAGTAGGATCGATTCCATTCTCCTTCGGAATAATTTGCACAGATGGGTGGAAGAGAGAAGCGCGGATAATGAAGTAGCTTAGTGCAGCATTTCAGTGCGGGCAACTCAATCTTCGCTTTACCTATATTGACCAGACCAGAAGCAACCGTTACTCATTCGTATCAGACGCGGAAATTTCGATAGGGAAATAGAAAAAAATAATTCCTACTCTCAACGATGTAGTGTTAAGCACTGAAGTATTAGACTTTGAGTTCTAGAATTCGGCAAAAGCGGCTGTCTAATTCTAATTCTACAGCAATAGGTCTTTCCGGATTGCCAACGAAATGTAAATTGAGGATCGACAATATATACATAGAAAACTTGTATGTAAAGCACACCAATGCTACATTAAAACAATTTGGGTCAATCAAAGTACAGCTCAGCATAGGGCAGTGATACGTCGAGTCGAAGATAGAGAACCGCAAGTGTTCTAGCTACGTGGGCATGGGCATGGTCTCTCAGACAGCCATTTATTCGGATCAGCGTGTTCTCAGGTACAAGTGCTGATATTCCAGTTAGTATTCTGTGTCTTTAATGTTTTTCCGGATCGGGGGATATCCGGCGTGTAGAGGGTCCATCGACCTTTAACTTCTCTTCCTCCCGAGCGCTAGTGTCCGAAGGCGTATTCGTGATAGGAACCGAGTCCGAAGTGACTTGACCAGCTTTCTTCTGACTTCTCTTGAACCACGTTCCTCTCTTCCGCCCACCACGCGCCGAATTGGAAGACCGCTCATCCTCCTCACGAATGAGCCGCAGTGCTTCCTCACCTCGTCGCCTCATATACTCCTCTAGTAACGCGGCGTTACGGGTATTGGGTTTATAAACACCGACACAAATATCCCCAAGGGCTGGTACCATTCCGACACCAGTACTGATCAAGTTATGTTTGATCATCGCACGGAAGAGTGATGCCGGGATATCTGCTTGTTCAGCTTTTTTGACCACAAGATAGTGGCTAACAGCTAAATTCGCAACGTCCCCAACGAAGGGAACGGTTCCGATGACGAAGGTCCAACCGAATTTTAAACCGCCGATTTGAAAGCTTTTATCAAGGATATGAGCTCTCCGTTGCACGGTTCGGAGAATAGCGGCATCCCGTTGTGATAATCCTGGAGGAAGAGGACGCTAGACATATACAATTAATGAGTGAAATTAACTTGTAGACGGAGTGTAATATCATCACAAACCTTCCTTTTCTTTTGTTTTCCTCTGTCATTGGTATAGGTTTCGTAGTAAGGATCAGCAGGGGCAAGTTTATTTGTCAAAAGCTTTTTCGTTGCTGCTCTGCCGATGGCGTTAGTCATATAAGCGAAAGTATGGGGTATTAATGAGGAGAGGGGGTAAGGGGAGAGGAGGTAATGGGCTTCAGGGGTTACATTATGAGGATTTGTGAACTTAAGTTCGCCCAAAATACACAGCCGGTGGCAGTGGACTGACGTCATAGCACTGTCACTGCTACGTTAGATTGTTTTTCCGGTTCAACGACACAGCACTACGTTGGACCGGCCTCATCATTATCTCTCCCGGGTGGCTATACCCGCTTCTTCGGCTGCGCATTATTCCACACCATTCCACATTGTTCCATACTTCGCCACTCTATGATCAGTGATGGTCCACTCATGAAATTAACAGTAGGAACAAACCCAAAATATTGTGGTTATGGTTAATGACGTTTTAAAACCGTACAATAGGTGACTCTCCGTAACTCTAAACTATAGATTTATAGGTTCTAAATGTTTCTAGATTATATTTTTGAAACTCCGCAATCTATGCAGAAATTTATTGAACCGTAACGCATGTATGTAGACTAGATAATAGATATAAACATAGCCATTGCCGTACAAGGGCTTGATCCATGTTTGAATTGATAACATCACCTGCACCACAATGGACAACCTTGATCACAACGATCTGGATGAACTTTCTGCGACTCAACAAATCCAAGGCTTATTTTCATCAACTGCAAGCCTTGGAGCACGAAGAAGACGATTTGGCACTAGCAGTTGCCAGAATAGTTGTATTCATCGATCAAGCAATGCGTGCTATCCAAAACGAGCGTCGGGCTCGCACCGGCCGGTATCTCATCCAAGCAGATCTCTTACCCAACCCCTGGTATCTGACACCATGGTTCATCATGTATAACCAGCGCAATGAATGCGCCTTTATCATGACCATGGGCTTCAATTTTCAAACATTTCAATTAATTCTCGAAACTGCCTTTGAGCGGTTATGGAACCAGTCTTAATCATCATAAATGAGACGTATGTAGCTAGTGCAAAACATCAGCGTACGCAGGGAACTATCAAAAACACACGGATGATGATCAATTGGTAATCAGACCCCGAGTCCTTTCTAGGTGTTGATCCGAAAATGTATTGATTGAGTGTGTGAAATTATGTCATACCGTAAGAAAGTTTAGAAAGGCCTTCAAGTCTGCAGTTTTCTAGATTTTTAAGATCCGCTGGCACAGTTACTTGATATATCCATCGGCATCTCCGGCATGTAGTTTAGAATCTATAAATTTATAGAAATTTATTATCTAGAGTTACGGAGAGTCGTCCAATGATCGTGTCCTACGATCTAACATTAAAATACTGCTTGAAATGCTTGATCAAAAGTTTGATATCCAGCTCCGTTGGGCCAGAATCGCAGAACATCGTTGAAGTCCCCATCCCTCTAAGAAACTGCTCAATCTCTTCAGCAGGCCATCCTGCTATCACCGAGAGATATTGTCGGTTACGAATTCCAGAATCCATAAATGTATTGAGTAGATATCGCATATCGGGGAAGCAACTTTTGAGGAAATCTTCAACTTCGTTTATACGATACTTGGGTGAGGTAGTAGAATCAATTGGTGGAGGTATCCAGGGGGTAGAGCAAACAATCGAGGGAAAGGACTGGGTTATAGCCCGTTTCTGTTTCATGGCAGGAAACAAAGTCGGGGAAATCGTTTCCTGGACGATCACCTTAGACTTAAGCACGGATGCGTGATAGTGACCCTTACAATTGCGTCAGATGTATGATATTTTCTCCCTTGCCTCTGGTTTCGGCTTACCTTATCACGCCTGGTCAGGCGCTCCTCCCTGCCACTCTTGGCAGAAACAGCTGAGGGCTCAACGGAATGTTCCGGCCTTGCTCGCGGGAGAGTACCGTGACGGCGAATCAACTGGTGATTGATTCCCTGATCTCGTAAATCATGTCTTCGGTATTTGAAGACGAAATAGTCCATAGCAAACCGTTGAATAGCACAATGATTTGCTGTATGTTTGATAAAACCAACAGGTTCAGCGGTGCAGATCTTGGAAAGCAAACACTCAATTCGTTATCTTTCAGAACCGAAAAATACTGAGAGTTGACTTACTTTACGATGAGGTATATATTTAATACCGGGATCCTGTTCCTTGTACGTATGTTGACGATCAAAATGCGTGTCAACCAGTAATTTCACCGAACGCTATAACAAAAGAATTTGATAACGAATTCAAAGCTTGCCGGCAGAATCGGATACTCTTACCTTGAGGACCCTACCAATGTCAGCATTAAACTTGGTAGGAATCGCCTGCGAAAAAACCTGCCCACCCCGTTGGAAAATGAGAGTGAATAGCGTGTCACAGAAACGAATTCTACCTTGTCCTTCTTAACCACTAGAGAAGTCCACAAGTCAGGTGTCCAGGGCTAGGCAAAAAGAAAACTTGAAGACTCACTTGCAACCTCAGTAGCAATTCGGTGACAAAGAAACTAAGGGCGGTATTGCGACGGATGCAGACAGGCATGGTATATCTTATATGAAGCATGATAATGATGAGAACCTGAAAAGCCAGGAACCTGCTCATCGGGAAAAGAATCCTAAGATTCGTGACTAGAAGGGTTCATCCATTGTCTCTTCAAATTCAAGTCCAGAAATGCCCTTAGCAAACTTAGAACCTTCCGAGCAGACAGTCTGGAAAGTCGTCAATTACCCTACTGAATTGCTTCTAGCTCTTGTCTGATATGCTTTCTTCTGCATCATCCTCGATCAAAGCCTACTAGTAACCGAAAACGGGAATCACGGTATTACCGCACGTTGAAAGTCACCAGCGATAGATGACCACACTGAGAGCAAGCACTGTAAGATGAACAGCTACGGGTATCGTATGGAAAAGAAAGAAGGGCTAACAAAACTAACACCCATACAGCCCTCTAGTACCCAAAGTATGCCGTATATATACTTCTTCTAATGTACCGAGCTGCTGTATCTTCTATCGTAAACTACTATTATTCCTTCCTCGGCCTTACTCTACCACATCTCTCTCCACGTTGTCACATTTCCTGTCTTCTATTACCTTTCCTCTACTCCACTGCCCTCCACCCTTATTCGCTTTCTGAGGAACCAATCGTCTCCTTATCCACAAGGAAAGATAAATGTTCACAAAATATTGTATCACAAAGAGAGAATAATATGCGTATGCACAAGATGATAGAAGCTGAAAGGGAAGGGGTGCTGATGTTTACTATGTCAAAGCTATGTATCATGAGTGTCTTATCAGTAGCGTTGTATGCTGACCTCCATTGGCATCGATGACCAAAAAAATCACTTTGTATGTATTTCCTACCCAAATTAAACATTCCAGCAAAGAAATATATATATAACAAGACAGAGTACAAAGAATAACGCAGAAAAGACTTCGTCAACCCCCAACCCCTCTCTTTCACAACAACAAAAAAAAACAGAATCCCGACTACTGTCCCTCACTCCTAAACCTCTTCCTCGGCCCGTCCTGTCCATGATGCCCATTACCCCCCTGACCCATAAACGCCGGATTAAAATGCCCCTGCATCCCCCACCACCATTACCACCGCCGCCACCCCTCCCCATCTGTGTCCCACCTACACTCCCTCAAATAATCAAAACACGATTTTGTTTTTTTTTGTGATCGTCAATTCCCAACCATCGCATATTGTTCAAACATTCATTTTTTTCATCATCGACATTTTTCACCGGAGCAATGATTTCGCAAGGCAAACACGAACAAGTGCGCAGGTTTTTTTTTTTTTCGGTAAAACGGGACAGAATAAAATGCAAGCGAGTGAGGGGGCAGGCAAGGTGAGGACGGGACAGCGATATATAAGAAAAACAGACAAGTAAGTCAGGGACCTGCAGACACACACACAACAGAGAAGAAGCGAGAGAAAAAAAGTGAAAAATAAAATACAAAGAGGAGAGGGGGGAGTGAAAAACGGAAGCGACACAATGATGAATAGTACCGTCGCACGAAACACCCAAAAGGGAAAGAAAGTAAAACATGTAGCCCCAAACATTTTTTTTTATAAAGAAAGCGACAATAAAAAAAAAGAAAAAAAATTAGAAATTCGTACCCATACCATTCATCATTCCCCCTCTTCCTCTCTGACCAGACATTCCCCGTCCACCAGTAAATCCTCCACGGCCCATAAACCCACCACCACCTCCCCCACCATTCATATTCATACCCGGCATACCCATTCCAGGCATCCCCATGTTCATCATCCCAGGCATACCCATGTTCATACCCATATTGGTCATTGGGTTCCCCATCATCCCGCCCCTCATCATACCCATATTACCCATAACGCCCCCGCCTCCACCTCCACCACGGAAACCACTAGATCCACCACGACCCGCATTGCCGCCACCAGTATTTTGCTGCACTTGACCGCGATTTTCCCGTGGAGGAGGTTCTATTCATAACAAAGCCTTAGCTTCTAAACGAACAACAGAATAGACATTGTTTACCTTTCGGTAGCGTGCGGAACGGGTTACCTTGAGACGAACTCGTCAACGTCACCGTCGCACGTCTGTTTTGGAATTCACTACAACCACCACCAACATCAACCACTGCATCGCGTACAAGCTAATACTACTCACTTGGTATCGAACCAATTCTTGAATGCCGCAGCAGCATTATGATCACGACATTCTACATATGCGATTCTATAAAGAAAAAAAAAGAAAAGGACCAGAGTGTATATAAAATATACAACAGCTCGTGAGAGACGTGGCAAAACATGACTGTGGAATAATAACCGCACCCTTTACTCTTTCCATTAACCTTGTGTTCCGAAAACGTGATATCCTTGTGGTCAATCGTTATCCCGAGGTTCAAAGCCACTTGACGCAAATCCTCATCCGTCGTCCACTACCAGTCAAAAACACATACACACACAAAGTCCAACGATTCAGCATACATTTTTATCAAGAAGCAACAAACAACACGAACCCATTGTAAATCGCCAACATACAACGCATCATGATTCTGTCCACCGGGATTCCCCATGGCCTGCATACCAGCCATACTATTCCCACTATATGCGCTATGACTTCCACCAGAAGAAGACGAGCTCTGGAAAGAACGCGAAGCAGGGGGTTGATTCATATGTTGATGCTGTTGTGCCTGGTCCGAATCATCTTCACGTGGTCGTTTATCACCTGTGGCAGGTTCAACCTGAGAAGTCACCGTCGAAACTTTCTCTCCTTCTAAAGGATAGTCCTCAAAAGCTTCAAGCTCCTGGTAAAAAAGATACAGAAAAAACATCATCAACCACGACAACAATGCCTAAAAACCAATTCTACGCACTTCATCCTGGTGCTGTTGACCCGGCTGAAAGGTCTCTTCCTCGCCATAGATATCAAAATCGCCTTCTACTTCGGTTGTCATATTTTGAAAAATTACGTTGAGGGGATCTTCAAGGAAGAATTGAGAGCAATGCACTTATAACAAGCAGAATTTCTAGGGGAGGAGGCAGGCAGTTCAGACACTTCCACTCGAAGGTTTTTTCAAGAAGAGAGGATGAGAATATTTTTGCTCTGCAAGTAAAGAACCACAAACACGTATTTGAGTAATCGACGACAATGGAAAGGGCAGATGAGAGGGGGGGACACAAAAGGATGCAAAAAAGAGGACAGGCAATACGCATGGTGTTATAGAGACCCCATTTTTCCATCAATACAGACGCATCCGTTAAACAAACGACCCAAAGTCTGAATAGGCAAAACTCAGTGCAGAAGAGGAATGGGGAATCTTACAGGTGCAAAGGTATGTTACAGAGGGATACAGGGGGTTCAGGGGACACAGACAACAGGGGACGAAGAAACAGAAACGGTACGAGCCAGAACGGGGTGGTGGTGGTCGCTAAGAAGGAAGGTGCTGATGATCGTCGAACCCAGTATTTGTATGTCCACTATTTGCTCTTATTTGCGCGCATATACACAAATACTCATCCAGAGTCAACGAACATACTAGCATATATGATTACAACTGCCGGCCTCTCACGACAGGGTCGGCGTAGTAGTGAGATTAACAGGCGTATTTAGAATAGTCTGGACAATCGTCTCCTGATGGGCGAGCCACACTCCGAAACTCGGCGATTTCAGCCACCTGGTGCGGTGGAGAACCATCAGCTACGGGGGATCAACTTCAGGCCCTAACAGCACGTACCTTTCATAAAACTGCACACGCTTGGCAGCCGACTTGAAAGGCAAAGTGCAACCATGTGCCTTGAGCGAAACGAAAAAGCTTGTGTGACTAAATGGTTTAAGACGGAGGCATTCCTTCGAGGATCGGGCTGTGGCCACCTCGTGGGGTGAGGGTATCAAAGTATTGAGGTATCTTGCAAGTGGGGCAATTAGATCAGCAGTGCGAGAACAAAAATGACGACGAAGAGCGAAAGACGCGCGAAGCTCTACTTTTTGGTGGTTAGGTAAAACATCTGAACAGAAGTAGCACACACCCACTTTGACGGTCGTTCCCTCGGGCAGCCAATTCCAGTTCTTTCAGCAACGTGTGGTCTTTGGATATATATCGCTTGTGGGTTTTTGTTTTCCATCCGGGAGCAGGACAAGCAGAGCATGCATTCGCGCCTGTTGGAGGTCCGGCCGAGGACCGCACAGCAGGCGACCTAGATATTTGTCAGTTACTTGTCAAATCACCAGTTCCACACATACCCCCTTCGAGTCCCTAAACTAAGTACATGTGGCCAATGGGAACATGACTTTTCGAAGAAAGGGTTCGTAACTCCAAGGATCAATCCTGCCTTGGGGGGTAACCTATTCACCAGCGTCGCATGATCGCTATCTTGCAGCGTAAAATACGGCCGTATGTCGCCTGCTAGGGGAATCTAGACAGCGTGGTCAAATTAGCTGCTCTCCAAGAAAAAGCTACCACTCACAGGCCGCAATAAGTCTCTCAACCACCATATCGCCTGACTTGTCTGTGCAGCGGATTGTCCAAAGACGAGTAACGGTTCGGACAGAACAAGGCACTCCCATATCGACCACAGGTTCGCCAGACACGCCTCAAACAGAAGCAACGGCGGCGGAAAGAATGGCGTAGAAGAGGCTAAAACCTAAAACACCATTTATCAATGAAAGCATAACCGAGGACCGTAAATGACATACATGTAATTTCGGGTCATACTTTTCATTAAATGAAGACGTCTCCGTCAACTGAAATTGATCAATCGTATGCGGTATCTCCACATTAATGACCGTCCCAAGAAAGCCCAGTTCCAGTGTTTCCCCTGGCTTGGGATCGGACCTGCTCTTCTCATGATTGGCCCGACGCAAAAAGACCTGGAAAGAGAATCGTACCATGTAGCGATGTTATGACATGCTGCCTCTAGCATCGGTGAACCATGTTCGAGAAAAAGGGGGCCGAATATGTGTACGAGCGACGTAAAAAAAGCAGGGTACTGATGTTGGGTAAGAATGACAACAGACCGCTTAGTGCAAGCAGAGTCAACCATTTGACGTACACGAACAGAGGAATGAATACCTGCAGATATCCACGTTTTGAAGACTTGTCTCGTTTCTGAGTGAAGTGAGAAAACCCATAGATGCATCCGTCCTTTGTAGGAGGTCGTTTAGTATCGTGTGTTGAAGAAAGCTGTTCGCGTAAACAAAAAGAATGACATTGGGACCCTTGATCAAATTGTGGAGAATCAGGGAATGCAGAAAAGGCACTGAATAGAGAATCAGCTCGAGCTCACGCTCGAAATATGACCGTCGTACATATTGCTCGCCTCTGAGGGTAAAAAGAACAGTGGTGGTACGACAGCGTCGACCACAGGCCCGTCATCGAGGTCAAATTCGACTACAAGGCTATCAATCCAAAAGAAGAGCCCAATGGGACAGCAGACATACCTATCGCGACACCCATAATCCACCTCCTCAGATTCTGGACCACTCCCGGATCGAGGGAGATGCTGTTTACATCCACCACCGTCTTCCTTCGCTTCCCGTCGACCTGGTCCACTCTCGGCACAGAAAAAGACCTCGGAAGACCGGTGCGACCAGACTTCAGCCGCTCGGCGACCGAGAGCGAGGCCGTCATCACAGACGGAGACGAGGGCGAAGACACCCTGTTGAGAGGCTGCCGGCTTCCGGGAGGCGTGATGTCGGCGAAACTGGCGCCGAGGCTCAGCGAGCTGGAGCTGGACGCGGCGAGACTGTGCTGGGAGCTCGGGGGGTCGAGGTAGACAGAGGGCGCGAGGAGGTCGGAGATGTCAGCCTCGAGCGGCTCAGCGTCGGAGGGCTGCATGGGGCCAGGAGCTGAGTTATGTAATTGCCTTTCCGAGCCGTGCGTCCATCACCGGGGCCAACAGCAAAGTCGCAGGGCCATGAGCTCCAGTGAGTCTCCGGCGCCGTCTCTGTCTGCTGCCATGACATATCTTCTGGACCTGTCTAGAAAAACCAGTGAGCGCAGCTTGAGTGACAGCGCACTGATCTGCCCTCTTATCTGCGCAACAGAGTGGCTATCTCACCACCGACGGGCTGGCCAACACTCTCGATTTGCCATCAGACGGCAAGCTGTTCCTCAGCCTACTGGTGCGAACGCCCCACATCACTCTCCAAAGGATCACAGCTCATCCCCGCTCCTGCAGAAGCGGATCAGACAGATCTCCCAACAGATCTTCAACCCGCACGAGACATATGAAAAACAAGAAAGAGAAAAGATCGCAGAATTCTCAGCCAAAGTCCATCTCTCCTCCTCATTCTCAATTTCACGCTCATTGTCAGACAGATGAGCCAAGAATTTGCCGATGTCCTTCAGGGGCCCACTCTATCAGCCAAGGTACAGCGGGCAAGGATGGCGGCTGTCCTGGTTTATTGCAGCCAGCATTACAAAACTCATCGAGTCAAACTCCGGAAAAAAGAACAGATGGTTGGCGTCTAATCTATCAAAAGACTATGTTATAATTAAACATTGTATTCGCTTAGGCCCTTACCACTTCCTCGCCCACTCCCCCCTCGACCAGAAGTGCCAGAAAAGCCAGCAAGACCTCACCACACAAAATCACAACACCGTCTCCTACTCTACGAAGCACCCCATCACGACCAGGTCGACCGCGAAAAACACCCTGCGTTCCATCCCCCACCGAATCTCGGCACACCAACACCGCATCCCAAACTGTAACCACAGACGAAAGGACCTTTCCAAGGACCCCCTCGCCCCCACCTTCAACCTCCTCATCCGCCACTCTCACGCAAAACGCTTACTCCGCCTTGATCGACCGCTACCAAGCCAGAAAACCCCAAGCCAGCATCAGTGACATTGCCGAGTTCCTCGGTACCTGTGATCCCGATATGCGCTACCTCCTTCCGTCCTTTATGGCTTTCGGTTGCCGTAACGTTGAATTCCTGATCAACATTTCGTGTCAAAAGGAAGAGGATATTGTAATGATCTTGAGAAAGATCATCAGCCATAGTCCACCGGTGGAGGGTGTGGATGAGATGGATCTTTTAGTTGTAACGAGGCATTTCAAGGAATATTTCTTTGGTCAGTCGAAAAGTTCTTAGTTTGTTTTTGGATTGGAAATATGATTTTGGTTTTACGAAAAGAAGATCAGGTTTTTGTAGTTTGCCATCACAATTCAATATTTTTCCCCAGTTGATAAATGCATTTTAGCCGTCCCTACTTCTATTGCTCGACATTTATCAACTGACTGAGGAATATAATGTTGTGAACGATATTAAATTGGTTTAATGACACTCGTAAACGTATGTCTGCTTCGCACGTACATGTGTATTTAGATTCTCCCTGTGACTCCATGCCAGAAGTCGAAATATTGGAATCCCAGCCGAAATGTTCCATTACCCGCGGACTCTTCGTATGACACCCAAAAAAAAAGTTTACAATCCCCTTCTCCTCTCGTGATTATTGATGAATTTGTCACTATGCACTCGGTAAAATAGGTTTGAGAAGGGAATTCGAGTGTTGACGTCATTTCTGACGCGCTCTCTGAAAAATATATATATATATATATATTTATCAAATCTCCGAACA
Organism: Agaricus blazei; assembly: GCA_029719445.1. Taxonomy (NCBI): domain Eukaryota; kingdom Fungi; phylum Basidiomycota; class Agaricomycetes; order Agaricales; family Agaricaceae; genus Agaricus; species Agaricus blazei. Next base: position 507,360 of record SSNC01000011.1, read on the forward strand.
ATCATCAGCTGAGAACTCTTTAACAATTCTTAGTCCTCCTCATCTTTTACTCCTGAGAAGTTTATACCCTAATACTGCACTTCAAGAGTTTGCGAAAGGGCACCACACGTCCCTTAACTATTATCAAGGGTCCCTCTACACAATCACATCAAATACGGCCCTGTAAATACGTCATAAGTGAAATTCTTGTAGAATCGTCCCAGGCTCGGTAACGAGTATGGGTTATAATACTTTTTTAAATACAGAATTCAATTTTTTTCTGTGACTGCGGAGTTCGGATTTTTGTTAATCGAAGCAACCCCCCCTCCACCCCCTCTTCTGCCGTATTTTTGAATATCGAAAAGCCCCCTGATGCCCAACGAATTAACCATCAGACTCTCCACCCTGACTGTTTTTGTTTTGCTCGAAGCTGAAGACTTGTATCAGTATTCTGGGGCAGTCCCTTAACAAACTGAGGCAACTGCCAGGCCCAACCGGCGGATCACATCCTGGACAGTCGTGTCCAAACATAACTTGTTAAACCTCGCGTTGACAGGAACGTCTTTGATTTAATTATCGACTCGCGAAATTTCCAGAAGTGACGGGGTAATTAGTACTAGAGAGAAAAAAAGAAGCATTGATGTTGGAAGAGAAGAGACTTCAGTATCAGTGGACCAGGCTTTGAGACCCGTCATAAGTTCAAGGGCTTGGGTAACCCACACTAAGAGACATTCAATGACAACAATCGACCTCTGGTATAACCACCAAGAGAGGCGGTGCGCAGTCAAAGTTCACCCAAAAAAAAAAAAGAGTGGACGCGAATATAAACATCTAAACATACCAAGATTGAATATGTCGGAGAATTGACTTACACAGAGTGTACTTGATAAGGAGAGCCTCTCGGATCAGGGTGGATCCGCCAAAACTCCTGATCCCCAAGTACGGATTCCCCGAGATCACCACGACTCGTCAGTCGAGAGAGCCACGGAAGTTTCGAGCACGCCCGACGAGCCAGCAGTCCACCGGCGGATGTAGACTAATACGGCATAGGTTCGATCACGGGTAACGCCGAGTGGTTCGGGACCGGAGACTCGACCTCGAAAGACTGACTGGCTCGCGCCCAGAAACAGGCAGTGCCTCGACAGCCTCTTCCGTATTTTCAGACCCCATCGCTACCTGCGGTACCTACACACACACTGGGCGGGGGAATGGCGCACGGAGACCAGAATAGACTAAGCCAAACGGGGCAATGTGACTCGGATAGGGCGTCGGAGTGACAGGCCCAGGTTCCGTCTAACGGAGCAGAGAAAGCAGCTCTTTCGAGGGGGCCATTGCGTATTTAAATATCCGGGATGGACCTGGGGCACGGCTCGGCCCGTTTTTATGCCCTCAGTCACAGGCGAGCGCCCGCTTTTTCTCTTCCTCCCCCATGTACTAGGTAACACTCACCATCACATACGTACAGTGCTCTCCCTCGGTGTCATACCGCCGCTTCGGGTTTCAGCATCCCACCCCCCCCCCTCTTTCGTACTTCCCCGAGCTTGCCTGCCGACGTGGTCCCATCCCCTGTCCCACCAGGGCGTTTTGTATCGCAACGCAAGCCAATTTTGACTATCAAGCATCAACCGGCGCAGCGTAGAATCAACCTTGGGTCACTTTCCTTTGGAAGTTTCCTCCTGTCCGAAGACGTGCTTTGTTCCTTCCGGGACCCCGTCTAGGTGAGCCCGATGTGGAGTTCCAGATCACTCCTGACCTCTCTTGCATTCCTACGTGCATCCAGGTTTTTCTGGTTTTCCTACGTGGCCGCACCGCAGCGTTACCCCCTGAATCGTCCACAAACTGCTAAATGAAGCGTTCAACCAGGCGCACCATCCCTCCACCCATCGACCTCAGCATTCCCGGGAGCAACCTATGGAGCGGCACTTCGCAGAGGGCGTTGGATAAGTCAGCTACGGAAGGTCGCTATGCTTATGCGTACGGCTCAGAGTTCGCCCTCGAGTCCGAAGAGGCAATGCTATCTCGGGCTACACCAACAGCCACACCAACCTTGTGGTCTCCCTCATCAACTACGGAAACGATGCCCCCACCAAGCAATCCACACACACCAATGACCTCATTATCATCGGCTGATCATTCGTTCTCATCAGAACAAGATGATTTCCCAAATGGAAGACGACGAAGTCGAAGTGAGGTAAAGAAAAAAAAGTTCCAACTATGTCGTCAAACCGCAACCTCGCAGCTGATTTCATTTTGATGATTATGATTCAGTGTGGCTACCAGCCTTGTTATCCGCCTGCATTATCGCATAGTGCCAGTCCAAACTCGAAGATATCGTCTCCATTCAACACCCGGTTTCCCCATACCCCTTCTTCAAGTTCCCAGTCATTTGTACCTGAGCCGATTCCGCCGTTCGCTTCTCATGTTAAACCCAAGCTCAAGGGTTCCACATCAACGGACGCTTTAGCGATGATGGGGAAACGAAGTAAGTTATGGTCATCAATCACGACTCTTACATCAAATGCGAGTGCGGTGCTTGATTTAGGTAATAAAACCTCAGCAAGGTGAGCCCTTCAACTTCACCCTTACTCTTTTTTACACTTCCCTCATTGACGCTACTGAAATTGCAGGGAAAAGGTACGGAAGCCCGGCACGTCGCCCGCCCCGTCCCCATCTTATACGCCATCCATCGACTCAGAGGGCTCGGACACTGGTAGAGTAGCTGGTATTGATATGTGGAGGCGTAGGAAAGGTTCAAGACCGAGTACTGCCTCCTCAGCCAACTCGAATGCCAGCCGGTCGCCCCTCAGGTTGTCCAAGTTTGAATGGCCGAAACAATGGAGGAAACGGTTAAGCATGCTCAAACTATCGTCATCACCAGTCTCGTCTGCCTCATCTCACTCTTCAACACCATCCACCTCATCTACCTATTCATCATCTTCACCGAACTTACCTTCAACACCCCTGACGCCTACCAGTGGTCATCGATGTTCGCATCCACTAGTATCACTTCAAGATGGTCATGGCCAGGACTTACTTCAAACCTCAAACAAACGTAATCGGTCAACACCAAACTTAAAGCTGCCCCACCTCACTAAAGAGGATCTCGGCAAAGTCAACGCATACTTTGCACCTCCACCCCCCGTCCATGCCGTCGAAGCCCTAAGTGGTTTCCCTCGACATCGAACCACATCAAGTGATCCGAAAGCGATGAAATCAACTTTACCTCTTTCATCCAGACTATCCAAAACACCCTCCAATTTCAAACCGCCACCGGTGACGATTCAACCTAATGTTGTTCATTTGGAAAGGAGTGGCGGTGGTGGCGGCGGTGGAAATAATGTTTCGAATATTGCGTTGCCGCTTTCTCCGGTTAGTAATACCAGTTGGAATGATATGGAAGATGACTCGGGAGTGATTTATCTGACGGTTGTCGAGGATGATTGGAATGATGAGAGCGGAGAGGCAGGTTTGAGACTTGTTGAGATACCCAGATAGTTTGTTCGTGCCTTTTAAATATATATATATATTCAAGTTTTTGTTTTCTTCTTCTTCCCCTCCTTCCACCCCACCCCCTTTAGATTACCCACAGTTGGCTTAATTTATCTTATCTCTCAAGGAATTTTTATTTTTTCTTAGTAGTGCATTTTGTGGGCGAGCTTGATGCATCGTTTTTTTTTTTTTTTCTTATCATTATTTAGAGGTGTCGTGTTTGCTTGCCTGGACCGTTCTTTGATGACTATCGTTTATTCGGCTGGATTATAATTAAATGGGACGTTTTCATATTTGTGAGCGGTTTGTCTTACAGGCTCTCTGTGTGTGCGTGTGTGATTTTTTCTTGAGAGTTCGATTTTCCTGTCTTTGTGTCTAGACCCCAGACGCGTATTTTTATACCACAACATCTCGAGCCATCAAAACTCCAGATTTCCACACACAACTCCATATTTCTTCTTCATCAGAAACATAATCTATTTTTTCATTTTGCTCTCGGATAGAAAAAATAAAGTCACAGATAAACATCTCTTCAACAAAAAATAAAAATAAAAATAAAAAAATAACAGCCTCGAAACACATGTCATCTTCGGGCTATCCGATCAATGAGCAAGTGGGCGCTGTCTCTTATAAACAGCTTTCGAAAAAAAAAAAAAAACAAAACTGCAACACTATCAACGACGGGCCTTGTAACGCCAATCCGAATACACTGACACACTCCTTTTCTGATCGAGGGGAAGGGGAAAAGGTATTGAGTTTAGAATGATGATCACAGGGGGGAAGCCTTAGTTATCAGGGTCACCGACTCTACCGGGCCGCCCTCAAATCTCATCTATACAATATGCCCATTCATAATCAGTAAACACCTCCGACAAGTCTCCTAGACCAGAGCCACAATCCGGAAAACCAAATGATATATATTAACACCTCCAAAATTAAAGTACATCAATGTAATTTTATCCTGATCGAAACACCAGAGAGAAGGAAGAACAAAGCTGAGACGCCGTACGAGTTTGTACATAGAGAGAGATCTATATATCCCGGGAGAAGAAATGTATCTGTGTGGATGTAAAAATGCGCTGAAAAGATGATGGTGAGTTGTTTATGAACGGGGAAACATATATGTACTGATCAGTGGAAAAAAAACGAAAAATCAATGAGGTCGATGATGATGATAATGGTGATGAGAAAACTCCTAAGAACGACATATAAGGGGTAAAAGGACAAAACCCATAAATGGAATGAAGAATGAAACGCGGAATCCTTTAGAAACAGGGCGAACAATCTAGTACAAACAGATGAGAAAAAAAATGGTTCAATGAGGATTGGTTGTTACAGAAATATTTACGTGGTTGTGTTTGATAGGAAAGAAAAAAGAAAAGTGTTGGCACAGCAAAGACAATTAATAAAACAGAACCTGATAGCGGAGGTTAAAAAACCACCCGATACCATAAATAAGCTCGGAGTATACTGGTTGTAAAAAGGTGGGGTTGTAGATCAAGGTCGAGTGTGCGAGTGATAGCCAACTATGAGTATCCGCGATCCGTTAGTCTGATATCAAAGAATACCAGTGAGGTGGCGCCGTTATAACATTGCTTTCACCTTCAGAAAGCTTCAATAGCGAGAGGAGCGTTCCTTCTCCTTCTTGCGTCTACGTTTCTCTTCTTCATGCCTCCGCTCTTCCTCGAAAGCTTCCATATCTTCCTTCTTGGCAATGCGAGCACTGAGAAATAGGGAAGATATCGCATCAGCGAATATAAGTGAGACATTTAAATGAAAGAGCTGACCTCCTCATTTCCTCCCGCTCGAGAGCATCGGCATCGGCTTCCATATCCTCATCATCGCTGAAGACATCCATACCGATATAGCTGTCTCTTTTGCGTCCAAAGAGGCTCCAAATTGTAGAGCTAATATCGTTAGGTAGATCTTCGTCGTCCCCGGGCTGCGCCCGCCTCTTTGAGGGTGGAGACTCGGAGCGGCTCTCGGACCTCGGCCGTTTCTTCATGGAGGCAGAAGTCACGCTCGGCTTAGAGAAATTCCTGTCTCTCTCACGGTCAGCAGGATATGGCTTGGGACCCTTAGTTGATTGGGTATAGGCACCCTTGCCGGAGGGGTATTTGTCTAGTGAACCAGCACGAGAACCATTTGCCGGCTTCGAGTTAGGCTGAGAGGATGGTTTTGACAAAGACGATTTCGCTGTGGAAATCTTAGGTATTCTAGCGACAGCTGAGGGAGCGGCAGCGGACTTCTTGACTGATGATGACGAATTTGATGGCGTAGGAGCGTCTATACAGGGGCAATCAGCAAGTGTATACCATGCCAGCGCCAAAAGCTGAGCAGGTTCGACTCACTGGATGATTGAGAGTTGGAATCAGAACCAACTGATGAGCTAGTGTGAGGTTTCTTAATTGGTTCCTTTTTCTTTGTCGAGAACCAATCATCGAAACTCTTCGCCTCATCGCCATCCAACACTTTGCCCTCTTTCTTCTTCTGAAGGTCAGTCCTAATCTCATCGATCGTCCTAGTGTCCCTCTTGACGGTGTTCAACTTTGTCAAAGTATTAGGCATCGCGGCAATCCGATCCCTAACACCCTTGCCGGAAAGGGTATCAGGGTTTTGCGGAGTTGTTGTAATGTCCACTGCTCCGCCTGGGAGTCGCCGACCAGCCTTCGAGTAAGAGTGCACAGTCGTAGACCTCCTCGTTGAACTGTATAGCCTCCTCATTTCGGCCTGCTGTCTTCGTTCCCGTAGTTCCTCTCGTGTAAGCACAGGGCCAGAAGGTGAGTCATCATCGTTGACGTCCGGTCCCTTACGCCGTTCCTTCGAGCCACCGTTACTGGCCTGTGACGATGAAGTTCTTGAAGAAGCAGCCTTCTTTGGTCCATAGAGCAGAACATCCCGCTGCTCGTCTTTCTTGCGCTGCATAGCCGCCTCTCTAGCCTTCTCAGCCTCAGCCCTCCTTTTCCTTCGCTCTTCTTCCCGTTTCTCGTCTTCAAAATGTTTAATCCGTAGTCTCTTTTCCATTTCTCGTTCCTTGGCATCTCGTTCCGCTTGTTGCTTTTGCAGGAGCAGCTCTTTTTTCCGGCGCTCTTCCTTGGCCCGTTCGACCTGATTATTTTGTTCCTGGGTCTTGGACGCACTGAGGGCCATCAACGCCGTAAAGGACGACATATTAGCAAGAGTATCCCTAGTAATTCAACTGGTTCTCAAGCAGAAATCGAGCAGACGGGGAGGGGAGTGTGGCGGGGAGAGACGAGAGCTGAGTACAAAAGCATCGTGGCAGTGCGCTACAGGGCTGTTTTATTTGGTTCTGTTTGGTCTACTACTGTACTGTACGAAGCAAAACAAGATTCCCAGTTTCAAAAGCTCATATAGAGCTCGGCAAAATTGACGCTATGAAGAGCGCAATACCAACAAGCACAACAAGTACATAATACACCAGATATCCACCCAACCAGTTATGCGCCATCGACAACGAAAACAGCGAATTCGCTGCGGCAGGACCTACGGCCCGCATTACGCTAACAGCCACCTGTAATGGGTTCCATGGAACATCAGTAAAAATGCTCCAGCCGCACTAAGATCAGATGAAGTGACGAACTTGGCACAGTCCATTGGTGGCACCAAGAGAAGCCTTGTTAGGAGACGCAGCAGTGATAAAGATGAAAATAGCGCCTAGTCCAAAAATAACACATCAATATTGCAGTTGGCCGTGTTCAAACTAGAAGCACGCACTGTAAGACAGGCTTGGCAGTATAGACAAGCAGACCTGTAAAAATACAACAGCCCATAGCAGTGGAGTTAACCCCTGCGTACGAGCAAGATAGTTGATGACAGGGAAGAGAAGGAATAGAGGAATACACGCGGCGATGCCAGCTGTGAAAACTTTCTTGGAGCCCCAACGATCGTGAATCTTGGCAAAGAAGAATACTTGGAAGAAACCGTTGAGAATGCCAAAGATAGACAAGATATTTCCAATAGTGGAAGGAAGAAGTCCAAGTCCACCCAATTCGATAGGAGTTGATAGGAAAACTGGTTGGATCGCACGATAAGCAATGTCCACCAGAGAAAGAAAGGCGTAGTTGGAAGCAGCAATGATGACTCGAAATATCAACAGAGATCGTAAAGGAAGAGGTTTGTCGTTACTATCGTCAACAGTCGTTTCTTGAGTTTGTGTAAGCTCCACCTTTTTTTCAGAACCAAAAAAGAAATTTCGGATAGATGTCGGACGCCGAACTGTTTCCTTTAAGAAAATATAGGTAACAAGCCAGGCGCAGGCAGTGTACGTTGCGGGAACAGCACAAGGCAGGAAATAAGGGTATTTTTTGTGGAATTCGCTGTTCCCGAATAGGGAGGGGAATCGTTCAGCGGGACGCGATAGAGATCCTCCAATAACCGGACCCAACTGCGAAACGTTCTAAATCACACATTGATTAGAAAGACGCGATGGGTACAACTCACAGTTCCGCCCGTGGACCACGCAATCGGCATGTAAGCATAAGCCTAATACCTGAGTCAGCCTAGCGAAAGACATAAAGGGGGAGCCGCTTACTTGGGCAATGTTTGTCGAATCGGTTAACTCAGCCATCATGCTGTTGTAACGGTGAACAACCCAAATCCAACTTCGATTTCAGAAACGAACCTTTTGATGACTCCAATGTTGCCATCTAATAATAAACCAGTAAGCAACTGCGTCACAAAAGATTAACGGGGACAAGGCGCACTCAGGGCTCCGTTCAACGACCGGCTATTGCAAACACATGAACACCCGTATCTGAGCGACACCATTCTCATGACTTACCTCAGGACGAGGCCCCAAAACGTTGTTGACAGCCCAAAACAGTACATGGACATGGAAAGACCGAAAAGACCGACTAGAATGACGGGCTTACGGCCTATCCGGTCCGACAGCCGACTCCAGTGAAGAACAGTCCAGGCCTGCGTGAAGAAGAAGAGCGATTGCTGAAAGCGAGGCGTCAGTTGATTCAACACACAAGGGAGGGCACTCACCATGATTCCAACGTAATACCCGACCTTGGTTTCGTCTCCGCCAGTAATACCGAGATCACGAATGAGCTGGGGAAAATTAATGATCTACATCACAACTTGATAGAAGCAGGAGATTCTTGCCTGAGGCGCGAAGGGATAGATGACTTGTGAAGTCATTGGCTCGCCCAGCTGCAAAAACAAAACAAGAGAGAATTGAGACCATGGTATGGGTGTTTTCTTCTTCGTCTGCTGTAACAAGGGTGTCTCCTCGTCGACAGAACGGGTATCAGCGGCGGTCATCACAGTTCAAAAAATAAAACTCGTAGCACAAGCGCTGAGGTTGTAGAGGAGACCTGTTTGGCGAAGAGGAGGGAAGTAGGAAAATATGCCCTTAAGAGCACAAGGCTCTGGCTTTTGAAAGAGAGGAGTAGGGGGGAAAGGCCGGCTGGTTAGCTTGATGAACCGATGAGAAGAGAAGATCCACTGCTTTATGGAGGGGTCTCAAATTTAAAAAGCTTTTGACTGCCCTTACTACCGACAGCTTACTTAAGCCGATGGGCGGGCTCACAAAGTGTTCTGCCGAAGGATTTCTCGACGGTAAAGGATATGTCAGCCGGAGAAAGGATTTCGTTCTCATTTCGGCAGATCGATACGCCACATTACCGAGTTGTTTGCCAGGAAGCAATAGAGGGGGATGACCGATGTGGGTAGCTGGGGGGAGGTGCCTTGGGGAACAAGTCTGTCGCACGTCTGATGGTGTGTCGTTATCTCGTGGCTATCACCCCGGCCGGGATCGCGAACATGTTAACCGTACACGACATTTCCCACCAAGCCCCTGCCCTGGCTTATGGTTCATTCGCTGTGTCTGGTACAACTGGACGACGACGAGCGGGAAATTGATGTATCTGATCATGACATGATCCTATTTCAATAGGACACGTAAACGATACCGCCGCAACCTGACTAGAAGGCAAATGATATCACCGCCATCTGATGTCTGTGCCGCAAACATCAAGTTCCCAGCTTTAACCCGACTCATGCGACTGAGGTCTGCTGAAGTATCTCGAAGACGTTCTTTAAAAACATCAGATGGCCAGATTTAAATCAGGACTTCTAGCGGGCAGTGAATGATCCGCTCCTGAAATCCCTGCAAAATCTCCCCCAGTTATCTCCATGGGTGTTATATGTACCTGATATCTGCTCATGACTCCGCAGCACGCGACCCTAACTAAAGCTCGACTGAGATCCATCCTGACAACCTCAACGTTCAGTATGATGGCATGTAAACGTACACAGCCATCGCCGAAAAGCAATCCAGACAGAATATCCAGCTTCTATCGCACGTCATGGAGTTATCCCTTTCCGCCAAACGCTTCTCCTAATCTCTTGGTAATGCAATCCACTCCATCTCAACAACTCGCCCCTTCAACCGAGTGCTCCTCTTATAACCCCGGCCGAGCGATAAATACTGATTTCCGCGGGTTGGGATATCTAGAAACTGCAGAGAAGGTGCTTTCGTACTCAAGGCAGTCTTCTATTCCCATTGATCTTGATATTTGTGTGTGTGAGCATATCTTCCGTGATCAAGAAAGAGAAGAATAAAAAGGAGTTGGCGAATGCTCACCTGGGTCCTCGAGGCCGCTACATTTCCTCTAGGTGACAAATTCGGCCTCATACCGTTCCCAGCATTCTGAGCCAAAGATATTATGAATTCATCATCCACACCCATTTCACTCAATGTTGGCCTCTGTCCCGCAGCTTTGAACACCCCGGATAACGCTGTAGCCCAAATCGCATCGACCATATATGCAGTATCATCATCCTCTCCTTCCAGATCATCACCAGCTGTCCCCTTCATGGCTTTCTTGCCTTTTTTCCCTTCGGCGAGTCGTTGCGCGCGACGTTCTCGTCTTTTCTTAGCATCATATTGGCATCCTGGACAATTGGTTTTCATGGCAAGAGGTGTAGGTCGATATAAAACTGATTTCTGAGAGGAATACTGATAAGTGGAGTGATTGCGGTCAGAAGAAGAATCAGATTGATGATTCTCACCACGCGACAGAAGATAACATGACACTTATGGCATTGCTTGATGGGCCAAGCGGAAGAGCTTAATACCGGCTTCGCACCAATACTATTATATTACAAAAATGAAAGCAAATCGAATTCTAGACCCTTGAAGTGGCGTGACACCTACTATGCCTCAAGAAAAAAGTACATTCGCCAGATTGACAAGTTAATCCGTGATTCAAAACCTCGCCATCGAACTCGATGTCGATTTCGATTTTGTAGTGAGTGAAACCTTCTTCAAACCCTCTTTCAGTACCCATATATCCATTTCCGTGACCACAACCTCAGACGAGATATTTCTGGCTATTTTTCTTAGAACATCATCCACACGTTCATCGGAGTATCCAGCCAATGCAACCAGAAAATCTCTACTGCGACAGCCAAACTCGATAAAGGCGGGAAGGAAATACGACATGTCGGGAATACACATGCGCAAAAAATTTGCTACTTCTTCAGCACGAGTTTGAAGGGACTCTGGAAGGGGACCCAAAGGGATGTGAGGGGTCGATTCGACGAGAGTCGTCGGGGACGCAGGAATACTTGGAGAGCGAGGTTCGGGTGAAGGTGGAATTTCTGGTATAGTGTTGGGCTCCGAGGACGTTTTGATACGTCCCGTCGGTGGCGTGGGGAGTGCAGTAGTATCAGTTGTACCTAAAGTGGATCACATTGTCAGTAGCGTCGAGCAGATCAAATATGATTCATTTTACTTGAAGATGTTAGAGGAGCGTCCTGAGGCAAACTGAGTTTCGATCGGTCGTATGATTGCCCCCAATTTCCCCTTCCGAGCTAAGAATATATATGTAACTCCATTTTGAAAAGAAAGGATGATAGGAAAACAAACGCACCCGTTGCCGATATTCATTTACAGTCCTTCCGGTAACCAGTCCATCGGCTCTGGCCTCTCTCGTCAAAGTTCTCTGGTGTGAAAACCGACGCCGAGCGTATTGATACACCGCGGCCATTCGTCGTTTTCGCTCTGAGTTAGTCCATAGAGGATTATTCAGTAACTGCGGAAATTGTTCAAGCATCTATAAAAAAAAATACGTCCCTGTCAGAAATGGAGTTGATCGGTGGGTAAATACCTACTGCTCTGTCGAAGCTATCCAAGGTGCTGCGAGGTTGAGAGTCGAAAGAGAGACCAAGATCGAACGTGTCATTGAGTGTCTTCATGATAATTTTCTGTATCGTAAAATCTCATGTGGTTGACCGATATCTTGACAGGGGACTAGAAACGCACTTTCAGCTGTCGCGGTATCGTCTTATCTTCCATCCCGAAAATCAGATCCAATTCTACGACTCTTTATCAGATGAAGGATATACGTTGATGAATTGTGGATAAGTACGGGTGGCCATGGTCAACGTCGGGGAGTTAAGTAGGAACGCAAAGCCAGTAGAAGGTTGTATCCCTCTTTCTGGACGGGTGTCAACGGACTCGTGTGTTAGAGTATGGGGAATTTCCTCTCGTGCCACACAAACGTAGTAGTGCGGTGTCTAAAGAGCTAGCGGCGGCAGGGTTGCCGCTGAGTAAATTCTCGGGAATCATACACGCGACAAGGAGTTTGATGCCCCAAATGAATGTTTGATTACTTGCTATCGGTGGGCTGATACGTTTATTGTCCAAAAGAGGTGTCGATAATCGATATGATAATCCATATATGTGTGACATTTTTCAATGTTATTGTACGAACAGAGAATGAACTCTCACGAGACTGATTGATGTGCTGAATTAAAACTCTTTATGCCAGCACGAGGCGACACGAGGATGTTTCGAAGACTCTTGGGAAGCATAACTACCACAATTAACCCAGTTGATTACGTTGATGTCTGAGTTACAACCGTTTGCCATTGCTGATTCGTATGTGGTCAGTTAATGCCACCAACAGCACCGCTTCAACCATAGGGATGAACATATCCTACTTTGACTGAGAGTATTTATATTGCATTTATATTGGCCTTGGGGTGGCCACCTACCAGTAGTGACTACACATTAGATCGAAGGAAATAAACTTAAGTGGCGAATACTGGCCTTCTCTTCCTTTTTTGGGGAGTACTTCGATGAGTCGAAGGGCGTGTCACGGATATTTATTTCGTGTTGAATGGCTTCATGCTTAATCGGTTCATGTTTCACTAATTCGCCTTTGATTTCCGGCAGTTCATGTTTAACTTGTTCGCCTTTGATTTCCGGGGGCTCCTGTTTGATCATTTCATGTTTGACTGCTAGAGTCTCCCGCTTGATTAGTTCATGTTTGACCACCAGAGTTTCCTGTTTGACTGGTTCGTGTTTGATTGCCGACGGCTCATGCTTGATTGACTCCTCTTTGATGAGTTCGCGTTTAAAGGGTTCAAGTTTAACGACGCCTGAGCGTGGAACTGAGGGGAGTGTACCTGATGGGGACGATAGAGCTGAAATTGTTGGACAAAATTCTGACGGCTCTTCTTTCACAGTAAGGTTTTGCGATGGGCTGCTGGTAAGGTGTTGGCTTGGAGTCGATGATTGAGCAGCTGGTGATCGTGGCAGCGGGACAGGTGAAGAAGGAGCTGGAGAAAGGGTAAGGGATATTCTTTCCGTCTTGACCGCTGTCAACCCTTGAGTTGTAATTGAGCGAGTAACTCGACGAGAGGTAGTGATTCTTGGCACCACTCGCCGTTGGGTTGGTCTTTTTGTCACTCCTTTGGTAAGAGGAGGTGTGGACAAGGCAGGAGAAGCGGCGCGCTGGTAAAACAAATGTTACTTCATGAAATAATCAGGTTCGAAAGATTATCGCTCACACGATTTTTGAAGCGCATGTTTTTGCTATCCGATCGAGCACCAAATGATTCGAGGAAGTCGTTTCTGCGATAGTGGTTGAAATGTTGGCAACAATACTTGAGGACAGCTTTCATCTTTGCCTGTTGTTCTTCAGTTGTCAACGATGTAGCCTGAAGAATATCCGGATATTCTTGGCTTATCTATTCAACGTTACTACTCCATGTCATACAAAGATAGAACAACCGAACCCCTTCTGAGAATTCAGTGATTTTTTCTTCTGCTTGATTGTGGTAAGTCTTGTATGGATCCAGCGTTTGCTCGGAAAGTCGTTTGATCCTCTCCTAGGAATTGTGTCAATAACAATGTCTCGAGAATCAGCGTATCCTATTTGTACCCTCAATTCCTCAAAGCGCGGATTACCTTGTCTCATACCGAGCCGCTCGGCAAAACTAGGGATGTCCATAAAACCCTTATGCGGCTTCAGAACATAATCAAGGACGGTTCAAATCATAGCTCTTACTGATTTTCTTAGATCAGCCAAACCAGTGTTCAGTAAGAATATTACAGAAATCTCACCACGGGCCATTGCACAAGGAGGGGAGAAAGCAAATTAACGATGTCGAGATTACGCAGCTGTGGAAATAGGATTTGTAAGTGTGACCGAAGCATGTAACTCACCATTACGACTTGGCCTTGGTTGCTCCAGTGGATGTCGGATCACGGGACAGATCCTGCGTAAGTATTCATTGATTCTCAGAGGATGTTCTCTGTACTACGCTTTTCCAGAGTATCGACCCTTTGGATCAACTCAGCAACTGATGTCATTAACATCACATTAATACCATTCACGATCACTTTTTGCCGGCAGGTTCAGGGTTGCAGCGAACTGTGATGAAACAGGTCCGACCCTCCGAAGGGCGAAGGTGATTGAAGACCAGAGAACCTGGAGGAGGGATATGTGAAAGGAAGGAGGTAATCGGGGTGGAAAGAATGTTTCGCATACTAAGGGGCACCTGCGGGAGTTGAGCAAGGAAGTTGAGAGCAGCCACCGCACCGCCACCTGAACCGGCATCCGTGCCTCGCATTCTTCGCAGACAGTCAGATGAGACCAAATTTTCCAATCCACTGCCGACTTCCGTACACGTCATAAGAGTCTCGATAACTAATTTAATAATGCCGGCAGTACGAATCCGACCACAAGTCAATTTATGAACCAACAACATGTCGATGAGCATTTGCTCCTTCGTCGTATACACGGTTACTATTCATGATTAACATTCTTTAAAGTGCATCGTCGATTTCAGAAACTCCAGACTGTGTGTACTTGGTATATCTGCTTACCGTACAACTTTGCACTCCCGCTTTCGAAGACCTTTAAACCTCCACTTTGCCACAAATGACGTGTATGAAATCGCAGGAAAGGAAATTTCCAACGCGGAGTCTTTAGAGTATCTTCCGGACTGACGTCGACAACTCCTCAAGTGGCAGCGGCTTGGGGCCTGGTACTGCTTAAGAATCGAAGTTACTGCTCAGGTTGAGTTAACATGAAGACTCACGCTATAGGTGCTCCGTAAGCAGAGGCCACTTGAGGAGCAGTGTAGCGAAAAAACTCGTATGTTCCCCAGGGGCGAGATGTGAAGACGTTGACTTATGAAAGACGAAAATGTATGGCGACCGGGGCCGAAAAGTAGTGTTGATGAGTGCTGCAGGCGAGTCTAACATGTATAGGGGGGCTTACACGCCAGGAAGATGTAGCAAGGAAGTTTCTTGATGTTAAGTTGATTGTTCCCAAGGAGTGAAACACTGGGCCTTCGGTAGTGATACGATAGAACCTGAGTTACCTTGCAATAGACCATCGAGAGCAAGTAATATCGGAGAGCCTTCGGGTGTTTGATAGGGTGCCATGCAGGCCACCGATAGCTCCAGTCATGATCGCCAAGTATTAAGCAAAGATAATGCCAGCGACGCTAGCGTTTTTGATGGCGTTTCAACCATTCCACCGTAGAACAAGATAAAGAATATAGAGTACTCCATGGGGTTATTACAATTCTGTTAGCACATATCAGCCTCAATTAAGCTTATCAGGCCCAAACAGAATAACCAGCTGAAGAAGCATGGATTTGATAATTACAACACTCACACCCACGTTGAAGGATCCCACACAGGGGCCACCCCCGTTCACCACCACGACTGGCTGGAAACGCTGATCGTGAAGGACTATCAATGTATACATAACGTCCGTCGATTCTCACTTTTGAATCGAGATATCGGGACATGCCTAGTGCTCGTTGCCAGAAATTAAAGCCATCAGTTTCTTTGTATCTGTTTGATTTCATTATCCATCCACGCGTGATTTGTTCAACTAAGACGTTCAATCTAACCTTCATGTGTCTCGCTATCAACGGTACATCGTCAGTCATTTTATACTGATTGTATGCTCACCTTGCTTCTAGAGGTGAATCTGGAACGACGCTAGTTTGCATGTCTGCAAAAATGGTTACCTCTTGACTTCGGAGTTAGTCGAGTACTCGTGACATGCAGCTCGCAAGCGATTTGGACGCACCAACACGAGTTAACGTCAAGGCTTCAAAATGGAATGTTCGAAGTTCTGATGGCCGTTACATCTATGTAACATACAACTCTGGCATCTGCATACTCCGTTATGATTGCATCACCTTCTACACATTGCCGAGGTGTGCAAGTTACTCGTCTTCAGTGTTTCGTCAATTCATGTGTATAGTCTACTCCTCGAAGCCTTCACGTGTGCACGTACACAAACTGCTGATGTCGGGAGTGGCTCCGTCCTATCTATAATTTCACTGGCACAGCTATTCTCATCTCCGCTCTGGAGCGCTCAGAACACGCTGCATGCACGCCCCCTCATATAAATTGCCATGCTCTGTGAACAAGTAAGTTATTTTCACTCCATTCATCGTCCTTTCGTTGCCAATAATGTCTTTCTTCGCAGGCGGAGTTTGGCAGAGTGCAACAACCTCAGCTGCTCAGGCAAGCACTACGACTAACAACGTCTCGGCATCTCCACCGATTTCCAGAAGGGGTACCGTTACGAGCCTAGGGGCTCGGGAACCCCCGCTACCGGACCCAAATGCCGATCCCGCTAATGGGAGACGCTATACATTTCGTGGTCTTGCCCGGGCTTTACCTTACTTCATGAGATCGACGGCGGCCCCTGTAACAGTAACATCCGAGGAGGTTGAAAGGCCGGCAGTTTCGTCCTCTCCATCTCAGTCTTTGACGGATCTACAAGCCAAAGTTTCTACGAAACAGTCAAACGTTGTACGAGATGAACCCAAAGAGGCGGAAACCGGTACGACTGAAAGAGAAGGGAGTGATGCTAGTCAGGAGGGCACAGAAAGTTTGAAAAGCGAGGAGCCACGAGCGGTACCAGAGCGGTATGTGCGATCACCTAGGTTAATACGAAGATAATCTAATTCCCAGTCCAAGGCGACCTTCAGCCTCTTCGGATGCGACTACAGTCGTGACTGAGGAATCGGATCCTATTTCCCAGTCCCCAGATGAACAGCCTGAAGTGAAGAAGCTGAATGTCGAGGTAGTCGAGGAGTCCACTCTTCGGGGACGTATCTTGGTTTTGGAGAACGAAAAAGCCGAGCTGTTGATCAAGATGAAATTGGATCAGGAATCCGCAGCGAAAGAGAAGTCGGACGTGATCCGCGCGCATACCGCTGATCTAGAGAATCTTCGTCAAGAATCCCGCCGGCAGCAGGAATCTCTAGATGCCAGCCACCGTCAGCTAAAGGAAATGAAGGAAAGGATCGCGGAAGTGGCACGGGAGAAAGAGGTCCTTATGGAGGACGTTGCGAAAAGGGAAGAGTTATTGAGGGCTAAGGACGGGCAGGTGAATGAGCTTGTAGCAGCGAAAGAGGAACTCGTTGGTCAACTCCGGCAGACGGAGGGTAGACTTTCGGAAGAATCGGCATCGCTGGAGGATTTACGCCAACAAAATGCCGCTCTAGAGGACTTGAAGCAGGTCTTCGGGCGACAGAGGGCTGAGATGGAAGCTGAGACTGTACGAGTCAAACAGACGGCGGACCAGGCTTTGGCTGAACTGGCCGAAGAATATGGTAACAAAATGGTTGAGGCATCCAACAAAATCCAGAAATATCACGATGAACTATCGAACTCCACTCTGCTCATCAGCGAACTTCGTACTAAACTTGAGTCATCTCAACGCGATGCTTCCGAGCTCTCCGAAACAGCAAACAAACGAGCTGATGCAATTCAACTGCAACAACAGCAGTTATCTGCGCTTCAGCAGACGAAGGAGACCTTGGAGCACACGGTCGAAGAAAAACAGTCCCAAATACGCTTTATGGAGGAGAATTCGGCGAGGATTCAGGCGGAACTTCGTAACAAACATTCATCGGAGATCAATGCTCAGCGAAGACTGGTCCAAAATCTCCAGGCATCCCTCCAGAATTTGCAGCATGATTTAAAGATTAGGGAGGATCAGGTCGACGAGTTGAGGACTAGCGGTGACGGACTTCTCCAGAAGCTAGGCGAATCAGAGGAAAGGTGCAGGAACTCAGAGCAACGTGCGGAGGTCTTGGATGCCAGTTTTGCCAAGGCGAGTTCGGAGATACGTGACTTGGAAGAGAAAACGAAGGTGTCGAAAGCGGAAGCGGCGAGGGAGAAGGCGGCTCTAACAACCCGGGTAAATCAACTACGTCGACAACTGGATGACACACAACAGTTGGTCACGCAACGAGTGGAACAAGTGATGCGGCTTGAAAGTACGAACAGCGAACTCAGTAACGATCTTCATCACGCGCGGACCATTGTCAGCGAAAAGGACTCGACGTTGAAAAGTCTACGACAAGATAATGCTGGTCTGGAGGAGGCAAGGAAACGCCTTGACGAGCAGGTGAAGGGTTTGGAAATGTCGTTGGTCGAGGTTAAGCGGGCGGCTCAAGCTGAAAATACGAAGATGATGGAGAATCATCAACGCGAGATGATGCAAGCTACGACCAGAATTCAAGGCCTTCAAAACGAGCTGTCGTCGTTCATCGCCACCGCTGAACAACTCCATACTTCTCTTGAGACGTCACTAGCAAACACCGAGAAGGCAGAGAAGGTCTCGGAAGAGCTCAGACGTCAAGTTCACGATCACCAGGATCACGTTTCTACGCTTCAGGACGCCTTACACACTCTTGAAGTTAAGAACGACGAAACAACTTCCAAATTGGTCTCGAATGAGCGGTCGTTCAAAGAGGAGAAAGCCGGCATTCTACGCCGTCATGCTGCGGAGATGGATACCCAACGTCGCGAGGCTCTCGAAGTCAAACAGACGCTGCAACGGACTTTGGAGCAGAAGGAAAAGAGCTTGAACGTGCTAACTGATGAGAATAACACCCTTCGTGGCGAAGTGACTACATTGGAAAAACGTGCGAGGAAGAACGAAGACGAGATCGTTAGCGTGCAAGCGACTCTTCGTGATGTGACACATAGGAGCAGAGTTTCCCTGGAGACGTTGATAGACGAAAAGTTCAAAGTTGAGGAAGAGATTGAACAGTTAGAAAGTCGGATGGAAGAGTTACAGAAGGAGTTGAAGGAGCGAACTGAAGAAATTGCGAAGCTTAAGGCGCCAACGTTCCAAAAAATGGGCCAGGCTATGTCGAGCGTTTTTGTTGGCATTTGGCAACTGTGGGGTACACCGAGTCAGCCGACGAATAGGACTGAATAACTCTATGGTTGGATTTGAACGAGAGTTCCTGCTTGATTGTATCCTTTTTTCTTTATCATGATGTATGTAATTTAGGTTCGGATAATTTATATGCTCCTCTTTGTGTCATAGCTACCTACTAGCATAGTACCGCCGATCAGGCGTAGGTTTTGAAAATCTACTATATTCTGTGGAAAGTCATCCATTTATGTAGTAGTGCCATTCATATCGGCTCCGTGCCTGGATGGGTCAAAGTTGTTTAGTCGAGACACGCCGCTCGCATTTATGAGTTCCAGCGGTCCAGATTCCGAAGAGCACATGCGCTGGGTCAAATATGATATCTCCAACGCCTCTGTAAAGAATTCACCACGTCACCATCTATCCCATCTCTACGATCCATTTGGTGGTTTATTCTTATCAACACCGTCCGTAACCAAAGGGACATTGCTATCGTAACCACACCAAATGCAGCACAGATAGCAAATGACTTATTGTAAGTCGGTTCCCATGCTTTTGTCCAAACATAGGATCCAGCTATATTTCCACTTTGTGATATGGCATTGATTAGTGCAAGTGCGACTGCACGTTTTTCGGGATTATCGGAGACTGTTGATGAAGACCATGCCATCAGGCAAACGAATCCTGCACTGGCTTGTGCGACCAGGAATCTAGAGATCTAGTGTCAATGAAGTCCAGGAGAGTTAAAAGAACCTGGGAGCCTACAATGATACATAACGAGCAGCAGTGTTCATCGTGGATATGGCTAAGAGGCCTCCCATGACGGAGATAAGATAAGAGGTAACAACATGCATGCATCGTTCCTCTTTCTTGTCTGAATGCCACGAAAGCCATATAGACCACGCGGCTGTAAAAACCCAAGGAGGAGCGCAGAGAAGAAGCGTAATGGTTGGGTTATAACCCAGGGTTTGCGTGAGAGTAGGAAAATAGAGAAAGTGTGAAGAGGAAAGGTTGGACCACAGCTGTGTGAAGGCTAGATACCAGACTTTCCAGTCGGTAGCAGCGAGAACCAGGCCAGTTGCTGTTATTTGATACGGCTGCTTTGTATTACGTTGGTTTACAGGTACTGTGTCCTCAACCATTCTTGCCTTTGCAAGAGTATGCTCGGAAGGTGTAAGCCATGGGATCTTTTCAGACTCGGGATAATCGGGGAGGATGAAGGTGGCAATTATTGCGACAATAATTGTCAAAATGCCTTCAACAAAGAAGAGCCAACGCCATGCCGAATAGCCGAGAGTGCCATTCAGCAGGTCTAGGATCGCAGAAGCAAGAAGAGCTCCAAAAGCATTTCCTAAGCTGATAGCACAAGATACGATGGCAGTTCTCTGAGACAGTTCACTTCGTTTGTACCACCGAGATATTATATAAAGAGTTCCCGGGAAAAATGCGGCTTCTGAGACTCCGAGGAAGAATCGCGCGGCGAGAGCACCATGATAGCTACGACAGTCTGAGAGCGAGAAATACACAGAAAACACAGAAAAATTCACACACTTGGTAACGAATCCTGTGCACACAAAAACTTAGGATCAGCGCAAGGGAACCGTCGTATAATTGAAGGTGACGAACCCATCATAAGGGAAATCAATCCCCAAACAATCATGCAACACGGCAAATACACCGATGGCCTTTTTACCTGGCTGAGAAACATATTCCTGAAAGGATGATGTCAGGGCCCAATGATATGAGGCTGCAACAAAGTCACGGATTTGTGGACTCACGAAGGCACTTGCATCGCTATATAGCCTATATAGAAAATCGACAAGACCGATGCGAATTGAGTTCCCCTTAACCTCAGGTCATCTTCGAAGCCGCGCAACCGAGCGGCGCTGGAGGGACGTGAGTAAATAATGTACTATCCTGTTCGACAAAATACATACGCTGCGCTGATGCGATCAATATCTAAAGAAAATAACTCAGTCTCGTAGGTAAATTTTGGCACTGCATGAGAGCCTGACAGTTGACGATTTGCATGAAGAACAGCATTGACATTCGAATGTCCAATTTCCTGAGTAACCGCTTCTCCACATTTTCTCTGCTCTCAGGTACTGAAAATTGAGACTGCGATTCGAATACATCGTGATGGGGTGCTGTGAAGAGAGTAAGCATCAGAGAGTATCAACAAAGCGACAGATACATACAAGGCGATCGAGATCTAAGTAGGGGATGTTCTTCTGCCAGTGACATACTCACACGAGCGATTAAGCTTCAAGTTTTGTACGAGATTGGTGAAGATGAGAGTACGGTGTTGTAACAGCTTAGGACAAGGTGCTGGCACCAGTTTTATCCAATCAGCAGGTCCCTGAGACCAGATACCGCTTAGAGGTGTACCCAGTCAGTGAGCTGTGATCATTCCGAAGGATACCTTCGTTGTTTTAAAATTACCTACTAGTATAGTCGGCGGTCAGGTGCAGGTTTTCAAATTCTGGGTTCACGACTCCGATCGTCTTGGAGTGTAAGATTACACGCACTGCCCTCAGAATATTGTTGTATGTATTCGCCGCCGCCTTGATGCACTGGATGTTAGAGCGAGCCAGTGGATGTATGGAGTAAATTCGAGATCATATGATGCCGTGTGCACTTAGCGCGGGAAAGAACATAATGAGCTCTCTGGGCACCGATGCCGTGGCCAGCTTATATTATCCGAGCTCATCCCCAAGTCTGGAGCAATGCCGGACCAGCCCTCCGCAACTCGCTCGTCTCGCTCTTCGGCTCGCTTTTGTCCATATTCCCGCCCTTCTTCCCAGCTGTCTGTCCGTCCTTCCGGGCACCCTCCAGGGACTTACCTCTCGCCTGCATCAGCTGGTCATGTCTGGCATGCATCAGATTCAGGCGCATCTTCAATCCCACTGCTAGCTCTGCGACCCCTTACCCTTCATTGGATCCACTCTCTGCGACCAGACCTGTTGCCAACGCACAACCCTCTACCGACCAGTGCAGTGCATTGTATGACTGCAGGACACCTCTTCCTAGTCAGCGTACCCTGGGTCCTCATGATCCTACAAATGTTCTGTATCCTGATTCTAGAAGGGCCAACCACCCCCAATCGAATGTTGAATCCGTTTACAGAGGGCAATCTGTCACTTCCCATCAGCCGGAAGACCTGATTTATCCCAACCATTTGGTTCATCAACGCTCGGAACGACTTACTTCAGGATCAGCATCGAACCAAATTACTCAACAGAGACCAACTGTGAGCTCCACCTCAGACTTTTTCATTCGGTCTAGACATTCAAGTTCATTGAGCAGTATTCTGGCGACGGTATATTCAGTGGATCGCAAAATTTCTCTGTAACGGACAGTACATTTATCAGCAACAGCTCTACCTCGGACAATTGTAAGAAATGTATCTATCGTGGGTCTATTGTGCCGCTGCTTATAGACATCTCTGCTAGTCATGAAGGACTTTCTGCGGTATACAATAATCGGAGCAGAGTACGACTCTTCCGACCGTGATCCGCCTCCGCGGTGTCACCCGGGGACTCGACTCTCGATCATAGAACGATGCAAGGTCTTCATCCTCCAGCGTATTGATGCTGAAAAGATGCGTTGGATCGTTGGCCCAGCTGGAGTCGGCAAATCGGCGATTATGCAGATTGTTGCTGAGGAAACACCTGCTGATGCGTCAGTCTTTTATTCGGTAAATGGGCGCCGAGATGGAACAAAAACCTTCATGACTATCGCCTATCAGCTTGCCGCAAAATACGAGCCCTATCGTCAATTTATCATGAAAGAGGTCAACCGAGATCCGACTCTCCTTCGCAAAACGCTATCGGTCCAGTTCCGAAAGTTCATTATAGACCCATTCATTCATCAGCATCTGTTTAACCCCTCGGATCGAATTGTTGTTATCATTGATGGTCTCGACGAGTGTGACGAGCCTTTCACACAACGAGAGCTTCTTGAGCTCATCTCTGATTTTTGTCTCTTGTACCCCACCTCTCCCATTGTCTGGTTTATTGCTAGTCGACCAGAGCCCCACATCACTTCGTTTTTCGACGATGCCAGGATTGCACCTGCATACACCAAGGAGGAAATCTTGATAGATTCCACCGAAGCTTGCGAAGTCGTTCAACGGTACCTTCGTGATGAGCTGGGCAAGATTACACGTGCATATCCTTCTCTCAAACGCAAGCACGAATGGCCCTCCAATCTGGAATTCACCAAAGTCGCTTCAGCCGCAGGTGGACTATTTGCCTACGCTTCAACGGTGGTCCGATATATCGGTGACCCTCATTATGGGGACCCGGTCTCTCAGCTCGGCGATGTACTCGTAGTTATCAACACGGGTCCAAAAGATGACACGCTGAGAAGGAACCCGTTGGCTCTTCTTGATGCATTGTATGCTAGGATCATGTCAAAGATTCCTGAGGGCGTTATGATTAACACTCGAAGGCTACTACTCGTCCATTCGAACTATGAAACTTGGTCTCAGGATGGCTTCCGTTTGCAATGTAACAGAATTGGATTGTCCGAAGATGCAGCATATGGCGCCCTTCGCCATCTACATGCTGTCGTGAAGGTCCCTCTACCCGACGAGGCTGATGACAAGAACCTCACGTATTTCCACAAATCGTTTGGCGACTTCTTACTCGACTTCAAACGATCCCAGTTTTCTCGTAACATTCGGAGTGAAGTTGAGCTAATCCAGGCTCAATGTTCACTACGAATTGTTGAGCAGGCTCCTGATAACTTTCAGAGTACGGCCCCTAACGAAAATGTTAGGTGCGGCTCCTATGGTTATCTGAGAGCCGGCCCTGGGTTCTACGACAACATCTCACTATCGTGGTCTGATGATGAACGATTTCAAATTAGCGATCATGACCTGAAATACCACTTGTACACCATTTCGATGGATGATCTGTGCCGCAATTTTCATATGCACAGTGACTCCTTTGCTACTCTATCTTGCTTTCATGCGTTAACGAAGCGTTTTGTTACCCTCAATCATTACTACCCTGTTCGTTTTGTAAGAGACTGTATATTTGTGAGTATCTCCGGGATTTGTCCTGCCTACTGTGCTGAAACTGCTTTTTAGGACAGGTTTCGTTCGGAACTTGCGGAACTTGGACAATTGAAGCAAGTACCACTTCGGGCGTTAGATTTTGCGGCAATATGTGGATGGTTCCAACTTCAATTTATGAGCCCTGTTGGAACAGATGTTGATTGTTCTGATCCTTGGGAGCGGACTTGTAAAGTGAGTTTTCGGGTTAAAACACTGAGTTCATTGAAACTTAGCCTATAAAGCATTTCAAGGTCGATATGGAGGACACTGACGGTCTACAGCGAAGGCGGGGCTGGACAACTGCTTTTGAACGATCACTGGGTAGTCCTGAAGACACTGTAACGTACACTGACATTTCTCGGTTTAATGTCAAAGTAGGTAAGGGGTATCACTGGAAAGCTGTTACTGGAGGCCTTTATCAGTGCATCCACTGCTTACAACGGTTTGCTCGTTATTTGATTGAGAACCCGGATCGGCTTGCTACTGTTTTTGTTGACTCGACTGAGATGTGTTATGTGGAATTGACGTTTGTTGATCCTGGTGATGGTGTATCGGAGTGGAGATACCGGTTTTTTCATTCTGGTTTCCCGTTGGGTACTTGATGTGTAGTACAGTTGAGATTTTGAGTATTGGAGTATCAAAATTCTTTTGGTGCTGATACCTGGTTTTGGATCCTCAACGGCATTCCTACTCGTTTGGAATTGCCATTTGTTGACCCGGAGGGTGGTTCACTTTTATCACTCCGTAATAATACGTAGGGTAATTCATAGTAGGAATACTCCCGTTCAAGGGATTAATCTTTAGATCTTCTCTGTCATAATTATCACGTATTATTTTTTTTTGACTTCTATGAGCGACGGTTCATGCCGCTCGGTACATTTGACCCTCAAAGACTCGACACACAAACTATGACGTATTTAGTATTATTTAAGGCGTTTTCGCGGGATCTAGTCCTCATAATGGCGAATTTGGTTTAGGTGGTTATGTATTTCAAATGATATGCCGTGGATTGGGTATGGGGACTGAGACGTTGGCAGGGAGATTGGTTGATTCGTGACGGAATAAGGTAAAATGGCTTTGTTACTTTAATGGTAAGATATCCAGGTTACAGCGCGGCAGTCAACACGGCCTCCCAGGAGGAAGTTGGAGAGTGGAATACCCGGGCTTGTGTATCCGTTCATCCCGAACCTTATCAGCTGGCCAGGATGAAATCGGACGTGTGTAATGGTAGATTGAGAAATGGCAGATACCGCCTGAATAGACTGGAGAACAGCGAGTGCTTTGTTGGGGGGGTGTCCCATGCTGGTATATCGTCACTCGTGAACCCTGGATGAGCCGCGGATGATCCTTGTGCAAGTCATCGGGTCAAATCAATGTTCCAAACAGGGGAATGCCGATGGCTATGAATGCTTACATATCGGCGTGAGAAAAGAGAAAGTCAGAGTAGAAACAGGAACGGATAGAAGTGCGGTGTGAAAGGCATCTGGGCTCCGTTTGTGTGAACCCGGGCGGCCAAGGTTTCTTTTGGGCGTTTGGAATCGGCAGCGAGATGCCGTGAGGCGGGGAGATAGATCGCCGTTTTGGGCAGGCGCGCGGCGGTGGGTCGAGGGTTCTGGGGTGGGTGGGGCAGCCAACATGACGGCAGGGGGCGCGGTTGGCAGGCAGGAAATCGACAGTATGGGGATGCGGGGAAGCGATTTGGATCAGGACGATCAGGCTTAACCCCGTTGGATATACATAGGACGGGTGATGTCATGCGGGCATCAAACGGTCTCTCAGACTGGATCAGGCCGGAGAATCAAACCTTGTTTTCGACATTCCGGGCAGACGAGCTGGCAAAGGGCCGGGGGCGCTATTCTGCGCGCTGGCGAGGCAGATTGGCGGGCGATGCGGCCTGGAGATGGGCGCTGGGCCCCGGGAGCGTGCTGTATGTAAGACCGATAAGGCATTGTTCTGTGGGGGCATTGTCCACAGAATTCCCACTTGGACCCTGACACAAGCTCGCCTCGTTGCGCGCGCCGCTTATAATGCCAATCCACTCCCCCATCTCCCATTCCCCTTCTCTCCCCCCACCACATGCCCCCCAGCCTCTATGATCTCCACCGCGCCGCGCTGGACGGCGACGATGACGCCGTCGCCCATGCCCTCGAAACTGGCGCCGACATCAACGCTCTCGATGACCAAGGCCGCACCCCCGTCATGTGTGCCGTCGCTGGCGACCGGTACGCCGTATATGCCCTTGTCGTTCGCGATCCCCACTCATCCGTGCCCCATCGTGCCTGTCAGGTGGCAGGACATCGACGCGTCCGACGCGTCCTTCATGACACCCAAACGTCTCAATGCCATTCGCCTCATGCTCCGCCAACCCCAGATATCCCTCTACTGCCTGAACGCGCCCCATACTGCCACCAATGGCGTTATCCCCTTGAGCATGGCCGCATGGCTCAACTTTCCCAACCTCGTGCAGCTTCTTCTCGAAGAAAGTGCAGATGCTGTTGCTGTAGATGGCCTCGATGCTCATGGTGCCACAGCCCTCATGTGTAAGTACTTCGGCCATCACTATCTACTTTTCATTTCCTGCGTGGGTGCCTGAATTTCCATCGATTTTATAATGAAATCCCTTACCATGGTTATTTTCGGCTAATTTTCTGGAATTCCTAGATGCGGCGCGTGATAACAACCTAGCTGTCGTTCAATGTCTCGTATGTCCTGACGTTCTGCGCTCCCTTCATTCGCCCCTGACCGCTCACACAGCTCTCTCATGGCGCACGACCCGATCTCAGAGATTGCAACTTCCGCTCCTCCATCCAATACGCGATCACCCATCCACAAATTCTCTGGCTCTGTGAGAGCGTACTCAGGCGCCACCGTTGGCGTGAGAGCCAAGTAGGGGTTTCTATTTGACCCTTGGAAGCTCTTACTGAATATCGATTCTAGTCTGCGATCAATGTCAAACTATCCGTTAGCGTGGGTGACGAAGCTTCAATAGAACAACTTCTCTCCCTTGCCCGTTGTGCCCTTCCTTCAATACACCAATCCTCTTCTGGTATCCTCAATGAACCTCCTCCCCAGCCTGTTTTTGCTCCTGCCCCGCTTCTACGGTCAATCAAAACTCTCGTGTCGACGTTGTCCAATCCTCCTGATGTCGCGTTTCTTCAATCTATTCTATTTTCTCCGGCACTCCCCACGAATTCTAGGCCTTCACTCTATCCCCTTTCTGTTCCTACACTTGTCAACCGACCCGATGAACGAGGATGGAGTGTAATCCATCATGCATGTTCATTCACCTTCCCTTCGTCCCCTTCAAAACCGTCTTCCCCATCCGGCAGAATGCCCGAAATTCAAATCTTGGACATGCTGTATCTCGCCGGCGCCGATATCTCTCTTTTTACAGTAGAGGAGCACTATACCCCTCTTCATATTCTTGCCAAAACTTCTACGGCTCTGCCGACAACGATGACAACGGTTGTAAAAGAACTGATCCGGGATTTTGTCACGCATCTTGTACGTGACCTCGAGGCACCTTTAGGTGCTCGGGATAAAAATGATGAGACTTGTTTACATTTGGCTGCCGAATACGGTGCAAACAAGGTTGTGTTGGATATTCTCCTAGATCTGGATAGGGTGATCCACGACGGTCGGGTATCCATGATGAAAAATTCTCGAGGATATACCCCAGCTGAGCTGGTGACCAGCGATGAATTAAAGGGGTCTTTCGTGGCGATGAAAGGAAAGATGGAAATGGCTACTATACGCAGGGGCTCAGCCGCCTCTGCTTCCTCCGCTCTTTCGGGTAACACCGTTCGTGGATCAGAAAAACATGTTTCACTAACAGCTATCGCTGCCGATGAATTAGGCACTACGGAATTATCGTCCTTGGCGTTGAACCCTATAGAAGAGTCATCGTCTGATTCTTCGGAGATTGACCCAGAACAAAAAGCGGCAGCGTTACTGTCGCATATGCGCACTAATGCGCCGACGCAGTACACTCTTGATCAAATGGATAGTCTTGTCGGTGTTCTCGTCAAGTACTTCCGGTCTAAAATTGAGGATGCGAGGAAGGAGGTGGATGCTGCCAAGGGGAGAAGAGAGACTGTGAAAGCTAATACGCTTAAGCTTGGCACTGCATTATGCTCTCAGGGGCGGGATAGTGGTTGTCGTCGAAGTGCGGATGAGGAAGGAGACCAGACAGTTAAAGGAAGGAAAGGAAAGGCTAGGGAGTCGCAAGATTCTCAAATGACGCGGGTTAGCACTGGTTCGAGGGACGATGCGAATATGCCTGTGTACAAGAATGTTGCCACTCAGACGGCTATGGGGATTGGTAAAAATGAATTTGGGACGGTTAGAGGACAAGGATGGACGGAGTGGCTGGAAGGATTGATTCATGTTGAAGAAGGAACGATGAAAAGGAAGAAGGAGAAGAAGCATAAAGTCAGACTTGAAGACCATTGGGTTGACCTTGGGGAGTTTGGGAGTGTTGAGAAGCTAAGATCTGGGGAGAAGGAAAAGGAAAGGGGGGAGAAGGGAGCCGTGTTGGGGACGCATAGAATTAAAAACTGGTTGAAGAAAATGGTTGCGAACGACCACCCAGTTTTTCCATCGAAGACTAAATCGAGGTCGAATGAGAAGCTCTCGTCTACCTTACTCTTATACGATATCCAAGATCCTGCGTTATGTCCTGTAGGCCGTGAAGTCAAGATACCACATTCTTCTACGTTCTCCCGCAGTTCACTCGCACTGGCTCAGCATGATGATAATGCATTACTGGCCTTTGAATTGCAGCAACGATCTTCGAGTTGTTTAGCGGATCTGGCTGAAAAAGAAGGTGAATGGGTGATTGGAATGGCGTTGAGGACTGCCCCTTATGTTTTGAGTTATGCGAGGAGGGATTTGAAAAGGATTGAGGCGGGTTTGATGAACGCGGAGGAATATTTAAAGAACGCCGAAGCTAGCGTCGAGAGAGTGGGGAGAGTGTTGAAGAGGGCGTTGAAGGTGTGTATCATTGTTGACTTGTTGAGTGAAATCTTTGCTGATTGGATGGTTATTTTGTATAGAAACGTCGCGCAATGATGGACGAAGTTGGGCAGTCCCGGACAACGACGCCTACACCCTTCAACATGAGGAAGACTTGTCATATCGCAGAGAGTACCACTTCTTTATCCGAAAGCCCGACTCCTTCCCCTACATCTACAGGATCACATGGATTATTAGGCTACGGTCTTACTCTCTCTGTTCGCCCGAGTTGCGCATCCATCTCGTCTACGGCATCTGATCGCTCCGCTCTGTCAACTGCGACTGCGACGAACTCGGCTCATACGAGGACAGCTACTAGTGCTACTAGTGGTAGTTTGCATGGAGAGAGCTGTGATGATGATGAAACGAGAACGATGAGGAGACTGTTGTTGAGGAGGATTGAAGCGCAGTTGAGAGCTGCGTATGATGAAGTTGACAGTGCTGTGAAGTGGATCTCGATTGTACAGGATGTGGTTGGGGGTGTTAAGCGGAAGACGTATTTGTAAGAAGAAGATTTGGCGATGGATGACGAACGTTATGACTGTCACGACTATCACGCGAAACGGAATAATTTGGCTGTATATGAAAACGGAGAAGCAGCGCCAAAGCGATCGAAATGACTTACCGCCCGGCTTTTGGATCTTTATTTTTGGATCCTCTGGTTTTGCGTGCGGTATTTCGGCTTCTCATCATTCACTCTTTTCTTCTGTAAATTATTATATCTATGCGTGTAATATTTTTCTCTTGCACGTCCATACTTGTTTGATCACTTAGTGTCCTGTTTGATTGTTTTCTGATGTTTTTTTTATGTCTTCACTTTCTTTATGCCATTCTGCACATCACATTTGCATCCACACACCGAAATCATCATTTGCATCTTTTATTCTTGTCTTTTTTTTTGCTCATGAAACGCATTTACTGACTCGGACAGATCAGATTCATATATTCATTGTTTTGTTGTAGCCTCGAGTCTTTCCAAGAACTTTTTTTTCTTCTTTTGTTTTTGTTTTTGTTTTTTTACCTTACTGTGTTTTGCTGACTTTTTGTTGCTAGTGTAGTATTGGTTTTTTGTTGTTAAGACGTTGAAGATGAAAATACTTGTTTTGTAGTTTTGGCGTATC
Organism: Agaricus blazei; assembly: GCA_029719445.1. Classification (NCBI taxonomy): domain Eukaryota; kingdom Fungi; phylum Basidiomycota; class Agaricomycetes; order Agaricales; family Agaricaceae; genus Agaricus; species Agaricus blazei. The sequence continues at coordinate 537,491 of SSNC01000011.1, forward strand.
AGGTTAAGGTTTGAAGTAGATTGACTTGTACTACTTCAGCTATCAAGTACAATATATTCCTGAGTCCCTGATTACCAGATAGTTCCTGGTCTTCAACAGGATCCACTAGTTGTATCTGGCAGGTGGCCCATCTCCCGCAGCACGAAATTTCGTTCCAGTTATAGAATACGTGGCGGACAACAAAGGGTAAAGGTTTGAAGAACGTTGGGCCGAAGTAATACAGTGGTAACCTGTTCGAAAGCACTTTTCGGCATTTGGCGTCTGGTAAACTCCAAGTAGTTGTGGAGCCTACTATATCTTGTGTGTGTATTAGTCAATGGTCAATCATCGTAAGATCTTCAGCTATGTCTATTTTAGCGTGGCGGCTATAAGACGGCATGGCGGTGCAAGTAGGCCACCACGGCTCGTAGCCTGCTCAACACCACTTACATCGCCATTCATTTTTACGCCTGCCACCACCCATTACTAGTACTTATGGAAAAGCTGAGTCTTCCTACACGATGCGACTGTCTACAAGGATCGAAGACTACTGACGTACCACCAAGCGTTGCTCACGTCGACGAGCAGGTTTCCCAGATCGATCACCATATACGCGAATTGTTTGAACTACGAAGCACTTTTCTTAGTTGTTCAAATCAGCTCCGATCACCATTCTACGTTATACCGCCCGAGATTATGTCACACATTTTTCAAGAAGTGGTTCGAGTCAGACCGGATCGCTCCTTCGGCTTGCATATGCGCCATAGTTTCGCCGATCCTCAGCAAGCTTTTGTTCTGAGCTCTGTTTCCAGATGTTTCCGCCAGGTTGCGCTGGGTACACCAGAGCTGTGGAATAAGCTTGAATTCGAACTCTACTCTATTGAACGGGCGATCAACGGCTATGCGCCTCTGCTTCAGCATTGCGTTTCACACATATCCAATCTCTATCTCGGCATTAAACTACATTACGAGTTGGGTGCCTCCAAGGATGATGATCGCTTGATGACGCAAGTGATTTTATCCCCTGACATTACCCCCAAAGTCAACCATCTAGTGCTTCATAGTGCGTCTGACTGGATATTGTCAACCTTACATTCCCTCCCTGTTCTTGACACGTTGGAAATCAACGAAATTCTTGGCGCTGTTGACATGGATTTAGAGGCTCTCCCCTCTCTCGAGTTTCCCTTAGTCACCCTCGCCTCGAATCAATCGCCCTTCCTCCGTCTATCGAGGTCTTGGAGCTGAATATTGTATCCGGGAACATTGTCATTACCACCCTCCAAAAACAGTGTCCAAACTTCGTTCTGTGTTCGTCCGTCTGCGAACAAGAGGTTGAACTACGACGCTGCTCCACATTGAGACACCCCCTTACTCTCCATCATCTCAAACAGCTGACTTGGTTCAGTAACGGGGACCTACAAACAATCCGAAACTTACGACTGCCGTCTTTGGAACGTCTGCAATTGCGATCCTTGCATAGGTCTTGGGGTATCGATATGGCAATCGTTTCACTCTGTCGAGAAGCGTCAACTTCTCTTATATCACTTGATCTCGGGGGCTCTACAGACTTCGGAGATGACGGTCTGTGGCAAATATGCAGGCTGAGATTTCCCCGCCTCAAAGAGTTAAAGTTTATTTTCTGGGACAATAGGCCCTTATTCGATGTCATCGAGACACTTTTATCCCAGGCAGAGGACGAAAACCATACTTCGAAGGTCAAATATATGCCAAATCTCAGATCTCTGCATCTTCGACTCTTTTACTTTTCAACTGATCCACCAAAACGTTTGCCTCACTTACTCATCGAATTGCTGAAGCAAAAGAGATACGGAGAAACCTCACATTTCCATCTCGATTTTGATGTTAGGCCAAGGAGTAGTAGTTCGAAAGAAGAACTCTGGTCGCCGGAATTGCAGGAGGAGTTGAAATTGACCATTTACGGTCGTGATTTGAAGTTGACGAGAAACGGCCGCAGGATAGAGTGGTTGCAGTAATCATGTAAGCATGTAATGTGAAGTTTGGTTTGTAGTAACTGTTTCACCGCTTGAATTGACTCTGGGTTTGGGTCACTAACTAACGAATCCTATATCTCAGCAAAGGAACCCGGTCAACCACTGGCCGTCGTTGTGCAGCTGTCTTGTGCGTATACCGGCAGTGATCGAACATTGTAAGACATAGTTATGTCTATTTTAGGTGTAGCGGCCATATCGCAGATTACCGCATAGTGGTGTAATCAGGCGCCACAGGTGCCCTCACTAGACTTTACTGCCACGCAATTTTTTCGCCCGCCACTACCCTTTGCTAAAACCCTATGGAAAAAACCAGGTTTCCTACTCAATGCGACTATCTTCAAAGATGCAAAACCACACCGCTGGCCAGATTGGCAAACGTCGCTCATGTCGACGAGCAGGTTTCCCAGATCGACCCCCATATTCATGAATTGTTTGAACTGCGAAGTGCTCTTCTTCATCGTTCAAACCAACTCAGATCGCCATTCTACGTTATTCCACCCGAGATCATGACGCACATTATTCGACAAGTCGTGTCGGGTTGCTCCTTTGACTTGCATGCGCACGAACGTTTCCCCGGTCTTCGCCAAGCTTTCGTTCTGAGCTCTGTTTCCAGATGTTTCCGCCAGGTTGCGCTGGGTACACCAGAGCTGTGGAATAGGCTGGAATTGATAATCTCTTCTAAAGAACGGGTTCTTAACGTCTTTGTGCCTCTCCTACAGCATTGCGTTTCACACATATCCAATCTCCATCTCGGCATCAAACTACGTTTTGTTCCCTACTTACGTGACGAAGATGTTCGCTTGATGACGCAAACAATCTTCTCTCCTAGCATAACGCCAAAAGTCAACCATCTAGTGCTCCATAGCGTGTCTGACTGGATATTGCCAACTTTACGTTCCCTCCCTGTTCTTGACACGTTGGCAATCAATGAGAGTTTCGGAGGTGTTGACCTGAACTTAGAGGCACTCCCCCTCTCTCGAGTTTCTCTTAGCCACCCTCGCCTTAAATCAATCACCCTCCCTCCGTCTATCGAGGTCTTGGACCTGAATGTTGTATCAGGCGGAATTGACATCTACACCCTTCAAAAACAGTGTCCAAACCTCGTTGAATGTTCGTCTGCCCACGAACAAAAGGTTGAACTACGACGCTGCTCCACATCTAGACACCTCCTTACTCTCCACCATCTCAAACAGCTGACTTGGTTCAGTAATGGAAACCTACAAACACTCCGAAACTTACGACTGCCGTCTTTGGAACATCTGCAGTTGCGACCCCTCCAAAAATCTCCGGATACTGATATGACAATCATTTCACTCTGTCAAGAAGTATCAACTTCTCTCATATCACTCGATCTCGGAGGCTCTACAGACTTCGGATATGACGGTCTGTGGCGAATATGCGGGCAGGAATTCCCTCGCCTCCAAGACTTAAAGTTCAGTTGCTGGGACAATCAATTATTTTTCGATTTCATCCGGGCATTATTATCCCAAGCAGAGAACGAAAACAATAATCCGGAAGTCAAATATATGCCCAGTCTCAGATACCTGCATCTTCGACTCTTTTACTCGTCGGATGATCCACCCGAACGTTTGCCTCACTTATTCCTCGAATTGCTGAAGCAAAAGAGATACGGGGAAGCCTCACATTTCCATCTCGAATTTGATGTTAAACCGACGGGTAGTTTGAAAGGAGAACTCTGGTCGCCGGATTTGCAGGAGGAGTTGAAATCGACCATTCATGGTCGCGATTTGAAGTTGACGAAGAACGGCCGCAGGATAGAGTGGCTGCAGTAATCATGTAAGGCGCTCGCGGCATGTGTAAGGAGATTCGACTACCTCCTTTACAAGTCAGAATCTAGAAGGGGCTAGAATGTGGAGTAGAGAGAGAGTAACAAGGATGGGTATCGTGACAGGCAGAGGAAGTAGGAACAGGACAGTAATGAGATAAACATAACAGGTAGATAAGCAAAATCTGGCACAATAAGAGAAGTAGGTAATGTACTGATATAAGGCAGAGGATGTCTCGTAGATAGTGTCTCCCCTTTTTCTCATCTTTTTCTCTCTTCCAGAATATACCTCTGTAGCTGTTCATGTTCATGTGCTTTAAGTGTGGTTGCTCATAGTTGGTGACTTTCACTTTTTTTTGAACAGCTTACTTGGAGGCTAATTTTTCCTAGAGTGGGAACAGAACTTTTTGCTCTACTCATTTTTTGTCCTCTGCATTTGTGTGGCTCCTGTTAAGACTGTTGAAATATGATTTCGGGACGTCTAGAAGTCCTGAAATCATACACCTGGACTCATTAATTAACCCAAGTATGTACACTATGGATGACGGAATGTTCAAGAAACATTTCCTGAGTCCATTGGACCTTTGTGTCCAATGACACTTCATACATTATCTATGTATCAACATGCGGGCACTTAAATTGTTTCAGTCTATGCACAAATCTACCTAGTTCCACATCCAAATATGTATTATGATTATAGGATCCACCATGTATATAAGGACAAGTGTATGTACATTTTATCTAGAGGAAAAACAACTAGCTTTTCATCTAACTCACCCTCATCTCTCTATTCTCTGGAGGCCTTATTGTATCTCACTACCACAAGTCTATTCAGGTGGGTTGAGTCATACTCCGTGCCTCTGTGAGGTGCCTGCTGCCGTTTCAACAAAGACTACAACTGCAGAGATGGAACTAGATGGTTCTGATTAAGGATGGGTGTAGGCCTCAGTGATATGAAGGTGCACTGTGGCCCCCAGTGGGTTTTGGATGCCCAAAGAGCAAAAGTGGATAGGAATGTGAGGGCAGAAAGCTTTAGCAGAATGATAGGAATTGAGAGAGGATAAATCTAAGTCAATTTCAGACTAAAGGAATAGTTACAGGAATCGGGAACTTATATACAAATGGATAATAGAATAGGGAATTGGAATAAGAAAATAGGTATTGCACCACATTAGGGTCAAGTACTGATCCAGTCACTATCACATTGGCCATTAGAAAGTTATGGCCCATGTTGCATTGGTCATATAGTGACTGTGGGAGCACAATTGTAGTCCCAGAAAGGAACTACAGCATAACTGGCCAACCACTACTGGTTCCAGGAAGCAGACTTACCAATTAGAGGTGTTATGACCTTATAGCAATTAGCTCAGGTTGCAACTTAAGGCAAAGACTTGAGAGCGATAAGGGAATATAGCGAGTTGGTAAAGCATGAGGAAATACAGAGTATAACTACACTACTTATAGAAGAGTCAACTACATAATAATAGAAGAAAGCAAAGATCGGGCTGAGTAAGTATACCTGAGGTGTCTGACTAATGATGGGAAACTGCTGAGTAAACATGTGAGCCAAAGTAGACAAAAGGAGAAGTAGCATATGGTCCTGGGTCAGGGGACGCTAATGGATATAGATCATAACATCACCCTCCATTCAGGCTTCAGATCCCAATCGAAGCTTTGGTTAGATATGGGCAAAGAGGTTGTTCAAGAGCTTCCTTTTTCTGTTGGCAATAGTCCACTGGTCATTATGTTCATTGAGGCCAATGAAGTGTGGAGCGTTATCTCATCTGGCAGTGATGATGCAAGTAGGGCATCCTTTGAAGACTTCATCTTTTCCTTTTCTTTTAAGTATGACTGAGAGGATGAGATTCCAATAAGCATCACATGCACAGGGTTCGTGATTTAATCCGTTGTTAAATGTGAAGGTGTAGGTTGGCAGGCATTTGAATTTGGTGGGCAAGGAGAAGGTGGGGAGACTGATCAAGTAACAAATTAGGTGGTCAGCTTCTTTGGCAAGTTTGGGAGAGTGGAAATTAGAGAGGGTGATGCCCAGGGGAGGTCTGTTTTCTTTGTCAGAGTCATCATCCATGGGGATATCCTGTTTCATGATGGGCAAAGGGGTGGGGTCTGGTATTGGGGTGGGTCTTTCATCAGGAGTAGGGGTGTTGGGTCTGGTTGGGGGTTGGAGGTGATAGGGTTTACAGATTGTGTTGGCTGCTGCAATTTTGTTGGGTTCTCCCAGTTTGTCCAAGGTGTCAAGCATTCTGATGGAGTTGCAGGTGATGGAGTGGGTGTTGGTGTTGAATTCAATGTGGGTAGCAGTGATTTTGGTGATGTCAGAGAGTATCTTGTTGAAATGAGTTCTGATGATTCCTTCATCTCCTCTGCAGAGCCCCAAGGGGGCGATGACTCCATTGGCAATGTTCTGTGCATTGATGCTTATTTGTACAAGGATGGCACTGATTTCTCTGAGTTGTGCCATGGCGTGAAGGATCCTGAGGAAGTAGTGGCATCTGGCTATAGTTGAGTGTTGGCGTTGGATGTAGTCAATGTGAATGGAGTTGTTGATGGGTATAGTGATGGTGGCAGTCATGGGGTTGGTGCTGGGATTCAATTTGATGAGTAAGTTGAGTAGAGGGGCATACTTGGCTGTTAGCAAAATGTTGGGCAAAAAGTTTGATGAGGCAAGACAGAGAAACAATTGGATTTTTATACAGGTTTTCTCCTCTTGATTAAGCAATTACTACTGTTGCTGGTTGTTGTTGTCTTCTTCAGCCTGTGCTCTGTTATTGGCCCATCCATTTTCCCATGTCCTGTTATTGTTCCATCCGTTTGATCTGATCTCCTCGGTGAGATCCATTAACTCTGTTTCCATCTCTGCTAATCGTCTCTTCAGCTTTCTTATCAACTTCAACTCCTGTCCCATGACCTTTACCATGTGCTCCCTTTCTTCTGTGCTCAGCCTGTTGACTCCTTTGGGTAGATTGTAGATGAGGGGGAGGTAGGTGTTTGTGTGGTGATTGTTGACATCCACTAGTGCTCCAATTAATCTTATGAGCTCTCTTTTGGCAGAGCTGCAAAAGGAGTCCGTGATTAGGCTGTTAAAGCCTTGGTTGGTGGTGCTGGAGTTGGCAGTGTTGGCATTATTTTGGGTGCTCATGATGTCTTCTTTGAACCAATAGATGATGCTATACCAATTGTTGGGATGCAGTGTTCCTTTTATGTCAGAGAAGGTTGTTGTGCTTGGTATACCCAAATAGGAGGTCTTGTGCATTCTCAAGGTTGGTTGCAGATTGCCAAGTGTCCTTGGAGTTGTTGTATCCTTTCCAGTGTACCAGGTATTGAGTTCCTTGGCCTTTCCTTCTATGTCCATGGATCTCTTCCACTTCATATTCTTCTTTGTTATTGATAATATCTGGGGGGGGGGGTGGAGGTGGAGTTTTCTGACAGTTGAACTCAGGTTCATTGAATTTGGTGAGGAGTGAGGAATGGAAGACATCATGAATGGCCCAGGTTTCAGGTAATTTTAGATAGAAGGATGTTTCTCTGATTGGTTCCAGAATTTCAAAAGGTCTATATTACTTATGGTCCATTTTTACCAAAAGGCAGTTTGATCATAAGTTTGTGGCTTCTAGGAAGACAAGATCTCCTTTGGACAGGGGGTATTTTTGTTATTTCAGGGTTCCTTGTTTGATCATGGTGGAGTTATATTCTTCTAGTGCAGCTTTCACTTTGTTTTGGGTTTTGGCAAGTTCTGTGGTGAATTCAGTGGTAAGGGGATTTATTGAGTCTGTTGATAGGTTTCCTTTCCAGGGGTGAATACCATAAGTAAGGAAGAAGGGGGTTTGTTTGGTTGCAGCATGTGTTTTGTCATTGTATGGGAATTTGGCTGTGGGTAACCATCTTGCCCAGTCATTTTGCTTGTAGTTGACAAAGTTTTGCAAATATCCTTCTACTTCTTGGTTGATTTGTTCAGTTTGGCTGTCAGTCTGAGGGTGGTAGGTGGTGGATAGGTTCCTTTTGATTCCAAGGGTGGAGCAGAGTTCCTTCATGAATTTAGAAGTGAATTGGGGGCCTTAATCGCTGATAATTTGTTTCAGAATCCCGTGTATTCACCAAATGTCTTTCTTGTAAATTTTGGCTAATTGTCTTGATGTGAGAGAAGTTTCAGTGGGGATGAGGTGGATCATTTTTGAGAATTGGTCCACAATAACTAGTATGGCGTCATGGTCCTTGGATTTAGGCAGGGGTATGATCATGTCAATGGAAATTTCTTGCCATGGGGCTTTAGGGATTGGTAATGGGTTAAGGGGAACATGGCCGGGTTGTCAATTGATCTTGTTTTTCTGGCATTTGGTGCATCCTTTGATGAATTTCTTAATGTCCATTTTGATGGTGGGCCACCAGAAGGTCCTTTTGACAAGGTTGAGCATTCAGTAAGTGCCAGGATGGCCTATGTCCAGTGGGTTGTGATAGTTGAGTAGGATAGATTCTTGGAGTCCTGGTTCATCTGGGATATAAATTTTTCTGTTTTGGTAAGTGATTCTGTTTTCTTCCCAGAGTAGATTGGGTTGTTTCTTCATTTCTTGAGTGACTTGAGGTTCTTTGCTGTGGGAGTTTTGGATTTGTTTCAATAGGTGGGAATCCATGGATATGCTGAAGTTTCAGTTGTGGAGTAGGGTTATTTTGAGTGCCATGGGAGTTTCAGATAGGGCTCTCAGGATTATGCGGTCTTTGAACATGTTGATTTTGGGGTTTTCTTCTTCAGGTTTGTGTTGGAAGAGTCGGGACAGGATGTCTGCTTTGATGTTGGTCTTTCCAGGTATGTGTCATAGTAGGTAGTCACACTCTTGAAGTAGGAGGTACCATCTGGCTTGTTGGGCATTTAGTTTTTGTATTTCTCTAAAGTATTTTAGGTTTTTGTGGTCAGTCCATATTTTGAATTGGTGTTTGGCATCCAGCAAGTAGTGTCTCCAGTTCTTGATGGCTTTGACAATTGTGAGGAGCTCTTTGTCATAGATTTCATAGTTCTTTTCAGTGTCAGTGAGGGCTTTAGACATGAATGCTACCAGATGCCATTTTCTCTTTTGTTCTTGTGAGAGTACTGCTCCGATTCTGACATTGGAGGCATTGGTCTCCAGCCAGAATTGTCCTTTGTTGTCTGGTAGGGCAAGTACCAGTTCATTGGTGATGGCAGTTTTGATTGCTTCAAAGGTGTTTTGTTTGTTCTCAGACCATTTCCATGGTTTGGGATCTTTACCCCCTTCAAGGCATTGAGTGGGGCAGTGATAGTGCTGAAGTCCTTGATGAAACACTGATAGAAATTGGCAAAACCCAGGAATTGTTCAATGTCCTTGATGCACATTGGAGTTTTCCAGTTTTGTACTGAATCTACTTTTTTGGGTTCCATGCTAGCTTGTCCATTGCCAATTATGGTACCCAGCATGGAAATTTTGGTTGCATTGAATTTGCATTTTGTCCATTTGAAGCACAGGTTATTTTCATCAGCAATTTTCAGGAAGCAGAGTGTTCGTTCTTCAAGTTCAGGTAAAGAGTCTGCAGGAATGGTGAAGTCATCAATGTAATTGACTAGAGAACTGTCTTGGATCATTTCTTGGCATATGGTTGTCATCCAATGTGAAAAGGTTGCTGGAGAGTTACACATTCCAAAGAACATCACTATGGGTTCAAAGAGTTCCCTATTAGTTAGTATAGCACCTTTCCATTTGTCTCCTTCCTTGATCTGAACATTGTTGTAACCCTAGATGATGTCCAGTTTATTAAAATATTTGGCATGTTTTAGTTTACCAATTACTTCATTGATGAGTGGGAGGGGGGTTTTATCCTTGATGGTGACATTGTTGAGTTTCTGGTAGTCTTGACACAGTCAGAGGGATCTGTCCTTTTTAGGTACAAAGAAGTATGGGGCAGCATAGGGGCTTTTGGAGGGTCCAATTTGTTCTGTAGCCAGATATTCATCCAGGAATTTGTTCAGTTTGATTTCTTCTTTTGGGGTCATTTCGTAGACTTTTGCTGAGATTTCTGTAGGGGTGTTTGGCAGGAGGTTCACTTTGTGGTCCCATTGGGTTTGTTTGGGGAGTTTGTTGAAATTTTTGTGATTGAACAGATGGGTGTAGGGGCACATGTTTTTTGGTAGATCTAGGGGATCTGTAGGGTTTGGTTCCTTTTCTTCTTCAAAGTTTTCCCAGCTGGTGTGCAGGCATTGTAGAGGCAGTAAATGGAATGTTAAAGGTATAGCTAGTTTATAAACCACACCACACTCCACTAACTAGTACTTGTAAATGCAAATTCATGGGAAAATATTCAAGAGAAAAGGTTATTTTGAAGTTAAAAGGTTAATAAAGAAGGAATTCCAAACCAAAGAATCCTCAAACTTGTTCTAGCTGCGAATGAGCCAAAGGGCTACGTGAACTTTGAACTCTAGCTACTGCATTGTGGCCAAGCTAAGTCCCACCAATGATGTTTAATGAAGAGCTGTGATGATATAACTTGCCAGTTAACCACCAACTCTGCAATTACAACTCAAGCTAGCACTGACTTACACCTCTGCTGGATATAAGTGTGCAATGATAGCCTAGCTAGTCTCTTAAACTATCATATCACTGGCAACTTAGTGAATTCTCTGAACAGGTAACGTCTACAACGTGAACTGCTGAACTAGTCTGAGTTTTCCTAGAAGCTCTCTTGCAAGATAGTTGTTATTCACTTATTAGATTGCTACTTTACAAATCATGATCCTCAAAGCTAGACATGGGCAGGAGATTGCTTGCCTTGCTTGACACTAGCTAGAGGGTTTTTATATTCACATTATGCATACAAATATTAAATTAGTTCTACTATTACTAAGGGTATCATATGGACTGGGCTAAGGGTACAGATAGATCCTATCTGCACCAATAATCATGGTTGGAGCAGGTGCTGTCTGACATCACTTAGCACCTTACCCCTTCCATCTAACAATGGTAGCTAGTCATCATTGTGCTACCCCTGGGCTCCACATGGGTACATTGTCAGGTTTCGGAATGTCAAGGGCTGCTTGGCTGAACATTCTACCCACTCAGATTCATTATCAATATGTGATGAGAATCCTAATTGGTGATATGTCTGGCTAGCTAGTAGGTCCACAATAATCTGATGGGATTGCAGCTCGCTAGTTTGCATGATAGCTGATCCCTGTCTGAGCCAATGTCTTCTGTGGATCAACTGCTTCGAAGGGTATATCTCTGGATGAGTGATCCATAGTTTTAGCTAAGCATAAATCGATGTTTTGTCTAGGTAGCTAGAGCATCACAGTTGTATTTTGGCCTAACTAGTTGTCACTACCTGATCTAATGCCTCTACTCAGATCATTCCTGGTAGCTAGTGACTATATTTGCCATACATGGTACAGTTTTCCCATATAAGAGTCAAGGCGGGTTTATTAGACTGTGAGATATACTATTGAGGTGGCAAGAGATGGTTAGATTCTAACCCTGCACCTTAGCTAGTGGGTGTTATACCCTTGTAAATACTAGCTAGTGCATTTTCTACATGTAAAATGGCATGGGCTGTATCAGTGTCACAGGTGTTTGGGTAGGGAGAAGTTTGCGTGTTGAATAGAGCATTTGGGTGGGCATCTTGAGAAAGTAACCATTCTCTTGTTCCAGTCAATTTCCAGGTTATGTTTGGTTAGCCAATCATGTCTGATGAAAATATCAGAGGAGTCCAATTCCGCTACTACCACATCTATTGATTCTTGGTGTCCTTCGATGTTTAAGTCTATATTTATGAATTTGGTAATAGGTTCCTTTCCACTAGGGGTTCCATCAGCATTGGTGATGAGAATAGGTTTGTTGAGTTTGTGAGTGGGGATGTGTTGCTTGCAAACTATTTGTTTATCTATGCATGTGTGTGTACATCCTGAGTCGAGGATGGTTTTGGCCTGGAACATTTGTCTATTTGGTTTGGTGATTTCTGGTTGGATGATTAACTCCTGCACTCCTAGTTGTTTGGAGGACATTTCTGAGGGCAAACATATCAATTCTTCATATGACTAGCTACATTGGTTTGTGAGTTTGTGCCTACTCTGAACCTTTGGGAAAATCCTGTTGAGCTTCTTTGGCAGTTCCTTCTTCTCCAGTGGTGATGGCATGAATCTTGGTTTGTTTCTTGGGGCTTCAGCAGACTTTGGCAATGTGGCCTGGTTTGTCACAATTATAGCATTCAATGTTAGATCTGTATGATCCAGATCAGCATTCCTTCTTGATGTGTCTGAACTTGCCGCATTTGAGGCATTTGGGCTTTCCATCTGTGGACCATTCCAATTTCTTTGCTCCAATCTCCATGGGTTGTCCGTTTCCTCCATATATAATGCCTGTAGTGGTGTGTTGGTCATTTCTTTGTTTCTCCATAGATTCCCAGCCTTTTCCTACTGAGCCAATGGCAGCAATCCATCCTTTAAGATTGGTGGGAATGGATGCAGGGGAGTATCTGAGAATAGTATGGATGATGTCAGATCTGGTGCAATGCTTTAAGAGGTAAAGTGCATGATCTTTGCTTGATCCTGATTGGTGGACAAGTGCGGTGAATTTGACAAGGAAGTCATTTGTGTGAAGGTTTCCTTGTTTGAAGGTTTCAATCTTATCCTTGGTGATCTGTTTCTCATCTCCAGGTGAGAATGCATCCATGATTTCTTGGGCAAAAACATTCCAGTCTGCAGTGTCATCAGATTTGATGACTTTATTTTCCCAACATTGGGCAAACCATCCAGGGATCTCTCCTCATAAGTGGTTGGTGACAAGGAGGACTTTTGAATCTGAGTCTTCACATTTGCAGAACTTGAGGTAGACTTCCATTCCCCTCCACCAGTTGTTAAACTTGTTCCTATCCCCATTGAAAAATCCAGGTTCCATCACATCTTTGAGGTCAATTCATGGGTTGTTGGTCTTTGGTTCAGTATTGCAGCTTGCCATTTCTTTTAATTCTAGTTCTTCAAGTTCTTTTGCTAGTTGGTTGATGTCTTTGTCAAGTAGTGATTCTTTTGGTACTTGAGTTAGTTCTGGTTCCTCTGTTTCCTGTTTGTCTTTTTCAGATGACTGTTCAGTGTCATGGTTGTCTGTGTTTCTGAGTACTTCAAATGTATTTCTGTTTTGATGTCCTTTGTAGAAAAGGGTTTCAAAGTTGATTCCAAATTGTTTAGTGTTGTCTTTGCTCATATATGGAGCTTAGTGGGTTTCTGCCTTGATGACTAGAGGTCTTTCTGCAAGGTGAGCTTTACAATGCTTTACCAAATGTTATGACCTTATAGTGATTAGCTCAGGTTGCAACTTAAGGCAAAGACTTGAGAGCAATAAGGGAATATAGCAAGTTGGTAAAGTGTGAGGAAATACAGAGTATAACTATGCTACTTATAGAAGAGTCAACTACCTAATAATAGAAGAAAGCAAAGATTGGGCTGAGTGAGTATACCTGAGGTGTCTGACTAATGATGGGAAGCTGCTGAGTAAACATGTGAAACAAAGTAGACAAAAGGAGAAGTAGCATATGGTCCTGGGTCAGGGGATGCTAACGGATATAGATCATAACAAGAGGAACCTGAAAGACAACAGCCCTAAGCAGATCCCATTGAAAGGAAGCTTGAAAGTGGGATTCCATGGAATGCACCAGAAATGAAAATGGAACATTCTAGATAGAAATGGAAACATCAGGAATGATTGGAAAGTTCTGGAAATGGGATATAACAGTATCCTCCTTTTAAGGCCAAGCCTTGAGGCCACATTGATAAGGAAATGCACCCCAGATAAAAATAGAACTTTGTTAGGAGTGAAAATAGAAGCTGTGGATCCCAACCTTAAGAACAGCATGGCATGGAATGAGGCAATGGAAATTGAAAATGCATTGTGATGATGAGCAGAGGATCTGCAATTGGAACATGTTGGAATGCCTTATAAGAAGGGACCCCCATCCTCAACATGTCTCAACCACCTGCCACCACTGCACCCAACTTCTTGAAGATGACTACTGCTGAGCTTGCAGCATGGGCTGCAAAGCAGGATGCTGGAGCTAGAAAGGAAAAGGATGCTGCTGAAGACCTGATGGACATCAATATGGAAGGAGAGGTAGATATCAAAAGGTGGGAATCCAATGACAAAGTGACTGAGGTTGTGGAGACAGAAATGGCTCCAAAATTGAAAATGAAGGCAAAGGAAACAATGGCAGGTGTGAGAACAACTAGGGGATCAAAATGAAGTGGCAGAAAAGGGGATGAGGGAGAGAAGATGAATATCAAAATTCCCCCAGTATGCAGACATGTTCTGATTGTCAAGATTGACTTACAGGCAATTCTGCAGGCTGGGATGCACATCTACTTGATGAAATGCAAGTTGTGTGCCCACTGGAGCCTCATGTGCTGGACACACACCACTGGAACTGCATGCATAAAATGCTCAAAGCAGCACAAAGGATGTGTGCATTCTTTGCAAGGTCCTACCACCAAGAAAAGAAAGGAGAAGGAAACCACTGCCTCTGCCCTATACCTGTCAGGCATGTATACCACCCCATCACTGGCCACCTACTGACTAGTGGGACTCTCAATAACAGTTCCACTGTTGCCCCTAGCACTCCCGCCACCCTGTACAACAAGAAACCACCCATGGCCCTGAGGCCAACTCAGAAGCCTAAGTTGTTTCTACTGGAATCATCATTGTCCCCCACCTTGAGTCCCAAAAAGAATCTTGCTTGTTGCCCTCCTGCCCACCACTGATCCTTGTCTAACCCACAACCAAACATTGAAGTTCAGAAACATTCTGTAGATGGGGTTGCATCAGAACTGAGGAGGCTGCAGATTGAGACAGTGTGGAGTGTGGATGAGAGTGCAAGGGCTCATTAGAAGGCAATGGAGGAAGTGAATGCCTTGAAGAGGCAGAGTCTGGAAATGCATCAGGAGAACTTGGAGGCACTAGACAGGGAATAATTGTGTATAGTATACTGTACCATTATGACCTTATGTTCATGCACATGACTAAAAGGTTTTTCCAATAAATCTCCAAATTTGCCATAAATCAAAGAAAAATTATTGCAACAATAAAAAAAATGTGTTCACTATTAATGTGAATATAAGGTCATAATGGTAAAGTAATTCTACTGACCTGGGCTAACTGTGTGCACTAGAACTCTACTGATGTGGGATAATTGTGAGCAGTAGAATTCTACTGACATGGGATAACTATACCCAGTATAGTTCTACTGACCTGGAACAACTGTGTGCAGTAGAATTCTGATGGGATAAATGTGTATAGTATAATTCTACTGACTGTTATGATCCCCATTAGTCCAGACCCCATGACACAGTAGGCAAAGTAATGTCAAATTTGTGCAGTCAACTGTGCAGTCAACTGTGCTGTCAAGTGACTGGCCCTTGCACTGACCATGTCACACCTTGGCATATGCAGATCCTATGTAACTGTAATTAGATGTTGCACCCCTGTCTGCAATATGAATTATAATCAACTGTACATGTGTGTTTTGTGATTAGTGTATACAGTCCTTACCTGCATCTGCCATGGCCAGGCCAATAGATCAGGATCTCCAAATTTCACCTGAATATCCCAATGTTGATGCTTGGCCCCCTAGTGGTGCTGGTAAGGGATACCAGATACTGGATACTGGAAATGATCCATATTATATAATCTAGTAATGTGATGTTTGTTTGCAACATCTACCTACCTACCTACCTACCTACCTACTTACCTTGGTGAGACATCCTATCTTGAACCATAAAGCACCAAGAGTGGTGCTCTCTTTCTTGTTGCTGAGGGCATGTCAGAATCAACTGAGCTCAGGACTGATAACATTCTCAATGGGTCAGATGGTGATTGGTAGGTGATGAGCTCAATGTTCAAGGTTCTATTTCTATTTCAAAGCACTGATTGATGTGGTGTTTTATTTTTATAGCAGTTACCTTGGCCCTCCTCTTCATCATGAGCTAGTCCTGGATGTGCTCATTCCCAATGCAAACAACACTCCACCTGCCCCTGTTCTGAAATGTGCAACTCAGTATTACACCAAGGTTATTACAAGCAATACACAAGCTCCCTATCAAGGCTGTGGCCACCCACAGACCAAGCCCATTGTTTATGGTCCCAAACAGCCTTGTGGATGTCCTGCTGGGTCCAGTAACAAGAAGAAAAGCAGTATAGCCAAACCTCAACTGGCTAACCAACAGCCCATAGATAGTGACTCTATGGAAGAGCTGAGCTCAACATCTGCTGTAACAGTGATATCTGAGTGCATTGTGAGTGTAGAGTGTTTATAGTCTTTTTGAGTACCCTAATGCATGATACCTTGTAGTGTATACCTGGAACTCACCACTGGGGAGCAATTGTGCAACCAGTAGTTGCTCCTGCTGTCACTGAGCTGCCACTGCTAGCTGTAGATAGTGATTCAGAATTTTTGTGAGACAAAACCAGTTCCTGATGCTATCTGCTGTTTATCATGGTATAGCTGTGAAAATTGAGTGCCAATGACCTACACAATCATCCCCAATGAAGACCCTGAGCATGGTATCAATGACTGTGCTACCAATGATGAAGATACAAATGCTGATGGGAGAGGAATTGGTTCTGATGAAGAACAACCTGGTGATGATGATATAGAGGATGGGGGGGATAGAGATAAAAAGTCCAGTCAATGACCACTTCCACTGTGGTTATGGGAAGCTTTCAGTAATCAGGTTGATAAGTCAAGGCAACATGATGCTCAAGGACTCCCACTGCTCTATGCTAACTATGGGACATTCTGAGTTCCTCAAAAATCTTCATTTTTTATTTTAAAAGAAATGTCACATATAACACCACCCGATCTATTCAATCCCTAGTTTTTTCTTTGGGATCCACAAGTGCTCTGTAAAACAATTCCCTGCCCACAATGCAAAGCACCTCTTCAGTGGCATCAACACATACCATGGCCACAGTGATGTGTTGACATAAACTCCGCTTTTTGGATCATTAGGTACCAGTATTGTTGTTTGCACTGTTTGAATCCTTGTACCCAGTGACAAACTGTCACATATCATAGCTGGGACCCACAGATATTGCAAGTACTCCCATCATACCTTGTAGATGAATTCTCAGCACTGCTCAGTCACCAAAGTGCAATGTCAAAGATGTTATGTATCTGAGTGGATGCACTCATGCTTTCAAAATGGCATGGGGTAAAAACAGTTCTCAGATTCAGTTCACATTCAACATTTACTTGCTTATGACACTCTTCACCTACAGTACTTGCATTATCTTGCAAGTTTACAACAAACACTCCATGCTTTTATGAGCAAACAATATGAATCATTTTTGCCATTTGAAGACATTAGTCCTCAGGGCTGACATGGCTTTACACCAAGTTCTGAATGGTTTTGTAATATGTATGATGACATGATAGAAGAACACAAGCATCATTTTAATCAACATATATCAATGTTGACTGGTGAAATATGTGCTATCAACCATAGCTATAAAGTATGTATATATTATCTAATTACATGACTCAAAAACTGATAATCTGCTCTAAAGGTTACAAAGCAGATTGCTTGTGTCAATGGAGAGCAAGTTTTCACTGCTCTCCTGACTGTTACCAATGAAAAGGGTGAGATCCAAATATGTAATTTCATTGCTATGAAATCACATTCCCAGTTTGAAATAGCTCTTACTTGCATGTGAGAATCACTTGACCTCTATGGTCATAGTCAGCCAACCTTGTTTTACACTGGCAATATGGCTGACAAACATTTTCTTGAAAACTCATTTCCTTCTCTTTGAAATGATGTTATTCCTGTTGAGAAATACTCTTATCTTGACACATTTGAAATTCCGTCTGACACCCAAGCCTTCATAAAAGATACAGTAGCCTCAATTAATATGGCTGTTTCAATGATTCTTGATGATGTGCCTATGGACAATGGGGAGATTGTTGTTGGGTTTGACTCCAAGTGGAATATCAAACTTTCACCACAGGGATTTGTTTAATCAAGTGGGGATACAGCTATAATACAGATAGCATATAAAAATCAAGTCTATATCTTTCAGGTATGTATTTCATGCAATCATTATAGGCTTCTCTAATTTACATTAGATAAGTTCTATGGTATCCCAAAAAGAACTACGTACCACACCAACTTGTTCTCTTTCTTTCCTATCCTCAGATATGAAAAGTTGGAAGACTTGTTAACAGTGACTTGACATGCCTTCAAAACATAGTGCATTCATTCCAATCATTCAGTGGTAGTCTTGATATTGCAAAACTAGCAAAAGAATGTTGTGTCATCAGGAACATGTCTAACTGCTCTCTGTCTGATCTCTGTGCACTTGTTTTATGCAAATGGCTTGACAAAAATACACCAGAACAAGCAAGTCAGTCATGGGAAAACCACACATTGACTTTGCAACAAGTATCATATGCTGCTAAAGATGCATTTGCAGCCCTCCAAATCCACAACAAACTTGTCTCTGACTACCAGATTCCATCACCACTACCACCGGTCACACAACTTGGCACTCTAGTATTCCTATTTGGTGTAGATCTGAGTAGTATTGTTGCTCAAGGCTGGGTGTCATCTGAAGGTGAACATGCTGGAGATGGAGCTCAGGTAACAAAAAATCATATAGTAATAATAATTACCCAGGTTCATATCCCAGTAGCTATTATCTTGTTACACCAAAAGTGAAGTCTTGAAAGTTTTGGTGCTCCACCTTTCAATCTGGTTTGTCTCCATAGCCATCTGAGGCTATATTCACTATCAGAAGACACTGGTGATGCCAATGTTTCCATGTCTATGAGCAATGACCTGACAACCTTACCACCTTACAATCCTTTGACTATACACTCATGTAGTGACACCAATGCTTGTGATGACAGCATGAATGTCTTGAGTGACTTCATTTCTGAGTGAATCATTATCAGCCAGTTTATCAGGCCTGGATAAATCATCATCCTCTGTCAATAATTTTATTGCTGACCCAAGAAGTGCTCAGCTAGGAGTAGAGGTGCTTGGGGACTTGGAAGCTCCAACAGAATGGGACTACAAAATTTGGAGCTGGGTACTTAAAGATGTATGGCATGTTTTTCATATGCTTTATCTTCCTGCTACACATGGTCTTCAGAAACATTTCACCCAAGAGTTATGAGATGCTATCTTCATACCTAATGAAGAGGACCATCATCAAATCAATTGCTGGAGTGCTACACAAAATCCTCCACAAACATATGAAGGACTTTGAAACTCATCTCCCCAATGGGCAAGATCACATTGTCACCATATAATTCCACCACCACATATTCTTCATCCTCTTGTAGCCCAGATATTCAAGACATATGGGCCACTTGCTGATCCTGATACAAAATAACCATTGTTTTCAGCAAATGTATGGAAGGTTGTGGCTAATATTCTTGAACTTATACAAAAAGGGTTTATCTTGGATCCACTTGGAATTTCCCTATACACCAGGATTGGCACTGATAAGCATGCAAGTGGGCTTCCCATTTATCAATGTGCTTGTGGGACAAATGCTACTGAAGGTGGAGTCCACACACATATTCAATCTTGATTACCAAAGTTTGGGGTATCAGTTTGTCATGTTCATGCTTCCCTCCTTGATTTTACACCCCGGTGATACGGCCTGCGCTGTTTTACACATAGAAATGTACTAGCTAGTATTTACAAGGGTATAACACCCACTAGCTAAGGTGCAGGGTCAGAACCTAATCATCTCTCGACACCTCAATAGTATATCTCGTAGTCTAATAAACCCGCCTTGACTCTTATACGGGAAAACTGTACCGTGTAAGGCAAATATAGTCACTAGCTACCAGGAATGATCTGAGTAGAGGCATTAGATCTGGGGGTGACAACTAGCTAGGCCAAAATACGACAGTGATGCTCTAGCTACCTAGACAAAATGACGATTTATGCTTAGCTAAACTACAGATCACTCATCCAGAGATATACTATTCTAAGCAGTTGACCCGCAGAAGACATCGGCTCGGATAGGGAACAGCTATCACGCAAACTAGTGAGCTGAAATCCCATCAGATTATCATGGACCCACTAGCTAGCCAGACATATCACCAATTAGGATTTTCACACATATCAATAACAAATCTGAACGGGTAGAACATTCAGCCAAGTGGCCTTCGGCATTCTGAAACCTGACAATGTACTCATGTGGATGCCAGGAGTAGCACAATGAAGACTAGCTACCATTGTTAGTTAGAAGGGGTAAGGTGCTAAGCGACATCAGGCAGCATCTGCTCCAACCATGATTATTGGTGCAGATAGGATCTATCCATACCCTCAGCCCAGTCCATATGATACCCTTAGTAATAGTAGAACTAGTTTGTTAATATTTGTACACATAATGTGAATATAAAAACCCTCTAGCTAGCGTCAAGAAAGGCAAGCAATCTCCTGCCCGCGTCTAGCTTTGAGGATCATGATTTGTAAAGTAGTGATCTAATAAGTGAATAACAACTAGCTTGTGAGAGAGCTTCTAGAAAAACTCAGACTAGTTCAGCAGTTCACGTCGGAGATGTTACCCGTTCAGAGAATTCACTAAGTTGCCAGTGATACAATAGTTTAAGAGACTAGCTAGGCTATCATCGCACGCTTATATCCACCAGAGGTGTAAGTTGGTGCTAGCTTGAGTTGTAATTGCAGAGTCGGTGGATAACTGGTGAGTTAGATCATCGCAGCTCTTCATTAAACATCATTGGTGTGACTTAGCTTGGCTACAGCACAGTAGCTAGAGTTCAAAGTTCACGTAGCCCTTCAACCTGTTTGTAGCTAGAACAAGTTTGAGGATTCTTTGATTTGGAATTCCTTCTTTATTAACCTTTTACCTTCAAAATAACCTTTTCTCTTGAATATCTCCTCATGAACTTGCATTTACGAGTACTAGTTAGTGAAGTGTGGTGTATTTCTTAAACTAGCTACACCCTAAACGTTTCATTTACTACCTCTACACCAGCATAATCTTCTGGTACATTCAATAACATCTACACAATAACATCTACTTTGTATAATGCTAATTCAATGTTTAGACTGGACCATATAACTCAACTGGCCAACGCTACAATGGCCATTTCTCAATATGGATAACAAATGAGATCTAAGAGTCACTTATCACACTTCAAGATATTTTTGTCACTCCCACACTAATTGTTGGGTGGGTAAACAGTAATTTATACAAACCAACCACCAAAGTTATTGGCATTCTTCCAATCCCAAATGATATCTGAGAACAAAGTGCTATGGCACCATATGTTCATGCCTCCCATCACCAACAACAATATTCATTTATAGCATCAATGCAAGGTATACAGAAGCCAGTCTTGCCCATTCATACATACAGTGAAGAGCAATTTTTCCATGTGCTTATGCAATCAGATCCATCATTTTCTCCTCAGTCTGGTGAACCTCACTGGAATGAAGCAGTAAGGGTTTGGAACTCAAAGGCAAACCAAAACGGAATCTATTATAAGGTATGAAGCTCAAATTAAATTTATTGTGCTTGACTCACAATTTTATAGCTTGTTAAACAATTAAAGATGTATTATGCCAAGTGGAAAGCCTTATTGCATGTCAAAGAGGCCCTCTCTATGACAGCTGAACAATATCTCCCAATTACTCACTAGATTCATAACTCAACTTGCTCTCAGGCTGCACCTGTGATTGCACCAAAACCACTTCAACCACACACTGTATTTGGTGGTATGTTGTTACCAGACCCTGGGACTCCAGATCTAGATAGATCCAATGCCCATGATCCCTTGCCCTATCTGGACCCTGAGCCACAGTTGAACCATGATCAATTAACTGAACTATGTGTTTGTCAACAGGTGACTGCTCAACTACAAAATGAAAAAGTGATATATAAACCTTGGAAGCCCCATACATGCAAAAAGTGTGCAAAACCAGAATGTTCAGGTAAAAGAAGGGTAGAAGATTGCAGGAATTGTTGCTGTGATTGTGGAAGGTTTGCATTGACATGCTCCAAAGCTATTTGTAGCTGAACTTTTTGTTTCAATACATTTTTTTGCAATAATATATATTCAAATAATGATGTTTCTTGGCCAGTCACTGCTGTCTGGCTAAGCAAGTATCCCAGCATCCCTGCTGGTGTCCCTATATAATGAATTTTGTTCATTGGCTGATCTGGTTAATCAATTAAAGGGTCACAACAGGTTGTGAAGTCTGGCCAGAGAATTGTCAGGGCTGCTCCATCACAATGTCACCACTGATTGACTGCAATCTTACTGGTTATTAATGCTTAGGGTGGAGAGTGTGATGAGTCACTCCCTCCTCTTTCCTTTGTTGATTTTATTTTATTTTATTTCTTTTCCCTCACCCTCCCCCAACAGCATCACTATTGGGCCTGATCCTCAGTATCTACAACTCTGGCAGCATTACCAGCAAGAATTTGATTCTTTCCAGCATGGCACTCAGGAGAGGGTTGCTAGTGTCAAAGCTCAGTGGCACAAGGTGTTTAAGGACAAGCAGCATTGAGAGGCTGCTCTAGAGAATGAGATAGACCAGTTAAGGGAGCAACTGGGAACTGCCACCACTCAGCAACTTCTGCTCACTGATGTGTACACTCTCTTTGCTCTAGCAATACCCCTAAAATTAACATTGCATGAAGTGGTACAATTCCCAACCTGGGGCCATCTCTAGCTGCAGAGACCAGTACTCAGGTTCCTCCTCCACCCTCACATTCACCTCCATCTCAGCCTGTACCTACCCTGCAAGACACATCATCACCAAACTTAACTCAGTCACAATAGCCTGAGTGAAAGTCGCTAACTATGAGCAACCACACTTAAGACACACAAACATAAACAGCTATGGAGGTATATTCTGGATGAGAGGAAAAAGATGAAAAAGAAAAGAGAGAGTATCTACGAGACCTCCTTGACCTTTTATCAGTATGTTATCTACTTCTCTTATTGTGCCAGATTTTGCTTATCTACCCGTTATGTTTATCTTGTTACTATCCTGTTCCTACTTCTTCTTCCTGTCACGATACTCCTCCTTACTCTCTCTCTACTCCACATTCTAGCCCCTTCTAGATTCTGACTTGTAAAGGAGGTAGTCGAATCTCCTTACAACCCACCCACCCTTTAGAACAAAGAATTACTTGACTCCCATTGATCCAATGCTTCGTTATCCAACAAACAGCTACGTGGGATCCATTCATCGTGCTCAGGCCCAAATCCTGCCCAACAAACAAGATATTGTCATCCTCTTCCTTGGGTACGTTCATCAATAATTTTCTCAATCACATGCTCCCATTGACCTTCATCTGTACAGATCGGACCCGGCTCTGCAAATTTACGGCTTGGATATAATGTAGCATCATTTTCCTGGAATGAAGTATTCTTAGAGTGGGTTCATGCAGGATATGAAGAAGATGAATTTATTTGAAAGTTACAACAACATCTGGTGACAGAAGGAGAGGCGGAGAAGTTTGGTGTTACGGAAAAGGATGGGCTGCTGTTTGTGAAGGGACGAATGGTCATACCTAAAGTCACAAAGATACAAGAACGTCTTTTTCAATTGGCGCATGACCTCTTGGGACACTTTGGAGGAGAGAAATCATACACAGCCTTATGGGAGTCGTTTTATTGGCCAAGGATGAGGAAAGATATCGAACAGGGATACGTACTGTCATGTGCAGAGTGCCAGCGTCACAAATCCAGGACAACTAAACCGGCCAGGCCACTACATCCCCTTCACATCCCAGATAAGTGCTTTTCTTCCATTGCAATTGATTTCGTTGGTCCCCTACCTGAAGACGAAGGGTACAATTATCTGGTCACAATCACAGACCATTTAGGTGCTGATATTAAACTCATACCATGTTGCACAGACCTTTCGGCCCCTGAGTTTGCACGTCTCTTTTTTGACCACTGGTACTGCGACAATGGAGTGCCTCTGGAGATTGTCACGGACAGGGATAAACTCTTTGTGTCATCATTCTGGGGAGAGTTGATGAAACTAGTAGGAATCACTCACAAGCTCTCTACAGCATACCACCCCCAAACAGACGGCGCATCTGAGTGTACAAACAAGACTGTAATTCAAGCCCTCTGTTTTCTAGTAGACCGAAGTCAGAAAGGCTGGGTTAAGGCACTACCCCGTGTTTGTTTCTATATAGTGAACTCGGTCAACAGTTCTACTGGTCTCTCGGGCTTCCAGTTGAAATCCGGCTTCTCACCTAGGTTGCTACTGCCTCTGGTCAGGCCCTCCCAGACAGCGGCATCAGAACAGAAGGATGTGCATGCCGTTCTACATGATATCCACAATGACAAAGAGGAAGCAAAAGACAACCTCCTTGCTGCCAAGATATATCAGGCCCATTATGCTAATCAATCTCGGGGGCCAGAACCTGTTATGGTGGAAGGGACACATGTGATGCTGGACACTGCAAACTTGCGTCACGAACATTTGGGGAAAGGTCAAGGGAGAGTGGCTAAATTGATGCCACGATGGGACGGACCATATCGGGTAATATGGGCACATCCGGAATCATCATCGTACACACTTGACCTGACTGGCATAAGCAACATCCACCCCACCTTTCATGTGTCCCGCCTCAAACTCTTCCAGGAAAATGATGCTACATTATATCCAAGCCGTAAATTTGCAGAGCCAGGTCCGATCTGTACAGATGAAGGTCAATGGGAGCATGTGATTGAGAAAATTATTGATGAACGTACCCAAGGAAGAGGATGACAATATCTTGTTTGTTGGGCAGGATTTGGGCCTGAGCACGATGAATGGATCCCACGTAGCTGTTTGTTGGATAACGAAGCATTGGATCAATGGGAGTCAAGTAATTCTTTGTTCTAAAGGGTGGGTGGGTTGTAAGGAGATTCGACTACCTCCTTTACAAGTCAGAATCTAGAAGGGGCTAGAATGTGGAGTAGAGAGAGAGTAAGGAGGAGTATCGTGACAGGAAGAAGAAGTAGGAACAGGATAGTAACAAGATAAACATAACGGGTAGATAAGCAAAATCTGGCACAATAAGAGAAGTAGATAACATACTGATAAAAGGTCAAGGAGGTCTCGTAGATACTCTCTCTTTTCTTTTTCATCTTTTTCCTCTCATCCAGAATATACCTCCGTAGCTGTTTAAAAAATAAGTGTGGTTGCTCATAGTTAGCAACTGTGGGCACAGAAGCCAATGCTGATCAATCAGAAACTGCCACATGTAAGCTGGCTGACCATCAATTTACTACTCAGGAGCTTCCCAAAGGTGCAACTAAACTCAAGATATGCTCGAAAATCATCCATAAAATTGCAAACTTAAAATGAGTGGATAGCAATCTCTAGAGCTTCATGTTTGCATGCTTTGGGGACATCTTGACACTACTTCAAAGCCACCAACAGTTTCTGTGCCACAGCTTGCTGAATTTAGTTCATACTCTTCCAATGAAATGAGCAAATTGGAACTTGTGGCAGTCTGTAGTTCAAATCAGTCACTTATCTCACCCAGTCTTGTCCAAATTCAGTCATCTATTCCCCTCACCACTGCTGCATCACAGAGCAAGATCCTTTTCAGAGCATGGCATCTTGAAGAGTTTGTCCTTGAATATATCCAGACCACTGTGTCAAAGTTTGGACTCAAGTGCTGGTGCCCTGATATGACTCAGTTGGCTGGGTCTGTCTACAACAGTGCATGTTGAATTGTTGCTCTTGACATATTTCACCAGGCTGTTGCTAGTTAGCAATATAGGCTGGGTCCTGCAGATAAATTTCTCAAGAACATGCCTCTTCTTATCAGTCTCTACAACAATTTTGTTCACTATTATATGCAGAAAACATTCACACAAGAAATGTTGCACCTTGGGAAAACAAAGCTGCTTGCAGAAAATAACCCTGCTTATCAGAATCATGTCCATCAATGTGTTTTAGGGCCAGAATTGTCTGAATGAAGACTGACATGATCTTGGTAGCTGTGCTGCTCCGGCAGGGAATTCCTCAAAGCCAATGGTTATAAGTGCTACCTCAAGTACAGTGATGGACAAAAGGGTTGCAATGTTTGGCACCCCTTCAAAGATACCGCTATAGCGTGTGAACAATTAACTATGGAGTCACGTGAGTGGTACCGTCTGATAGCACTGCTTCTGTGCTTTCCCACGATATGCATATCATTATGTAATACTCAATATTGATGGAGTTATAGGCAGTTTCTTGACAAAAGTCCATTGCAACCCTTTTGTCCATCTCAGTCACAAAGTACAAATCTCTACTATTCAGTACTTTGTATACCCTCCCTTGGCCTGAATCACTGCTTCCACTCTCCTAGGCATACTTTCTATCAGATTCTGACACACCTCTGGTTCTATCTTGTTCCACTCTATATCCACCCTCTCCCAAAGTTCCTTTATCCCCCTTGGTGCTTCTTCATACTCCTCAAGCCTGAGTTTGAGATAATTCCACAGGTGTTCAATGGGGTTAAGATCAGGAGACTGTGCAGGCCATCGTAAAATGTCAATTCCCTTGTCTTTGAACCAGTTTTTTGGACCTGTGTTTGGGGTCATTATCCTGCTGAAAGGTGAAATCCTCCCTCTCTTTCCCATAATACTCCAGGCTAGCCTCCAGGTTCTCCTCCAAAATCTCAACATACAGTTCACCATCCATCTTACCTTCAATCTGGCATGCATAGCCACATCCTTCCCAGAACATACAACCCCACATCATCAAAGATCCTCCTCCAAACTTCAGAGTCCCAGACACCAGCCTATCATTCAAGCTCTCCCCCTGTTTTTTTCATACCCACTTCCTCCTATCTGAGCCTAGACAATTGATCTTAGTCTCATCAGACCATACAATACTCTTCCAGTCATGCACAGTCCAGTTTCTATGCTCTATAGCCCACTCCAATCTGTCCCTCTTATGCTTAGCAGTAAGAAGAGGACATTTAACCTTAACTACAGCCTTCATGCCAGCATGGGAAAGATTTCTGTGAATAGTCTTTGAAGATACTGAGTGGGGGAGTGTATGGGTAAGCATTCTTCTGACTTGGGAGGCATTGTCAGCTTTCTGGGAGGTGATTAAGTGGATGATATAGCAGGTATCTGAAGGAGAAAGTAGCTTGGGATGGCCACCAGTGGGCTTGGCAAGCTCAGGTCTGTGCTTAGACCTGACTCTGGATATAGTAGAGAGGTGTAGACCAGTTGTAGCAGAGATGTGATGAGCAGATGCTCCAGAGTCAAGCAAATGGAGGATGTGAGAGAGCTGACTGGTTGTAAGGGGCTCTGTCAATCAACAAAGTCAGGTGATTTTGTTCAACCTTGACTGAGATGGACAAAAGGGTTGCAATGGACTTTTGTCAGGAAACTGCCTATAACTCCATCAATATTGAGTATTACATAATGATATGCATATTGTGGGAAAGCACAGAAGCAGGGCTATCAGACGGTACCACTCACGTGACTCCATAGTTAATAGTTCACACGCTATAGCGGTATCTTTGAAGGGGTGCCAAACATTGCAACCCTTTTGTCCGTCACTGTACATGGGAGTATTATGATACTGCCTACTGTGAGATAGTGGGAGTACTGTGATACTCACCACTACAGGTGAGTGTGAGTACTGTGGTACTCACCACTACAGGTGAGTGCAAGTATTGTGGTACTCACTGCTACAGGTGAGTGCAAGTACTGTGGTACTCAATGCAAATTTGTGGGGAGATTGTTGACAAGAGTAGCTGCTAAGCAGCATGGAGACAGATAGACTTACATTGCTATGATCTTGTACTGCAAGAGAACTTCAGGGTTGAGAGCATAGAGTAGAGCTGGTTAGGCTTGTAAGAGCAAAGTGGAGATAGAACTGGAACTGATATTCTATGGAATACATGAAGGGTTTATATACTTGACAGAGAACCTCATAGCTGTAAAGGGGTATGTGAAACATACAGGTAAAACAGGAGTCCACAGAAGGAGTCTATAGTATACATGCATAAAACTATTGAAGATTTGTGGCATAGTGCATAGTGCACAGTAGTTGCTCATACACATCATACCAAGCATATAACTCAGGGTATTTTGTCAACAGAGATATTTGAGAGTAAAGGTTGTTTTGAAGTTAAAAGGTTAATAAAGAATGAATTCCAAATTGAAGAATTCTCAAACTGTTCTAGCTACAAATGGGCCAAAGGGCTACATGAACTTTGAACTCTAGCTACTGCATTGTAGCCAAGCTAAGTCCCACCAATGACGTTTAATGAAGAGCTGCGATGATATAACTCGCCAGTTAACCACTGACTCTGCAATTACAACTCAAGCTAGCACTGACTTACACCTCTGCTGGATATAAGTGTGCAATGATAGCCTAGCTAGTCTCTTAAACTATTGTATCACTGGCAACTTAGTGAATTCTCTAAATGGGTAATGTCTATGGCATGAACTGCTGAACTAGTCTGAGTTTTTCTAGAAGCTCTCTCACAAGCTAGTTGTTATTCACTTATTAGATTGCTACTTTACAAATCACAATCCTCAAAGCTAGACACAGGCAGGAGATTGCTTGCCTTTCT
Organism: Agaricus blazei; assembly: GCA_029719445.1. Taxonomy (NCBI): domain Eukaryota; kingdom Fungi; phylum Basidiomycota; class Agaricomycetes; order Agaricales; family Agaricaceae; genus Agaricus; species Agaricus blazei. The sequence continues at coordinate 565,849 of SSNC01000011.1, forward strand.
TGATACTAGCTAGAGGGTTTTTATATTCACATTATGCCTACAAATATTAACAAAGTAGTTCTACTATTACTAAGAGTATCATATGGACTGGGCTAAGGGTACAGATAGGTCATATCCATGCCAATAATCATGGTTGGAGCAGGTGCTGACTTGACATCACTTAATACCTTACTCCTTCCATCTGACAATAGTAACTAGTCACCCTTGTGCTACCCCTGGACTCCACATGGGTATGTTGTAAGGTTTCAGAATGTCAAATGGGTCCCTTCCATTCTCATGTCAATGTATTATTAGGTAAACACATGTACTCAGATCCGCCTTCTAATTACCTAGGGTAGTTATAATTAGGAAAGCCTATAAGGTATAAATAGAGTACCATGTATTCAAGAAACTTCACTGAAGTTCACATAGGTTCTGCCTAAAGAATTGAGACCATCTTTCACTTAACACCAGTGTGACTAAGTCCTGCTTAGTAAGGCTGTCCTGTGACCACACCAGTCACAGTAGCCCTAACAATCCAGGAAAATCTCATGGATGAAGTCAGGTCTTATGCATGTTCAAATGGGGCCAACTACCAAAAACTTGCAGAATGCTCTGCAAAAATGCAACACCATACATCAACACTTCATTTTACACCTCTACCTTACAATAGTATCACTCTTACCATCACCTCTGCTCAAAGGTATTGCCTAGAAACCTGTGCAATGCTTGATAAAATTGCAATGACAAAAAGCACAATTTTCCAAACTACCTGCTCTCCAGCCAACAATACCTGTCTTGGATGCATAACCAATTGTATTACTCTCATTCATGAAATGTATGAGAAAGGAATTCTGGTCTGGTATGTCTATCCTTTGTCACAGGTACTGCTGAATACAAACATCATACAACAAGCCCCAGTAATTCAACCCTCTCAAGTCAGAATCCAAACAAAACAGTGGCCAAATGAACCCATCTTCTACAAAGGTCTGATTTTCATGAAGTGCACACTGGAATCAAGAGCTGGAAGCCTGGTAATCTTCAGCTCCACCTTCTTGGCTGAAATTCTGCACTTGATTTGGACACCTTAACTTGAACAAATGAACACAGTCCTATTCAGAACCATGTCACTCCCAATTCAACAAGAAAACATGTTGAACCTTGTAAGTCATTCTCTTACTATGTCAACCTCTCACCTAAAGCCCAATTCTCATTGATATGCAGCCTCAAAGGCTCAACTTGCTGCTAACATGGCAGAGGAAAGGCTGATCACTACTATGCTCAATTTTGATCTTTTCAAAGTCATTGATGTACCCTATCAAATCTATTCCCTTGATCTATGGAAGAAAGCACTTGCAGATGTCAAACCACATCCCTATTGCATCATTTAACATCATAATTAACTTGATCTTTGCTTGATCAATCAAAAACTTATTGTTTGGGATGTCAAGAGCATAACTTTTGTATGGAGTTACTACTCTAGATCACCTTACCTTGGCCACCATGTGGGGTGCACACAAGGGACATGTATTTGGGACAGAAAATTAAACACTTTATAGCTACAGGGTGTAACTCTATCACTCAAAGTTCTGGATGAAATGTCCTGTGGAGTTGCCACAAACAATTGGGTAAAACAATGCCCTTATTTGAAGCTTTCTGTGACCTTATCATGGCTGGCCAGGACATATTCCTGAAATGTTAAAAAGTTTTTAATTTGTTAGAGAGAGGCAAGTGAGAGTTGAGATGGTGTGGAATGGAAGTGCAATGGAGATAGTTGAATCATTGGCTACATTGTGTTATTGTCAAACATATTTTTGATTATTGTTGTAGGGCTCCATCTGTTCCTTGTGAATCTCCATCATTGTAGCCAGTAATGTGTGGATATTGTTAATAAGCTTTATACTTATTCTTTATATCAAGTGTCTGACACTTGTCTCTTGTAGTTGGGTCCTCTTGATTCCTGTCACCTCTAAGGAGTGCAGATCTGCACCTGATGCGCCCCTTCAATATTCCTGCGGGATTCAAAGGACTTTGTCCTCACATCTGCCTATCTAGTGTGACAGTAGTGACATATGTTCCGTCACCAATGATAATCAATCCCCATGATATCAATCATGTGTATATATGTCTTACAGTTTATTTCTCACATCTGTTGGAAGGGAGATAAGTGAGCCAGGATCTGGCAACATGGCAATCATTGTCCACTGCACAGCCCAGATGCAGTTACTGGATCTTTGGTCCATTGTTGAATCTCTCATGGTTGGCATAGTAAAATAGAAAAAACAGAATGGTGGAATACCAAGATATATACACAGATAAAATATACATAAATTGAAAAATAAAACTAGGACTAGTCATCACTATCACTAATGTACTCCTTACTGATAGCTTGAGGGGGGAGCTGACAAGTGATATTGGAATGCTTCTGTTTCTTGGCTGCAGAAGTGACAATACCACTTGTTGACCACTTTTTACCCTTATCAGAGCGCTCCTTCCTCAGCTTTCCAATCCCTTTCCCACTCGCTACAGCATCATCACACATGGTATTATGTACAATGATCTCATCCATGGTCATAACCCACCACATGCATTCTCATGTTTCAAGGGCATCAGCAAGCTTCTGAAGGTGCTCGGTCTTTAGTGTGGAGGGGTTGGCAAAGGGAATGTGGTGAGGCCAACCTATGAGTTGGACTCTGTGGCGTGCGATGATGACACTTTGATAGCTTTGATAATTCATAGAAATGTTGTGTTTGCCAGTGATATCTTCTGTTTAAATTTAGTATAACCCTGAAAATGATTGGGTGTAAATGAGACACACGTAAACCTTCGTAGATTGCACCAGCACACTTTTTGCACAACTCCTTTGCACAGTGGGCGCTATGATCACCTTCACAGAAAATGATGACAATACTCATTCCAAAACATAAATAAGAACTTACCCTGAGCTGCCAAGACACTTCAACTCTCCAATCTTGCCACAATATTGGGTAGCATGTGACCAAGAACCTTCTGACAAAAGCCTGAAGCATTACTTGTCTCGTAAATTGCTGGAGTGATGTTGTCATTGAGGTGTCCTCAGCTAACAATAAGAATAGCTGATGCCCTGGTGCGGGTATTTAGTTTTTTGATCCTGAACAGTTCTTTATCGGTGTCTTCAACATAGTGAGAAAGAAACACACCTTGCCTTTGATATGTGCAACCGTGTAGCTAACATCTTTGGCCACACTCAGGTTAGTGGTTCTTACACCACTTCCTTTGAGGTAGCATCGGGACTCTGCTTCCTTGAGAATGTCAAGTTGGCGTTCTTGAGGGAGCAGCATGTTGCCACATTCTGCGTGGCTTGCAAGCACATCAGCACGTGCTTGTTTCCTCCCACTAAACCCAAATTAGACAAAAATGAGTGTATGAAATTAATATAACCTACTTTCTCAGAGTTCTTTTGCTCTCACTGACACCTCCACATTGAAAAGGTTCATCTTTCTTTGAGGTTTGAACAATGATTGGCTTAGGATGTGATCTCAGATATAGTTTTCCTTCTTGGAGTACTTCAAACTTAGGGTTTGAATTTTGCATTCCATTTCAACATGAAGCTCCTCTAGTTCCCCAAACAGAGAAGCAGCGTTATCCTTTTGACAATGATGCAGGAGAGACTGTGCACTTTTTTCCTCTTGACCCAATGAGATCTCTTGATGCATGCGCAAATGTTGGGATAGGAGGAGTGGATTTCTCAGGTGGTAAGTTTCATCACTGACCATCTCCACAGTCTTCAGGGACATCATGTCGGCCATATTGGTAAGTACAGCAGTGGAGTCTGGGAAAGCTTATGTTTATTTAATCTAAGAATAGCTGATTGGTTGTTTGCATTATTGACCCTTGTATGCAGTACTTTGTACACAGTTAAATCTTTGCTTGCACTGTTTTTTTTCACCTACCTGTTACGACCTTATAGCGATTAGCTCAGGTTGCAACTTAGGGCAAAGACTTGAGAGTGATAAGGGAATATAGCGAGTTGGTAAAGCATAAGGAAATACAGAGTATAACTACGCTACTTATAGAAGAGTCGACTACCTAATAATAGAAATAGAAGTCGGGCTGAGTAAGTATACCCAAGGTGTCTGACTAACAATGAGAACAAGTACACGAGATAGGCAAGGCGAGCATATGGATGTGGAGTGGTATCATATGGTCCTGGGTCAGGGGATGATAACAGAAATAGATCGTAACATCACCCTCCGTTCAGGCTTCTGATTCCGATCGAAGCGAAATTAGACGTGCGCAAAGAGGTTGTTCAAGAGTTTCCTCTTGGTGTCGGCCATAATCCATTGGTCGGTTTTCTCATTGAAACCAATGAAGTGGGGGGCGTTGTCCCTTCCTCCTATAATGATGCGCGTGGGTAATCCCTTGAAGGTTTCATCCTTTCCTTTCTTCATCAGCAAGACGGTGAGGATAACGTTCCAGTATGCGATCCTTTCTCCGGGAGACTTGTATCGGTTGTTGTTGTGTGCGAACGCATAGGTGGTGGGGGGTTTGAGTTCAGCAGGCATGGTGGCGGGTGGAATAAAGTTCAAATAACGGTGGAGACAGTCGGCTTCTTCGGCTAACTCAGGGGAGTGGATATTGGAGATACGGTCCAATCCTGGGGGTTTATTTTCCTTGTCGGAGTCTTCGTCCATGGGATTATCTTCTTGCTTCGGAATAGGCAAGGGGGTGGGGTCAGGGATGGGTATGACTTCGGCTGGCGGAGTGTTGGGCCTGGTTTCAGGTTCCAGTCGATAGAGTTTACAGATTGCATCTGCGGCAGCTAGTTCTTCGGCAGTTCCAACTCGGTCTAGGATGTCAAGCATTCTGGCGGAGTGACAGGCAATAGAGTGGGCATTGAATTCGATGTGGGTATTGGTGATTTTGTTCAATTCAGAAAGGATCTTATTGAAGTGTTCGGCTACGATTCCTTCATCTCCTCCACACAATCTGATGGGAGAGATTACAGTTCCTGCGATGTTCTGAGCATTGTTGTTCAATTGGATGATAGAGGCTCCTATTTCTCGGAGTTGTGCCATGGCGTGCAGGATTCTAAGGAGGTAGCGGCGTCGGGAGAGGGTAGAGTGTCTGCGTTGGATGGAGGGTAGAGTGTCTGCGTTGGATGTATTCAGCGTGTATGGCTTGGTCAACGGGGATGGTGATGGTGCGTAGGGTTGGATTGGTACTGGGGTTCATGTTGGCTAGGAGTTCAAGCAGGGGAGCGTATTTAGCAGTGAGCACAATGTTGGGCAAATTGGGGATGGGGAAGAAAAGGAAAAGAAACGGTCAGGTTTTATATTGTCCCTTCCCTCCTATTAGGCAACTTCTACTGTTGCTGGTTGTTTTCTTCTGCCAGTGCTTCCCATCCGTCTCCCCACGTTCCATTTGCGGCCCATCCATGGGCATTCGGGTTTATCTCCTCGGTGAGATCTTTCAGCTCGTCCTCCATCATCTGCAACTTCCTTATGATCTTCTTGATCATCTGCCTCTCCTTCCTCATGACCTTCACCATGTGCTCCTTCTCTTCTTCGGTAGCGGGGTTTACCCCTTTTGGTCGATCGTAGATCAGTGGGACGTAGGTGTGGGCGTAACGGTTGTCCACGTCCGTTACTGCGCTGTAGATTTCGATGAGCTCTCGTTTGGCGGAGCTCCGGAAAGAGTCAATGATGAGATTGTGGTAGGCTTCTTGTTCAGGGGTGGTGAGAGTTTCGGCGGTGTTTTGGGTGCTCATGATGTCTTCTTCGAATCCAATAGACGATGCTATACCGGTGGTAGTGTAGTTGGTTTCTTTTTATATTCACAGGAGATTATTGAGTTTCCTATATTCGGATAGAAGGTCCTGTGCGTTCTCAAGGTCGGCTGCAGATTGCCACGTATCCTCGGAGTTGTCATATCCTTTCCAGTGTACCAGGTATTGAGTTCCTCAGCCTTTCTTTCTGTGTCCGCAGATTTCCTCTACTTCGTACTCTTCTTCGTTGTTAATAATATCCGGGGGGGGTGGAGGTGGAGTCTTTTGACAGTTGAACTCGGGTTCGTTGAATTTGGTGAGGAGAGAAGAATGGAAGACGTCCTGTATGGCCCAAGTTTCAGGTAATTTTAGACGGAAAGAAGTTTCTCCAATGGGTTCTAGAATTTCGAAGGGTCCATATCTCTTGTTGTCGAATTTTCCTGAAGGACGGTTTGATCGTATATTTGTCGCTTCTAGGAAGACTAAGTCTCCTTTGGATAAGGGGTTCTTTTGCTGTTTCAGATTTCCGTGTTCTGACATTATGGAGTTGTATTCTTTCAATGCTGCTTGTGCTTCGTTTCGGTTTTCTCTAATTCCGTGGCGAAGTCGTTAGCCAGGGGATTGTCCGAGTTAGTGGTTAGGTTTCCTTTCCACGGGTGAATGCCGTATGTGAGGAAGAACGGGGTTTGCTTTGTTGTGGCGTGGGTTTTGTCATTGTATTGGAATTCCACGGTGGGGAGCCATTTTGCCCAGTCGTTTTGTTTGTAGTTAACGAAGTTCCGTAGGTAGGATTCGACTTCTTGGTTAATCCTTTCTGTTTGACCGTCGGTTTGGGGATGGTAGGCGGTAGACAGGTTTCTTTCAATTCCTAGGGCGAAGCATAACTCTTTCATGAATTTGGAGGCGAACTGGGGGCCTCTGTCGCTAATGATGCGCTTGGGTATTCCGTGTATGCACCAGATGTCTTTCTTGTAAATTTCGGCTAGCTGTCTTGACATGAGAGAGGTTTCAGTGGGAATGAGGTGGATCATTTTGGAGAAGCGGTCGACAATTACGAGTATGGCATTGTGGTTCTCGGATTTGGGCAGGGGGCCGATCATGTCTATGGATATTTCTTGCCACGGTGCTTCGGGGATGGGTAATGGTTTGAGGTGGGTGTGTCCGGGTTGTCGATTAATCTTATTCTTCTGGCATTCGTTACATCCTTTCACGAATCTCTTGACATCCGTTTTGATCGTGGGCCACCAGAAGGTTCATTTTACAAGTTTGAGCATACGGTAGGTTCCGGGGTGTCCGATATCAGGTGGATCGTGGTGGTCCGAAAGTATGGTTTCCCGAAGTTTGGGTTTGTCTGGGACGTAGATTTTTCCATTTCGGTAGGTTATGCCGTTTTCTTCCCAGAATTGGTCAGGTCTCTTGCTTCTTTCTTGTGAGACACGGTGTTCTAGTTGGGTGGAGTTACTAATTTGTTTCAGGACAACGGGGTCCACGGAGATTGAGAAGTTTCGGTTTAGGAGCATGGTGGTTTCTAGCGAGGTGGGGACTTCGGATAGGGTTCGTAGGATAATGCGGTCCTTGAACATCTCGATTTGGGTTTCTTCTTCAGGGAGTTCGTGTTGGAATAGTCTGGATAGGATATCGGCTTTGACGTTGGTTTTCCCCGGGATGTGTCTGAGTAGGTAGTCGTATTCTTGGAGCATGAGGTACCATCAGGCTTGACGGGCGTTCAGTTTCTGCGGTTCGTGGAAGTACTTGAGGTTTTCATGGTCGGTCCAGATTTCGAACTGATGTTTGGCGTCTAGTAGATAATGTCTCCAATTCTTGATTGCTTTGACTATAGCGAGGAGTTCTTTGTCGTAGATTTCATAGTTCTTTTCAGCGTCGGTGAGGGCCTTAGACATGAAAGCAACCAGGTGCCATTTTCCTCCTTGTTCTTGAGATAGGACTGCTCCGATTCCTACGTTGGACGCATCGGTTTCAAGTCTGAATTTTCCTTCGTTGTCTGGTAAGGCTAGGATGGGTTCATTGGTGATGGCGGTCTTGATGGCTTCGAAAGCGTTTTGTTCTTCGGAGGTCCATTTCCAGGGTTTTGGGTTCTTACCTCCCTTCAAGGCATTGAGCGGTGCAGCGAGAGTGCTGAAGTTTTGAATGAATCGCCAGTAGAAGTTCGCGAAACCGATAAACCGTTCGATGTCTTTTACGCAGGAGGGGGTTCTCCAATTTCGAACCGATTCGACCTTTTCAGTTTCCATGCTTGCTTGGCTGTCACCTATGACCGTTCCGAGCATCGAGATCTTGGTTGCGTTGAACTCGCATTTGGTTCGTTTGAAACACAAGTTGTTTTTGTCTGCTATTTTTAGAAATCGTAGCGTTCGTTTTTCCAGTTTGGGTAAGGAGTCGGCAGGAATGGCGAAGTCGTCGATGTAGTTGACTAGTGAACCATCTTGGATCATTTCTCGGAAGATGGTGGTCATCCAGCGGGAGAAGGTGGCTGGTGAGTTGCACATTCCGAAGAACATTACCGTTGGTTCGAAAAGTCCGCGATTAGTGAGGATGGCACCTTTCCATTTGTCTCCCTCCTTGATCCGTACATTATTGTATCCCCAAATGATGTCAAGTTTGTTGAAGTATTTGGCATGTTTCAGTTTTCCGATGACTTCACTGATTAGTGGCAAGGGGGTTTTGTCTTTTATGGTGACCGTGTTAAGTTTGCGGTAGTCCTGACATAGCCTTAGTGATCCATCCTTTTTGGGTACGAAGAAACAGGGGGCAGCATAGGGGCTCTTGGAAGGTCGGATGCGTTTGGTGGCGAGGTTTTCGTCCAGGAATTTGTTGAGTTCGATTTCTTCCTTCGGGGTCATCTCGTAAACTTTTGCGTCAATTTCGTTCGGGGCATCAGGTAGTAGGTTGACCTCGTGATCCCATTGAGTTCGTTCCGGTAGTTTGTCGAAGTTCTTTTTGTTGAAAAGGTGGGTGTATGGTCTCATGTAATCCGGTAGGTCGAGGGGATTAGTCGGGTCGGGTTCTTTCTCTTCTTCGAAGTCTTCCCATTTGGTCTGGAGGCGTCGTAAGTGTTCTGGGAGTGAGAAGTTGGTGTGTTTGATTGAGCGTTCGGGTGGGCATCTTGAGAAGGTTACAGTTCCTCGGTTCCAGTCGATTTCCGGGTTGTGTTTGGTTAGCCAGTCGTGTCTGATAAAGATATCCGCTGAGTCCAGTTCGGCTACTACTGCATCAATGGTTTCTTGGTGTCCTTCTATGTTTAGGTCCAGGTTGACGAATTTAGTGATAGGTTCTTTTCCGCTCGGAGTTCTGTCGGCGTTGATTGCCAGAATGGGGTGGTCGAGTTTGTGGGTGGGGATTCTTTGTTTGTGGACGGTCCGTTTGTCGATGCAGGTGTGGGTGCATCCAGAGTCGAGCATGGTTTTGGCTTGGAAAGTTTCTCCGTTGGGTTTAGTGATTTCGGGTTTGAGTATTAACTCCTGCACTCCTAGTCGTTTTTGAGGGCAAACATATCGATTTCTCATATGGCTAGATACATTGGTTCGCGAGTCCGTGCCTACTCCGAACCTTTGGGAAAATCCTGTTGGGTTTCTTTGGCAGTTCCTTCTTCTCCGGCGGTGATGGCCCTGATCTTGGTTTGTTTCTTGGGGCTTCGGCAGACTTTGGCGATGTGGCCTGGTTTGCCACAATTATAGCATTCAATGTTGGATCTAAATCCTTGGTTTCGACATTCCTTCTTTATGTGGCCAAACTTGCCACATTTAAGGCATTTGGGCTTTCCGTTGGCGTCCCATTCTAGTTTCCTAGCTCCGATCTCCATGGGTTGTCCGTTTCCTCCATAAGTGACTCCTGTGGCAGTGCGGTGGTCGTTTCGTCGTCTTTCGGTGTCTTCCCATCCTTTGCCTACGGATCCTATGGCGGAGACCCATCCTTTGAGGGAGGTGGGAATGGCATTCGGGGGATATCCCAAGATGGTGTGGATTACATCCGGTCTGGTGTGTTGCTTCAGGAGGTAGAGCGCGTGGTCTTCACTAGATCGGGATTGGCTGACAAGGGCGACGAATTTGACAAGGAAGTCGTTGGTGTGAAGGTTTCCTTGTTTGAAAGATTCGATCTTGTCTTTAGCGATCTGCTGCTTGTTTCCAGGGGAGAATGCATCTACGATTTCTTTGGCAAAGACTTTCCAGTCTGCTGTGTCGTCCCCTTTGATGATCTTATCTTCCCATTTCTTGGCGAACCATCCTGGGATTTCTCCTCTCAGGCGGTTGGTAATGAGGAGTATCTTCGAATCTGCATCGTTGTATTTGCTGAATCTGAGGAAAATCTCCATTCCTCTCCACCAGTCATTAAACTTGTTCCTATCTCCATGGAAAAATCCCAGTTCCATGACGTCCTTGTGGTTGATTTCGTTGGTGGATTTTGTTTTGGTGTTGCTTGCCATTTCTCTTAATTCTAGTTCTTCGAGTTCCTTTGCTAGTCGGTTTAGGTCTTCGTCAAGTGGTGTGTTCTTGGGTATTTGTTCTGGGTCTGGTTCTTCTGGTTCCTGTTCGTCGTTCTCGGATGGGGGTTCTGTTTCTTGGTCTTCCTCGTGTCTGAGGGTTTCGAATCTGTTTCCGTTTCGGTGTCCTTCAAAGAAAACTGTTTCAAAATTGATTCCGAATAGTTCTGTGTCGTCTGTGCTCATATACTGAGCTTGTTGCGGTTTCCTGCCTCAATGACTAGAGGTCTTTCTGCAAGGTGAGCTTTATGACACTTTACCAAATGTTACGACCTTATAGCGATTAGCTCAGGTTGCAACTTAGGGCAAAGACTTGAGAGCGATAAGGGAATATAGCGAGTTGGTAAAGCGTAAGGAAATACAGAGTATAACTATGCTACTTATAGAAGAGTCGACTACCTAATAATAGAAATAGAAGTCGGGCTGAGTAAGTATACCCAAGGTGTCTGACTAACAATGAGAACAAGTACACGAGATAGGCAAGGCGAGCATATGGATGTGGAGTGGTATCATATGGTCCTGGGTCAGGGGATGATAACAGAAATAGATCGTAACACTACCAGACCATCTTCATTGTACATTGTTACAGCCCCAGCCATTTTACACGTGAAAATATACATTTAATGCAGCTAGGTGTACGTATTAAGTTCGAGAATGAACAATCGGTCACCCAGTTAGAGATAAGCTCAGTCGAGGACATGTGTGAAGAGACGTTGACCTATGGAACAGTCAAGATTGCATCTGCAATTCCTAGCAGGAAAACTGTACTGCTAGGGGAAATATAATCACATTTGAGGACTTTAAAATGGAAGTCTCGAGATTGAGTCTAGGGAGACTTTGTTGGGAATTATCATCGAGGTGGGCTATGGGATAGCTTGAGGACTTAGCGGAACGCGGTTCCTTCAGCGGACCTTATGCTAAACCAAATCTATAACTACTACCTGCCTAATAAGGAAAGGGCTAGGAAGTAGACAACTCACACATGTCAAGACTGAATAAATCTGAATTGAGACTGTTGGAATTGTCGGTTGAGACTCTGGATCAGGCAGTAGTAATGATAATCTCAAAGCAACTAAAGGCAAGATAGAAGCTTAGTCTAATCAAGGACATCCTATTGACAGGTTAATCAGTGGGGGATGCACCTCGAGAGTTTCTAGACTAGGGTCTAGGGTTAGAAACCCACTAGCCAATGAGGAGCGGGAGATTGGACAAGTGCAATGTTTGGTCGAGGAGACTGAATAGTCAAGACTGTTGATTGGTGGAGAAAGATGAGTCGAGGGGACTATACCCATTCAGCACTGGATACGGACTTGGTTATTTGTTTCATATTTGTTTATTTTGTCTCAGTTTTTTGTTGTGTATCGTATATAGTCACCAGTCAAGGACAAGGTTCAGCATCAAATCTTTGCCCAAGCGCTGTGCAAGTGAAATCGAGTTTGGTTAAACTTCACAGTGTTCTAAGCATTTCTTAAGTTCTTTCTCAACTCGGAAGGTCTTGTGTTCTGCTCAAGAGAGTATCTTCACTGGTCTAATAGGATCATGATAGCATTTGGTGCTAGCTTGACTTGTCTTGCAGTCTGTCTCAAAGTGCAAAGGCAGGTCAAGGCTCTCCGAGTTTGTTGAGGCATCACTAGGGTGGACTTGCTACCCCTCCTAGATAGGTGTCTAACCTATCCTATTGAAGACAGTCATCGCGAGCTTAGCCACTTGTCACAAAGGTTCTAATCAAAATGACATAGGTCTGGAAGAGGTCTCTATTCAGTTGAGACTTGTTTCACATTTCTATTCTACTCCTATTTTCATTTAATACTTAATTGAGACGCTTACTTTCACTTTCTTTCTGATTTATTCTCCCCACAAACCGCACTTGAGACTTGATGTAATTCAAAGGGTTGCATTCGCATTCGATTTTATATTTTTATATTTTATTTTCCACATTCACACCGATCTAGTCTCTTCAATGTGTGTTGAGGTATTTCTAGCTCTCTTGGTCTAATATCAATTCAGAGACTAAAAGTTCTTCCTAGTCACGGATATGACACAAAAAAGCAACAAAGAATCCAAATCCCCATATGGTAAGTATGGTGATGGTCAAGCTGATCATAGTTTGACTTTTTTTAGACTTGTAGGGTAACCTAGATTGTGAGGAAATGGATGAAGGTGTGTGTAGATGCCATTGGACAGTGCTGCTGACTCACTGTTTTGAACAGTTGATTTCATAGAATACATGCTATCAACAGAAGAAATGATGCAGGAAGTCAAGGAGGCCTCTAGAACCCCCAGGCCCCATTTGCCTCCCACACTACCATCCACCCCTGCCAGCATTGGAGGTGAGAAAACCTACGTGGTTTTTAACAGTAGGCAAGTTGGTATTTTCACTACCTGGTAAGCATATTTCAAACTTAATCATATTTCTATTGAATATTTTCATAAATTACATAGGAATGATGTTGCCCTTCAAGTCAATAAATTTCCAGGAGCTCAGCACTCCAGCTATCCCACACTTGTGGAAGCCCAGTGAGCCTGATCAGACACTGTCACCTGAAAAGGGGTTGGATGAGAGCCAAGCGTGAGAAATCAGTCTTTGCCCCCTCAGGAAAGTCAAGCCGAGCACGACTTTTTTTTGTTGCCCTCAGCCAGCCAGAACAGTGGCTCTGAGAACCTGTTTACCTTCACCCTGCCTTCCACTGAGCAAAAGCCTACCAAATGTGAAAACAAAGCAACACATCTGCCTCACATCAAGGTAGAAGAAACAACACCCTGTATACCATGCACCCCTCTCACCCCTCTAGCAGGGGGTTATCCCTGTACTCCAGCTGTTTCCCCTCTGGCAGCAATTTACCCTCGTCACACAGCTGCTCCTTCTCTTGTAGGGCTAGCTGGGACTGTTACCTCATACAATCAGCAGGAAGACAGTTGGTGGGTCATTGTCATTGGCAAATGGCCTGGCATATATCCTGGCAGGTGAGTTTTTGTCACATACACCTCACCTGAAGGATATCTGATTGTCCCAGGAGCAGTGCCATTGAGCATGCTGGACCCAGGGAGGAGGTATCCATGCATGAGTGTCATGATGGCATTGAACAAGCCTGCCAGCTTTTTGTTGATCTTTTCGCTGCTCGCCATGTATGCCACCTTGGAAGGGCACCCATCTCATCATATCAATCTTCAAGTTTCATCCTGCCTGCTTTTGTTCCAAACAATGCATTCTGGTATATTGTTCCCAAGGGTCCCCACCCCAGAGTCTATGAGGGGAGGTACATAACTATTTTCTAAACTCTTGCTCACCATTGATTATAACTTACTAGGAGGACAGCAGTTAGGATGGCAGGACAATATACAGAGCTGATGTTGCATTGTAAAAGTGAACAGCATGCATATACCATGTTTGTTGAATTGTACATGACCTTGAACGTACAGGAAAATTAGTCATGAGTGTATTTCTTGGTAGTTTTTGTAATCTCAATTTTTCTTGGTATCAAATAAACATGCATCTTGCTAATGCACAATGTCTTGGTATTGAATAAACGTGAGTCTTGCCAATGCACAACGTTTTTGATCCCAAAGTTGAACATTAAAAGTTGAACATTAATGAACTGGAACTGTCAGGCTGACATACTGTGTCAAGCTGACGACAGCTTCTGTCATTTGAGGAGTTCTTGAAGGTTTGATGACAGCTCTGGCTTCTATATATGGCAAGCCAGACTTCTCCTGCCCTTGCCACCACTTCCTGCCCCTCGCTGCTATTTCCCACCCCTTTCACTGAAACTGATTTTATGCCCTCAATTATGAAGTTAACGCTTTGAAACTTTGCCATATACTACCCCTTGATGTAATCCTTTGAGATCCGGTCTTTTCTCACTAACTCAAGTGCAGTTTGTGCAACATATTCCTGGTCAGTTGCCCTCCAAAATCTGTATTTATAGAGGCCTCAGATACCTGTTCAATAATTGTAGGCTCGCCAAGCAATTTGATGAAAATGATTCTGGTCACTTTTTGAACCTGAAAGTGTTCAAGACTCACATATACCCAATGAGTTGAATCTGTCTGCGAACTCCTACCACTATGATAAGTGTAGCTTAGACACTTGTAGCTTTGGTGGATTACTTACTTAGAATATGCTACTGCAAAAACTTTCCTACAGATCGCCTCAATGAGCTGATAATTGCAAAGTTTCTGATTTCCAAACAAATGAAAACATTCACAATCATATGTTGTGCTACCTTTAGCCCATCCTGAGTGGCCTTTTATTCCGGGGTCTTGTTTCCAGTTGTACTTATCTTTCTATCTAATGCTTCACGTGTATTCAAACAGCACCAGTAGCATGTAAACAAGATGGCATACAGTGGCTCAAAAAACTGTCCCAATGTTTTGAGGTTTTCAACTATTTCAGTTATAGCGCCGTGGGAACATCGTAAAACATTACGTAATAATAATATATAGTAGCCTAGCATGTGATCTACCAGGAGCATCTTAGATTACGTAAATTGATTGGAAACTGACCGAGAAATTAAATCAACAAAATAATCAATCATTGGGACAGTTTTTTGACTCTCTACTTAGCTGAGACAAATCTTGTTCTAGAGCCCTCATAAAAGTCCGAAGAAATATGAGAATATTTGATAATGTCATGTGACCTTGTTTGTATAAATTTACATCATCAAAGTTTGATTAAATCACATCTTGACCTTAAACCACCACCATGAAAGCTACTTCTTCTACTCAACACTCCTCTGTCATCTCTCTTCTTCAAGAAGGCTATTGTGTTCGTCAGATTCAGTCTAGAACTGGTCTGGGGAAGTCTACTGTGGGGAGGATTAAGAAAGAGGTTGATGAGGACAAGGAGAACATGTTAGGGGGTCGTCCAGCTAAGCTTTCTTCTCAGGACAAAAGGGCAATCATTCACCAAATCACTACTGGCCAGCTGGATAATGCAGTTCAGGGTGCCCAGTATATCAACAACATCATTCCCAATCCAGTACATCCTCAAACAGTCAGAAATGCTCTCAAAGAGAGTTCATTTAGGGCTGTTGTAAAGAAGAAATGTCCTCACCTCACACAGCAACATAGAAGAGACTGTCTCAAATTTGCTCATTACCACAAATATTGGACAGTGGAGGACTGGAAAAGGATCTTGTGGTCAGATGAGACCAAGATTAATAGGATTCAGTCAGATGGAAGTGTGTATACCTGGAAGAAAAATGGTGAGGGCCCTTCTGATAGGACTACTACTCCTACAGTCAAACATGGAGGAGGGAATAACCTTATGGTATGGGGCTGTATGGGATGGGAGGGAGTTGGGATGCTTACAGAGGCTCAGGGTATCATTGATTCCATGCAATACTGTGATAATTTGGACAGTGGAGTGGTTGACAGCTTTGAAAAACTGGAGATGGAGGAGGGGAAGAGGATATTCCAACATGATAATGACCCCAAGCACATGGCAAAAAGAACAGACAAGTGGTTTGAAGATAACAACATCAAAGTCCTAGTCTGGCCTGCCTAATCCCCTGACTTAAATCCCATTGAATACCTTTGGATCAACCTCAAGGACAAGTTGAAGGAATATCCCAAACTACCTAGAGGAGTTCATGATTTGTGGGAGAGGGTAGCTGAAGAGTGGAACAAAATCACTCCAGAAGAGTGTCAAAGACTTATAGAAAGTATGCCTAGGAGGTGCCAGGCAGTTATCAAGGCTAAAGGTGGTCATACAAAGTATTAGTTACAACAAGGGTAGAAAGTAAAAAAACTGTCCCAATGATTGATTATTTTGTTGATTTAATTTCTCAATCAGTTTCCAATCAATTTACATAATCTAAAATGCCCCTAATATATCACATGCTAAGCTACTATATATTATTATTACATAATTTTTTGCGATGTTTCCACGGCGCTATAGCTGAAATAGTTGAAAACCTCAAAACATTGGGACAGTTTTCTGAGCCACTGTACAGTGGGGGACAAAACTGTTCCAATGTTTTGTACCTTTGCAAAGAATGCTATATCAGAGTGCACATAAAATGTTTAAATTCTTGAGGATATTTATGAATATACCTTAGTATCTAAGCTACCATTGTGTGATGTTATGTGGCTGTACAGTTATTATTGGCTATTATATAATTATTTTAAGTCAGAGCATCATTGGAACGGTTTTGTCCCTGTGCATTGAAAATACAGAATTGGCTACTTATCAAGGCAGAGGATACTATTTTCTGGCTATCAAAGCTACAAATGGTAGATTTGGTATTGATGCCATCAATATCTGATCAAATGCTGCTGATATGATATCAAAATCCATCTATATGCTGCTCTATAGATGTAATAATCTATTAGGTAGAAATTCATTAACTTTTACCTCACTATTGATATTTATTTACTGTATTTTGGCAAAACTCATATTAAGAGGCTGGTTATACTCAACAATATCTAATTTTAGGTAATCCATACTATTTTAAAGTTGATTTGCTGCTATATCACATTTGTTAAGCTTGTACTTGATATATTCTACCTATAATACTCTAGGATTGAATCATGTGAAAATTCCAAAATATATCTGAAAAGATTAACATTCAATAATACTTCATGTTTAGTAGTTATTTGAGCTCTTGCCTATTCTATGCAATCTTACAGTACAATTCTTTTCATTTATACACACTAACACTTTTTACCCTCTGCTTGTAAAGCTCTTACACTTCCATCAGCATATTGTTTTCAGTTACATATGATTATAATCTATTATTCTCAATATTCTGAGCCTATTTGTATCTTGATTAGTCATCAGAAACAAGCCCTGGTGCACTTTTACAGATACTCTCTAGAGTCTACTATATATTTATGTAAATACAGGCTTGTGCAGGAAGGTCAAAGCTTTTGTTTGCTCTTTGATTGATTGTTACATAAGCACTAACACTTATAGCATTAATTGGAACAATCAGCTTTCTAGCAAGTGGGTTGTTTGTGTGCAAAAAATAGATGAAAGTATATTTCTACCTAAGGATGATCATATTTATGTCAGCAAATAAGTCTTTAAATGGCATAAATTACATAATCCAGTATATTATTGTACTTAGATAACTGTTTTAATATAAATTACATCACAAGCCTTGAAGATAATGGAATAATAAGCTAGAGATTAAAGATTTACTACTTAACAAAGTACCTAATCTTTATAGTAGCATATAGATGGATTTTGATATCATATCAGAAGCATTTGATCGGATATTGATGCCATCAATACCAAACCTACCATTTGTAGCTTTGATAGCCAGAAAATAGTATCCTCTGCCTTGATAAGTAGCCAATTCTGTATTTTCAATGCACAGGGACAAAACCGTTCCAATGATGCTCTGACTTAAAATGATTATATAATAGCCAATAATAACTGTACAGCCACATAACATCACACAATGGTAGCTTAGATACTAAGGTATATTCATAAATATCCTCAAGAATTTAAACATTTTATGTGTGCTGGTATATAGCATTCTTTGCAAAGGTACAAAACATTGGAACGGTTTTGTCCCCCACTGTAGCTCTTTCCAGATCCCAAGCAGTCCAGCATAAACTTCACATTTAATCTCATTTGCACACATGCCTAAAGGACCAGATTTTCCTGGTTTTTACCAAGTCAAAGGTGTACTAAAGTAAGATTACACAAGGAGGGGCCAATGTTTGAAACTTACCAAGTTGTTCAATGCTACTTGTTAATCCAATGGGAGCTATGATGCTGTGAATGCAGCTGTTTTCTGAGCAGCATTTGATCTATCCTTAGCTTGTACTAGCATAGGGCATATCTTCCACACATTTGAATTTGAGTAACCTCAGATCATAAGTTGGTCCAATAAGATTGTTATGTCCCAGCCAGCCAACTTGGCCCTGGTGTCCAATATCAGACATACATAGACCTCATAGTATGAGAAAACTAACCTAGAACCACTAGAGGCAGGGAGTAAAATAAGTCCAATTTTGTGTTTAGATGATCATAGGTCCTAAGTTCTCACTGACGAGAGTAATCAATACCGTTGACATAACTCGCAGAGGAGATGGCGGCGTTTAAGGGCAAGGAGATGTGGAGCAAGTGTGAGTGAAATGAAGACTCAGGAACAGCGAGACAAAATAATGTGACAAGGAGAATCTATCTACTAGCATACCGAAGGAGTTGAGTTCCACTTTGGTAGGTCTTCTAAGCCGGAGTATGAACTACATCACAGACATACCACTGACCACTTTGTCTTTAACTGTAACAATGATCAGGGGGGAAGTATTGATCAGTAATCTGGCTGCGATAAGGCAGATCGATTAGGAATTACTGTGCTTAAGAAGACAGCTGGAATACTGTGACCGCTATGAGCAAAATATCAGTATTATATTGCGGGTACACTACGCATTAGTTAATGTATTTGGAAGGCCAGAATGACAAAACCGGTATCTCCACTCCAATAAACCATCAGAGTCTGGATCGACAAACGACCACTCTACGTAACACATCTCAGTCGCGTCAACGAAAACAGTAGCAAGTTCGTCCGGGTTGCTGATCAAATGTCTCGCAAGACGTTGCGAACAGTGGAAACATCCATAACGGCCAGGAGAAAAGTCGACAAGGGAGTGAGAATCTTTGATTGCTTTGATGTTGAACCGAGGAATATCACTTTGTAGTACTCCACCATCTAGCATTCTTAAAAACCGATGTCCCAGGCACTGCCGATCTTGCAAATCACCCTCATCCATCCGCGTAAATGTTTTGTGCTACATGCAATAAGCTTCAGTGAATTTGATACTCCGTAACATAAAACAACCCACTGCACAATCTTGGCTCCATAGGTCGTCGTTCATTCCCACAGGACATGTGAGTTGGATGCTGACGTTTGTACAGATTGAAGCATAATCCAATGACCAGGCTGGGACTTGTTTCAACTTTCCAAGGTCCGTTAATTCAGTTCGAACCTCATCCTGACGAGCGACTTCAGTATCATAGATAGAGTAGTGTTTAGGGATACTTACAAACACAAAATTCAACAGAGACAGAAACGGAAATTGATCGTGGAGTGCGGTGAAACGCGTCGTTAAATGATTAAAGTAACTCATCTTCCAGAAGAACTTGTTACTGGGACGAAAATCACAGCATATCTCTTCCATCGCAATAGCGTACAATTGGCGCCTCAGTTTATCATCAGCCAGGTAGAAACGCTCATCCTCAGGCCAAGATAGCGAGATGTTGCAAATACTTGCGCTAGCTGTTAAATAACCATGAAAAGCACACTCGATACTTTCGCCAAGGTCCATACAATCGAAGTTAGCAGGAACCTGCTCGACAATTCGCGAAGAATACTGAGCCTCGAGCATCTCCACGTCACCTCGACCGCTGCAAAATTGTGATCGTAGTGGATCGAACAGGAAATCTTCGAAGGATTTGTGATAAAATGTCAACTCCTCATCGTCAACTTTGTCCGGCGCCGGGACCTTCATAACGGCGTGTAAATGACGAAGGGCAGCATAAGCTGTATCTTCTGTCAACCCAAGTATATTACATTGCGTTCGAAAGCCACACCGACCCCTAGCTTTGAATTTTGAGCAAAAAAGTAATATCTTCTTAGCGTTGATAACGCTAACATCCGGGATCTTTGAGATGATTCTGGCATACAAAGCATCAAGCAAAGCCAAGGGGTTATTCTTTCTCGAGGACTCGTCATTGAGCCCTTTGTCTATGGCTGCCAGAACATCACCGAGCTGAGACACTGGGTCTCCAAAGTGAAGATCGTTGATGTATCGGACCACTATCGAAGCATACGCAAATAACCCGCCCGCAGCTGTAGCGATTTTCGTGAATTCTAGCTCCGAGGGCCACTCCCGTTTGCGTCTGAGTGTAGGATATGCGAGCTTGATCTTCTTCAACTCATCGCGAAGATAACGTTGGACGTCTTCACATGCCTCATCTGAGTCTATGGCCATTTCTTCCTTTGTGTAAGCGGGTTGGACATCGACTTTTTCAAAAAAGGATGTGATGTGAGCCTCTGGACGGCTGGCAATAAACCATGTGACGGGAGAGGTAGGACACGAGATGCAGAATCGTGAGATCAGCTCAAGGAGCTGCTCT
Organism: Agaricus blazei; assembly: GCA_029719445.1. Classification (NCBI taxonomy): domain Eukaryota; kingdom Fungi; phylum Basidiomycota; class Agaricomycetes; order Agaricales; family Agaricaceae; genus Agaricus; species Agaricus blazei. The sequence goes on from SSNC01000011.1 coordinate 586,165, forward strand.
TGTACAAGAGGATCATTGCACTCGTCAAGTCCGTCAATGATAATGACAAATCGACGTGACCGATCAAACACCTGCCGGTGGATGAACGGGTCTGCAATGAATTTTTGAAACTGCACCGATAGCGCTTTGCGAAAGAGGGACGGATCTCTGCTAATCTCGTTCTGAATGAATTGCCGGTAAGATTTGTACTTGACAGCAAGCTGATAAGCGATTGTCGTGAAAATTTTTGTCCCGTCATGACGTCCATTGACGGAAAGAAAGACTGATGCATCGGCAGGTGTTTCCTCAGCGACCATTTGCATTAATGCCGACTTTCCTACTCCAGCGCAGCCGACAACCCAGCGCATTCTCTCCTCGCCATTGCACCCATCAATGAAAGCCTTGCATCTTCCTAAGATTGCCAGTCGGGTTCCCGGGTGACATCGTGGTGGCGGGTCGCGGTCAGAAGAGTCGTACTCTGCTCCGATGATTGTATGTTCCAAGAAGTCCTTCATGACTTGCAATGACACCGGTAAGTAAAAGCTTAATAAACACATAATGCCGATGGTACTTACAACTGTCGGAGGTAGTGCTATTGTCGATAAATGTACTGTCCCTCACTGAAAAATTCTGCGATCCACTGAAAATGCCTTCGCCCTGGTACTATCCATGAAACAACTCTCAACTTCTGTCTGGAGGTACGGGAGAAGAAAACTTACAACTGGGCTGTGTTGAGTTGCTGTTGGCCCTACCATAAGTCGATGTACATGCTGATGATCTGAATTGTTCGAATAATCAGGGTCTGCTCTGGGGCGAAAAGTGATGGATGGTTACTCGGTTGATGGTAGTCGAAGAATGTAGGGTCCGGGAATGGAACATTTGTAGAGGGATGATGAAGATGAACGAATGCACATTGTTGAGATTGTGGGTCAACCATGTTGTCGTGATAATGTGAGCGCTCTAATTGAAGGGTAGAGGACGACGGTTGTGCCGCATCAGCTTGGAGTGTCAAAGATGGTCCAGCGCTAGAGCGCACAGAGGGAATAACGGGGGTGTTTGAAGTTGATGGGTGGATGTGATGGGCGGAGGGAGAGAGGTAGGCATTGGAGGGGTGGCTCGCTTCATGATCACCGCTCAAGCAGGGAGAATCCTGGTTAGATGATGAAGGTGAAGGATGAGCAAAAGGAGAACGAGAATATGGAGAGTAGCGGGCAGAAGAACGTGACAAGCGAGCTGGCAAAGATCTGTGCGACATGGCTGAGGAGCCGGGGGTGAACCAAGAGCAGCCTTATAAGTCTGGTCAGAGCGATGCTGTGACTGCTGGCAGTGCTGACGCTGCTTCGAATTCCTGCCACTCAGAATAGACTGATGGCCACCTCACAGCCGCTCTCGTCTCAACATGTACTAATGGGTACATTACGTATTAATCGACAGATCTCGGAGCACCAGAATGACCAAACCGGTATGTCCACTCCGACAAACCATCATCTGGATCGACAAATGACCACTCTACGTAACACAATTCTGTCGCGTCAACAAAAACAGTAGCAAGTGTGTCCGGGTTGTTGATCAACTGTCTCGCAAGACGTTGCGAACAGTGGAAACATCTGGAGAACGTAGGAGAATTGTCGAGAAGGCGGTGAGAATCTTTGATTGCTCTGATATTGAACCGGGGAATGTCAGCTTGTGGTACCCTATCCTTTGACCTTGAAAACCGATGTCCCAGGCATTGCCGATCTTGCAAATCATCCTCATCCATCCGCGTAAATGGGTTGTGCTACATGCAATAAGCTCCAGTGAATTTGATACTTCATGATATAAAACAACCCACTGTACAATCTTGGCTCCATAGGTTGTCGTCCATTCCAACAGGGCATGTGAGTTGGATTTCGACGTCTGTACAGATTGCAGCATAATCTAATGACCAGGCTGGGACTTGTTCCAACCTTCCAAGGTCCGTTAATTGGTTTCGAAACCCGTTCTGACGAGCAACTTCAGTATCATAGATAGGGTAGTGTTTAGGGACACTTACAAACACAAAATCCAACAGGTAATCAAACGGAAATCCATAGTCGAGTGTGATAAAACGCGTCGTTAAATGATTAAAGTAACTCATCTTCCAGAAGAACATGCTCCTGGGATGAAAATTAGAGCATATCTCTCTCATCGCCATAGCGTACAATTGGCGCCTCAGTCCATGATCAGTCATTGAAAAACGCTTATCTCTAGGCCAAGATAGCGAGATGTCGTTGCGAATACTTGCGCTAGCTCTTAAATCACCAAAGGCCCCACACTTGATACTTTTGCTAAGGCCCATGTGATAGAAGCTAGCAGGGACCTGCTCGACAATTCGCGAAGAATACTCAGCTCTGAGCATCTCAAAATCACCTGGACCGCTGCAAAACTCTGATCGTAGTGGATCAAACAGGAAATCCTGGAAGGATTTGTGATAAAACGTCAACTCCCGATAGTCAGCTTTGTCCGGCGCCGGGACCTTCACGACGGCATGTAGATGACGAAGGGCAGCATAAGCCGCATCTTCTGTCAACCCGAGTACATTACATTCCATTCGAAAGTCGTACTGAGGCGTAATTTTGAAATTCGAGCGAAGAAGTAATATCTTCTTAGCGTTGATAACGCTACTATGTGGGATCTTTGAGATGATTCTGGTATACAAAGCGTCGAGCAAAGCCAAGGGGTTATTCTTTCCCGAGGACTCATCATTGAGGCCTTTGTCTATGGCTGTCAGAACATCACCGAGCCGAGACATCGGGTCCCCGAAGTAAGGATCGTTGATGTATCGGACCACTGTCGAAGCATATGCAAATAGCCCGCCCGCAGCTGTAGCGATTTTCGTGAATTCAAGCTCCGAGGGCCACTCCGGTCTGTGGCTGAGTGTAGGATATGCGAGCTTGATCTTCTTCAGCTCATCGCGAAGGTAACATTGGACATCTACACATGCGTCATCTGAGTCTATGGCCATTTCCTCCTTTGTATAAGCGGGTAGGACATCGGGTTTCTCAAAAAAGGATGTGATGTGAGCCTCTGGACGGCTGGCAATAAACCATACAACGGGAGAGGTAGGGCACGAGATGCAGAATCGTGAGATCAGCTCAAGGAGCTGCTCTTGTACAAGAGGATTATCGCACTCGTCAAGTCCATCAATGATAATGATGAATCGACGTGACTGATCAAACACCTGCCGGTGGATGAATGGGTCCGCAATGAATTTCTGAAATTGGACCGATAGTGCTTTGCGAAGCAGAGATGGATCTCCACTAATCTCGTTCTGAATGAATTGCCGGTAAACTTTGTACTTGGCTGCAAGCTGATAAGCGATTGTCGTGAAAGTTTTGGTCCCGTCATCACGCCCATTGACGGAAAGGAAGACCGATGCATCGGCAGGTGTTTCCTCAGCGACCATTTGCATTACTGCCGACTTTCCTACTCCAGCGCAGCCGACAATCCAGCGCATTTTCTCCTTGCCATCGCACCCATCAATGAAGGCCTTGCATCTTCCTAAGATTGCGAGTCGGGTTCCCGGGTGACATCGTGGTGGAGGGTCACGGGCGGAGGAATCGTGCTCTGCCCCAATGATAGTATGCAGTAGAAAGTCCTTCATGACTATCAATGATAACGGTAAGTGGAGGTATAAAATTATACAGCGCGGATAGCCTACAATTGTCTGAGGTGGTGCTGTTGTCGATAAGCGTACTATCCGAGATGACCAAATCGTGAGATCCACTGAACATGCCTTGATTCCGGTGTTGAGGTTGGTGCGATTGCTGGTATAGACTTGTTAGGAGTGTCTCCGCTCTGAAAAAATCAACTTACTTCTGGCATACCCTTATTTTTCCAGAGCGACTGTTGATGAACTTGATCGATTGAGTACTCCAGTTGAGCAATAGTGACGGAAGATTGCGGGAGACCATGAATCTGAGAACCCGGCAATGCATGCACGGGGTAGAATATTGGGCGGTCTGGGTGTGTAGTGGGAGGAGGAGGAGGATAGAGGCAGGGAGGAAATGGGGACGGGGCAAAATGTGGAGGTTGTTGGAAATACGGACTAATCATAGCTGGAGCTGGAAGATAAGGATTTAGATGCAAATGGCGCTCTACGTGAGGCATGATTTGTTCAGCGAACGGGTAGTCCTGACGCGTCAAATGTTCTGGTTGATGGGCCAATGTGGCATTGATTGGCGGATGAGGCAGGAACGGTTGAGTAGTAGGATGAGCGGATCGCTGGTGGGTGTATGGATCTGACGGATTGTCGCCTGGAGGGGATACCATCGCTGCATTAGGGGGGTATATTGTTGGGTGATGATTGACGAGCGCCGGGGGTGGTGTAGCATGATGGCCAGGCATGAGGTGATGGTGACTAGGCATGGTCGGATGATAACTAGGCATAGGGTAGTGATGGCCCGGCATGGGAGGATAATGACCAGCCATGGGAGGATGACGACCAGACCTGGGATGGGAAGACTGCAGAGTGGAGGAGGGCATGTCTGGGGAAGTAAAAGCAGCTGAGCTGTCTCTTTAATTGAGGCCTGGCCACGGTCGCACAGCCATTTGATGCCTCGTTTGAGGGCTATGTAGTATGTACACCGCGTCTCTTGTGTTGATGTCGTGGAGAGACACGTGACCCCGTCGCGTATGTTGTGATCGGTGGATTGTCAATTGATCGAATGATTGCTGGCGCGTCTCGTTCTCAATCTAAACTCACGCTACGGCCATCCACCTATCCACAAACACCTCAGAGTAAGTGGGCCCGTTATTTCCACCCTGATGTCTCCTAGGTCTTTCAACAGACTTGGATATGGGCCCAAGACCACGCGACGAATGGGGACACATGATCTTTCATCCCTTCACGCGTCCCGGAGACAGTGCGTCATACTGCTCATCCCAAACAAACGTCCCTCGACGCCTTCTCAGAACAAACACAAGCCTCTGACGCTCTACTCATTGCCGAACTTGCCGACTCAAACTATCAAGTTCCTGGTACCAGCGATGATCTCCGACATCTTTCACCAGATCCACCCACAAAAATCGAAAAACTCGCCATCAGCACCCCCAATGCAGACTATCCCCCTCAAGTGAATCTTGGGCCTCAAGTTGTCGCCATGTGTATTGATGGACGATGGGGTGCCGAAGATTGGGGTCAATGGCCTCAGTGGTACTTCATTGGCCATGATCACTATGCCTATATACTACGAAAACCCGATGTTTCCGCCTTGCCAAACCATCCTCTCCGCCGGTGCTGGTGGGATATATGCGAATCTGACTTTCGACGTGATCAAGGTCTCGAGTTTGGATTATTGTCACCCGACACCGCGGCAGAATTCCACACCATCCAAGAAACTCTCATGAATGAAGTCAGGTCTTGTGTATGTTCAAATGGGGCCGACTACCAAAAACTTGCGGATTGCTCGGCAAAAATGCGTCACCGTATATCAACAATTTGTTTCACACCTCTACCTTACAACAGCGTTACTCTCACCGTCGCCTCGGCTCAAAGGCATTGCCTACATAGAAACCCGCGCAATGCTTGACAAAATTGCAATGTCAAAAAGCACACTCTTCCAATCCACCTACCCTCCAGCCGACAACACCCGTCTTGGATGCGTAACCGATCATACCACTCTTGTCCACGAAATGTATGAGAAAGGAATCCCGGTCTGGTATGTCCGTCCTTCATCCCAGGTACCGCTGAATACGAACATCGTACAACAAGCCCCAATAATTCGACTTTCTCGAGTCAGGATCCAAACAAAGCGGTGGCCAAATGCGCCCATCTTCTACCAAGGTCCTATTTCTCATGAAATGTACTCTGGAATTGGGAGCTGGAAGCCTGGTAATCTTCACCTTCACCTTCTTGGCCAAGGTTCTGTACTTGATTCGTGTATTCGGGACAGAAACTTAAACACTTTAGGGCCACAAGGTGTAACTCTATCACTCGAAGTTCTGGACTGCAAGTTGCTCAATGCTGCTTGTTGATCCAATGGGAGCAATGACACCGTGAATGCGGCAGTTTTCTGAGCAACGTTCGATCTATCCTTAGCCTGTACTAGCATAGGTCAGATCTTCCACACGTTTGGATTTGAGTAACCTCGGATTGTAAATTGGTTTGATAAGATGGTTACGTCCCAGCGCCAGCCAATCTGGCTCTGGTGTCCAATATCAGACATACATAGACCTTATAGTATGAGAAAACCAACCTAGAACCACCAGAGGCAGGGAGTAAAATAAAAGATTGTTCAGACGATCGTAGGCCTTAAGTTCTCACTGACAGAGAGCAATCAATACCGTTGGCATAACTCGCAGAGCAGATGGCGGCGGTTAAAGGCATGGAGATGTGGAGCAAGTGTGAACGAAATGAAGAGAACAGTGAGACAAAAACCATGCGACAAGGAGAATCTATCTATTAGCATACCGAAGGAGTTGAGTTCCACTTTGGTAGGTCTTCTAAGCCGGAGTATGAACTACATTGCAGACATACTACTGGCCACTTTGTCTTCAACTGTAACAATAATCAGGGGAGAGATATTGACCACCAAACTGGTTGCAATAAGGCAGATCGATTAGGAGTTACTACGCTGAAGAAGGTGGCTGAGCCATATGGAATACTGTGACCACTATGAGCAAAATATTAGTATTATATTGCGGGTACACTACGCATCCGTTAACGTATTTGGAAGGCCAGAATGACAAAAGCGGTATGTCCACTCCGACAAACCATCATCTGGATCGACAAATGACCACTCTACGTAACACAATTCAGTCGCGTCAACAAAAACAGTAGCAAGTGTGTCCGGATTGTTGATTAACTGTCTCGCAAGACGTTGCAAACAGTGGAAACAGCTGGGAAACGTAGGACGAACGTCGAGAAGGCGGTGAGAATCTTTGATTGCTCTGATATTGCACCGGGGAATGTCAGCTTGTGGTACCCTATCCTTTGGCCTTGAAAACCAGTGTCGCAGGCATTGTCGATCTTGCAAATCACCCTCATCCTTCCGCGTAAATGGGTTGTGCTACATACAATAAGCTTCAGTGAATTTGGTACTCCATGACATAAAACAACCCACTGTACAATCTTGGCTCCATAGGTCGTCGTTCATTCCAACAGGACATGTGAGTTGGATTTTGACGACTGTACAGATTGAAGCACAATCTAATGACGAGGCTGGGACTTGTTTCAACTTTCCAAGGTCCGTTAATTCAGTTCGGAACTCGTCCTGACGAGCGACTTCAGTATCACAGATAGGGTAGTATTTAGGGACACTTACAAACACAAATTTCAACAGGGACCCAAACGGAAATACAAAGTCGAGTGTGGTGAAACGCGTCGTCAAATGATTGAAATAATTCATCTTCCAGAAGAACTTATTGCTGGAATGAAAATTAAAGCATATTTGCTCCATCGCAATCGCGTACAGTTGGCGCCTCAGTTCATCACCAACCATTGAAAAACGCTCATCCTGAGGCCAAGATAGCGAGATGTCGTTGCAAATACTTGCGCTAGCTGTTAAAGAACCAAAGCTACTACACGTGATACTTTCGCTAAGGTCCATGCAATCGAAGTTAGCAGGAACCTGCTCGACAATTCGCGAAGAATACTGAGCCTTGAGCATCTCCAAATCACCTAGACCGCTGCAAAATTGTGATCGTAGTGGATCAAACAGGAAATCTCCGAAGGATTTGTGATAAAACAGCAGCTCCTCATGGCCAGCTCTGTCCGGTGCCGGGACCTTCACGACGGCGTGTAGATGATGAACGGCAGCATAAGCGGCATCTTCTGTCAGCCCAAGTATATTACATTCCGTTCGAAATTTGAAATTTGAGCCAAGAAGTAATATCCGCTTAGCGTTGATAATGCTACTATCCGGGATCTTTGAGATGATTCTGGCATACAAAGCGTCGAGCAAAGCCAAGGGGTTATTCTTTCTCGAGGACTCGTCATTGAGCCCTTTGTCTATGGCTGCCAGAACACCACCGAGCTGAGACACCGGGTCTCCGAAGTGTGGATCGTTGATGTATCGGACAACTGTCGAAGCATATGCAAATAACCCGCCCGCAGCTGTAGCGATTCTCGTGAATTCCAGCTCCGAGGGCCACTCCCGTTTGCGTCTGAGTGTAGGATATGTGAGCTTGATCTTCTTCAGCTCATCGCGAAGATAATGTTGGACGTCTTCACATGCCTCATCTGAGTCTATGGCCATTTCTTCCTTTAAGTAAGCGGGTTGGACATCGACTTTTTCAAAAAAGGATGTGATGTGAGCCTCTGGACGGCTGGCAATAAACCATACAACGGGAGAGGTAGGGCACGAGATGCAGAATCGTGAGATCAGCTCAAGGAGCTGCTCTTGTACAAGAGGATTATCGCACTCGTCGAGTCCGTCAATGATAATGGTGAATCGACGTGACCGATCAAACACCTGCCGGTGGATGAATGGGTCCGCAATGAATTTTTGAAATTGCACCGATATTGCTTTGCGAAGCAGAGATGGATCTCCACTAATCTCGTTCTGAATGAATTGCCGGTAAACTTTGTACTTGGCTGCAAGCTGATAAGCGATTGTCGTGAAAGTTTTGGTCCCGTCATCACGCCCATTGACGGAAAGGAAGACCGATGCATCGGCAGGTGTTTCCTCAGCGACCATTTGCATTACTGCCGACTTTCCTACTCCAGCGCAGCCGACAACCCAGCGCATTTTCTCCTTGCCATCGCACCCATCAATGAAGGCCTTGCATCTTCCTAAGATTGCGAGTCGGGTTCCCGGGTGACATCGTGGTGGAGGGTCACGGGCGGAGGAATCGTGCTCTGCCCCAATGATAGTATGCAGTAGAAAGTCCTTCATGACTATCAATGATAACGGTAAGTGGAGGTATAAAATTATACAGCGCGGATAGCCTACAAGTGTCTGAGGTGGTGCTGTTGTCGATAAGCGTACTATCCGAGATGACCAAATCGTGAGATCCACTGAACATGCCTTGATTCTGGTGTTGAGGTTGGTGCGATTGCTGGTATAGACTTGTTAGGAGTGTCTCCGCTCTGAAAAAATCAACTTACTTCTGGCATACCCTTATTTTTCCAGAGCGACTGTTGATGAACTTGATCGATTGAGTACTCCGGTTGAGTAATAGTGACGGAAGATTGCGGGAGACCATGAATCTGAGAACCCGGCAGTGCATGCACAGGGTAGAATATAGGGCGGTAAGGGTGTGCAATGGGAGGAGGAGGAGGATAGAGGCAGGGAGGAAATGGGGACGGGGCGAAATGTGGAGGTTGTTGGAGATACGGACTAATGATAGCTGGAGCTGGAAGATAAGGATTTAGATGCAAATGGCGCTCTACGTGAGGCATCATTTGTTCAGCGAACGGGTAGTCTTGACGCGTCAAATGTTCTGGTTGAGGGGCCAATGTGGCATTGATTGGCGGATGAGGCAGGAACGGTTGAGTAGTAGGATGAGCGGATCGATGGTGGGTGTATGGAGGTGACGGATTGTCGCCCGGAGGGGATACCATCGCCGCATTAGGGGGGTATATTGTTGGGTGATGATTGACGAGCGCCGGGGGTGGTGGTGTAGCATGATGACTAGGCATGGGAGGGTGATGACCAGGCATGAGAGGATGACGACCAGACCTGGGATGGGAATACTGCGGGGTGGAGGAGAGCGGCATATCTAAACAAACAAAGTTAATTGAGCTGTCTCTTTTGAGGCCTGGCCCCGGTCGCACAGCCATTTGATGCCTGGCCGAGTAGGCCTGGTGCTGCTCGCAAACACAGTTGTGGCCTCTCCAACAAGAGAAGAAAAAAAGGCTGAGGACCGTTGGGGGGCTATGCTACTCTCCAGGCTCGACATCGCGCCTGTAGCACCGGCTATACCCAACTTTCGGTCAGAGGTGGCGATGAGCCGTGTGGTGACTGTGGTCGTTGATGTGATGGAGGGACACGTGACCCCGTCGCGTATGTTGTGATCGGTGGATTGTCAATTGATGGAACGATTGCTGGCGCGTCTTGCTCTCAATCTAAACTCTCGTTGCACCCATCCACCTGTCCACACGCAGCCCAAAGTAAGTGAATCCGCCATGTCTACACTGATATTCCATATGACTTACAATAGATCTAGATATGGGTCCCAGACCACGCGACGAATGGGGACACATGATCTTTCATTCCTTCACGCGTCCCGGAGACAGTGCGTCGTACTGCTCATCCCAAAACAAACGTCCCTCGACGTTTTCTCAGAACAAATACAAGCCTCTGACGCTCTATTAATTGCCGAACTTCCCGACTCAAACTATCAGCTTCCTGGCACTAGCCATGATCCCCCTCGCCTTTCACCAGCTCCACCCGGAAAGTTTGAAAAACTCGCCATCAGCACTCCTAACGCAGACTATCTCCCTCACATCAACCTTGGCTCTCAAGTCGTTGCCATGTGTAGTGATGGACGATGGGGTGCCGAAGATTGGGGTCAATGGCCTCAGTGGTACTTCATTGGCCATGATCATTATGCCTACATACTACGAAAACCGGATGCTTCTGCCTTGCCAAACCATCCTCTCCGCCGGTGCTGGTGGGATATATCCGAATTTGACTTTCGACGTGATCAAGGACTCGAGTTCGGGTTATTGTCACCCGACATCGCGGCAGAATTCCACACCATCCAGGAAACTCTCATGAATGAAGTCAGGTCTTGTGTATGTTCAAATGGGGCCGACTACCAAAAACTTGCAGAATGCTCTTCAAAAATGCGTCACTGTATATCAACACTTCGTTTCACACCTCTCCCTTACAACAGTATCACTCTTACCGTTGCCTCGGCTCAAAGGCATTGCCTAGAAACCCGCGCAATGCTTGACAAAATCGCGATGTCAAAAAACACACTCTTCCCATCCACCTACCCTCCAGCTGACAACACCCGTCTTGGATGCGTAACCGATCGTATCACCCTCGTTCACGAAATGTATGAGAAAGGAATCCCGGTCTGGTATGTCCGTCCTTCGTCACAGGTGCCGCTGAATACGAACATCGTACAACAAGCCCCGGTAATTCGACCTTCTCGAGTCGGAATCCAAACAAAGCGGTGGCCAAATGCGCCCATTTTCTACCAAGGTCCAATTTCTCGTGAAATGTACGCTGGAATCGAGAGCTGGAAGCCTGGTAATCTTCAGCTCCACCTTCTTGGCCGAAGTTCTGTACTTGATTCGGCCACCTTGACTTTGACGGACGACCACGGTCCTAACCAGAAACACGCCGCCCCCAATTCAACAAGAAAACGCGTTGAACCTTGTGAGTCATCCTTTTACTGTGTCAACCTCTCACCTAAAACCCGATTTGCATTGATATGCAGACTCCAAAGCTAGAGCCGCCGCCAAAGTGGCAGAGAAAAAACCAATCACCACTGCGATCAATTTTGATCTCTTCAAAGTCATTGATATACCCTACCAAACCCATCCCTTCGAATCATGGCAGAAAGCACTCGCAGACGTCAAACCACATCCCCATCGTATCATTCAACACCCAGACACCGCTCTTTTCCGTGGTTACGCATTCCCCCCTCCCCGCCTATTCTGTTCAGAAGACATCAGAAAAAACGAAGAATACATGCTTAGTTGGTTAGTCATACGTTCCGTTTGGATGGGAACTCTAGGCGAATCGTCCGATACTCCCTTACCAAATCCTCAACAATGGCGTACATATTTACGCGGAATCGCTTTAGACTTGGAGTTACTTCGAACCGATCAACGCAAAATGCCCGAGTTGCCTCCCCTTCCTTCCTCAACACGAGCAGTCACATCCCATGCAGCGCGTCGAAGAGCCAAAGACAAAGAAGCTCTGAAAAGCATCTTCAAAATTTACGTTCCAAGTCAAAAAGCTCTTCATTGGATCTCGTGGAATAAGCGTATCGTATGGACTCCCAATCAACTCGATCTTCGCCCTATAGATCGGCAACTTATCGTTTGGGATGTCGAGGACCATAATTTCCGCGTGGAACTTACCACTCTGGATCACCTTATCATGGCCACCATGTGGAGTGAACACGAAGGCCGTATTATTCGCGACCGAAAATTAAACGCTTTATGGCCACAAGGCGTAACATTATCACTCGAGATTCCAGACGAATCATCCTGCGGAATCGCCACGAAAGATTGGATGAAACGATGCCCCTACGTCGAAGCTTTCCGTGACATTATCATGGACTGGCCAGGACATATTCCTGAAAGGTTACAAAGGCTTTCAATTCGTCGGGGAGAGGCGCAAGTGGGGGTTGAGACAGTGTGGGATGAAAGTGCGATGGAGAAAGTTGAATCGTTGGCTGCGTTGCATTATTGTCAAACATTTTTTGATTATTTTGGTAGAGCTCCGTCTGTTCCTCGCAAATTCCCATCGTTGTAGAGGGTGATATGTGGACATATTGTGTTAATGAGCTTTATACTTTTTCATTCGTTATATCGAGTGTCTGTTGTTTGTCTGTTGTAGTTGGGTTTTTTTGATGAACAAATCTACTCCGAAGTTCAAGCGGAAGTGGTTGATAGGTTTTCTTTTCATGACCTTGTTTGTGACATATACAGCTTGTGATTGTCCACTTAGCCCTCTCTTGAGAAAATATACTGCGTTCGACATCTTATCAACGCCGATACAAGTTAAACCACTCGTAGAGAGCGAACATCGTGACTCCTAAGGCTCATACACTTTCACAAACACTGACCACAGGTAGAGCTTCCTCTGGGACGCTCGCCCGCCGGATATCGATCGTACCAGAGGTAGTCGTACCGGTTCCATTGGAGGCCCACCTCAACGTGCTGAGGTGATCTTGAGTCTGTCTAGTCCATGCTCGCCCCGAAAGCACTCGATAGATAAGGAGAGATTCTGTCAGGATCTTTAAACAATCATGATCGGATCTCATTAGGCTTTTCGGGGATGGAAAGTGTTATTAAACTGATGCTCACGTCAACTTGAGTAGCACAATTGCTGAATAGATTTGTTGTAGGAGTGTAGTTAAGACCATAAGATATCAATGCTCCAGCGTTCCATATGGTATCCAGAGCATAGGATTCGATTAACATGGCAACAATACCGAGATATTGGTTAGCAATATCAGTTCCTGTCAAAATCAGTAACGTGAATCCTCCTGCAAACATCTGACTAGTAGCAGCAAGTGCTCACCCATTACTTCGATATGCTTTCTTCGGATGAACACCAAACGCGCAATGATTGCCGAAGTCATAAAGACCAAGTCTGCTAGACAGATTAACGCTGCTATGATAAAGATTATTGCTCCTATTTGAGGTATTATCACCGACTCCAAGTCGTCAACCTTCCGCGTAATCACATAGTATGAAACCCCCAACCCTGAAAAAAAAAGTGGCTAAGAGTGAATATCACTGTGAAGTACAATCTGGACATAAACCTTACCTGCACTTGCGAGATGGAAGAATAAAGATATAATAGTGAGAGGCATAACGAAGCGGGTCCCACCCCAGATTATCCAAAGACGCCATAACTGATAAGCTGCTAGGTCAGTACTATAAGGCGTCACAGGATACGCGGACCGGACTCACTAACACACTCGTAATTAAAAAAGCCTCGACTATACTGACAACACTGGCCAATCTCATGAGTATCGTAAAACTGAGTGTCGCAGGGGGCCCGACCGGAGCACCAAGTAGGTCACTGTCAATATAGACGAGTTGGGCATGACAATTGTCAATGATAATATCTAATGTTGCAAAGAACAGAAGCACTGTTTGCAATGCTAATGTACACGCTATTTGTCGTTTGATCTTGCCATTACAGTCCCAAAGTTGAGCATAAGAAAGGCGAACTGAGAGGCAATAGAGTGTGAATGTGCATGTGTAGAAGATTGCCGGGATGGTCGTCAGTGTAATGAGATCGACGGCCTCGTCCAAATGTTCTTGAGCAAGTGAGGCGTTGGCCATGCGTGTTGTGGTGTAATACTTTGGGGACAATCTGATTCCGAGTTGTACTTACACCCATTCTTGTATATACAGGCAAATGAAACCTAGTTGAGATACAAGCGCAATAAGGGCTTGGCATCTTTTGTAAGAGGACCAGGCATCACCAATGACAGCAACCATCCAAAAAAGATGGTCATTTTCGTGGTCAAACATGGGAGAAAACAATATTATTCCAGCAATGAAGATCTCAGATAAAGGCGTAGTGGAGTGAGAGATCAATTGAAGATAGAAGAAGCGGTGATGATGAACAGTTGGAACGCGCCTCCGTCCTCGTGACTGTGCGGTCATGTTCACTCGAAACTGAACCCCTGTTTTCTGTTTCCTCCCCTCTTCATAATCGTTATCCGAGGCTCGGGAACACAGGTTTCAAAGGGAAACAAGTGAGTGAACGTATGAAGTGTAGTAGCAAGAAATCATTCCGAATTTCTGATCATGCTTTATGATAAGAAGGTCCTCCATTAATTACAAGAACACGTAAAACAGCGATCATTCAAAACTATGATGTCTCTACACTAAGATCAAAGTTGCCAATGACGACCTACGACACTAAAAATGCGACTTCGCAAATTTTCACAGAAACGGATAAAAGAAAAAACAAAGAAAGAAACTACTCTACTTGTCGCCCGCACTACAGATCGTGTGGCGTGGGCATTCCTATTTATAGTACGGATATCAACGCCGCACTTGTCAATATTTGATGATTGACAGTGAAGGCGGTGCTTGAAGTGACCCATGAGCAGATTATGGGATACTTAGTTATGGCTACTTATACTTTCCTGCCTTTATTTCGGGCTTCTCGAGTGTCTGACACTTGTTTCCTGCAGTTTTGCTTTCTTGATAAACATTTTTACTCCAATTTCTGATTAGAGGCTCTGATGACTGATGGTTCCAGTCAGAGCCGCTTTTCCCGAGACCGGTCCAAAAACACTTCGAGTTTCCATACGCCGAGTCAGTGGAGGACAGGTATGTTGTTCAAAGTTGGGGACTTGATCTTCTAGAACCACATTCTAATCATCCAACTCTCGAACTCTCGACATTATATATGGCGAGGGCAATGTGACCCTCAATCAGATCCTACGATATCTTATCTATCTTATCTTTCCACAGGGCAGCCTCCTCAACGTTCCGGACCGCTGTAATCTTCCTCCGCGGAATAAAGTATCTCCTATTCCCTCTCAGAAACTGTTATCGCTTTTACATCCAAGGAATGAGTTATACGCAAGAACAGACTGTTATGCGAAATAAGATGAAAACAAGTCCTGACTACAAAAACAAGGAAACAAATGCTGGGTTGTTCTATCTAATGTTATGAGTCCAGTTAAAAGGTTGTTGAGCAACCTAGTAAAAACACTTAGATTATAAATCGGGCATCAATATTGCATATCCTGCGTTCACTGACATCATGAAGCCCAATTTTGCCACATGAATATCTTACATAATTTGATGTACTCATGTCGAGCGATGTCTTACTGAGTGCTATATACTCCTTCGACTGCAAGGGTTTCGGGGAATCTCCAAAACATGCGTGATTGATTGTATATAAGCGGACTATACTGTGACACTGTAAAGCGCAATATGAATGATAAAAGATATGAAAGAAAAGAGAGGACGATTTTACATGATTATAGGATGCGTCCAAGATCTACAAGTTACGCTCATATTATTTAATTATGAAGAGCAATGAGGCTCATGAAAAATGACGACGGAAACAACTCCGGGGAAAACATGAATGAAGCAGGAGGAGAGGAATAGATAATCCTATGAGTTGTCTGTAGTATGAGAATGAAGGATTAAATTGCTTCCAATTCGGCGAGCGACAACCACGAGTACATCGATGAGCACCGGGGACCCTTCCGAGTCGGGCCTTCGTGATTTCATGTTTAGTGACTGCCTGCGTGTATTGGTGGATAACGTATTTATGAAGGAGGGTTTGCCGAGAAAAAGAGATGTTACAACAAGGAGTGGAGCGATGGATGATTAAATGGTTGTTGATGTGCGGTTATAGAAATGCGTCCTTCGGGAGGTTGTCCCTTACTTGTTCGAAGTTCGCGATAGCTCTTTCCAGATCCCAAGCATTACCATGCAAGCAGTCTAGCGCAAAATTCACATTTAACCTCGTTCGCGCGCATGTCTGAAGGACCAGATTCTTCTGGTTTTCATTGGGCTAAAGGAGTACCGAAGTGAGATTACGCAAAGAGGGGCCAATGTTTGAAACTTACCAAGTTGTTCAATGCCGCTTGTTGATCCAGTGGGAGTGACGACGCCGTGAACGCGGCTGTTTTCTGAGCAGCGTTCGATCTGTCCTCAGCCTGTACTAGCATAGGTCCTATCTTCCACACGTTGGGATTTGAGTAACCTCGAATGGTAAGTTGGTCCGATAAGATGGTTACGTCCCACCCAGCCAATTTGGCTCTAGAGTCCGATATCAGACATACATAAACCTCATAGTATGAGAAAACTAACCTAGAACCATCAGAGGCAGGGAGTAAAATAAAAGACCGATCAAACGATCGTAGACCTTGTGTCCTCACTGATGGAGAGCAATCAATACCGTTTACATAATTCGCTCAGAAGCGCATGAATGCTCACCTTCCATAAATTCACCATGAAGTGTCACTAATAGTGCATGGCCCTGTCCGTGGGGTACCGGGAAAGCATCAACGACAAACTTCTGCATTGAACCCAATACATCGTGCTTCGTCTCGGGGAGTGCAGTCTGTGCAGCAATTATACTAGAAGGTCCGGTGTGAAGGAGTTTCACCATCTTGTCAACGTTGACTTGAAGACGGTTGAGATTTCTGGATCCTCCGCCTGCATTCTCTAACCACTGCTCCCAATTCAACCTCCTTTGATGGGGTAGGGTATTGTAGAGGTTCTCAATGCGTGCGCGAGCGGGAATAGTGGTATTGCAACAATACGAAAAGTTCGCTTGATCATCGTAGACATCCAATAACCCGTTTCTCCGGGTGTCGAAAAACTCGAAGAACCTGAACGCGGGGGTAAATATTCATTCCAAAAACAAAAACGAAAAGAACACTTACCGGAACAAAAACGCGCTAACAAGATTGCCATCAACACCAGTAATGAATGAGGACCCCATTTCGCAGGGAAAGGTTGTCGCGCTGGGCTTTGGCACAACCGGTTGTTGCTGCCCGGGTTCCGTTTCAGTCGTAAAGCCGATCTGTGTGATGGCCTCTGAATCCAGGACTTCAAGTGCGGGGAAGCGTCGGGCCATTTCGCTGGCATAAGGTTAGCACATGATAGGAGGATAGGGACATAGAAATATCGTACCTCCGATAACGGTCCCCACGACCATTTTTATATTCCATGTCACGGAGAGGCGTTCCAATCAATACCAACTCTCTCAGATACTTTAATTTATCTCTCTTCGCTCCAACATTGTCCAAATCCTTCCATGTTTTGAGGGCATTGCCCTGCAAAGAAAGATTGCGGAGCTTGGGTAGATATCGGTCGAGGTGGAGAAGGTGCATGCCGTTCAAATTGTTGTTCGCGAGAGACAATGTTTGAACCTGCGGATCATCAGATTCGCTCCACTAAGACGAAAGGAAGCAACCTACCTCGGGCTGAAGCTGCCCTGCCAGCTTAAAAATAACAGCTGCTGTACGAGCATCACCACCATGACCAGGCGGAGTTAGTGAGTGTTGCTTGACGGTTTCATCATCTATCATCGACTGCGTTTATTATGAATGAGAGGAGAACAGAGAGCGTATAGAATGAGATGCATACATCCAAATTAAGGAAGCGTGCTTCCGAATTGTATCGCGATTTGACCATCTGCCGCCACGTATCAATGTGGGCACCCTGTCTGCCTAAAACAATAGGTTCAGTGTCCTTTCTCCGCAGGCGGCCAGCGGCGGTGGGCCTTGCAGCTCCGCGTATCGCGAGGGGATCAGAGGCTGTCGCACGAGTAGCTGCAGATATGCGGGTAGCGAGCTGAGAGTCGAGGTAATCGTAAGCGTTGTTGATCATCTTGGTGAGAAAAGGGAGGGCAACGGGAATCGAGGAAGCGATGCTGGCGCCACACCGCGCAGTGCGCCCAACATTCGGCCCAAGCCTTCCGTGTAGCCTTCCTGTTCAAAGAGAAGAATGAGTAGTGAGATTTACCGAGCGTTGGTTGGATCCTGTAGCCTGCTCCTTGGCTGATTCTGTCCCGCGGATCCTTCTGCGAGACCTTTTCCTTTCTCTGTCGCCATCACGCATCTGGGTGTCGGTGTCCATGAGGCCAGCCTTGCGCAGTGCCCTCGAGACTATGGCCCGCGAGCCGGAAGCAGGGGTTGGCGTAGAAAACATGGGAGAGGGAGTGAGGGGGTGAGCAGAGAACGGACAACTGAGTCAAAGGCGGTGTGAATTCTCGGCCTGCAGGTTCCCACGGTCAAACAGCATCAATTTACTCGTCTAGCTCGGAACCCTGAGACAGCAGACAGGGGCCCAGATACACACCGTGGCTCGCCACCAGCGCCGGAACAGCCAGCACGTCCGCGCACGGGCCCACACACTCAACTGCACCGGCCTCAGCATGCGGCGATGGCATCAGCGCTTCTCCGGCAAGCGGGCTTCCTGCCGCGCCACCGCTTTTAGCATCCTCCACAGGGTCTAGCCCAAAAGAACACCTTCCTGGTGCGTCTCCCTGCTCGTTCACCGCACGCCCATTAGAAACACCCTGTTCACCAGCAAAAATGTCCTGCGTGCTTAAATCATCCGATCGACCCGGCTTGAGGCCAACTGCCCAGTCATCGAAATCCACTTCCCAGATGCCCTCAGGGTCGACCTGAGGAGACGCACCGAATGTGGCCGGACACGGCCAGATTGTTTCAGAACTTTCCGCGAACGGGAGAGACGACGGAGAGTATAAAGTGTCATCCAATGACGATTCGCCCATAATGTCACTGGGTGGGAGATCACTTTCCAGCGCAGCCTGTCTCTCGATATCCCGTTCGTCTTCCACTCTGTTGCCCTCTTCTTGGCTGGCAAATAGCATTTGACTATCCTTTGATGGGCTAGCCTGTAAACCCATTATTACTCCAATTTGCTCCCAAGGATCCGAATATTCCAGAATGTTCGGGCAAATTGCTTCTATTGGTGCTCCGATATCGGGTTCTATGAGCTCAGCGCAGGCGCTTGAACATTCGGGTAATAAATTGCCCCCGATAATTTCCCTTTTTCCATCGGATCTCGAACTGTGGTGAGCGGAATGGCCACCAGAACTAGATTCGTAAAGAGAGGAAGATGCTTCGTCTTTGCCACTAGCACCAGAACGTTGCGCTAGGAGAGAAGCACTAGAGCTATCTCGCAATTTAGGCATCAGAGGGCCTCCAAAGTACTTTGAAGAAGATGACCGTGCTCGATCAAAGTCGATGTGAGGCATATACTCAGATGCCAAAACATCCTGCTGGGTCCAGCCCTCTGATCCTTGATATCGGTGTACATTTTGACGCATAGACACATTCCCGGACCCTGTAGAAATAGAGCTTTCGCAGCATGACTCCGACTGAACCAATCATAAAATGTCAGTCCCACAAAAACACTGAAGAATAAAAACCCAGAACGAAACACCACAGATTCATATTCCATGATTGGATCCTCCTCTTCGCTCGACACCGAACCGCCATCACAACTCGAAACGAAGGAGGGTGATCGTTTGGATGAGTCCACGCGCATACATCTGTCCGACGAGGGACGTAAACCAGCCAAATCGTCCATAGCAAGAATACAGCTTATTGCAGCATGTGCTGTGATCTATCTGTGACCTGCAGCCTATGGTCTCTAGTATGGTTCACTCACGCTCGATGAAATCAAGTTCTTGAAGCAATTTCGATTTCGTCGACTTGCTTGACGAGGATCCAGTTTGAGCTGATCTTCTAGAACCGGGACTCGACGACGTGTTAATCTGAGGACAGTCGCGTTCGTGTTGTCCAGCGTTAGATCCAGGCTTCTCCTGCGGCGCAGTAACATTCTTCGCGTGGCCTAGTTCGATCGAAGCGCGTGTAGCAGACACGGAACCCCCCGAAGTCAGGTCCCGAGAACGAGGGCCTGCGGCTAAACTTTTTGACAAAATATTAAGTCGTCTACGACCAAAGAAATCTTTTTGTATTCTTCCTGTCTTGTCTCTAGATCTAGCTTTGGCAGCATTTCTAACGAAAACATGAATGGTCGACATGTACTCCACAGAGTGCTAATTCAGGAGCAATAGAACCCACCTCCTTCCCCCCATGTAGTTTGCACCGGCCATATTTGCTCTCCGTAGAAGCTGTGACGGAATAAAACGAATGCCGGTATGTCGGTAGTGGAAGAAGGCTGCGAAGAAGCACGAAAGCTAAATATAGCTGACCCGGCATATGCATCAGACGTTCATCAAATTTGGAAGCTCAGAGAAAACTCGAAGCCCGGAAATGGAGTGGGAGCCGCACGCCATTTCGTGAGTATTCAGTCTACTAGTAGGTGCATTGGGTGAGAAACCTCGGCTTCTCTTGCAAACATCATTCTGTCGTGCCACCCCAGAACTACCCGAGCCGCTTAGCGAGACAAAAACATGCTAGTTGCTAATGTATTCCATACACCCTATCATACACGTTGTAAGCATACAAGTCCACAGCTATCACGTCCATAACTAAACTATCGTAAGCTATGCTTGGTACAAGTGGTATAACACATCTATATTTCTTCTACCAATAAATTAAGCGATCTGGTGACTTCGACTTTCGGATACTGGCGCCTGGTCAAACCGTAGCGTACTTATGTCCTGACTTTGTCTATGAAAGTAATCTGATCCTTGAGACACCCTATAAATAATCAAAAGTGAAGAAATCGGCTAAAAACATAATCTTAACACCAGTATTCAATTAAACTCAATCTTTTCAGCTCACCTGCATCGGCATCCATATCTGCGTCGCAATATTCCCCAGAGTACCTTTCAAAAACCCGACAATCGCAAACACATCAACGACCAAAGTCAAACTAGCAGATTCGATCAACACCGTCATCACATTGAGATAAGGTAACGGGTGGTTTTTGCCAAAGGCCTCGATTGTGATGCGACGATGATGGAGTATGAGGATGATGATGCATAGTGTGATTAGAACGTTGAGGAAAGCCGTTATACCACCTTGGAGTGGGGTGAGTATTTTTGAAAATCCTCCTTCACCGCCAGCTAAGGATAATTTGGTAACAACTGTGATACCAGTGCCTAGAATGGAGTTAGCCATCAAAGATCTTCAGTAATGAGGCTAAGCGACTTACAGACCATGGCGATGTAGACAATCAGTGGTAAGACCCATAACAGGGTGAACCAACCTCTTTGTCCTCGCCAACCTCCACTGACAGTGTAACACCTCCAGACCTATCGATATGAAGTTAAAACGTGAAGGTTTCAGCTCAGTAAATGATGAACTTACAAGGAGACCGTCAGTCGTTATGTTGATTAACAGAAAGACAATATCAAAGAGTCCAAGGTACGGGTTTGGTGGTTGTAAATTTTGAGAGAAACAGGCATCATCCAATGTGCTGTTGACCGTTAACGTGATGTCGACGACCTCCGCTACGGTACCCAAGATGAGCGCGAACACCACATATATGATGAGAGCTCTGTTCCTGTTGACTCGCAAGGACCCTCCGTTTTGCGCGTCTCGTCGCCGTAGTCCAACGTAGCAAGCGTGTCCGAGTACTATAAGAGCACCGTATCCTATACTGGATAAGATACAACCAACTATCCAGGATACTCTAACAACGCGAGTAGTGTCCGGGAAAGAACTGTGACAGTGACTCGAGCTCATGTCAGGCCAGGCGGGGTTGGGGGAGGATGGTAATTTCTCAGACGTCTGAGAGCACTTATACAATGAAGTATCTTGATGATTCAATATGGATAGGCTTATTCTAAGACCGGTTGAAAGCAGGTATGGTGAGAGATCGTGAGTATCTCATCGGCTATTCATGATACTGTGCCTGTTGACTCACCAATCATCAACAAGTTAACATCAAAGGGACATCATCTTAATGATTAGCAGTGGGGGGTGCTATTCATTTACTAAGTTGTGTTCTCTCACTCCCCGACGCTCTTGTTTTACGCTCCACTGGGAAACATCGTCATTCAATAACCGTTATGGAACAATCCCCGTTTCTGACAGCGCTATGGATCATAAGCAATAGACAAGTCTCTAAAGAACATACCAACAAATGACAGAAAACCCTTTATTGTGAGCACAGTCCAAGCTTCGGTGGAGTCCCACCTATTGACGCCGAGGGGATGCATCGCCTTGTCGTCTACTCCAATGAACGGCTCTCACCGGGCGGAGATGATGAGGGCTTGGCTCTCAGATGCGATATTCTGGCGTCAGAAATCTATGAACACAAAATTGATCGGCAAGACTTCTCCGAACAACTCCACTCCACCCAAGAAGCTTATCTTCTTCTTTGATCAAAGATGTAGTATGGAGAGGCTGTTTAGAGCTCGATCCGGTGCACTGATGACGGCGCGTGAGCGGTATATATCTTACGGCATAGAATCATTCATAGAAAGACGTTTGGATTTTACGAACATTCAGTATGTTCAATATGAAAATGAAAGGTTCTTGAACACCACTTTTGGCTTCAGGAAGTGGTGAGTGAGTACAGCACAGTACAGCATGAGTATTCAATGCTGATGGGGAAATTTTTTGGAACCCAGTATATATATATCATTCTTTTTGTGATGACAAAGGGTTGATTGCATTCGTCATGTCGATCCCACCACAAGATCTTGTTGGGGGGAAAGTCAAGAGGACCTATGTGTAACCTTTCGAGTCGGTGCAGCTAGAATCCCATGTTGGTATTTGATGCTCCCCGACTTTGGAAGAGGATCACTGTCCAGAGGCGTTCTAGAACCCTCATACAAATCTAATCACAGCCGATATACCAATCCAACAACAGTCATCAGAAAGAACAGGATGGGAAAACAGGAAAGAAGGGTATTAAGCTTCTCTTCTATTGTTTCAGATCGCGAGTCCAGAAGTTCGAAGGAGAGTGACCACGAAGCTAGGTGGGTTGATATTATCATCGCCCACAGAGGAGCGGCATTGTAGTAGAATTATTTCTTTTGAATGAGGTTAAATCGATCAACCGCCACAGAAATCAACCAGCGTCAGTTACCCAAGGGAATTTTGAGCATCAAGAAATGTGTGCCGGGTGGAGGACAAATGAAGTCTCTCCAGATAACATAAGGTTTATCAGGACCTGTAAGTCACAGCAGATATTCGCCAAGGGTCTAGAAAAACTATCACCGGGGACTACATCCTAAAATTACTGAGTAAAATTGAGCGTCAAGCAAAAAATCCGTGCTCGAAGCCACGCCTATGACTGATATGACATTGGTAAGGGGAATATCCAGTGCCCGGAGAAGGGCCAAAGTTCAATAAGTTTTCAGACCGCCGCCTGATTGCGAAGGGCGGCCGGTATGATGCGGTATAGCGGTCGGGCCGCTGAGCCGCGCTGCCCATCACATTCCGCAAGTCTCCGCTCCTTGTTTGGACAACTGACATCATACTGATACATGCCCAATGCTGCTGCTGCTGGTTATACTTTTTTGAAATCTACCCACTGCTCACCAATACGGCTATCACCTTAGTTGTTTCCCGACACACCAGGAGTTCTACTGATTCCCTGTTCATACCGCCTGCTCCCTTCACGTATAAAGGCCAAACTGCAATCCTCTACTGTTACTTAGGGCTATACACCACTGGTATGACCTGATCTCACTCCTAGATTTTTTTACTTTTTGCTAAACAGGACAAGCCTCCATGCTCTCTGCTTGAATCTTTTGTTACTTTATTCCCCTTGTATGGAGATAATGGAGAATAGGTACCACTTTCCAGCAAAATCTCTCTGCTCTGGTCCTGCGAGGTTTTTATATGTTTCTTTAGAGGCATGTCGCCGCTTGTAGCCTCCGTGGCAACTCTAAAAAAATACAACGCTCAGTTCTTCCCCTTTTGGTGGTTTGTAGCATTCCTTATGACCACACCTGGCGATGCCCATCTGCCACCAAGAAGGCTTTCGTAATGGCCTGTAACACACAGCGCGGGTGAGGACGCTGCCTGCCTAGGTTTTCCCAGGAATGAACGGCAGCACTGAGATAAACCTTCGATTTTATCCAGCCGAGCGAGGCACTGAGGTCTCGCGCGACAAAAATAGGCATTTAGCGATTGCCGATTCGCATGACAGATCTCTGTTCCACTACTTCATCTAAATCAGTTCGGTTCAGATGAAGGTCTCCGTGGTAAAATTCTTACTCGACGCAGTCCCACGAAGAATGTAAGTGTATACAATGGGCTCATCCTCAGTCTCCTATCCCAACTACCGTCTAACGCCATCCATGAGTCAGGTTTTTCATATATAAAATCATGCGGTCGTGCTTCTATCCTAGGTTTTCGAAGCACTCTAGGCTGCTCTGCTACAGCAAAGGTATTACGTTGTAGGGTTGGCCGTCTTTTTCCCTTATCCCACATGAAACTATTGAGATACTCGGCGGTCGATGTTGAAGTAATTATTGAAGTGAATTCATAGGATTTAACGTAATAAGACGAAGATAAGTTCTAGCCAAGCTTAACAGCCTCCTTAGCCCCAAACTAATTCCTCAGCCCAACCACTTAGGTAATAGGTTACCCCGCCGATTGATCAGCTCTGCCATTGGTTGGGTCAGTTACAACTTGCGAGGACGGGTGTGACAATCAAGAAAAAGATACCATATTCCAAGAGCGCACACCGTTTAGTTGAATGCGGTATCTGTGTTCGACTGAATGGGGTTACCGAGCATTTTTTATGCAGCTGTCCTTGTGTTGCCGCCGGTCGCTTCCATTGAGAAGGAGTTAGCCATGGTGTTCTTCGGCTTTATCCGCGGCTAAAAATTAGACGTGATCAATAGATTGTGAGTTCATATCAGTCCTTCGCACAAACGAGTGATTTATAAATGTATAGAGAAGTTTGTATTAGGGGCTTATTCAGAATACCTTCAAGCATATTTTGGGCCATAGTATGACACCGTCGTGATACTTATCTGGTATCTGTGGTCTCCACCTCAGTACCCCGTCGAGTTCATTCATAGCATTCATAGGTTCGAAGCCAAATATGGTGCTAGCAGCCCCTGGTTGCCCTTACGGGGTCACCTGATCACATTTTTGGATGCGAAAATCAGAAAATTGTCGGGTTAGTGAAACACCCTGTCAATGCCCAGCACCGCTGCCTTCAGTAACGGGTTCCCATCCATCCCTACCGCCGTTTTGAGGTAGATGAATGCAACTGGCGCTCTGGAAACAACTGTACAGCCCAATAACTTGGGTTTTCCGGTAGAATCCGGGAGATGGTACTCTCGTAAAGTCAATAACTTTGGAGTCAACGGCTCAAATGATTACTTCATTCACAGTCAGTGAGCCAGGGTTTTGCCAGATTGAATCTCTATAAGACTCCCGTCTGGAAACGGACGTATTTGTTGGGTATTTCTCCTCGCTTCTCTGGTACTCTCAGTCCTTGCTCTCCCAACGTTTTGATGGCCACCGTCCGCAATCCTGACATACATGAGGAAAACCCCTCCGTTGCTACCCCTCAGAATGAATCAGCGGTAGTAGAGCATTCTAGAGGATCACGGACTCCGCTCCCAAAGCTCCAACTGGCCCTTCTAATGCTCATCCAATTTTCAGAGCCTATCACTGCTCTTGTTATCTATCCCTTTATCAATCAATTTGTGCGGTTGACAGGAATCACTGGAGGAGACGACAGAAAGACTGGTTACTATGCCGGCATTCTTGTAGGTGATATAGCCTCAATCCACCGCGCGCTGTGCTCATTATTTTAACCTATTTTAGGAATCTGCTTTCTTTTTTGCTGAAGGTGCTACTGTCTTTTACTGGGGCAGTTTGTCCGATCGCATTGGCAGAAGACCCGTGCTACTCATTGCCCCTCTCGGTCTTGCCATGGCCACTTTCAAACTCGGATATTCAACTTGGTTCTTGTCCATAATGCTATCTCGTTGTTTACAGGGCGCATTTAACGGCAACATCGGTGTGTATGATCATGTATCTAGTCATATGCTTACTCAACTTCATGTAGGAGTATCAAAAACTGTTATAGTGGAGGTACGAATACTTGATATCTTCAGACGGTAATCCGTAGGGCTGAATAGATCTAGTTAACAGATGAAACGAACATTGGAGACGCATTTGCTATGATGCAATTGATGTGGAGTGTAGGTTCGACCGTGGCGTAAGTTTGGATGCCTCCTAAACTACCAAACATGTGCTCATTTATATGCTCCAGTCCTATAATAGGTGGTGGTTTGAGCAATCCGTCCGACCGGTGGCCGAACGTGTTCGGAAGATTGGATATTTTCAGGAATTACCCTTACCTTTTACCCTGTCTGGCTTCTGCGACTGTTGCTCTGTTTTCTTTTTTAGTTGCGGTAATAGGATTTGAGGAGGTAAGGACCGTTTTCCCGATCATGAGACTCCGACCACTTCTGTTAACGTTACTTGCATCACAGACAAATCCTGCCATAGTGGCATTGCAAGTGTCAGAAAAGAAAAATGCGAGACATGACCCGGAGATCTCGCGGGTCAGCTCCACAGATACTCTACTAGAACATAACAATTCCGCAGACTATGGTACAGTTTCCCCGCGCCGCCATACATCCCCTTCATCTTCCGCATCCTCTCTGGATTCGAGTACAATAACCGAAGATCTTAATCCAGAGGCCCCGACCTTGGGTTCTGCGCTCAGGTCTAAGAAAATACAATTCATCATCATCAATTACTTTTTCCTCACCTTCACGGATATGGCATACTTGGTTCTTACGCCACTCATCTATTCCACTAAAATCGAACTTGGCGGCTTGGGCCTGGACGCATACCATATTGGTATGATTACGGGCACCTGGGGCTTTATCAATGCCTTTGTCCAAATCGGCCTACTCGGGAAACTGATTAGGAAATACGGCTCCCGTCGAATATATCAAACATCCTACGCCTCTTTTTTCGTATGCGTTCTGACATACCCCGTCTCAACTTATCTCGCTCGTAGGAATGGGGGCATAAGCGTTGGAGTCTGCATATCTATTTTTGTGCAGCTTCTATTTCAGATCTCGACATATATGGCTTATGGTACGTACCTGCGTTTCTCTGCTTTTTTGATCAGGAAAGAAGACAAATGCTTTTTCAGGTGCAACTCATGTTGGCGTCGCCGAATCTTCTCCCAAGCCGATACTTGGGTCTGTTAATGGACTTGTTCAGATGGTGGGATGTTCAATGCGAACATTCGCCCCTGCCGTTTCGTCGTCCTTATTCTCTCTCTCTTTGCAAAAGCACCTCCTGGGAGGGAATTTCGTTTACGTTGTTTTACTGGCTGTGATCTTGGTTGGGATTATGTCTAGTCTATCCTTGTCGGAACGTAAACAGAAGGTTACTGTCTAGAAGCAGAATAACTCATATACTATTCTCCAGATTTCTATTTAATCGAGATGACATTTATGTAATTTAACGATACTTGATGCAACTGCAACAGTTCCATGCTCAGATTCAGGTTTATGTTCCACAAAGCATCGAATGACCCTGATTAAAGTTTCCCACACCGTTCAACATCTTTGATATATGGCATACCATGACTATTTTGCTTTAAAAACATAAAAGTTATAATCTACAAATTCAATCCACAATGGGTATTGTTTACTGTCATAGCTAAAATAGAAATAGCTGCATACTATTGCTGTTCCTTATAACACTTGTTACAAGCTGCAACAAATGTAAGCTTATTGCCCGAAAGGGAAAACTTGTGGACAAGCGGGTGAGTCTATAAACTCGTAGAGGAAATTCAAGTTTCGATTTAGGCTGTCTTTAAGGACACCCGTTGGCGAGGGGTACAAACTCTTGATCGTTTGGTTGACAAAATTGACGTATACCTTGCAAAAGTTAATGAGATCCCCGGAGTTAGGGTCGGGAGTGTAACTGTTGACTTTGCCGTTATTTGCGCCGGCAGCAATAGGATGAGCGGCCAAAACGGCCCCAATCCCCACGGTCCCCATCGGTTTAGGAGCTCGGAAGAAACCTTGAGGAAATTTCATATCGCGGAAGAAGCTGATAGCGGCATCAAGATCGAGCTGGCCATCTTGATGACGACCGTCGATGAAGAAGTTGATAGGGAACACGGATTCCGCATAAGCGGTGGCGTAACGAGGAGCTACAAATGAGAATTGTGGATTCGTGGCGATTGAATCCTGGATCCTCTTGAATCGAAGTTCGGCAGCCACTGTCAGATTGTATTTTCCTGCACCGAATCGATTACTGAAGTCGACAAACTGAAGGGGAATGAATTTAAATGTGAAAGCGTGAAGGGGGGACGCTACCTGACCCCACAATGTCTGGTTGAAGCTGTGGTTATCCCCGAAGAAAGCATCTGCCCGAGTCATGCTGGCATCACCTATATATATCAATAACACCATTAGTAGGTCTTGTATACGTCAACCAAAAATAGAGTGGCGCACCTTCAAACACAGCATGTGTGTCCAAGCCGCCAACTATCGCGGGTGCTGGAGGGTTTGGACCGGTCTCAGCAGTTTTTCCTCCAATGCTCATCAGGTTGGTGAGGGGGTTACCATCAACCAAGAACGCGGCATATGTGACAAACTTTGCGAGGTCGAGGTTCATGTTGAAACCTTTTCTTATGTTACTATAGTTGTACCAGTAGGGAGGTTTGTGGATTATTCACCTTGCATTGTTGCATTTATGATCTGAGCAGGAGTTGCAACTCCATTCCGAGGCAGGTACTATTGCTAAAGGTATGAGTATCCGTGCTGATACAATGACGGAGCAGCTTACCCCATGGGAGGCGAGAGTATTGAGACCAGGGCAGGGACCGCGCATGTCATTAGGAGCAGCTGGCATCCATGGATGTTCAGTGTCATCGACCAACCTGGCCGACGTATCGTTCTGGGGACCCGGCGGGTTTTCTGGTGGGGCCACCCGAAGTGTTGGCAAGATTTTGCCCAGTTGTGCTAAAGTGAGACCAGCTAGGGAAGCGTGCGCAGGGAAAGCCGCTGCCAAGGGGACGGTTATGAAAACCAGTGCAGTAAATTGAATAAAGCGATTGATCGGCATTGTTGGCTACAGAGGGAATGGTACAAAGAGGTGGTTGAAAATCAACTGGGAGTACTGAGGCTCTCTTAAACGAGTTATCCAGTGTGCCAATTATCGGTTCGTGGGTGTAGATTATAGGATTCTTTTTCTCATCGAGCATCATGGAGGTGTCGTCTGTCAGCTGCCATATAATCTTCATTGCATTATTTTCGTAGGTTGTTGTCTAAATTAAGTTCAGGCACATAACCAGTATCCTAAGGTAGTTGGGTTACAGCAAATTGAGGAACCCGCGCGCAGATAAGCACTCCACGCGGGCAGGCGCGGGATGCACGCGGACTAAGCGCGGGATCACTACGAGTTGAATAAAAAGTTTACTGGCCTTAGGTTGTAAGGATCTAAGACACATACTTCGAACGTTTGTTTTATTCCGATAAAGTAAGTCCATTGAAAGGCTGTGCCATGGAGGCAGTGGAGGTAGAGTGAGATCAGAATCATCAGATACTGCGGTACTATTCCAGTACCACGGCATGGTGGCACATGTGTGTCTCTGGTGACAATTTTATCAACAATCAAACCTACGTTAGATGTCCGCACTTCCGCACCCTCAGCTCTGGGGATGTAGTGCACTAATACCGTATCATCGACACAATGCAACCACAACGCTGGACCCTAACAAACGAAATTCTAAGGACGACAGAAACTGTACGTGTCAATGGTCAGAGAATTGCCGAAGTTGACTAACAGCAGTGAGTAGCAAATGATCGACAGCTCAAGATTATCTAGATTTTCTCACTGCTGTCGCGATGTGAGCTGACTTATTTTTATCTGTGTAGTATAGCCAATACGAGTCGATTCAGTGATTTTTTTCTTCGCTTTAACAACATACGTTTGCCGACGTACACGTATGGAATCAACAATAGACCGACCAAGTCCCACAGCCGCTGTCATTGTCGAAAAAAATGCCATCTCAGGTGACCAAAGTCTTCTATGCGGTTTGCGATTTTGAGGGTTACACTCTGCTCCAATCCGAGGACCCTGATATTGAGCCGCCTCGGCTAAGTGCTGCTTTATATGAGCTTTATGAGCTCTAAGCTGCGGCGAGAAGACGGAGCGACCTTGGTTTTCATCTCTTACTCCGGTTGACACTTCCAAAGGCACTACACGAAAATTGAGGAAGCCACTAATGTCCAATCTACATACCCTACCTACACAACCTGTGTAATTTTATGACATCATGAAATTGAAAGACCTACGCTATCGTTCACTGTAGCACCTGCAGCATGCCGCAACCACCACGCGCCTATCTACCGAAAGGGAAAACTTGTGGGCATTCAGGCGAATCGATAAACTCGTAGAGGAAATTCAAGTTTCTGTTCAGACTATCTCTCAGTACGCCCTTCGGTGAGGGATATAAACCCCTAATCGTCTGATTGACAAAGTTGACGTATACCGCGCAGAAATTTTCAAAATCTCCCGAAGTAGGGTCGGGAGTGTAACTGTTGACAGTACCATTGTTCGCACCCGCAGCGACAGGATGAGCAGCAGCAACAACCTCAATCCCATCGGCCCCCACCGGTTTAGGAGCCCTGAAGAAACCTTGAGGGAATCTCATATCACGGAAGAAGCTGATAGCAGCATCAAGATTGAGCTGGCCATTTGCCTGACGGCCGTCCACGAAAAAGTTGATTGGGAATACGGATTCCGCGTAAGCTGTGACGAAACGGGGAGACACAAATGAGAATTGGGGGTTGGTGGCGATTGAATCATGGATTCTCTGGATTCGAAGTTCGGCGGCCACTGTGAGATTGTAATTCCCAGCACCAAATCGATTACTGAAGTCTGCAAACTGGAAGAAATCAATGAGCAATTGAAGAAAAGGTTAGAAGTAGACGCTACCTCGTCCCACAATGTCTGGTTGAAGCTGTGGTTATCCCCGAAGAAAGCGTCGGCCCGAGTCATACTGGCATCGCCTATATCAATAACGCCGTTAAGCAAATATAACGCAGCCTAAAAATATAGCTATGCACCTTCGAACACAGCGTGTGTGTCTAAGCCACCAACTATCGCGGGCGCAGGAGGATTTTTGCCGGTCTCAGCAGTTTTCCCTCCAATGCTCATCAAGTTGGTAATGGGGTTACCATCAACCAGGAACGCCGCATACGTAACAAACTTGGCAAGGGATAATTCCATGTTGAAACCTATAAAGTTTATTTATTATTGTAACCTTACGGAAACCTCGCATCGCTCACCGTGCATGGTCGCGTTGATGATCTGAGCGGGTGTAGCAATTCCATTTCGAGGCAAATACTACCCAAAACGGATGTGAATATTTGTTCGACTGATCACCATGATACAAACAAAGTACTTACGCCATGTGATGCGAGGGTATTAAGACCAGGACATGGACCGCGCATGTCATTAGGAGCAGCAGCCATCCATGGGTGAGCAGCATCATCAACTAATCGGGTCGATGTATCATTCTGTGGCCCTGGCGGGTTTTCTGGTGGAGCCACACGAAGTGTTGGGATAATTGCATCTATCTGTTCGGCAGACAAGCCACCGAGGGAACGATGTTGGGAGAAGGCGGCAGCCAAAGGGATGGCCGTAACAGCTAGCACGGTGAGTTTGAAAAAACGATCCGTCAACATTGTGGAGTCACAGAGAAAAGGGTATGCGGGCGATTGAAAAATCGATTGAGAATTATGGAGTTCTTTTATCCAGTGGGATAAGCATTGTGACCGCGTGAGTATGAACTATAGTGTTCTTTTTCTCATCAACCCTTGCCGAGGCGCAGCCTGCCAATCTTCGGAAGCCGTTGTCCAAGTTTAGATTAGTGGTAGAACCGACCTTTCAGGGATCATTTGAATGGCCTACTGAATTGCAAACTCGAGGCAGAAAGGATCTGGACCTCTTGTCAAGCGTTTGTTGAATGTACCTGATGTAACCTCACAAGTAAATGTTGAACATGGAGGCTGTGGAGGTGGAGTGAGATCGGGTACTGCGCCGAGATTATTTTAGCACCACCTCATGGTGCATATTTGTCTCCACTGACAACCTTCATCAAGAATCAACGCTACATTGAATGTTGTTCCTTCTGTGTCTCAAGCTGGGGGAATATAATTCCATCCCAGTGTCCTACCAATCGACATATCAAAGAGACGCGCTTCCAAGAATGATAGAGACTGCGCAAGTTAACAGCTGGAAGGTTGCCAAAATTATCAGCGGTGGGTAATAAATTGGTCACAAGTCAAGACTGTCTCGATTTTTCACCTCTGTCGATTGTGATTTGAGCCGACTGTGTTATATTGCAGATTCTCAACTCACGTGAGGAGAGCCAACAGGAGGACAGGACAAGTTCCACCGTTGATGTTGCTGTCAAGCCTATGTCAGTACATAACAAGACTAAACCTTCTGCGAACTGTCCATTAAATCCGAATCGAATGTCCAACTCGGCATCCCCTGAAAAATCTTGTTTGTTGGCTGAGCTGAGAACGCTGAAGATGTAAGAGCTCACTAGATAGCTTCACGTTGTTTAGCCATCAATGTTGGACTAAAAATCCAGTACTGCGCATGATAAAGTAAGTCATTACGACTATAGATTCACGTAATCAAAAAATCGGCCCGATTTTTGAACATGAACTTAACCTCTTATAGTAAATACGTTAAGGCGGAACAACATTTTTGCTCTTGGTGTCGAGATGCGTAGATGAGGTGAGGTTAACTGGGTTAAGGTGAGGTCCCAGTAGAATGAGATGCGGAGTAAGCGCGAGAGTTAGGCCCTGGCAAGAACCGTGACCGGCTCCCGGGCCTGGCAGAGTGACTTTCCGGCGCCAACTTCGGCAAACTTTCACTTTGATGCCAGCGATCCATGGAACTGCGAAGGCACGAAGCAATCCCTTAAATGAGTGTTAAGAAAACATAATCGAGGCGTCGAGCCGCCGTAGCAGCTGAGAAAAAAGAGGACTGACACTTTGTGATGCGCTGTCAAAGACATTTAGTGACTCTCCTCCGTCGCTGTCGGTCTTAGTTGCTCTATCTCCGCAAAGATGAGTTGTACATGAAGATGTTTCATTCGTGGTCCGTATGCGAGGCATGACTTTATATTTTCCAGATATGCAGGCCGCAAATAATTCACTCTTGTAATCCAAACCCTTGCAATCGAGGATGAAACGATCACCCTCAAGGCGAGCGATGAACACGAAATGATTAGGCATGCACAGCCACTGATGCTTCCGGTCATATAAATAGGACGACCAATGATGATCTAGTTATCTTTAGTCGAGTTATCTAATCAGTGATTGTGTCACGCAAATCACAGGGGTAAATATATATAAACCGTGTACCTTGAATTTGTGGTCGAAGTCAATAACACATGCTAGAGGCTTAATCATAGTATACTGAAAAATGTAATATAGTGGCCAATGACTTGGACGTTTAAGGGTCTCACCATTTCTCCAGATATTAGGTTAGCGTAAAAGACAGACACGGACTTACCCGCTGCCTGTCAGTCCTTTATTACACTAATTCTAGGTTGAGCCTAGTAAATAGTTTAATATACATTGATAGTGAAAGAAAGAATCTCGAAAACGAAATGAGCGAGAAACAAGTTTTGAACAGGAGTGAAAAAAGACAGATCCCGAAAAGAAAAGAAGGTGGCCCGGGCCCCTGTCGGCTATACACGGTACAACCACAAAGAAAAAGAGGGGGGGATAGACGTCACCGTAGGAGATCGAGAGAGGGAGCAGAAGTGGAGTGGAAAAGTAGCAACAAAAAAACGAGAATGGGAAAACCACGAGAAAAAAGAAAATCAAAAGTTCCCTCTTGAGGCCCCGAGTAGGAGGGGATGAGTTCATATGTATATCTTGAAAGCCTCGGAAGACCACCTCCCAAGTGCT
This sequence comes from Agaricus blazei, assembly GCA_029719445.1. NCBI lineage: Eukaryota > Fungi > Basidiomycota > Agaricomycetes > Agaricales > Agaricaceae > Agaricus > Agaricus blazei. Next base: position 620,124 of record SSNC01000011.1, read on the forward strand.
TGTATGACTTCAAACGATACTCCATGCAATGCCAGCAGAGTTGCCCCACCGGCACGCATTGAATGACCACCAAAACGTGAGTCAAAGTGCATATGGAACCTCGCCATAAACCACCTGCGTGACGGGGGCACGCCGCCACTTGTGAGCCACAGCCAAGGAATGTTTGGGAAACGCTCATCGCGTAATTGAAGGTATCGCGATAGTGCAGCAACAGGGCTAGTATTGCCATCATTGCTTCGTAGTAAGACCTGGTTGCCCGCAAAAAACCTGTCGGTTTTGCTGGCCGGCAGTATAAAGGAGATGGAGAGGGAGTCTTCCACTATAGAGTCCCTTCTTATTGTCTTTCGTCTGTTGATAAGTCTGGAGTCGTTTGGGTCCGTCAGTTCACCCAAACGGAGTAGACCAAAGAAACCAGATAGAATAATGGCCAGGAATAGACAATCGTCGTACGATGTTGAGTAGGAATAAATTGTTGCCAGATTTTTGAGCTGTTTGAAAGAAATGGGTTCCCTTCGCCGTACAGGTTGGCTCAGGGTGCGTTTAACTCCTCGTACTACACTTCGAATAAACGGTCCATTGCGAATTTCTGAGATGTTGGGGTACTGTGCGCGCAAACGGAAGCAGATGCCGGAAAGATAAGTCTCCAAGGACTTTGGTGATATATATTTTGTTATGAATACGATGTAACGAGCCAGCGTTTTTGGTGAAGAATCAACGGCAAGGCAGTGTGATTCGCAGAAAGAGATGTAGCTTGAGAGATGAGTGTCGTATGATTGTGCGGTCGATTTATCGATAGTGTTTGATAAGGCCTCATACACCAAGGTGTCGAGGTGCTCTAGAGGGAATACGGCTCGAGGCACAACCCTCCGGGTCGAATAGCTCATTTTTGTGCTGCCCCCAGCGCTCTATGAGGGGGTGTGATTTGCTGAATTGTGATGTTCGGTACTAGTGTGGACGCATGGTCCAATTCCCTTCGGGACAGCGCATCTGCGACATTGTTCTGCGTTCCGGGAACATGCAAGACTCGAAGTTGACAGTTGCTCGTGATTAATAAGTCCACGGAGAACTTCAATAACTCGTTGTAGGTTGGCTCAACTGCCAGCGTATTGAAAGCGTCCACCGTGTTTGAATTATCCGTAAACACGACGATTCGTTTGTTCTCCAACTTCATCGACTCCACCGCATAGGTCAGCGCAGTCACCACTGCCCATAACTCCCTGAAATAGATCCACTCATTCGGCAAGTCCCCCTCAAATACACCCCAAAAACCCAAGTTGTCCTCTGGGTAGTAAACGCCCATCCCAGATAAGCAAGCATCGGTGTACATAGAAACATCAGCATCCGTACTTTCCCAGTTCCGGGCCTCGAGCAAAAAGGTCCCCTCTGAATCTACGATGTGTTGTCGGGCCCACGCGAGGTCGACGCTAATGCTCCGAGTGACCTTGATCCTTCCTTTCATTTGTCCTCTCTTCCTTATCCTCGCATACACATTGCATATTGCTGGGCGTAACAGTGGATAGACGTTCAACACCCAGTTCATCCAACCCGCAAGAACTTGGAATTCGCGTATGATGAAACGACGAGGCCTTCCCCCCTTTGGGAATATAAAATGATCCAGCTCCTTTATTAACTCCTGACGTCTCTCCTCCGGTAATGTGAAACACAATTTGTCGGCGTCTACTTCGATCCCGAGGATAGTCAATTTGCTACCATGCTGTTGTTTGTGAGGTTTATATGGGATACCCAACTCGTCCCATAGGGCCAACATTTGGGCTTGTTCCACCAGGATCTGTTGGTTAATGGTGGGATGGAATGTGGTCAAATGCCCCACTTGCACGCCAAAGCAGTCGTCCACGAAACCGTTCGGATTTGAGATACATCGGCGGTGTTCAGCAATCCAAAGCACGAGGCTCATGAAGGCAATAAACAAGTCTCCAGACCTCCTCCCCCCAAACGCTACGCAACGGTCGATATGTCGGGTGCCTTCCACGGTGTTCACTTGTTTAATCTGCCACTCTGGAGCCACAGGTAAAAGGCGGTATGCTTCTGAGACGTCGCTTTTCCATAGGCAAAGTGGTTGTTCTTCCCCCAAATTCTTCCGCAATCGTAACAGCTGATCTCCCAACCTAACCAGGTTGTCCATCGGAAAAGCCCGCTCATGCGCCGGAGTCATTGAATTCAGTGAGTACTCCCCGAAACTTTGGTGAGTGACTAGCCTGAAAGTGTTGGGTTCAGGTTTGGGTACCGCGAATATTGGCATACAATACATGCCCGGCGACAATTCTCCCCGGAATCCTGCCAAGAAACGACCCAACTCCACCTCTCTATCTCTCTGCACCCTCAAAAATTCACCTCTCTCTTCCGTTTTTGCCGCTCCTTGCGCCTGGTCATTTACTAGTGGATAACCCACCATGTCGATGGAGGCCCACGGCCAGAAGCCTGCTTCTAGTCCTTCGCATACTGAGTTTACGAATTGTTGATTTGGATGAAATTGTAGTAGCTCGCGTAGAATGTCAACTTTGACTGGTGTGACAATTTTGAAAAGGTCGGCATGTTCACGAATTGTTTGTTTAATCACATGATCCTCCCCTAATATCGGTGGCCTCGGTAGGGCTTCAGCTTTCTCCGACCACTTCACAACTCCCGGCACTGGCCTCCCCTCCACGTCCCACCTATTATACCGCAGAAACCTTGGCCTTATTCCCCTTTCCATCAACCTTACTTCTTGGACAGCTGGATTGGCCGTGGCTAGTTTCTTTACAGCTTCGGCACTTGTGTTCGTAAATGCATGTCGAGATTTCGCATCCAGTTTTCCCGTTGAACTTGTTGCAAATTTGTCCTTTTCGGGGGCCTTGGAGGTTGGCATTTCGGTACTCTGCCCTGTCTGGATGGAGGATGACATCGTTGAAGTTTTCTCGGAGGCCTGGGTCAAGCAGCGAGCAGTTCTCCCCACCGCCAACGGCTTCCCGCATGGCTTCATCAAATACGATGACTCGAGATTTGTGTTCGTGGTGCCGTTGCCTGAATTTTTGCAGGATGTAGGATGTGTATTGGAGGAGCTCTGACCGCCTATGGGGGAAGACGAATGCGGTGGCATCCGCTGCTGCATTCCATGCGATTTGCCAGTCGGCGCTGTTTTCCACCCTCTTCGCCCTTTCTTGGTTGGGTATTCGTATTTCAACACCCCCCACGCTCGCAACATTCTCCGACACATGTCGCGGTAAATATTGGGAGGCCAGGACTTTCCCAAGGTCGACCGCTTTGCCCCGTAAGATGTTGGTCCACTCGGAATCCGGGAAATACTTGGGTGCGCCGGGGGCTGCTCTGACCAGTTGAGTGGCGAGACCGATGTCTTCGCGTAGGTACCGTAAGATGTCGCGTGTCTTTCGCTGCCCCTCGGTGAGTCCATTCTCTCGATTTTCCTCCGGTTTATACCACGGGCATCTCTCCTCTCTAACTCTACCTCCTCTCCGAAATCCGTCTCCTCCTCTAACCTCTCCCCAATCCGATCCGCCAGCTTCCTCTTCACCCCCTTGTTCTTCCTTTCCCCCATTTCCCCCTCCTTCCAGAACCAGCTCTTCTCTTCTCCTATCCGTTCCACCAAGGGCCTCTGCGAACTCGAAAGATAGTCCATCTCGTTCGGTATCGGTGAGTGTATCCTTTCCTTCAAGGTAAGCCTCCCCTCGTCGACTGGCTCTAACATAATTGAGCCCTCCTTCCTCGTAGGATTTGATGATTTCCAAGAGGGTGGGATGTAAACCCATGCCCCTCCTGACTGGCTGCGAAGGTGATGACGTGGACCCCGCATTCGAGGGTCGGGTAGATGATCCTCGTGGAGAATCAGATCTTGGACCCGGTCCATTCCCTCCAGTAGCTCGTAGATTTGGGGAGGCGGATCTTCCACGTCCTCGTAGGGTAGGAGTCGCGAAGCTAGGGAGTGCCGTTGTGGATTCTCCCAACGGCTCGTCATGGTTCATAGTGCTTTTTTTGGAGTCACGTAATAGAAGTCGCGTATCAAACGTCGACTAGCGATTGGTTCGAGAGAGTTAAATCGCAAATAGTACTCGAAGATTTATGCTCGAGGGTGTTCTTTCGAGGGGAAAGTGAAAAAGAAAGAAAGATACTCTCGCATATTCTGAGTTGGTATTCATCCAATCCTATGTCTCGGATGTAACTACCTTTAAGAATGGAGCCTGTTCTTTGGGACGATCGCCCATATCCAGACCCCAATAAATGTTATGCTGTGCTATAATTCCTATTCTGGTAAGTTGTATGGAATATCGACCCCTCCAAATCATTGGACTTGCGTAAACATCCTTTAAGCCCGATACAACATATGGGCACTATAGGGGCACCTGTACCGTCACAGCGTCACACCCACGATAGGCCGGTGACTTGACAGCACAGTTGACTGCTCAAATTTGACATCACTTTGCCCGCCGTGTAACATCCTCTCCTTCAAATCAATATGACTGAAATACCAAAATACTCTACCTCCATCCCCTCACTAATGAGAACAATGGACGATGAATTTTCCCGAGATCTTAATGCCGTCAATAAGATTAAAGAGGAAGACGCGGTAGACTCAGACTATGTCAACATCCAAGAGGAAATTAACATACCCCTCGTTAACTATGGCGAGTAACCGCTAATTCTGTACTCTCCGGTTTGCCCAGCTTTAATGACACGCGTTCATATAGTTAGCGATCCAGTTACTTTCTCCAAGAGTCCGGTGGACCAAGCCCAAACACCATCATCATCAATAGACAACCTAAGTAACACTCTATCGTTTCCCTTCCGCTTGAACAATCCAGAATTGAAAATCTCTCCAGATGAGGAGGTTTTATCAGCTCCCCCAGAAGCCTCTTTAGAAGGAATCGCGGAACAAATAACAGCAATGAGGGCAGAAATCCAAGCAGATTTGGATGCTCTACGAGCAGAATTAGGCAACATAAGGGCAAATTTTAAAGTATTTCAAGCCATTGTTGCGAGTCAACGTAAAGAACTCCACGATGGGCATTAACAAAGGATCTTATCGTCGTCCATCAAAAGTCGTAAATTCCCACATGTCGCCGCTCTGGGAATTGCAGTCACCTGCTCATCTGTGGAATGACGTTTAACGGAAGTGTAGCGACCTCCCTAGAGGAAGTGGGAAAAGAGTTGAATGAGAAATCGACACCCTTTCCAGGCGTTTTATGAGGCGGGATCGTGATCTGGAGCTTAGAAGAGAAAAAAAAATCGATGGTAGTCTTGGGGGGATGGCTCATTATCAAGAAAACCAAAAATACAGATGGATGTATGCAAGGGATTACAAATGAGTCCAGGGGGAGCACGAGTAGTCGTCATCATCATTATCGAAAGATTCATCATCTATTTCAATGCCTTTTTCATTTTCTATAATAAGATAAATAGCAGATCCATCAATAAAGCGATGAAAGAACTCAGAAACAAAAAACGCACTTGTTCCATCTCATTCAAATCATCTGTCTCAATCCTAATAATTTCCTTCCCCAATGCCTGTTCAATCTGGTTCATATACGACCAAGTCTTTTGGTCATGCACGAAATTGATAGAAATGCCTTTACGTCCGAATCGTCCAGTTCGACCTACAAGGAACAACAGTGTGGACTGGGTTAGCGCAATTTCGAGGAATGAAACGCGGGGACGCACCAATACGGTGTAAATATGTTTCGACATCTGGTTCGGTACTATCCTTGCCGCGTTCATTCATCAAGGGTATGTCATAATTGACAACCATGTTGACTTGAAGAATATCAATACCACGAGCTATGACATTGGTCGTGATGAGGACCTAACGGAGTTCATTAGATTTGATTCTTGGAGCGTATGTATATACTTGTACTAACCTTGTCTTTTCCTTGTCTGAAAGCATCGATAATGGTATCACGTTCGCTAGCATCTTTTGCACCATGTAATGAAGCAACTTTATGTCCTTCTGCAGTCATTCTCTGAGATATCCTATCTGCCGTATGTCGGTGCTAACACCAGAGTTAGTAACGCTGTGCTTTTGCAAACAACGAAAGCTCACTTTGCAAAATATTATACTCTGCCCGATAGTCAACAACGAGTATAATGATACCAGAATATCATATTTGTGTTCCTCATCGCGGCAATCCATGTAGAACTGTCGGATATTGCTAACACTGAGCTCATTTTTCCGAAGTTCAATCTTGTTTGCGTCAGGAGCGAACTTCGATGCGAATCTGCGGACATGGTCGGGGAATGTGGCGGAAAAGAGAATGATCTGCATTTTGACTGTACGAGGAATCATGCTGCACAACTTAGACACCAGTATAGGTAGGATGAGAAGGGGAGCGCACTTTTTGACACGTAGGGTCTGGTCGCCGAGACCGTCCTGGTCCAACATGTTATCAGCCTCGTCGAGCACGAAGACCTTGATATTTGCGACATCGATAACCTAAATGCGGGGTGAGGTCTGGATGGATGATTTGGTTGCACTATACGCGCCTTGCGTCTAATGAGATCAGTCATCGTCCCTGGTGTACCCACGATGATCTGGGCAGAAACGCTGGTAGCATCCCTGGGGAGATTATCCTTGATCGCATATTCGGTCTGTACGCTGGTGAATTTGCCCATCTGATTGATGACCGACATGATTTGTCGGGCAAGTTCACGGGACGGGGCTAGACACAGTGCCTGAAAATCAGGGTGTCAGGGCGAGCGAGATTGATAAGGGTCGGAAAAACGGACTTGGGGTTTGTGAAGCTCGTAGTCTACGCGACTTAGCATGGTGAGAACAAAGGCGGCAGTCTTGCCTGTGCCAGACTGCGATTGGCCGATCATGTTGGTCGGTCTGTGGGGGATGAGTGGCGTGGCGATGGGGAGGAAGTGGCTCATACGGATTGGAGAGGAGGAGGGGGAGGGCACGTTCCTGGATCTTGGAGGGCTTGGAGAAGCCCATGTCGTATATGCCCTTGAGCAGGTCGGCGTGGCTGTGGCATAGAGAGGTGAGGAACGCGGTGGACGAGAAAAAAGAGGCGACGGACAGGCCGAGCTCCTCAAAGGTCTTTGCGCTGTAGAGCGGGGAGTCTGGGTTTCCCTGCTGATCGGCAAGGGTGACCTAGAGGGGGCATAAGCGGGTGCGGCGGGGACGGCGGCGGGACGCACGTTGACATCGAAGGTAGAGTTTATGAGATCGCTGTCGAGGTCTGTTATCTGCGTTTAGCTGCGCACACGAGCGGCACGGGCCACGCACTCTTCTTCTTCTCGCCGTCGCTGCTGGGCTCGTCGGCGGGCTTGGGCTTGGGCTTGGGCTCGTCGGCGGGGTCGACGGGGTTGTAGAACCCGTCCGCGTCCTTCTGCATGGTCGAGGACATTGGGGCTTGTTGTCGGCTGTTTGGCCCATGGCTCTTTCGCGCGTGCAGCAGGGCCTCGCCCGCGCCGAGCTCGTCCTCCTGCCCCACCCCCGCTGGCCCCTCCCGCCGTCCGCCGCGCCCCCGCGCCTCCGCATCGCCGTCCTCGACGCCTCCTTCAACCCCCCCACCAAAGCCCATCTCGCCCTCCTCAACGCCCCCGGCGACTATGACGCAAAGCTCCTCCTTCTCTCCCTCCGCAACGCGGACAAGGCCCTCAAGCCCACCGACGCGACCCATGCTCAGCGGCTGGAGATGATGCGTCTTCTCGCGCAACACGTCCACCCGTCCCCCACGATTGTCGCAGTGGGAGTCATCAATGAACCCACATTCGTTGGAAAGTCTACTCTCCTCCTCGATTTCCTCCGTTCCCACCTCAGATCCCTCCGGGTGGAGGACAGCGTCCAGCTGGAGCTCTCTTTTCTTCTTGGTCTCGATACCTTGGAGCGCCTCGTTGCGCCTCGATACTATCCATCAGAAGCTGAGATGCTCGTTGCCCTCAGACGCTTTCTATCTCCTGCCGAGGACAATTCTCGCGTCGTTTGTGCCATGAGGAACCAGCCCTCTTCCTCCCCATCTGTTGACGACAAACTCGGGTTGGCGAAAGAGTTTATCGACAGCGGGAGGGTGACCATGATCAACATCGGGGACGATGAAAGCACATACAGCAGCACCGCTGTGCGTAATGCCGTCAAGGAGCTTGGTTCAAGTGAGGAAGCGAGAAAGAAATGGGAAATGTATGTTCCAGGAAGCATCGCCGATTTTATCCAGCGTGAAAGGTTATACGTTGGCTGAGTCCATTAGTGAGCCCCTTCGATTTGTCACCCCTGACAGCCACTGAACGATATGCAGCTTTCTATACCGCAAATATACAAAGATATTGTGCCTTGAGAACCGCCGGCTCGTATTGGTTTAGAGTAATCAAGCCCGAGTTTGGAATATTTTCCCATCATAGTACCTATCCTTAAGCCGATGTAACCACGCCAGTTTTGCCCATGCCACATCAATGCCCACTCTCCAAGATCTACCAAACGAAAATATACTAGAAATCATTCGATGTGTGAGTCATCAAACCAACGTTCGTAGCTGTCACAATAATGCCCTATTCAGTGTAAATCTACAAACTTAAAGGGCATCACCAAGGATACCCTTTGCAACCTTCGACTCGTCTCGCGACATCTCAGTGTGCTCGTTTGCCCTGTCCTTTTCGCGACAGTCCGTCTTGAATTTGAGGACACCGACCACTCCCTGAGAACAAAAGATCATTCAAGGTGTCATGGGATCATTGTAGCCCTTGCTACTTGTTCCACGACGGTGTTTGAACATACGAAGAAGCTTGTCCTGCGTACCGAAAAGCTTTTTCGGACACATGAGGGTACAAGACCCGGTATCACTCAGACGAAGAGGTACCTCAACGAAAGAATATTCGATATCATTTCCACCCTTAAATGCCTGCAAAATATCGAGTAAGCTCTTTCGCATTTGCAATCTTTGTTGAACCTCAATGTGCCCTAGGTACTTCTACAATCCAATTCTTGATCCCCAAGACTTCGCCACTAATCTCATGCACGCCTTGGCCACACTTCCTTCCTTTGCAAACCTCGGCATCCGCTTCATCGACAGCGGGGGCTGGCATACAAATATACCCCAATCAATCACACTCCAACCCCTTTCTAATCTCCTAGTCCTCCGAATATTCTGGGGTTCAACTAAACCTAAAGCACTCTTCCTCGAAATCGCTTCGCTCCTTACCAGATGTCCCAATTTGACCGAGTTTGTTCTTGGTCAAATGTACACGAGAGGCGTTTCATTACATCAAATCTTTCAAGACGTCGACAAGATGAAGACGGAATGGAAATTAGAGAAACTTACATTGAAGGGTGTGATAGTTACACCTGAGGACATAAAACAACACATCCGTCACTTCAGACATCTTTCTTACCTTGAAATCTTCGTCAATAATGACCCGAGAGCGTCTACGACTTTTGGTCAAATCTGTAGTATCCTTCAAGAAAATGCGATATTCTTGAAAGGCGTATCGACAGACCATCCCGAAGATCCCCTTCTAGTCCCCTACCTCTCCTCCTACTCCGGACTAACAAAACTCTGCTTACACATCGAAGACAGCCAATTCGAATCCGAAATCGAATCCAAAATTATCGATTCAATTTATACACATGTCATACCGAACCATTCTTCGACTCTCGAACATTTGAAGATGGGGTCTAAGGAATTCAAGGTGTGGGGCGAGATACCGAAGAGGGAACATTTGGTTGGGTTGGTGAGGTGTAGGAATTTGGTGGTGTTGGATGTACATTCGAAGGTGCGTATTGAGGAGTTGAGAGAGGGATGGGAGAGGGGATGGGATTCTTATTTGGAGAGTTTGAATGTGAGGTCGTCGTTTGAGATTATGCTTGATAGAATCCGGAGGGTTAATATATAGGTTTTTTTTCGTGGACTCTTGGATTTGAGAAACTTTGATTGTTCTGAGAAAAACGAAACTCAGTTAGCAGCAATGTGTCTGTTGGGGTTCTTGATCTTTAGGGAAGATAGGCTGTCACATCAGTTTTGGTTGTTCGGATTCTTTGATAAGAATTTGGGCACTACAACTGAAACGTTAGACGTTGGAGCTATGGTAACCGTATTTCGTTGCTGCGCTACTGGGTTATGAGCGAAGCTAAATGCACAACTTTACTGATCGGGGTAGGTAATTAAGTCTATTCTTGGTGACTTCCGATGCTTTACAGTCGGGTCACACACAGCCTATTGAAACAAAGTCAAACTTCACGATTGAGCATCAACATCGCTTTTGCATGAACCCAAAACATGCAGATACCAGCCGCAGCTCGATAAAGCCACTTCAGAATTCTTAAAACAAGCAAAAACACACCGTGACTCCCGTATTAAGACTCGGGGTGCAGTGCCTTGACAACTTCATCTTTTAATGAGACAAGTGGCCCGATATAAGATTCTCGTAAGAATCCCGCAGCGCTATTACAGTGGAGCATTGACTCCACTTCGACGACGGCCTTAACTTTTCGGTACTAATTCGTGTTTTGGTTGTTATGTCTTTTGGTGATTTTTTGGTATATATCTTAATATGATGTGCTACGGTGGAGCAAGGATTGTGTATCAACCCACATTGTGCGCTCATGGAGCGGATTAAAGTCCAATGTTACAGAAAGTGTATCGATAGTACTCCAATTCTAAATTACACCTACACCGATTTTTTGAAGATATATAAAAGCCTCTGTCGAGTGAGGAGGTTTCTTTAACTGAGCAGGCCCTCTTATTTCTACTGAACAAAATCCACTCTACTAGTACAAACCAGACACTACCTTCAAATCACAATGGTTCAATTATCCACTTCTACTATCGCTCTCGCCATCGCCGCTGTCGGCGTTACTTCCAGCATGGCGTTACCTTTCGAGTATGTATACGTCTAATCATATATTCCTTTCCCAAATGCTCATGGTTGTTCGTTCATTTAGGCAGGGAGCAGATAATCTGGGTATAATCAAACGCATCTTTGATAAAGACCCCCATGCTCGTGCAGTGACCAACTCAGAACCTCAAAACCCTCAGTCTACAGTTAGTTTCAACACGCATTCCTCTAGTCCAAGTGGACATTCTTCCAGCCCGGCCGCGCATTCCTCCGGCTCTATTACACTTCCTTCTGGTCACGGTCCAGAAAACACCTCCACTCTTTCCAATAGTAAAAGTCCTGGCGGGACCAAGACTCACCATGGTTCACCTAACCAAACGGATACCTCGCCTCCCACCACCACTTCGGTGCCTCAGTGTCAGGGTACGAGTAGCTCGACTATGAGCGGGGGTAGCGGTGATGGAAACCATAGCAAACACCCCCCTCATCCTTCTTCGTACTCTGGTTCTCCACCCCCTGCAGGATCTGCTCAGCCAACCAATGTGAAACCGCCTATGGATAGACGTGTTGCCACCCAGTCTTCTTCCATGCCATCAGAGAGTAGTCATCCCGGACACAGTGTCAAGTCAGGTGCCCCTAGCAGTGGTCATGCATCTGCCACGCATCAGTCCGGTGTACAAGAGCCTCATATGACACCTACGGAGAGTCAAATTCAACCGACTACCGTGACTGGTAAGCATGGTGGCGAACCTACGGGATGCCCGACGGAGGGTGGCGAACCAGGGGGCAAGGGAGGACACGGAGGCGGACACGGAGGCGATAATGGACACGGAGGCGATAATGGACACGGAAAGGGTGGCGGACATCACCAACATGGAGATGGAGATGGAGGCCATAAAGGTTCTCAAGACGGTAGCAGCTCGCAGCCAAAGCCAACACAGGGAGGTGATGATACCGGCCACCAAGGAACTAACAGTACAGATACAACGCCGACCCAGGGAGGACACGGAGCAACTAGTTCAGGGAGCCCAGATCCTGTACAAACAAAGGGTCAGAAAAGTATATTTCAGCGCGAGCCTAGCCTCGATGAGTTGGATTGAGAATGCAAGGAAGACTGGGATAGAATAGAGTCGCCCTAGTGTGTTATTCATAGGTCGTTTAAACGAGCTAGTTACTTGTTGGACTGAAGGAGTTGTTGAAATTTACTTTTGCGTGAAGGTTGGCATTCGAGTTGATCGTGTGGGAACTCCTCGCGTAAGTATCAAGCAATCGACCCATACGAACGAAGGTTTTTGTCAACCCGGGTGATGGTATCTCAGAGTGGAGATACAGATTTTGTCATTCTGGCGCTCCAAGAGGTGTTAATTAATGTGTTGCGTACCCATTACTGTTGGAGTTGCTTCGATCATTAGAAATCTAACTTCACTTTCTATTTTTATGAACTTGAATTATTCTACCTTTACTTCCTCTACATCCTCTTTCTCATTCGACTCTTGACTTTAATGGTATTATGTGACATTATTATAGGTCGTCTACCAAATGAGACGTTATAAACTTGTTGTTCACCATCAGAATCACAACCTATAAGATAGAATATCGAGATCTGATTGTCTCTATACGAACAGATAATACCCCAGGCGTATGGTTTTCTCCCACTTTACGATGACACATAAAACCTCCCTAAACAATGTATTGAATAATCGGCCATCCCATTTTTTATTCACTGACACATAATGGTCAACAACTTTCGGGTACCATCAATTGGCAATCATCCACCGATTATAACATACGCGACAGGGTCGCGTGTCTCTCCATCACAACGACCACAACGGCGATGTCGAGACTGCAGTGCCCTCCCTTTTTTCTTCTCTTGTTGCAATCAACGTTAGGCCTGCCATATGATGCATCAAATGGCTGTGCGGCCACGGCCGGGCCTCTATGAAAGAGGCAGCTCAGCGGCTTTTACTTCCCCAGCTAATCCGTTCTCCTCCCCCACTCTGCAGCCTTCCCATCCCAGGTCTAGTCGCCACCCTCGCATACCTGGTCATCGTCATACCATGCCTAGTCATCATCCTTCTATGCCTGGTCATCACCCTCCCGTGCCTGATCATCATCACCCCATGCCCGGCCATCATGCTACATCACCAGCTCCGGCGCTCGTCAATCACCACCCATCCATATGCCCCCCTAATGTGGTGGTGGTAAACCCTTCAGGCGACAACCTGTCTTCTCCATCCACCCACCATCTATCCGCTCATCCCACTATTCTGCCATTCCTGCATGACCAACCAATGAATGCGACACTACCTGCCACTTGTACTCATCAACCAGAATCTTTGACACATCAAGACTACTCGTTCGCTGAACAAACTACGCCTCGCGTAGAGCGCCATTTGTATCCAAATCCTTATCTTCCTGCTCCAGCTATGGTAAATCCGTATCCCCACCAACCTCCACATCTCGCCCCGTCTCCGTTCCCCCTCTATCCCCTCCCTCATCTCGCCCCGTCTCCGTTTCCTCTCTTTCCTCTCCCTCATCTCGCCAGACACCCGGAAATATTCAAACCCGTCTCTCTGCCGGGTTTTCAAGGTCATAGTATCCCGCAGTCTTCCATCACTATTACTCGACCGGAATACTCAACCGATCAAGTTCATCAGCACTCGCTCTGGAAAACTCGGGGTATAGTACCGTCAACACCCCCAAGGCCAGAAGTGAGTTGCTTTTTTCGGGAGTTGAAACGCTCCTAACAGATCCGTGCCAGCAATCCCATCAATCTCAACACCAGAATCAAGGCATACTCAGTGGATCTCACGATCTGGTCATCTCGGATAGTACATTTATCGACAACAGCACCACTTCTGACAGTTGTAAGCTGTCCGCGCCATATAATTTTGTACCTCCACTTACTATTATCATTGTCAGTCATGAAGGACTTTCTGCAGCATACTATCATCGGGGCAGAGCACGATTCCTCCGCGCGTGACCCTCCACCACGATGTCACCCGGGAACCCGCCTCGCAATCTTAGGAAGATGCAAGGCTTTCATCGATGGGTGCGATGGCGAGGAGAAAATGCGCTGGGTTGTCGGCGCCGCTGGAGTAGGAAAGTCGGCAGTAATGCAAATGGTCGCTGAGGAAACACCTGCCGATGCATCAGTCTTCCTTTCCATCAATGGACGTCATGACGGAACAAAAACTTTCACGACAATCGCCTATCAACTTGCAGCAAAGTACAAATCTTATCGGCAATTCATTCAGAATGAAATTAGCAGAGATCCATCTCTGCTTCGCAAAGCACTATCGGTCCAATTCCAAAATTTCATTGCAAACCCCTTCATCCACCGGCAGGTGTTTGATCAGTCACGTCGATTCGTCATTATCATTGATGGGCTCGACGAGTGCAATAATCCTCTTGTACAAGAGCAGCTCCTCGAGTTGATCTCTCAATTCTGCATCTCGTGTCCTACCTCTCCCATCGTATGGCTTATTGCCAGCCGTCCAGAGGCTCACATCACATCCTTTTTTGAAAAAGTCGATGTTCAACCTGCTTACACAAGGGAAGAAATGGCCATAGACTCAGATGAGGCGTGTTCAGACGTCCAACGTTATCTTCGTGATGAGCTGAAGAAGATCAAGCTCGCATATCCTACACTCAGACGCAAACGGGAGTGGCCCTCCGAGCTGGAATTCACAAAAATCGCTACAGCCGCGGGCGGGTTATTTGCATATGCCTCGACAGTGGTCCGATACATCCACGATCCTCACTTCGGAGACCCGGTGTCTCAGCTCGGTGACGTTCTGGCAGCCATAGAGAAAGGCCTCAATGATAAGTCCTCGAGAAAGAATAACCCCTTGGCTTTGCTCGACGCTTTGTATGCCAGAATCATCTCAAAGATCCCGGATAGTAGCGTTGTCAACGCTAAGAACATATTACTTCTTTGCTCAAAGTACCAATTTGCGCATCGGTATAACTTTCGAACGGAATGTAATAGACTTGGACTGACAGAAGATGCTGCTTATGCTGCCGTTCGTCATCTACACGCTGTCGTGAAGGTCCCGGTCCCGGACAGAGCTGACGATGAGGAGCTGACGTTTTATCACAAATCCTTCGAAGATTTCCTGTTCGATCCACTACGATCAGAATTCTGCAGCGGTCTAGGTCATTTGGAGATGCTCAAGGCTCAGTATTCTTCACGAATTGTCGAGCAGGTTCCTGCTAACTTCGATTGCATGGGCCTTAGCGAAATCACGTGTGGTGACTTTGGTTCTTTAACGGCTAGCGCAAATATTTGCAACGACATCTCGCTATCTTGGCCTCAGGATGAGCGTTTTTCGATGGCTGATGATGAACTGAGGCGCCAATTGTACGCTATTGCGATGATAGAGACATGCGTTGATTTTCATTCCAGCAAGAACTTCATCCGGAGGATCAATTGCTTTAATAATTTGACGACGCGTTTCACTGCACTCGACTATGCATTTCCGTTCGGGTCTCTGCTGAAATTTGTGTTTGTAAGTATCCATAAACACTACCCTATCTATGATACTGAAGTCGCTCGTCAGGACGAGTTTCGAACTGAATTAATGGACCTTGGAAAATTGAAACAAGTCCCAGCCTCGTCATTGAATTATGCTGCAATCTGTACAGACGTCGAAATCCAACTCACGTGTCCTGTTGGAATGGACGACGACCTATGGAGCCAAGATTGTACAGTGGGTTGTTTTGTGTCATGAAGTCTCAAATCCACTGAAGCTTCTTGCATGTAGCACAAAACATTTGAGCGGATGGATGATAGTGATTTGCAAGGTCGGCAATGCCTGGGACATCATTTTTCAACATGGCTATATGAACCGGTACCACAAACTAACATTCCCCGATTCCACTTCAACTTCAAAGCAATTAAAGATTCTCACCGTCTTCTCCACTTTGCTCCTCACTCTAACAAATGCTTCTACTGTTCACAACGTCTTGCGATACAATTAATCAACAACCCGGACCAGCTTGCTACTGTTTTTGTCGACGCGACTAAGATGTATTACGTAGAATGGACATTTGTCGACCCAGATGATGGTTTGTTGGAGTGGAGATACCAGTTTTGTCATTCTGGTGCTCCGAAATCTGTCGATTAATACGTAATGTACTCTTTAGTATGGTGAGCAGGCCATTCTACATGACTCAGTGGATATATATTCACATCTTTACATTATTAGTGACCCTCGACGCGCTAATGAAATGTTGAGATCTCGTGAGACGCAAGAGGCGACCAACTAATGATCTAACAGTCACTCTGGTCTGCGGCCATGGTGTCATGGGCCTCCAAAGTTGACAGGAGTTCCATCCTTCTCACACAGCGCACTTGCTGAGACGAGAACAGCTATGAGGTGGCCATCACTCTATTCTGAGTGGCGGGAATTCGAAGCAGCGCCAGCACTGCCAGCGGTCACAGCATCGTTCTGTCCAGACTTATAAGGCTGCCCCTGGTTTGCTCCCAGTTCCCCAGCCATGTCGCACAAATCTTTTCCCGCCCGCTCGTCGCGTTCTTCTGGTCGCTATGTTCCGTATCTCCACTCCCCTTCTGCTTACCCTTCACATTCACAGTCTAACCAGGATTCTCTCTTCTCGAGCGGTGATCGTCAAGCGAGCCGCCCCGCCAATGCCTACTTCTCTCCATCCGCCTACCACATGCATCCATCAACTTCAAACACCTCCCTCCTTCCCTCTAAGCGCTCTAGGGCTGAATCTCCTCCTGCCCATCAATCTTTGACAATCCAAGCTGATGCGGCACAGCCGCCATCCTCTACCTTTCAATTACAGCATTCGCATCAGAACCCACCTATCACTTTTCGCCCGCCAGAAAATCCAGTCTATTCGAACAATCCATATCTTCAGCATTTACGGCAACCTAGTCCAGGGCCCGCACCAATTCGACTGGGACCAGTTGTAAGTTTTCTCTTCCCTTACTTCTAGGCAGAAGCTGAGATTTGTGTCATGGATAGTACCAGGGCGAAGGCATTTTCAGTAGATCAGAGAACTTTTCAGTGAGCAATAGTACATTTATCGAAAACAACACCACCTCCGACAGCTGTAAGCACTATCGGCATTATGTGTCTATTTAAACTTTACTCATCAATGTCTTTGCCAGTCATGAAGGACTTCCTGCAACATACAATCATCGGAGCAGAGTACGATTCTTCTGACCGCGACCCGCCCCCACGATGTCACCCGGGAACCCGTCTCGCTATTGTAGGAAGATGCAAGGCTTTCGTTAATGGGTGCGATGGCGAGGAGAAAATGCGCTGGGTTGTCGGCGCCGCTGGAGTAGGAAAGTCGGCAGTAATGCAAATGGTCGCTGAGGAAACACCTGCCGATGCATCAGTCTTCCTTTCCATCAATGGACGTCATGACGTAACAAGAACTTTTATGACAATAGCTTATCAGCTTGCCGCCAAGTACAAATCTTATCGGCAATTCATTCAGAATGAAATTAGCAGAGATCCATCTCTGCTTTGCAAAGCACTATCGGTGCAATTTCAAAAATTCATTGCCGATCCATTCATCCACCGG
This sequence comes from Agaricus blazei, assembly GCA_029719445.1. Taxonomy (NCBI): domain Eukaryota; kingdom Fungi; phylum Basidiomycota; class Agaricomycetes; order Agaricales; family Agaricaceae; genus Agaricus; species Agaricus blazei. Next base: position 637,467 of record SSNC01000011.1, read on the forward strand.
CAGGTGTTTGATCGGCCACATCGATTCGTCATTATCATTGATGGGCTCGACGAGTGCGATAATCCTATTGTACAAGAACAGCTCCTTGAGCTGATCTCTCGATACTGCATCTCGTGTCCTACCTCTCCCATCGTATGGCTTATTGCCAGCCGTCCAGAGGCTCACATCACATCCTTTTTTGAAAAAGTCGATGTTCAACCTGCTTACACAAAGGAAGAAATGGCTATAGACTCAGATGAAGCGTGTTCAGACGTCCAACGTTATCTTCGTGATGAGCTGAAGAAGATCAAGCTCGCATATCCTACACTCAGACGCAAACGGGAGTGGCCCTCCGAGCTGGAATTCACAAAAGTCGCTACAGCTGCGGGCGGGTTATTTGCATATGCCTCGACAGTGGTCCGATACATCCACGATCCTTACTTCGGAGACCCGGTGTCTCAGCTCGGTGACGTTCTGGCAGCCATAGAGAAAGGCCTCAATGAGAAGTCCTCAAGAAAGAATAACCCCTTGGCTTTGCTCGACGCTTTGTATGCCAGAATCATCTCAAAGATCCCGGATAGTAGCGTTGTCAACGCCAAGAGGATATTACTCCTTTGCTCAAAGTACCAATTTGTGCATTGGTGTAACTTTCGAATGGGATGTAATATACTTGGGTTGACAGAAGATGCTGCTTATGCTGCCGTTCGTCACCTACACGCCGTCGTGAAGGTCCCGGTGCCGGACAGAGCTGACGATGAGGAGCTGACGTTTTATCACAAATCCTTCGAAGATTTCCTGTTTGATCCACTACGATCAGAATTCTGCAGCGGTCTAGGTCATTTGGAGATGCTCACAGCTCAATATTCTTCGCGAATTGTCGAGCAGGTTCCTGCTAACTTCGATAGCATGGACCTTAGCGAAAGCATCGAGTGTGGACCCTTTGGTTCTTTAACAGCTAGCGCAAGTATTTGCAACGACATCTCGCTATCTTTGCCTCAGGATGAGCGTTTTTCAATGGCTGATGATCACCAGAGGCGCCAATTGTACGCTATTGCGATGGAACAGACATGCGTTGATTATCGTTCCAGCAATAATTTCATTCTGAGGATGAGTTGCTTCAATCATTTGACGACACGTTTCACCGCACTCCACTATTCATTTCCGTTTGGGTCTCTGCTGGATTCTGTGTTTGTAAGTATCCATAAACACTACCCTATCTATGATACTGAAGTCGCTCGTCAGGACGAGTTTCGAACTGAATTAACGCACCTTGGAAAGTTGAAACAAGTCCCAGCCTGGTCACTAGATCATGCTGCAATCTGTACCAGCGTCGAAATCCAACTCACGTGTCCTGTCGGAATGGACGACGACCTATGGAGCCAAGATTGTACAGTGGGTTGTTTTATGTCATGGAGTATCAAATACACTGAAGCTTATTGCATGTAGCACGAGACAATTACGCGGATACATGAGGGCGATTCGCAGGATCGGCAATGCCTGCAATATCTGTTTTCAACAAGGCTAGATGGTAGATTACCACGGACTGACATTCCCAGGTTCAACATCAAAGCGATCAAAGATTCTCACCGCTTTCTCTACCACCATCCTGGCTCTCGCCGATGCATCCACTGTTCGCAACGTCTTGCAAGACAATTAATCAACAACCTGGACCAACTTGCGACTGTTTTTGTCGACGCGACTGAGATGTGTTACATAGAGTGGCCACTTGTCGACCCAGATAATAGTTTGTTGGAGTGGAGATACCGGTTTTGTCATTCTGGCCTTCCAAATATGTTAACTACTGCATAGTGTATCCGTAATATGATACTAGCACTTTGCTTATAGTGGTCAGAGCATTTTATCTGGTTCAGTTAATTCCTTTAGCGTAAGGTAGGCGAAGGCTGATTTGAGCACCCTTATGTAAGCGTATTAGTAAGCTTAGTAAGCCGCCAAAAATGCCATCTCGAGGAACAAAAAAATTTGAAGTTGGAGTACTGAGGTCAGATTAACAATTAACTACAGAATACATTATTTAGCTGCACTATAGCATAGATTTCAGCCACAACTGAAGGTGGTAAGGCGCAATGTCCATGGCACTCTCTATTTGTTCTTGTTTGCGTATCACGTGAAGTAGTCACATGATGCGCCAAATCCCTCGCTCGAAAATTCAGAAACTTCGTCCTTTGGTGCGCCTTGGTCAAAAAAGCTGTTTGCAAGCCAAAAACAAAAAAAGCTATAAGACAACTATCTTTTCAAATTCTTAAAATCTAACTTCTGAGAATTCAAGAAGACATACAATACAATGATTCTCAGTTGTAAAATGAACCCTCATTCGAAGAGGTGGTGAGGAGAAACCATTCTCATTGAGGTGTATCAAGGCTTATGTAAGGGGTGCTCAGATCAGCCTTCGCCTACCTTATTAGTCTCTAGTTGATTTATCTCATCGGAACCAGATACATGGTCAATACTTTCCCCTCCGATTATCGTTTATATGCTTTGGATCCTACCCCATGAATAACGTTTGCTGGACCACGAGCTGCTTTCATGTGCTAAGAATACCGAACTTGACTCTCCGTCCCCAGCTGCCAAGTTTGTGTTGGCTTTTGCGTTCGTATCTTTAACATATTTATGATATTGAAACTGTTTGTCAGGACATGTTTTGTACTGATTTCATGGACCCTGGAAAGCTGAAATAAGTGCCAGTTTGGTCATTAGGTTATGCTGCAAACTGTAGAGAAGTCGAAATTGAAATCACATGTCCCGTTGAAATGAACAACCGACTACGGAGCCAAGACTCAACGGTTTATGTCATGGACTATCCAATTTACTGGAGCCTGTCTTACATAGCGCAAAACTTTACGCAGACACATGAAGGTAATTTGCAGGATCAGAGATGTCGGGGACATTGGTTTTTCAGGTACTAGTGTGGCACAAATTGACATTCTCCGATTCAATATAAGAGCAGTGAAACGTTCTCACTGGACCTTCAGTGATTGACGTTCCGCTGACGATTGTTTGCACTGCTCGCGACATTTTGCGAGAGCTTTGCTTGATAGATGATGGTATGTCGGAGTGGAGACAACGCTTTAAGTTGAAATGAGTCATGGTGCATTCCATCTTTGTGCCTCTAGTCCCACTACTCCACAGATTTCATGGTTTTCTCCCTGCCTAGATACATATACTGCAGAGTCAGACACCCACGCCCCTGTAAACAACACAATTCCTCGGATGTTGAAGAGAGTCTACGCATCTCTCATCTCAAACGCTTATTCTGTTTTTGGACAAATGTTCCTCGATCTGCTGCACGGATAGGGGGCATGCCAGGAGTGAGATAACCTCCGCATATTGTGTAAAAGCGAGTTGTGCATCCGTAATATAGTTTTTGCCGTGTTGTCACGTTGACAAGTTCTGGACGTTCACGATCACAAGATACATTGCTCGCCCTTGGATGAGCTCGCTCTATATATGAAGCAGCTAATAATACCACGAGCTCCCTTTTCAATCATCCTCCTCTGCACTGTCTTCGTCGTCACTCTGGACGCCAATGACACCACTGCCTTCATTCGTTTCCCTCTCCTTCAAAATCTTTCCAGCCTCAACCAGCTTACTACCGAAGGCTTTACGAGCGCCAAAGTTAGCGCCTACATCCCAAATTTGTAGCTTAGCTTTAGACCCAGCGGCGGCAAGGGTAAGGGGGTCGTCAGGGGACCATGTCGTAGAAAATACTTTTCCCTGTTGGTACACGGCCATACGTTAGCAAGTTTGTAAATTAGAGTCAAATCAGGGAGGTAGACGTACAATACCCAAATCACGAGACGTTACCAGGCTTACATTCCGCTTGCCCGTATCTTGGTCGTCCAGTATATTCCAGACTTTGACCATTTTGTCAGTTCCACCAGTAGCAATACAACCTTTAATATGGGGATTGATGTCAATTGAAGAAACGGCACCATCATGTGCTGAGAGTGTGAACCGTGCTGGTGAAGGTTTGTTGAGGTTTGAGGGAAGAGTTCTGGCGTCAAAGTTGAGAACAAGTCCGTTTTCAAGAGAAACCTATAACCCATCAGTTTGAGGCCTGTACAAGTAGAAAAACTTGGCGTACGTAGAAACTATAGCTTTCCCAAGGATCCCATCTAAGTGCTTCGACATCACTACCGAGAGTAGCACCGACACCTCCTTCTGGAGCCCTTGAATCGAACGTTCGTACAGTCCGATCATAACTTCCAGTCAGCAATACACTAGGTTCCTTGTCGTTCCACTGTACGGCCTGGACTTTATCTTTATGCACGTCAAAACTCCGAATAGCCCCTGATCCTTCACCGGTAGCTGTGGGATCTCTAGATAAATCCCAGAGCTTTACAGTCCTGTCGGCACTACAACTAGCAAGAAGATTTCTCTGTGATTTATTCCAGCTGAGACCGAGAACAGCGTCGACATGGTAGGCTTTTTCAGTCGCTCTGTGTTTTTGCTTTTTGCGCTTTTTCTTTCCTGTGCCTAGGGGTGTTGGTACGTGCGCTTTTGTTTCGTCTGGTCTGCCAAGGATAGATGTAGGGTACATGGCCTCTACAACATCGAGCGACCATATTTCAATTTCGGGGTCCAGTGTACCCACAGCGATGAAGTTACCGAATCCAGATGTAGGGAGATTCGTCGGTCCTGGGGTATTGGAAGAGGACGTTGTAGGGGGGAAATCGAGCCATTCAAGGCAGAGAGGGAAGTTAGGAAGCATGACATCGTGATGAACGTAGAGATTTTCTTGTGATTCGTCATAGACGAAGATTTCTAATTGGGAAATCTCGTCTTCGGTTTTGGCCGTTACGAGCATATTGTCTGTTGGGTATACCTCGAGCTCTTCCCGTTCGTTGTCCTCCTCGTTGTCCTAGGAAAATATTAACATAGGACTGATGGAGGACCAAGGCAGCGTACGTCTGGTACTGTGATGTATGGGTCTTCGGAATTATCTTTATAATATGTAAGACCTTTGATATTGCTAAAGGGCCCCAATGCTAGTGACGGTGTAAGTTAAGCAAAGAAGACATTGAAGCCGGGACGTACCAGAAGATTCCACTTCATTATCATATTCGTCAAGGTTGTATTTCGACAAGTCGTCCGGATCAGATTTCGCAGGAGGACCAGAGTCGACCTCCATGGCATCGGCATCAGCATCGGGACTTGTAGCGTCTCCATCCTCACTGTCCACACAAAATCAAGCTGACCATCAATTACCTACTTCCGCTCCACCACGAGAAAGAGAAAAAAAGAATACTGACTCTACCCATTCGCCACCTCCATCACTGTCTACCAAATCCTCATCGATTTCGTCATCCTCACCACGCTTGCCAATTTCCAAAGCTGCATTATGCGCCCGTTGCATTTCGACACGAGCATCCTCGAGCTCGATGTGCGCTAGCGCACTGACACGTTGAAGTTCATTGTCGTCGAGAACATATTTCGATGGGTGCTGTAAGGCGACGCCGCGCTTGACCCAAGCCACAGCAGAGATGAGATTGCTCATCGTCTGAAAAAGTTTTTCGAGTTTTTTTTGGCCGTGGTTATCTCAAAAGGATCACGTGAGGTTAGCCACCGACCCGAGAGTCGGGACATGAATTCTCATTCGTCATGGATTCGTCGCAAATCTTTTACCTGAGCGTCATCGTTACATGTCGATTTATAAACGTCATCTATTCGTCAAGATGGATCTGTACTGGCGTATATAAGGACCTATATTCGTGAGGGAGACTTTCATAAACGAAACTCTGAACGTAACATCACTCTGTTAGCAAACTATGGTCGAATATAAGGTGGGTAAACGCTGTAATAATTTCCTCTGTCCCTATTCCAACAGTTTTGAAGACTGGAGATTGCGTTAAATACCACGCTGTTGGGGGGTCAAGCGCCGGAACCGAGACTTCTACCACTACTGGCGAGATAATTGATGTCATCACCGAGACTCAAAGCGCTGGGAGCAGCGGAGTCACTGCGAAGGTTAGATTCCCACCATGTGCTTACCGTTGAACAGAAGCTGAATTAGTTGCGACGACCTAGGCCTCTGAAGCACAACCCCGTTATCTCATTCGTAATGATAACACGGGCAAGGAGACTGCCTACAAAGCTGATAATATTCTGGGAAGAGCTTGAGGACACGAGTGTAGCATTCATCTATAATTTCAATAAAAGCGAGGTTTGAAGCGAGGCTCGATTGCAAATATTTCGCTCATAAGTTCAGAGTATCTCCACTTAATCTTGATATTCCTCTGCGAAACTCAAGTCAGGCTAGGATAAGAATATGGAACTATGGATACATTGACAAGGCATTCGTACTAACCTTAACAATTTAAGAGTATCGAAGTCGGTGAACTACCCCTCCAATACTTATAATCTCTCCTGCACCATAACACGTCCATCGCCCAACTTCAGAAGCCTTCCTCCATCCTACTATGCGCGCAAGGACCGAAAATTCACGGGCTCGTCCATCCCCGTCTCCAATCTATGGATACCACACGAATAGACTGAGCACTCCAGGTATCAACACAGTTTGTTTGCCCACAATCTGTACAGCTAGCAGGTATTAGCGACATTGAGCCTGACGACGGCTCCTTGTGATTCTAGAATCTTCTGTCACAATCCAATAGTTCCAACCGACTTAGTTATCATACATTCCTTTTGCGCCAACTTGACGAAGATGAAATCTCTTACTCGACACTTTATATTTAGAAAACCTTTGGACCTGCCGTTCCAAAAATCCAGGGCTACGATAATAAGCGCCCGAGAGCATCCTCGAGTTCTGTGCGCGTCAGCGCACAAAGACGTTGTTTTTCATTGGCATCAAGAACATATATATGTGGGTGCGGTAATGCGACGTCGCACTTGACCCAAGCCATGGCAGAGATGAAGCTGCTCATGATCATCGTCTGAAAAAGTATTTTTGGCCTAAGGGGTCACGTGGGTATTCCCCGGCGCCGACGGCCCGGGATTTGGATTCGTCCAAGTTGTTTCGCCTAAGCGTCATGGTTATGTGGATCCATCGGAATCGTTCCTGAACGTCATCTATCGTCAAGCTGGATCATCTCTGGCATATATAAGAACCTCTGTTTGTGATGGTGTATCTGTTTCATCGACAAAAATCTTCCTCGAACTAACGTCACCCAATTAACTGATTATCTGAATATGGTTGCATACAAGGTGAGCTGGATATTGAGGTAACCTTCCTCGATCTATCCTCATACGTTCTTTCCCGAAGGCTGGAGATCGCGTTAAATATCATGCAGTCGGGGGACCGAGCGCTACTACCGAGACTTCTGTCACTACTGGTCAAATAGTCAATGTCATCACTGAAACTCAAATTACTGGGAGCACCGGAGTAGCCGCGCAGGTTGGTTTTCCGGCATACCTTTATTTTTCATCAGAAATTGACTGCAGGTTCTATACCTCAGGCTTCACAGGCCCAGCCTCGTTATCTCATTCGCAACGATAACACAGGCAAGGAGACTGCCTACAAAGCCGATAATATTCTTGCTAAGGTTTGAAGGCAGGAGTGTAACATTCATTAGAGGTCTCAATAAATACGTAGTTTGAATTCGTGAATTAGTAAAAACCACTTATCAACCGTACGATCAAACAAGTTCAGAATTGGTTGTTTCCGACCGCCACTGGCAGTTAGGTAACCACCCCGGTAACGCGGGCTCGCAGAAACATGCAGGTACCCGGGCACCTGTCTGCATCACGCCTGCGTTGGATCTGCAGCAGGCCCCTCTCGAAATTTGAAAACCTATTTATGTATCAAACCCGAGCTCAAGCCCGAGCCCATCCCGAGTCTTTGGATATGGCCTGGCAGGTCACAGCTTACGAGTGACCACTGCCAATGCCTGGCAAATGCCGATCTCAAGCCTGAATTTTTTTCAGACAGGGGCAGGAGCTATACCTGGTATATGTCTGAGGAATATCCAATCACATTTAAGCGCTGGGTTCGAAGGGAACATATCTTCCTTTCGTTGCCACCGCTCATAAATAACCTTGACCTAGCTATCTGGTAATCTTCATGGCACTACCAAGTGTCTGGCTCTTGTCCGGGGCATCCATTGTATTCTATGTCTTGCTCAAGTTGAAGGCCCACTCTATCTTTTACCGCGAGTTCAACTCGGCGTTCAAGTCACTTCCTGGACTTTCGAGTTGGAACTTTTTTACGGGCAATATGGCTAAAATGTTGTTTGGAGTATGTTTCTGATTTTACCTCGTGATATGTCTTTCGGTACTCAAGCAACGAAAGGACCTAACAAAAACACAGGTGGAGTACGTTGAACTGTATGGCCCCACTTTCAAGTTCAAGGCATTACTTGGGGTAAGCACTAGCTCTAGTCTTTGACTTCTAATTACCTACCTTATGCTAGGAAACCTGGCTCTTTACCGCAGATGTCAAGGCCCTTAGTCACATAATGAAAAGAGACACTGTTTCATGGGAGAAGCCAATCCAAATGGCATGGAGCTTGACGCGACTTTTAGGGCCAGGCATTGTGACAGTTATCTCAGATACCCATAGACGACAGGTATGCCTTTACATTAAGTGTATTTCATTATTTGAAAACTTCATAGAATTTTACAGAGGAAAATGCTCGTAAATTACTAAGGTCCCGCATCAGATGACGGTTTTCGACCAATCTTCTCTCAGAACCCTGCTTTTGCACCGGCTGAGGTCAAACGACTCATACCACTCTTCCTTGATAAATCTGCCAAGGTAACGTCCACCCGCCTTCCCTTACAGTGAACACATTATTTACCATACTAAAGTTGAGAGATGCCTGGTCATCGGAAATACAACAAAATGGCGACCAACCGACTCAGATTGACATGAGCAAGGCCACCCTCGATATGGTCGGAGTAGCGGGTGCGTTTATTTTGGTAATTCGAGCATTCTTTAAATAGTATTAATTAAAGTTTGAAGGTTTTGGATATGAGTTCAATACCCTGACAGAAGAACCTGGAAAAGTCAACGAGCTCCATGAGGCCTTCAAGACTCTTTTCCAGGTCGCAACCTCCGCGAGTCTCATTAGAAACCTAAGAGGATTCATTCCTACATTACGCTTTGTGGTTCGTTGACAAAGTTTCTCAAGGACTTCACTGTAACTAATGCCGTAAAGCCTCTTGAGCGCGATGCGGAAGTAGAAAAGGCGAGAGTGATCATGCGGCGCATTGGAAAGAATCTCCTCAGCGAACGCGAATCAGTTCTTTCGCATGATGAGAGGACAGGTATTCGAGAGAAGGATATTTTGTCCCTGTTAGTTCGTGCCAATGCGTCTGGGAAAGCAGATCAACGTATTCCTGAAGAACAAATTCTTGCCCGTAAGCAAATTAGTTGTATCCTAAGATCCTCACTACTGTTCTCATCTCGACAATCTCAGAAATCCCTTCATTCATCGTGGCGGGTCACGAAACGACGAGGTGAGATACAGCCCTCCAGGTTATGACTTTGATTGATATCATCTAAGCACGGCGATGGTTTGGGGCCTTATTCGAGCTTGCTAAGAATCCTCCCATACAAACTAGATTGCGCGAAGAGCTGTTCAGCGTGGCTACCCAAACTCCCACTGCAGATCAATTAAACGGCCTAACCTACCTTGAGTCTGTTGTTCGGGAGCTAATGAGACTGCGTTCTCCCGCTCCACTCACAGTTCGTCTTGCTACGGAAGACGACGTGTTACCGCTCCAAACACCAGTAATGGATCAGTTTGGGAGGTTACATCACGAAATAAAGTGATGCACCATCCATCTGTATGAATACTTGGCTGATCCTTTCGGATAACAGGGTTCTCAAGGGGCAGTCCGTGCTTGTCCCGTTAACGATGGTAAATCGACTTCCGTCTATCTGGGGAGAAGACGCAGAGGTATTCAAGTAGGACCACCTCGTAGTTTCATTCCTGAATTCTACTGATCGAGATGTCCCTAGTCCGGATAGATGGAATCCTCCACCGGAAGCTGCTACGAGTGTTCCTGGAATCTGGGCAAACCTGATAACATTTTGGGGAGGACCCCGTGCGTGTATCGGGTTCCGATTCTCTCTTCTTGAGTGCGCTTTCTTCTCGTCTTATACTATCCTATATTGAAGCCGGTAATTTATCAGGATGAAAGCAATACTTTTCACTCTGCTACGCGCATTCGAGTTCAAGCTGGCTGTCCCTGCAGAAGATATTGGCCAGATGTGCGAACTCGTCACGCGTCCTGTACTAAAGACAGATCCTCGCAAAGTGAACCAGCTTCCGCTTATTGTGAAACCTCTGGTTCTTTGATACTAGAGGACTTATACTTGTCTCTTCCAGAAGTGTGTTTGCTTTTACGAAGCAGCTGTTGTACCTGTCCTTTGGTTGTATTTTCGTGTGCTCTTATACTTGCCCAATGGTTGAATTCAATAGATACACTTCGTTTGAAACTGCTTTGAATACAATCGGGCCGAGAAACCTAGATGTGCACGAACAAAATTGTAAACGATCATGACGTATATCCCGTCCATTTACCGACGTGAAGTTTTTGTGTGTAGCAAGAGGAGGGACTGATATAACACGAGAGTGAATGAAAGACTTAAGGCAACGTCGGTGGGACCTGCTGACATATTCGATGATTCACTTGTTCTGTAGCTATACGTATGCGTCGGAAGATCCTTCCGAGACCCTAGCTACTACCCCGAATTAATTTAAGAGAATGTACTTACCATACGTAACAAAGACCGACTCGCAGTGTCGTTGAAACTCGAGCTCATAGATTGGTGAAGAGCAAATGGCAGGAATGGGCATAACTATATTTTACAAATCGAATACTGTACACATGGCGTGCTATGAGAGTGAATAGGGTGGGAGATACATGGTAAAAAGAAAGGAAGGAAAGAAGAAGACACAATATCAATTCCGGTCCAAGTCAAGACACATCTCATACCAAACTTCACGACCAAGCACAACATCACTCTTTCCCTTACACACAAACCCAAGCCTCTCATAAAACGGTCTCACATCATCATGAGATAAAAGCAAAATCCTCTCTAAGTTTCCCTCACCCGCAATACTAGGCAAACTTACAACACCACCCCTCTTTGACGGCGGTGCCGAACGATATTGTCGAATTCTCGACAAAAATTCTCTTGTCATCCTCGATCCAATACCCTTCTTTCTATAAGATTCCAATACGCAAATGGAATGTATACAGATTGAAGGAGAATATGGGATATGTTTGGACATGCTTTCTTTCGTGTAATATGTGAGGGATGATTGGGTCCCACATATATGCCCAATGAGCTTTCGACCTTCTTTCACTTCTCCCAAGGATGAACGAGATGGTATAAATGCACCGAGGAAAAGATGTTTGGCGTGGGCGAAGCGATATCTGCGAGGAATTTCAGCAGGTTAGCGACACCACGACAGGCCAGAGGGACGTTTTCTGCGAGAATGAACCAGCGAGACTTACCTGAATTGTTCAGGACTATCGGCTTCGTCAGGAGGGAATGCTGGAAATATCAACATTTAGATTCTTTATGCAGACTCGTAGGAATACTTATTTCTTGGATGGTGCCACATACCTTTCTTCTCGATTTCTGTCGCATCCTCAACTTCATCTACGGTAACGTAGTCGAAGAAGATGTTATCGACATTAAGCTCCACAGTCATAGTTCAGTCTTGGGGCTTGAAGAGAAAGAGAGGTGGAGGTATCAGTACGTAACCCGTACGTGGTGTACGGTGTAAATGAAGTGTGAGACTCAGCAACTCCAAGTTAAATACGCCGAAGAGCCTGTCACCGTAACACTCATTGGCCTATGGGCCATAATTACACCGGCGGTCATGTGTACGCCGCTTCTTCGGGTCGAATTGATTCCCTTTGACGCTCAGGATATCCTGTCAGTAAGTTCCGAATCTCGCTTGACCTGAGAATCGCTGCCAAGAACCCGCCTTACAATCTATAAGATACCCCCCTCCACCTTCGAATGTTATCGTCCAATAGTAAGGCACCGCAAGCCACTGAACGATGAGTATACTGCTTGGTAGTGGCGTATAACTGATAAGGCGTGTGGCTCCTTTGCCGTCGGCCACATAATGATTAATGAACAATTGAATGCTTGGCACATCAACGAACAAAGTTGTGTATATATAGTACTCGGACTAATAATATAACCGTATGGCCTAAGTTGTAATACTCCAGTTAGGATTCAATATTAATAAGACATTCAACGAACACGACTGGAGGTTCCACGCCGGTATTGAAATGAAGGTCGGGTCTTCTGTTTACGACATATCACCCAGAAGCTCATGATCATATGACCACTATAGGATTTTGTGCGGCAGAGAAATAAGTTCACTGCTATGATCAACATTCCCTGGGAGCGCAATAGGATCTAGCTTCATTTCTCGGTTTGACATGAAAGTATCCGCAAAAAATCGTGAATATTACTAGTAAGCTGACTTGATCCTTGTTATAAATAATGCAAAATAAGGTATCGAAATATACATCGTCTATACGTTATCCACGATCTGCCAGTAGGTGGATTCTATTTTCTCCTCCTATAATAGACGTCACGAGGAGCCTTGGGTAGTGTGATCAAAGTCTACGACGGCCTTTCAGCATCATCACAAGGGTAAGAGCAAGAAGGCATACCTGGTAATTGTGGTCAGGGACTCTGTCAATCTTGAGTTCCATATGTCGGATGAAGGTCGTAACAATAGTTCCCAGCTGCAGGTATGCAAACTGTTCTCCAATGCATCGGTGCTTGCCAGCGCCGAAAGGTTGATATGGACTCTCAGTGCCCTTACTCACTGCACCGAATCCGTAATCAATTTTCTCTCCTTGAACGTCTTCGTACAGCTTATTAGCTTGCGCTGCGACACCTTCAGGATCACTCCATCGTAAAGGTTCCCAGTTCTCAGCATCCTTCCAGATCGAACGGTCGAGTTGGCTGATAAGTGGCGATGCCAGTACATAGTAGCCTTTCGGGATAACGTATGTAGTATCTTTTCCTGGGGCGGCGAGAGTAGCAGGAACGGGCATGTCATCACGGACGTGGCGCATTACACTGTGAATAGGAGGATGTAGACGTAGAGTTTCACGGATGACGGAATCCAAGATGGGAAGTTGTCGAAGTTCTTCGTAGGTCATCGAGCGGAAAGAGCCATCCGGGTTAGAGAAATGTTTGATTTGTTCTTTATAGAGCGCATCACTGAAATATAGGTCAGCAATTGCTTATCAATAGAGGGAGAAGATCTACCAGACGTCAGGGCGCTTAGCGAGATGGCAAAGGACCCAAGAACCAGTCGCCGAACTAGTATGTTGACCGGCCATGAGGAGTGCGATCATAATATGAGCTATCTCATGATCCTTCAGCGGGCGTCCGTCACGGTATGTCTGATTCATTAGTGACGCAATCATGTCATATTCATGCTAATCCTACACGTCAGCGTGGAATAAGTCGAAAGCCAGCACCACTCACATCAGGATTCACTTCAGCTCTCCTCTTCCTGACGATTTCCGAGAAGAAATCACTTATTTTCTTATGAGCAACATCCCTCTTTCTGTAACTTTCGAGAGGCAGGTTAGGGAACAGGAAGTTCAACGGGGTGAAGCCTCCATCGAGATCCTTGTAGATCTCGGCGAACGTTGAATCTAAACCTGCACGAACTTCCTTGCCTTGGAGGGTTCGTGATGCCGTCAAGATAGTAAGGCCTGACAAAACTTCGAGTACATCAAAATGTCCCCATTCGTCGCCGTTGTTGGACTGAAAGGCAGAGAATGCTGGATCGGACCTGAGGTATTCCTCTACCTCCTCTTCAATCATGCCAACATAGGCACGAAGGTTGTCAGAGGACAGCCCAACTTTGACGAACTTCTTCTGTTCCATGAAAAGCTCATTAGGGACGTCATAGACTACGTCCTTCCCAAATACAGGTGTCGTGAGATGCTGAAGTAAAATATAAGCCTCATGAACGAGTTGGATGACGCTTAACCCACAGTATATGCATCCTCAGCATTGAATACAATTGATTTACCCCCCAAAATAAAATTGTTACCCTTAGCTCCAAGGGCTACTGTCACGCGACGACCAAAGAGAACGAAGGTGAACACATCGCCGTACTGTCGACGCCAGTCAGCGACAGGGTCACCTTGAACAAAGAATTGACATTTACCTTTTCGCGACACCGGTTGAAGAAGTTGAGAGGGTCAGTACCGTAACCAACAGCCGAGCCAACGAATGGAAGCCAGTGAAAAACGACGGGAGGTAGGTTGGCCTTGCGTGGTAGAAGCTGACGACACATTCAGTAAGTGATACACACTCAAAAAAATGAGAAACTACTGACCAGCTGACTCAAGACGTTGAGTACAATCGCCAGCACCGGGATAGTCGCCATAGAGAGTAGGGCGAGCTTGGTATTTTGTGTGGTGAGCTGTGCCTGTGCGTAGGCGACATAGCCCGACCAACCGTCCAGGACGGGGATGGTGCCGTTGGTGGCAGAAGACATGGTGTGAGGTCTGCTTTTTTTTCCGCTGCTATAAAGACACGGACGTGGCCTAATATGGTAATAATTTGCAAAATCGAACCACGATCAAAATAATTCAGTGCATCAACCCGCGCGTACCGTATGGAAATCAGAGGCAGACCTGGCTACTGTGACGAAGAGACTCGGACCGATAAATATATGTCTCAATACTGGACGCAACTATCCCATCCTGTGGCAATTGAAATCGAGGGCCCAATCAGGGGCTCGCGGCCTCCGGTATAAAAAGATATCATCAAACTCGTCTCATTAGCTCGTCGGCCCACAAATAATCAGGATCGGTGAAGCATGACGCAGCCCTTGGACAGAGAGGATCTGAAACTCAATCGCCTGAAACCCAATCGCCACAAACCTACCTTCAGCCCAGGTACCAGATTGCTCACAAGATTTACTTTTCTAAAAACATTTAAACATTTTCTTGTTGTAGCTGGATTTATAATAAAGGAACGAAACCACATAAATTATCTGAATGAAACATGACCATAGCGACCCTTTGTCATTTTTAAATTTAAAAACCATGGATTACCTTCGCAGTCATTCAACAAGGGTGATAGAGAATATTACCCAAGATCACTTGAAACTGTACAGAGCCTGAACCGCCATCCAACCGCACATGAAAACCGTAACTGTCAGTTAAATTAAGTCCCGGCAAATAATATATGAACGCATGCTTCTAGATAGCGGTCCCCCTCTTGCGATCCGGCAAATATAAACTACACATGATCCCAGCGATGATCACAGCGAACAAAACAACGAAGACGAGATTCCCTCCCAAGATTTGCTCTTGCAAAGAGATAGAAAACAAGGACGACGAGACAGTAGGGGCGATCGTACGCATTGTGCACCCTGCCATTTGAACAACACCGTTGACAGACCCAAGCATCTGCTTGGGAGAAGTTTCAGCTATGACGATATGAATTGCACCTGGAAGATAATTGAGCCTCCTTCATCAAAATCAAAAGGCATAAATACATACAATAACCCATATATATGAAAGTTTGGAATAGAAGTTGGATAAAGATGGAGATACCAACCCCAACGCTGATGCCTCCGTTCCAACGAGCAAGATAAATTGAAACGGGATATGTCAGAACGCATACGAAAAAGGATGCGTAGGAAGTTTGATATATCCGACGGGAACCAAATTTCTGGATCAGCTTCCCAAGTAGGCCGATCTGGACGAAGGCATTAACAAAACCCCAGGTACCTGTTATCATCCCAATATGGTATGGGTCAAGTCCTAAGCCACCAAGTTCGATTCTAGTGGAGTAGATGAGTGGAGTAAGAACCGAATAAGCCATATCCGTGAATGCGAGGAAAAGATAGTTGATGACTATAATTTTCATCTTCCTGGATCTTAGGGTGGTGCTTAAGGTCGGGGCTTCGGAATCGAGACCGCCGTTTTTTTGGTTCGAATTCAGAGAAGTTTGAGAAGACGAAGGAGATGCAGTATGGTTTGCGGAGGTCGCACCGTAGTCTGCGGGGTTATTATGACCCAGAAGCGTATCTGTGGAGCCCTCGGAGTCATGTATCATATTTGCCTCCTTGGATTTTGCGGCAGCCACTAGAGCAGGATGCGTCTAATGTGCAGGCAACGTCAATAAAGACAGTCGAACTTTGAGAGTTGATCGGTCCATTCATACCTCCTTGAATCCCAAGAACGCAGAGATAGAAGCGCACAGAGCAATACTTGCAGAAACCAGACAGGGCAACAAGTAAGGGTGGGTTTTGAACATGTCCAGTTTTCCAAAGACATTTGGCCACCGTTCGGATGGGTTGCTCAAACCACCACCCATGATGGGGCTAGAGTATATAGATGAGCCTTTAGTCAAGATAACTCTAGAAGGTATCGTAACTCACGCTGCGGTCGAGCCTACGCTCCAAACCAAAGGAATCATTGCGAATATGCCCCCAACGTTTGTCTCGTCTGTCAACTGTGAACATTCAGTCTTGTGATTAACCGCCTGATAATTTCGTACACTCGTACCTCAAACATGACGGTCTTTGATACCCCTGCATCGCCATTAATCATCAAGTCGATATATGACGAGATTATGGGGTATTACATACCAATGTTGCCATTGAATACTCCCTGGAAACAACGGGATAACACCATTGACAGGAACGATGTTGAGTATCCGAATTGTAACATCGCAATGGTAAGACCAAGAGGCCCAATGAGTAGCACAGGCCTTCTGCCAATACGATCTGATAGATGACCCCAGTAAAACGCGGTAGCAGCTTCGGCAAGGAAGAAGGCAGATTCCTAAAGTAGGCGAATACAATGAGTGGGTCGGTAATTCGAGGCCGTGCGCGCAACTCACAATAACGCCAGCATAATAACCTGTCTTTCTGTCATCACCTCCAGTGATGCCGGTCTCCCGCACAAATTGATTAACGAAGGGATAAATGACAAGGGCAGTAATAGGCTCTGCGAATTGGATAAGCATTAGCAGGGCCAATTGAAACTTTGGGAGTGGTGTCGGTAGTCTCTTGGCATCCTCTAGCGGCATTTCTTCATTTGGAGAGGCAGCAAGGGGAGGAGAAACCCGCTCAGGTATGTCGGTGTCGAGTGTGGTAGTCATTGGAGAGTAAAGGTAGAGCAAACCAGGCAAGCGCTGAGGGGAAAGATCTAATGAACCTCCGAGTTCATTTACTCACGGCGTGGGTATCTTATAGAATTTTCGGTTCGGCCACTAGTAGGGCCCTAAGTTATTGATCGATGCTAAATGAAGTAGTAATGGAAGTTCTACTGAACTTAGATGATCCGGGTCGGGCCCATTACGAGAGCGAACTCGGGAAAAACCCAAATCGCTAATCCATAGCATATTAGGTAAACGAAAGGAACCAGTTTCCGAGGGCACTGGCGATGCCGAACAAAGGGACTCGCAGACCGTACGTAGCACGTCACAAGGCCCTTCAGAAAGCGAAATTTTTTTGACGTTCCTTTAGGGATGATCATTGCTGATAAGAGCTTTTTTCCATATGGCAGTGGAAGCCGCTAGCTACTAGTGGCTCCGATGCAGTCGAAGTCGTGAACGCACCCGACGGGGTACCGAAGTTAAAAGAGTACAAATATGTACAAGTACTAGCACTACCCACGCAGTACTCCAAATAGCGAGGGGTCCGGCTTTTACGATGTCACTCAAGTTCGTTATACGTCCCAACGCCTATCTCGGTTTGCAAGTTTATGAATACGCAGGCTTGTCCACACGGTTAGAGATTCGGTTTCTACAACAAGGACATGGTATGCAGCTCAAGCGCTCAGGTGTGATTTCGATAACAGATGGCCTACATCATGTCTAACAGCTACATCATTAGTCAAGTCAAGCTATTAAGCCTCACGCCATGGTTGCGCGACTCACACCAATCACCATACCCTGTCAAAGGAACCGCAACCTTGTCGGACGTAACTCCCTTTGGTTCTTGTCTTGCTCGTCCCTTCCCACGCCCCTTCCCGTGTCTCCTACAGTGACTACAAATACATTGAACAAGTAGCACAACAGCGTGCAAATCTCGCTCGTTCATACCAAGCGAAATCCGAATATACCCGAGTATGAAGCAGCAATAACGCAATTGAACTTCCGCCGAAAGTCACTGAAATCCGCGTCAACGACTGGCAACCGTCTCCAAGAATATGTCGACGGGCGCAATGACATGTCAGTGAGAATCCAACAATACAATTGAGGGAGTTATCCCATGATTGTCACTGTGTCCATTGGACCCATCCTATTCGGTCTAAGTCCTCATGAGTATGCAGCGTGCGCGTCCGTTCCAGTACCTGGGAGCTCCTTGTTCCCTCCCTTTCAAAAACAGGGAGATTCCTGTTAATGCAAGTAGCCGGTTTTACAATGAACGATAGTAATGTAGATATGCTATATAATGAAACAGCCATGGTTGTATGAGTGGGGTATGTCGATAGAACAGCAGCAACTCCCTAGCCGTCAAAAGTAAAATAAGCAGAAACGATTATGAAGATGTCCAAAATGTCCTAGTGAAACTCAAACGTACTTCTGGGCAAAGAGCCGGCATCTATTGTGGTTTCTTAAAAGATTATTGGACCGCAGGGGTGCCATCTGTCAGCTGAATCAGATTCCGGGATGTCGTGTACCTACGATGATCTGCACCGCCTCTAGAGAGCTGCCCTCTTTTCACGGTCCGGTAAGAATAAACTAAATCTGACACCAGCAAGGACCACAGCGAACAAAACAACGTAAACCAGATTCCCACCCAAGAGCTGCTTTTGCAGAGAGAGGGAGAATAAGGATGACGAAATAGTCGGGGCGACCGTCCGCATGGCGCATCCTGCCATCTGTACAATGCCATTGATAGACCCAAGTATCGATTTAGGAGAATTTTCGGCGGTGACAACATGAATGGAACCTAGAGAAAAATGAACTGAGCTTGCCTGACAGAAGCCTAAGGAGACGGGTACATACTGTAACCCATGAATATTAGAGTTTGGAATAGAAGTTGGATAAATATAGAAACACAGACTCCAACGCTGATACCTCTGTTCCGACGAGCAAGATAAGTTGAAACAGGGTACGTCAGAACGCAAACGCAAAAGGAGGCGTAGGCCGTGCGATATAGTCGACTAGCACCGTATGTCTTTATCAATTTCCCGACCAGGACGATTTGGGCAAAGGCATTGAATAAACCCCAGGTACCCGTAATCATACCAATATGGTATGCGTCAAGGCCCAAGCCGCCAAGTTCGATTTTGGTTGAGTAAATGAGTGGAGTAAGCACCGAGTAGGCCATTTCCGTGAAGGTGAGGAAGAGGTAATTAATGATAATGAATTTCATTTTCTTGGATCTGAGAACAGAGCTCAAGGTCGGAGCACCAGAATCGGGAGTTCCTGGCGTTGTATCTGAACCCAAAGAAGTTTCGCAAGATGAATGGGACAGTGTGTGGGGTGCTGAAGCTGTACCGTAATCTGTGGAATTGTTACGACCCAGAAGGGTATCTGTGGAGCTGGCTTGCGAGATCTCCGAATCGTATATCGCATGAGACTCTCTGAGTTTTGAGGTTACCGCTAGGGTAGGATGCGTCTAGTATGCGAAGAACGTCAACAAAGAGTCGAAGCCTGAGAATCAGTCAATCCATCCATACCTCTTTGAATCCTAAGAAAGCAACTATAAAAGCGAACATGGCAACAGTCGCAGAAACTGAGCAGGGCAACAAGTAAGGATGGCGCCTGAAAACATCGATTTTTCCGAAAACATTTGGCCACCGTTCGGCCGGATTACTCAAACTACCACCCATAACAGGACTAAGGCACATAGAGGTAGATATGTTTAGAAGGCTAGAGGGGATTTCATATGTGCATCATAACTCACACAATGGTTGAACTTATGCTCCACACTAATGGAATCATCGCGAATGCGTCTCCAATGTTTGTCTCGTCCGTCAACTATCGCAATCAGTAAATCTTGTAAGCTCTGTTGGATAATTAATTATGAACATTCATACCTCCACTATGACGGTTTTTGATACCCCTACATAACGCTAAGTAAGTACGTGACGGAAATAATGGCCATTACACACCAATATTGCCATTAAACACGCCCTGGAAACAACGAGATACCACCATGGACAGGAACGATGTTGAATATCCAAATTTCAACATGGCAAAGGTGAGGCCGAGGGGCCCAAGGAGTAGCACAGGCCTTCGACCAATACGATCCGACAAACGGCCCCAGTAAAACACGGTAGCACCTTCTGCGAGAAAGAAAGCAGATTCCTGAAGTGTGTGAAACAACGAGCACATCGAATTACAAGACGATACTACTCACGATCATGCCTGCATAATAGCCTGTCTTTCTATCGTCTCCTCCAGTAATTCCAGTTGACCGCACAAACTGATTGATGAATGGATGGATAACAAGAGCAGTAATAGGTTCCGCAAATTGCATGAGCATAACAAGGGCCAGTTGGAATTTTGGGAGTGGTGTCCGTCGTTTCTTGGCATCCTCCACTACCACCTGCTCATTTGCGATGGTTGGTGAAGAAATCTCTTCATGGGGGTCAGTATCGCGGAAGTTGGTCATGAAGATGAAAGCGCCGAGGGGGAAGACTCCGAGTGGTCTGTTGACAGGACGAATGTCTTATAGAAATTTCGAATCGGTAGGGGCCCTGATCTATTGATCCGGAGTGGAGTAACCATTAGAATCACTTAAATGATCCGGTCATTGACCCTGGCGGGCGCGGTGCGCAGCGAAACTCCAACTATCTAATAGCTCCGTGGATGTTTTCACAAAAAATACATCCATAAACAAATGGGGATTCGAAACCAAATTGCAAGTTCCAAACACAGGGTCTTCCGGAAGCCCGGATTTTTAACTCCCATCCGGAAGTGTGATCGTATAATAACAGAAGTCACTAACTACATTAATACTAGTCCCCGAGAGCTGTCAACGGCATGCACCGAAGTCAAGAGTAAAAGTGACGGACTCGTAACTTGATGATGCAACACTACTACTTAAGCGCGGCTGCAAATATACCTGAATGTATAAGCCCTCGGAGTGAGAGCTTCTCCATGCAGTATATACAAGTTTTCCTGGCCACTCGCACAATTCGAGAGATTGATGGCTGGAATAAAGAGGATCATACAATGGCAGAAGCCCTATCACGGTCAAACTTAGCTTGAAGTTGTACAGTGTGCTAGAGTACGGCTCCGGTGTATGAGGTACATACTTTTTCTTCAAGGCCGGCCTCATTCTCATAAATTAAGAATGACTGATCATAAGTTACTCGACAGCTAGATTTAACATGTCATCCAGAAAACGTGTACCTGGACAGCTGCGCATGAGTCTTACCTGAGGCTGTACACCAGCGGGTATAGCTAACTCCTTGTTGTTATCTTATTAATCGACATTGCCGTGTCATGCATGTTAGGCTATGAATGTCATCGAGTCGGCTTTCCCGGGCGCTGGTAAGGTGATCGGCGACTTAAATGCGACTTGCCTCGAGTTGAATCGTTCCTCATATGGTTAGTCCTACTTAACGGCCTAATCGGCCACTTCCACTTGATCACCTAGGCACCACAAGCATAGAACTGGGATAAGTACGAGAACAATGCGCTGCTTGCTATGCATCTAAATACTTCATATTGAGTAGGGCGAACAGTGTACAGGTGATACCAGTGTTACATACAAGTCTTTTCCTGTGGCGAAGAGGCGTGGTGGATATCTGTCGTGTTAGTCTGCTTCTATCGGCTGTCATTTCTTATTGAGCGACAGCTTCCATACACTGACACTGGAATAAAGTTAGTGGTCCATAGCAATCAGAACGGCTGTGGTTCTTTATTTGGGAAAGGTAAACTGCATCCTCACATGTTTCGTGTATATCCCAGACGGTGATGCAGTGAGTTTCCTAGGAGAACGTACGCAGTTTCATGTGTAACCGTAACGGACGTCGAAAATCGCCTCAGATGGCGGCGGGGATTGACGATCAGATATCAAACCACAAATGAAACGAGCTTTCCAATACATTGACCTAGCACAGAGACTAGAGCCTGAGATCCTCGAAGAACTTTTCGATGAAACAAGGTGTGTTTGATCATAGGCGGTTCAAGAGCGGTGGTGAATCAACGTAGCATGGGATTGCCTTCATAAGTTAGCCCAATACTATTATACTACATATATACTTTACCAAAAAAGTAATCTGGGTAATAATTGACTATTCTAGTTGGTTTACAAATGTAAGCACTAGGTTTACTGGGCGGATGACTTTCACAATGGTAAATTGTAAGTTGATGCTTCAACTTATAGTCGTCTCCTACCAGTTCGCTCATCGTTGTGGAGATAGAAGCACAACTTCAATACGGGATCCTCCGGCCCCACTACTGTATCCTTACGACCTTATGTTCACGCACGTGACTAAAAAGTTTTTCCGATATATCTCCAAATTCGCCATAAATCGAGAAAGAATTATTGCAACACTAAAAAAAATCATGTTGACTGTTGACGTGAACATAAGGTCGTAAGGACACAGTATTTCGATGTCTTGCCCAATTTGATGACTCGGGGGCCTACGAGCATCCAGTACTCGACAGAGTAATCTGGATAGTCTAAGCGCATTGCTATTCTAGGCCATGGTAGATCTGATCAAGGGTGTATTCTGAGTAGAGACTTTTACTGCCCAGGCAACTTCATCGCTCTGCGAAAGTTTAAACATTTTTTCGAGGATGTATTTTTGGGTTGTAGTATCAGCTTTTCCCGAGCCTTGCTGGACACTGTTCCTGGGCCTCGATAAGTGCTACTTGTTACTCGTCAGATAAATTCACTCATGGCTTCGCTCTGGGTGGCCGTGTCATTCTTGTGCTTGAAGCCTCATAGAAAATGTTGATTGACATACAAGCGGTCGGTCGACCGATCGAATCTCATATAACCAAGAAATAATTTTGCCACGATGAGCCTCTCTGAACGTTATATAAACTACTCCGCTCCGTGAGTTTTCTTCCAGCGTGACGACCCATTCTCGAAAGGTCTAGTAGCAGTAATATCACTCTACTAATTTGAAACTCATAATCATAATCAACATAGGTAGCCAGCCCAAAAATGGCTACCACGAGTCGTTCTGCATAATGTATATCATTTTTTGTTGTTTTTACAATTGACGGTAGCAATATAGAAATATTGCCTAGCCGTGCTATGAGATTATACAGGCTACGTATATGAGATACGCATATTGGTTGATAGTGGCTCCAGTTCCGTTTACGGGTCGTTGCGTATCTTCAAGAACGCCGGGCTACCTGAAGCTGGTTCCGGACAAGAAATCTGCATTCACTGTGAGTTCCTCCTGATCATAAATCTTCATGAAAAGCGTATCTATCCACTGAGCGAGATACCGTGATATCATACATGAACTACACCTCTAGAGAGCGGCCCTCTTTTTGAACACCGGTAAAAATACACTAGACCTAACACCAGCCACAATTATAGCGAACAAAACAACATAAACGAAATTCCCTCCCAAGAGGTGTTCTTGCAAAGAGATAGAGAACAATGACGATGAAACGGTAGGGGCGATCGTCCGCATAATACATCCTACCATTTGCACAATACCATTAATAGACCCGAGTATTGACTTAGGAGAATTTTCGGCGACGATGACTTGAATTGCACCTGGAAGATAGCTCAGCTTAGCTTGCCTGCCCGATAGAGCAAAGGGACACAAGTACGCACCGTAACCCATGTACAAGGAAGGTCCAAATAGAAGCTGAACAAATATAGAAATACCGACTCCAGCGCTGATGCCTCCGTTCCGGCGTGCAAGATATGTTGAAACGGGGTATGTCAAGAGGCATATGCAAAAGGATGCGTAAGAGGCTTGGTATACCCGACAAGCACCATATTTTCTGATCAGTTTCCCAAGCAGGCCGAGTTGGACGAAAGCATTGAAAAAGCCCCGGATACCCATGATCATTCCAATATGGTATGGATCAAGGCCCAACCCACCAAGCTTGATTTCGGTAGAATAAATGAGTGGCATGAGAACCGAGGATGCCATTTCCGTGAAGGTGAGGAAAAGTTGATTAATGATGATAGATCGCATTTCCTGAGATTTGAGAACGGAGCTCAAGGTCGTTTCCTCAGAATTGAGACCTTCGATGTTTTTTCTTGAGTCTGGGGAGGACACGGAAGATGAAGAGGATGAAAGTCGGTTTGCAGATGTTGTACCGTAGTCTACGGAATTGTTATGACTCAGGAGGTTATCTGTGGAGCTGGCTCGTGAAATCTCCAGGTCACGTATCGTATTTGCCTCTCCGGATTTTGGGGCTGCCACTAAAGCGGGATGTGTCTAGTATGCCAGTGACGTCAACCAAAGCAGTGAAACTCTGAGAATTGACTGATTCATCCATACCTCCTTGAGTCCTAAAAGAGCAATTATAAAAGTGAGCAGAGCCACAGCCGCAGAAACTAGACATGGCAAAAAGTAAGGGTGGCTCCTGAAAAGGTGCAGGTTTCCGAAAATGTTGGGCCATCGTTCGGATGGGTTACTCAACCCACCACCTATGATAGGACTGGAGCATATTGATGAGGACAAGCTGAGTGGACACCAGGCCGTATCATAACTTACGCCACAGTCGAACCAGTGCACCACATCAATGGAATCATTGCGAATGCATCTCCGATGTTCGTCTCGTCCGTCAACTAGCGTAATTTGTGAGCCTTGCAAGCTACAGTCTGATAATCTTGAATGTTTGTACCTCTACCATGACAGTTTTTGCTACCCCTGTACGGCGTTGAGTAATTACATGACGAAGTTCGGCAGCAATTACACACCGATATTGCCATTAAATATACCCTGGAAACAGCGAGACAACATCATGGACAAGAACGATGTTGAATATCCAAATTTCAGCATGGCAAAGGTGAGGCCGAGGGGCCCAAGGAGTAGTACGGGCTTTCTGCCAATGGTATCGGACAGACGACCCCAATAGAAGACAGTAGCGGCTTCAGCAAGAAAGAAGGCAGATTCCTACGGTAGGTCAACATGGTAAGTGCTACGGATTACAAGGCTATGATACCGCTCACAACAATGCCAGCATAATAACCATTTTTTCTGTCGTCTCCCCCAGTGATTCCTGTTGACCGCACAAACTGATTTATGAAGGGGTAGATAACAAGAGCAGTGATAGGTTCTGCAAATTGGATGAGCATAACAAGGACCAATTGGAATTTTGGGAGCGGTGCCCGTAGTTTCTCGGCACGAGCTACCACCGTCTGTTCATTTGAAGGTGCAGCCAGTGAAGGAGTAGTCTCCTCCGGGCCATGTACATTCGTATCGTAGACGTTGGTCATGAAAAGGTTCGGAGGGCGAAGGCAAAAAGAGGAGCCAGGTAACAGGCCCAACAAATTTTCGTCCTTTTACAGGGCGGCATCTTGAAAAGATCCGATTTACTAAAGGCCCTAAGTTGTTGATCTCGGACAAAGCTCCATATCTGTCAGCTGGTCGCCGGAGTTTGTGAGAGTGGGCTCAGACAAAAACAAAGTTGACAAGCCTCGCATTAGCTTCGAAGTACCAGTCAGTCGCTTTCATTCATAGCAAGGACGTGGTGCGAATGAGAACGCATGCCTGAATGCAGTGTTGCATGACATGAACACAAATCCTCCAGGAGCGAGACGTTTTTTTTTGTTTTGAATTTCTAGTTCCGTGTGAAGGAAGCCAAATGGCCTTTAAACAGATTTTTCTAGTACTAACGACAGACTAGAAGTCGTTAGCTGCATAAGTGGCCTCAAGGGCTGTCAATGTCAGCAGGGTACCGAAGTTGTGAGTAGAAGTGCCAGATAAGTATAACTTATGACGACTGTTGATCGTATCATGATCATATATGATCATCATGCCAAAGCTGAAAATATATTCAAACGGAGCACAAATAAGCACTTGGAGCGAAGTTCTCTATTCAATGCATACCTATGATATCCCACTGGCGCATTACAAGGGATTGATCCTTGCACAAAGGGAGATTGTGGAACCCGTCCGGTCTAAGTAGTGGATGAGGACGACAGACAACATAATTCGGAACTCTCAACTGAAATTCTCGAGTCAAGGTCCACTCAATGGAAGCAGCTAGCGGAATATAATGATAGGTGATAGGAATCAATGATACGTGAATCTTTTCTTTGAAGTTCCCCAATTTGTTCTCGCAATACAAATTTCCCAACCACTAACGTAGCTAAGTCAATATATAGACTCTAGCCGAATAGTGACATAGACAGTTGAGCTTGAGCTTGAGCTAGTATTTCAAGGCTAAGTCGTAGTACGAGTTGTACAGTTTAGCTCGAAACTAACTCCCTTTCCAAGGAGTCCATATCATTGCATCATATGTTGAAATCCTTTCCCTTTCGGTGCCTATAATACACAGTAGAGAATCCCAGAACGCTTCAAGGTCCCAGAACAGGAGTGTAATTCTAGTAAGCTGTTGGATGCACTTGCTCATGGGTGGCTTTAGCAGATAGTAGTAAGGGGATTTCCAAAATGAGAGGACTGAGAATAAACCTGAGCGCCACGTTGCTCGGTAGTATACACTTCAGTACAAATTTTATCGAGTCAAATGAGCATCATGTTATAGATTTAGTGTCAAGATCGAGCCTATGCAGGAGGGAGCGTCGTCCGCCACACGAGCTTGCAGCCACCAGTGGTTGTTGATCTTTGTCAGGCAATACTGGGCCTCCATATTTCGGCTGAATAAAATCAAAGATCCATGGAGATCATAATCGCTCCAGTTCATCCTCCGGGAATGGCGAAATCATTTTCATGCACTCAGTACCATATCTTAGTGGGTACTATGAAAGCCTTGAAGGTAAGTAGGCAGTACTTAGAGTGATACTAGGGTCGGAAGCGTTTCCAAGGCTGTTCTTGTGAATTCCAGGAGAAGCATCGTTGAGTAAGGAGATTTCGTCTGAAGCGCCATCGCTGCAGCAGGAACTTTGGATTGAATGGCTATATCGGTAATGTTTCCGAACCTATTCATGCCTGTGAGTAAGATATAATCAGATGGAGCAGGGCTTCATCGGAGCGGAAGACAACGAACAGGGCAGATCTGGGCGGTGCTTGGGAACGATCATGCATTAGTGATAGTGCTTGGTTTAAGGGTCTTCCCGAGACGAAAATTCTATCATTCTTCCCAATGTTAGCGATCGACCGCTTCGAAGCATCAACAGACCATCGCTCCCAGGACGAGTAGAGCCAGTTTCAAATGATAACTCATGCTCACCACCACTCCTTTTGATCGAAAAGGGTTTCTGTCCTCGCCGAAGTCTTTGGGTCTTAAGCCATCGTCATACCGTAGAATCACATTATAATCATGACTAGGGTGTAATCAGCAATCGCCGACATTACAGTTCATATACTATTATACTAATAAATCACGCACAGAACATCTAAAAAGATATAACCAAAACCCATTTTTGTCTAAAGCGGCTGCACGCGACTTTCATCCAAAGTAGTGCTTATATTCGCCTTCACGCCCAACCTGATACTCGACAAGTCCACACCAATGTGCCGCCCCAACACCATCTCTTCCTGATATTTCGCAGGCACATCCTCCACAATAGGTTGTAATCCCAACTTTGGTATCATAACATTCGTTTGCAACTGTTGCAACAACCTGTTTGATACTAAACCCGAAGACACATAGCCCTCCAATCCCTCAAGCGGATCCGGTATAGGATTCCCTTGAGCATCCTTCGGCCACAAATGTCGATTTTTCCCATTAGCGAATGTCTCCTGCCAGTTCAAGATATACCGAAGTGCCCAAAACCTATCATGTCGACGTTGTACACCTTTAAGAGTCTGAGACTTGACTTGCAAAGTCCGAACAAAGTGTTCCATCCACTCGCTGTCGAACATTCCTCTGACACCATTCTTCGTAGTCTTCCCCGCCTTCTCATTCAACAAAACTTTCTGTATCTGCCAATGCGCGACCAAATCATTATACCGCCTCAATGGCGATGTAACCCTGACGTAACCCTGTCCTGCTGATACACCAAGCCCAAAATGCAGCCCAGGAGTGTTTTGATACTGCGCTGGAGGTTTGTAAAGGAAATAATGCATCGCGTCCTTTTCATGAATATACCCAAACTCGTCCCGTTTGCTCAAAAGAGTTTGGATGGCGTCTTCAGAAACAGGTACCAAGGGGGGTCCAGCTCGATAGGCAGCAGGAACGTTTCGATCACTGAGAAAGAGCGCACCCACACGACACCCTAGTTTCATCATTTCGGCGACAATAGAACGGGTACCAACTTCGCAGTTATCACGCATTGAGGAGACTGTATAACGTAGACTTGGGAAGCCTTTATGTAGACAAGGTTTATCAATTTGAGCACCGATGATGCCATTAGGAGGTAGCGGGATTTGAGACACGCGTTCAACGCGGGCCGAAGTACTGTCAAATGCTATCCAGTTCATTGCAACGCGGCGTTGACGCTGTTTCGCCGCGATTACGCGGAATGCATCAAGGTCCTCTTTAAAATCAGGTGATGTAGGTGTTCGTTGTAAGGTTGGTGCACCACCAAAGGGGTATTCGAAGGTCAATGATGGTATTCCAAGAGTAGCATCCACACTCTCGTAATTGATGATTTTGACATTCCGCACTAAACCGGCACGGACAGCATAATCCACAAGGTTGCCCTCAGAATCGACCTTGGCGCTGAATGTTAATACACGATCTGGGACGCCGTTCTTGGATTTATTTCCGAGCGAAAGACCGTGGGCTGGATGATGGATAAGGGATTTCGGGAAGAGGGAAAAGGTTTGGGTCACGGTATACCAACTCTCGAATTGTTGAGAGGCTTTTTGTGCCAGGAAGTGGGTTGGTGGGATGAGCGAACCAGGATCAGCGATATGAACATGCACCCATGAGTGACCGGGCTCGGACTCTATGCGCTCAATGGAAATTCCATCATCGAGCTCTTCCGCACTTGGATCATCTATCACATACACGGGCATGTTGCCCCAGTCGTGCCGTATAGACTCCAGCGGATCCTTAGCGTAGAAATCTTCTGGATGCCGAGGTTGGAGTTCCTTCGACTTTTCAAGTGCTCGAACGACCTCCTGTTCTCGTTCTTGGACTATGGCTGGCCTCATATCCAACTCTAGCCTGTAAGTTGGATCTAGAGTCAAGGGATCTTGCCATGGCGCATACACGCCGATATCCATTAACAAACGGTGGACTTCATTGTCGGCATGGAGTACCGTTCGTAGGCCATAGAAGTTTCGGAGGAGGTAACCAACAGGCACGAGGTACGGATCTAGTTGGATAGAACGTTGATGGGCCAAGGATGCCACACACAGTCGGATGAGCACCTTGTCTGTTTCGGACCACGAGTGTTTCGCCTCGACATAAGCGGGCTCTTCCTCTCGCGAGCTCTCCCTCAACTTTTCCTGAACATCGACAACCTCTTTTGCCTTGGCTATGAATCGATCCAACGCAGGGTCTTTATTCCTCACCCACTCCTGAACCTGCAGCAGATCATTGACGCCATTCAGAGGTCGGATCCTAAACGTCTCGTTGGCGGTGTATTGGTTCGATGCGAGGAATCTTATGGGGTTGTCCATGAGAAGTTTGTGAGTGGCATACATCTCCGTTGCATTAGGATGTTTGTATATCATGTTCGCAACTTCGGATGCGGTGACCTCAGTCCACTGATCTGGATCTTTGGAGCGCAAGGAATCATAGATAGAGGGTACTTGTCGATTCAGGCCAATGACAGCGAGTTCAACCTGACGTTGAACAACACGTAGGCGTTTGAGAACTTCGACGCGTGCGCTCAGCTGGGCTTCGTCATCCGGATAAGCCTCTAAGCCGCATCGCATTGCGAGGTCGGGGGGCATATAGAGGGTATGGAGAAGCATATGTCCTGTTTGAGTGCAACATACGATTCACCATCTTTGGTGAGGACGGCAATTCGGAATGCACGGTCTATGAATCCGCTGCCGATGACGACACCAATGGTATACACGTTGTTACTAACAGAGCGAAGAACCAGTTAAGTAAACGGGAAGTCAAGAACATGGCCTCGGTGACTCACCGCCTCATTTCCACAAATGAGCCAAAAGGTGTCTCCAGAGAGAACTTGAGTTCGTCATCATCGAAGTTGTCCGTAGAAGGTGCATGGAATGTCTGCTTCTCCGATGACTGTATAATATCGAGGTGGTCTTGGAAATGGGTGTGGGTGTTGGGAGACTTTTGGCTGGCCTCCTTGATTGTCTTTCTCAACCTCTGTTCCTCGCCTCTTCTGGTTTCTGTGTGTTTCCAGTGTCTACTGGCGATGATGTCGTCCCGGCCCTCCGAAGCTTTTTTGGTGAGCGTGTCAAAAAGGTTGGAAAACTTTTGGAGTGATTTGTCTTCTGGCTTGTTGGGGTGGTACCGGGCCGCGGCGCCCTTCCGCTTCACAGTGGGAATGGTCTTCGGGGAGGCGGCGGTCGAGGCATAGCGGGCGCAGGAGACGCGCACAGTCGCTCGGTGCATCGAAAACACCAAGAGCAGCTGTCTAAAAAAGGAAATTTCACAAAAATTATGACTTGCTATATATAGCAATGCCCGTCTTCCCCACGCATGTTCAAACGAGTCGAAAAGCGCCTCAAACGAAAGCAGCGCGAGGACGAGCTCGGCCTCGACGACGACGCCAGGGAGGTCCTCGGCCTCAACGACACTGACTTGGACGAGTCGGACTCTGATTCCGACTCAGACAGCCATGGCGACATCCCTGGCGCAGAGTCTGACAATGACGAAGTACAAGGCGATTTTGACGAGGAAGAAGAAGAGTCGGACAGTGATGTCGACGAGCAGTCCGAAGAACGCGCACTCATAACGATCGCTGAGGCTCTCGCAAACCCAATCTTCCTCGTGTCTCTCGATCCCACCATTAACGAATGCATCGTCTGTCCCGGGAAACAACTCAAAAATCAAAACATGGTCGAAATCCATACCACATCGAAAGCATGTATGATTCCCCAAACTTCAAACTCACGCAGGAGCTAATACTTTTTCGTGCACTGCAGGCACATGAACGTCGGTTCAAGCAGTTTAAAAACCTTGCTTCCAGTGCCGATGCGAAAGTGATCGCTCAGTATTTCGTCGAAGAGAATATGAGCAAAAACCAACCACAGCTATCAACGGAATCAGGCACATCCAAACGTGCGGAGAAAAAGGTGAGATTCCTGCTCTGTGTCCGATATTCGTAATCTTATCTATACAACACTAGCGCCTCTCTCAAGAAAAGCGTAAAGCCAAACGTGAAAAGTTCAAAGCCCGACAGAAAGCCAAGAAGGAGGCTCAAGCGAAAAACTCAACCCCGAAGAAAGGTGAACCAACGAACGAGGCGAAAACATCTGTAGAGAAGGAGGTACCTGAGGAAGAGGAGAAAAACGTCCCCAGAGACGATAGCAGCAAAGGAAAGAAGCGCAAAAAGAAGGGCGACTCTGCATTGGATGTACTCAAAGCCTCGCAACACAATAGCTCGGATCTTCCCACTCTACCACCGAAGAAGAAACCTAAGACGTCCAGATCCTCTACGGAAGTCATTCCTACTACCACCCCCACTCAAGATTTCATCTCCTCTTCTCAAAAATCCAAATCCAAACCTAGCGTACCTAAAGGACAGAAACAGACCACCGAGGATAAAGGAGATACACAGCAGAAGAAACGCAAGGATAGAAACGATAGCACATCCGATGTTCCCATACCTCCAGAACATCCCGTTACAGATCCCCCTCCATCACCACTAAAGAAGAAACGCAAACTTACTTCTAGCACCACAAAAGCACCAGCACCGAACCCAGAATCAAAACCCGCACAACAAACAGCTCCAGGACTAACCGACGACTTACCTCAAGTCATCTCCGAACTACAAGCCCAGGTCAAAGACATCATCAAATCCGCCCCAGATCTAGCCAAAGCTGCCCGTGCCCGCGCCCTCAATGGCGGTGACAGTGATAGTGAAACAAAAGCCTCAGCGGCAAAAAAGACCAAGAAAAAGGCGGTCAAGGCCAGAAAGGTACAACAATCATAATTACATCTATATGTATATATGCATATCTCGAAGTCCATTTTCCGATTTATATTCCAGATTACACATACATAAATATGCCAACGATAGCACAGGAAAAGAGTGAGCATATATGCCTTCCCCTAAAATGAAAAAGACGGGAATTTTCAGACGAATCCTACATAAGGATAGTCCAATCTCTTCGAGGTATAAAGCTGCAACCACCGTTTAGGCTAGGCTCTGTAATACTCTATCCGTCATCTCAATGACCTAAGAACACCGATAAATGGGCCACTGCGCAACTTGAAAAAGCGAGACACCCACCTGATAGATATCGGGTCGCTCTTTCGGATTAACCTTTAGCATAGAATCGATCAAGGATTTCAACCCTTGAGAGTATGCTGAAGCAGGATGCTTATACTGCGCATTTAAAACAGCCATCGCTATCGATCCTCCTTGTTCCGTGGTCTGCGTGTTCTCGAAAGGTGAATGGGAATATGCTAGTGCGTAGAGTGTACATCCAAGCGACTAACATATATGCCCATTATCAGTACTCCAGATAAATTCCTTTATATTCACGAGCGACGCACCCAAATGTCGACTTTTTCGTCTAATGTCTGGCCAGTCTTGACATCAAACAGTTCAGGGGCGCGATACGCCATCGTGCTCTGCTCAGCAGCAATGTCTTGCTGTAACAATGCTTGTGACCGATTTTCGATATGGATCCGTGCTTTCATTGTACTTCCAAAATCCATTAAAATGGGAGTGATGTTGTCATCCGCAATCATGACATTCCTAGACAGGTGGACGGAGGCTTAGGGAAAATCGGGACAGTAAAGTAAAATCACTCACCCAGGTTTGATATCTTTATGCGCATATGGTACAATCGGGGCCTCCGAACCCGAATCAGCCGCTTCTTGGGCAGCTTCCTCGTCACCGTCAAAAACGACTTCACCATCCAATTCGACCCCGTTCCCCTTCACTAGGGGGACCGAGGATGAATTGTCATTAACCTCATACGAATATCCACCATCAGCATCTCCCTCCGGTTGTGGGAACCTCTCATCTTCGTCATCAGACTGTGAATGCCGTCCCGCGCTACCTTTCTTCTGAGGGTTGGCGTTTCCATTACTCCGAGGATTTGACGCCGAGGAACTAGACCCGTTGGCAGTAGGGGTTGAACCAGCCGAACGTAAAGGGGGGCGATACGAGTGCATTGCGCGTACGGCTTCGCACGTCCCTTTGAAGAAGCGAACTATCTCTTGTTCGCCAAAATGTTGACCGTTGACGACATTGGCATTTATGGCATCTTGCAAATTGCCGCGCTAGCAATTTTACTCGCGAATCAGACTTCAACAATTCAACTGCATCCTTATCGAAGGCAAACCTTGTAGTGTGGGAGGAAGAGGTATACTATTTGGCCCTCGCCCTCTGGGTCTTGTACGACAGCCGAATCCTGCAGATATGAGGTCATAACCACCCTTACTGAGTGAAAGATCATAGACCCACAAAAATCCGGATTATATTTGGATGTCTGTAGTTTCATAGTCAGTTACTTCGGACTCAGCGAATTAAACCCTTGTCTTCTGTACTCACTTGAATCTCCGATAGGCTTCTACCTCTCTCATAGCCTCCTTTACACCTTCGGCACCAGTAGGACATCGTATCTTCTTCAGCGCAAAATGTCTCTGCCCAATCGTTGGTCAGCTTTACGACCGGATGTATCGAAAAATGAGAACGTGCTCCGCTGTATTCATCCTGCGCCAGGTATACGAATGAGAATCCACCTTCTCCGAGTACTTTAATGATCTTGACTATTTATATCGAGGGAAAGCGCGTCAGTAAGCATCTAGTGTGCACTACCTGACATGATACTGACACGTCCGCCCGTTAATCTTCACCGACGGTGTTCGTTGGCAGAGACACGATGAGAGGGCCCAGAAAGCATCTCTAGCCTGGTCTCTGAATGTGTCCAGAGCATTCGAAAGTTGCGATGGGAGAGCCATTGGTATCCAGGGACCAGAAAAGACCTATAGGCTGGGCAGGAGAATGGGTAGTGACCGAGTGTTGATGATGCACAACTTACACGACCGTGAGAAAATACATGGATAGGGTCCTACCCCTCCGAACCGGAACACAAACATTATCGCGTTTCCGCTCATTGGCGTCCTAATTCTGGGTGAGCTAATTCTAGGTGAGAGAAAGGGACATTTACTCACCGATGCCCATAGGGTGCAGCCTCTCCTATCAGGTACAAGTACAAAGCGGGCTAAATTTTGTTTTCTGTTGATTAATTGTTCCATTCACTCGGCCTGTCGTAATCTTCAGGAAACACTCCATGAACCTCAGACACTTGTGCTCCTACAAATGTTCTTCAGGGTCTCTAGCCATCCACCATAACACCTCACGGTCTAAAAACAAATATCGGATTCACTTGGATATATCTGTCGCCACATAGGGCAAGGCAATTCCCGCAACTTTCAATGTCAGTACCTTCCCTGTTGAGCCAATCAGATCTAGGTAAGTATTCGTCCCAGTTTGTTCCTTACATCTGTCAATCTAGTAGCCGATGGGTAGTTCCGAGAAAAATTCGTTATTCGAGGTTGATTTGAGTCCTTGAGTGAGGGATCGCATTGCGCAATAGTGGGTTTCTCTTCTTCGGTTGATGTCATTCCGATGAAGAAGGACCGGAGATTGAGCTACCTGGCCGGTGAAGGGTTTACCAAGGATGTCGCAAAGGCTTTAGCTGTGGACAATATTGGAAAAGCTGTAAGTTGCCGAACACGAAGATCAACTTATCAGTTGAGACCCTCACCAGCGGTATAAGTATAGTCCTCCCCGTCGCGACAAGTCCGGAATTAACAACTGACCAGACATCCATGAAATATCGGCTAGAAGTCCCTCGCTAGTGTGGATGTTTCGGCGTTTTAGAAGTTACATGCCCCGGTCAATTCCGCTTCGATAATGGGGGATAGATTTCCCCTTCGGCCATGGTTATTCACCGAGGGGTGCTGGAGTACAATGACCGGATTACCGGGATCTCATCGTACTCTGAGGTCTCTCGGCTTGCGGGCAAAACTTCCTTCCAAATTTTAATTGCCCCACATTCCGTTTAAATAACAGTATACTAATCCGACACTAGAGAAGTATGGCCGATGTCACGATCCCCGCCATACCCAGAACCAGGAGAAGCATCACAGATCCGTATAACAATTTCACCTCTATAAGGGTGAGCTACGACCTCAAAGTTTGAACCATATATATTCTCACCCTTCTAAACCCTAGTACATTATCGGAGAATAGTGACTGCTCCCCCGAGCCAGGAAATTCACCGACTCCATATCATAAAAACAGCTATCGTTGCCATTTTAGGCCATTTTCCAATCTC
Organism: Agaricus blazei; assembly: GCA_029719445.1. Taxonomy (NCBI): domain Eukaryota; kingdom Fungi; phylum Basidiomycota; class Agaricomycetes; order Agaricales; family Agaricaceae; genus Agaricus; species Agaricus blazei. The sequence continues at coordinate 672,855 of SSNC01000011.1, forward strand.
AGACCCCCATATATTGCTGCCGAGACAAGAGAGCACAAGGTATTTGCCACATGTCTCAAGCGGTTCCTGAGAAAAGCATTCATACAATGTTCTTGTCATCAACGGCACAATTACACTCTGACAAATCGTATACTTACCGGCGCACAGGCGATCATAAAACCTTCCAACATTAATTTTCAGAGTTTGACATGTACGTGAGACACTGGGTTACAATCAAGGATTAATCGTACGGTCCTAGCACTTAACCCCTGTATAACCCTCGGGCAATCAGGAAATTTACCCACGAAGTCACCGAGGCAACACATTCTCGGTGTCGTGTTCTTTCCACTTGGAAATAGCACAAGTGTTGCTATCTCCGCCAATCACCAATGGCATGTCTATCTATCGTCTAAGCGAGTAAGAAATGCCATTGATCATTGATTCTGGAGCACGATAAAAATATCTAACATAATATACAACAAATTTGAAATACATTGAATACGAAGTAAGTGTGTGTCACGACAGATGCGGTATACCAAAAAATTCAATCCTAAGCGAAATTTCCCTCCGTTCTTTCTGCAAGAAAATCCAAACCCTCCTCTATAAATCAATAAAATAACGTGTCCTTCCAAAGAAATACAAGCAATCCAACCAGGCAGAACGTCACTGCGAAGTCAGAAAGCTGATATGACGTCCTCGAGTGGTCCCAACAACGACTCCAGTGTTCACACATTGAAGCATGCTAGATAAATAGACATGTGATGTCAGTGGCACTTAACAAGATGGAAAACTCCTCGGGCACCGGAGAGCTGAGGGCATAGAAATAGAACACTCACGGCAACTATCTCATCGAACAAACTCCGCTTTGCAATGCACCATTTCAGCAAACTCGAAGAAGAGACATCTTGCCCTTCCTTGCTGATTTCGGCGAGCTCTCGCAGGTACAGCTCTACCTGGGGTTTGGAGAACATTGCCGTTTCGGGCTTGCCAGAATCGGTGTCTAGAGCGGATCAACATTACTTTATCAGGACCAAATCTCGACCAATCAAATCACATGGACTCACGGGGATATGTGACGTTCGGAAATATCGTTTCAGGTCTAGGTATATCAAGGGTTTTGGGGAGGGCAACAGCAAGTTGACCAATTGTCAAAAAACTATTAGACAGTCAGTTTGAAAGAGAGCTATGGAGACACAGATGGAAACATGTCATACCCCTCGGCAAGCAGGCGTTGCAACTTCGTACGCGACAGCGCCAGAGTACGCTCTTGACTTTGGGTGTGAGACAGAACTGGGTAGAGGGAGAAGCCGTAGTTAATAACCAGGCAGAGCAAAGAAGCCAGCTGGATTGCCTTACATGACAATGCTCATCAAAAGTTAAATTGGCAAATTGGGGTTCGCAGAGATCGGATGGACAGGGTGGTAGCCCCTCCACGCTGGATAGGGCGCACATCCAAACGAAGCGCGCATTGCGTGTCATGAGGAGTTCCCGGAGCCGATGCGTGGATCGCGAGAGGTTGAGTAGGTCTTGTGGGTGAAGGTACATTGATATCTGTCATAACCGTCATGGATCATCACCCCTTGCGCTCAAAGATGGCAGCAGGCGGCAGCGCACCTCGTAGAAAATGTCGACAGGAACATGTGTGAATACGGACAGCGAGTCAACTTTTTTCGCTAATGATATTTTGAATCGTCTGCGTTTGGGGCTTGTGGTTTTGCATGGTGGACGTGGGTGGACTCGAGTCGGATATGTAGCCGAGAGGGTTTCAAGGGGAGACAACTGGAGGGTTTCGAAGACGTAGAGGACATTATGCAAGAAGGGGGCGGAGAGAAGAATGCATGTGGAAGAACGTTGCTCTGAGATATGTATAGTCCCTCCGCTAGTCGTCTCCCACTAAGATGAAGCGGTGAGCCCATGTGACATTCCTGAGATATCAATAAATCAATCATCACAAGCGCAATCCTACCCGGCGCCTAGCCCAACTTGGTGTCGCTTATTATTCAAGATCTCCGAACTAGTGGCACACGATCGTCTGCGGTAGAAAAAGAATACATCCTAGTCCTCACAGTACCCCATCTCCCTATCCCTCTTTGTCCTTTTCAACTCCTTTTTTTCGCTTTCCGAAAGCGCCAACCACTCTGTAATACCCCCAATCTCGTCGATAATCTCCTCTTCCCATTTCTCTTCTAGTTCAAGCTCCTTCTTACTCTTCTTCCTTGGCGGGGAGGAGGTAATGGGGAGGCGGAGGCTTTCGGTTCGGATGTAGAGGGGCGATCCGAGATAAGGTTCGACGTGACGATTTGAGGTACGGTGAATACGTTGAAGTAGGTATCGGTGAACCCTTTGCAGTAGTAAATGGTGAATTGGGATGCGAATTGACGCGCCTGAGAAGTTCTGACATGCCAGATGTCTGTACCTTAGGGGCGATTGAATACCTCGATGATAGGCTGGGATACTTATTGACAGAAGGCGTCGGCGTTGCTGGTACGGAGGCTTCCTTGCAGTTGGGTTCATCCAATCCGGGCCCAGTTTTTACTGGCTGTAAACCCTGTCAGGGATGTCAACAGTCAATATGTACGAGCGCATCGAAAGTTTACCTTCAGCAGATCTCGATCATGTTGCGAGGGCACCTGATTCACCAAATTGCCATGCGAGGCGTTAGCTTCAATAGCCTCAGACTCAACTTCTTGACCCTCCTGTTCTTTGAAGAGAAGAGGCGAATCGTCTTGGTTAAGTTGAGCATCATCATCACCATCATCGTCATCTGACTCTATTACATTTCTTCCTTTCCCCTTCATAACGCGAGCTGACCGAGAGCTTTTGGGACCGCCTACTTCATTGGCTTTATCTTCGTCGCCTTTTTTCCGCTTCTTTGAGGGTCTCCGCGTCGCAGGGGGATCTTTATCAGCTTTTTCTGAGCCACCGCAGTTATCTGTGGCCTCGACCGTGGAATCCACCACATGACTCGAATCATCTGGCACCTCTTTGCGCTTTCTTCGCCTGCCTTTGGGTGGAATTAACTCCGTTTCAGGTGACATAGCTACAACTGCAGAGTTTTTGTCCTCTTCCTTATCGTTGACCATTAGCGAGGACGGGCCGGCAACCGTACCATTATCATTAAGATGAGGCTCATCAGATTGTAAAGTATCCTCATGTTTCCGTTTCTGTCCCCTGTCGAAACCAGGAGGGGGGATGGGTATTTCGACAATGACCTTTGGAAGTTTTCCCTTGCCTTTATTCTTCGTGCTAAGTTGGGGGGTTTCTTCCGGCCTCGAAGCGTCGTCCACTACATCCAGCTTCTTCCTCGGTTTCCTTGGTTTTCTAGCCTTTTTAGCATTGGCTAAATCACCAATATTTGGGACAGGAGCTGCAGGCTCAACCAACGTGGAAGGAATATCAGTGAGGTCGATCACATTAGACACGGCGGGTGGTCGCTTTGGCGACGCTGGGGCTGGGGCTCCCAATCCTGTTGGAGAGGATGATCCAGCGAAGAAGGTGGGTGGGGGTTGTGGTACATTAAGTCTATTCTTTGGTATGATTGTTTTAGGTTCTTGCAGCTCGTCAACGTTCTCTCCGGGATGAGAGGAGGGTAAAGGGACATCAGAGTCATTTGGTTCGGGTGGTAAGAACTCAATGGGTGGATGCCGTAGCTGTTCATCCAAACGTAGAGAGCTCGTGGGGGGGTCGGAAGGGGGTAAATCGTGATCGGGATAATTGTCAGGAGGATGATACTGTGGGGGAAACGGGGACATAGGAATAGGAATAGATGGCTGGGGAATTTGATGAAGCGGGGACTGGGGTTGCGCAGGCTTCTTTTTGATGGCTCTAGGCGCTACTTTGGGTTTAGAATTGATCATTCGGAGGTCTATGAGTGGGGTTTCTTGAGGAGGCACATTTTTGCCTCCATCAGGTAAATCCTTTGGGTTTTCTTTAGGTTTGGTCCTCTTTTTCCGTTTGCCTTCCACAGGCTTCAGGTTTAATTCGTCATCATCGGTAAGCTCAAGAGTGTCTTTCACGGGCTGTGTTTTAGATTTGCGCTGCCGCGTCTTTGCGCGCTCGGCAATGGATGGTACTGGGAGCGTGGGTTCTTGGAAACCAGCAAAATAATCTATTTGGCCAACAGGAACGTCGTGATATGATGTCTGATTGTTGCATATGTTCGAAGGCAAGCTCGGTTGGGAAAAAAGTTGGAGAGTCTTACCGTAGGTTCCTGACCAGTATCACGGGATAGACTGCGATCGTCCTTGGACTTTCCTAATGGAAGCAGACGCTTAACGCTCTCCTAGTAGATCCCCGGATAGACTGAGGACACACCCCAAGATGCAGCGTCTCCTTCCCCTTCGCTATCTGCAATAACTTCATCTGGGTCGATGTTGGACAGCGGGCTATCGGAATCCATGTGCTGCTGGTGAGAAGGAGAGACGCGTTCGCAATCACATCCGTGACTCAGAAAGCATGATACGTGACATGTCGCGAAATTGCTCATATTGCACTGCAGCGAAAGTAGCACAAAGAAATCTATTTTATTATGAGAAATGTTACAGCTCCGATGACAATTAACGAAAGAAAAGACATGGTGAGTACACTGATTAGACCAAATAATGCAAAGTAGATGAGAGAAAACTAGGTACACATGTGTAAGCTATCAAGTAGACGTGGCTTGAGCGAATGCGATGGCAATATTCTAGAAAATGGAATTAGGATAAATGCGAAAAAGACATAGTACGGGCGACTGACCTCAGAATGACTGAGCGAAATCAAGACGTTGGCAACTCCCCTCTCCCGCGCTTTCACCTGGGCCTCGCCATGTAGGCGAACTGAGGGGGTACCGGCATCATTGTTAAGAATCTCGATATCTTTCATAGCAGCCGCGGCTCCTGCAGATTTGACGCCAAGACATTTGAAGACAGCTTCCTTTCCAACCCAGCGAGCCGCAAAGGAGGATGCAGGTGAAGGTTGAGCGAGACAATAGGTAATTTCTGCGTCAGTGAAATTGCGGGCAACAAAAGTGGGATTGTGGTGGGGAACGGATGATATGAGCTCTGCAAATAGAGATGAGACGGACACAACTAGAAGAAGTTGGCTGGGTAATTACCTTGGTCAACGCCAACACCGATGATATTGCTATTTGCAGGGGGAGGGGGGGCGGTTACAACATCCGATACTATTTTGAGATTTGAAAGATCCAGAGGTGCCTCAGTAGGAAGCTTGCCCTTGAAGGAGTATTCTCCAGTCTTGGAATCGTAAGTGACGCGTGCCATGGAGTTCATAAGAACCTCTCGCTCGTTTTCGGGAGTGAAAGGAGGGTGTTCCTTGATCTTCACAAGCGAATTCTTGACCATCATGTCACTCATAGCCCTATAAGATTGAAGGGCACGAGTACGATTCCTTTCTGAATATTGCTGGTAGAGAGTGGGTTCAAGAGCACCGAAGAGGTAGCGAGGATGTACAACGAGAGCTGTTCCACCAACTTGGCCAAAACCGAATGATGACATGACGCCGGCTTGAATACCGTCGGTGTGGATTGTCTTGGAAGGGAACATGAGAAGTCGACGATCAACGAAATTAGAATCGATATTGCTATAGGAGACATGAGTTGACAAGTTGCATGACCAGTCTCAAGGAGTACTCACTCGCTGTTGCGGTTCCCAGGGATAACACCAGAAACAACATATTGCAAGAGACCGATCATCTGCCAGGCGGCGGACCCACCCTTTGAGTGACCAAGGAGACTCTTCTGAGCGACGACGGGAACTGCATTTCCGGGACTGCGAGAGATAGTAGTGAAGATGTCATTCCAGATACGCGTCTCGTTGGCTTCGTTGGCTGCAGTACTGGTACCGTGAATAGAAAGGACGCCGATATCGTCGGCAGTTAGACCCCAGACAGCAAGGGCACGACGCAGGGGGGCAACACGAGGATCGGATCCCTCAAGCATGCCATACATCGCAATTGCATCCTTCTCTTGACGAGCGGCCTCTTTCTCGAGATCAACTACACGAGAAGCAATGTAGCCTTCATCGACCTTCTCGCCTTCTGCTTTGCGCGACGTTATCTCCTCCTGAAGTTCGGCGTGTTCGTGATCCAGCCATTGAGAAATTTGAGAGCGGCGGAATGCCAATTGGCGCGAGCGGTATTTAACATCAAGAAGCTGTAGGGAATTTTTAGAAGGAACTTCTCGGGCGACACTGAGGGCACCCTTTCCAGGCGCGGGTACTGATCGACCAGCTTTGTCACTGCGGGAGTGTAAGCGTTGGGAGAAACCACGAGCAGATACAAACTTACGTCGATGTCGATGTGAATGCGACTATACCTCGGATAGGTGCGCCAATTTCGAGAGCAGTCTTGGCACTCATGACAATTTGGACACCAGTTCCTTGAGCCTCCATGAAACCTGCACGTGAAGTTGTGGCAGGGCGAGACATCTCTGTGGGCTCACGTCCCATAGCGAATTCGGTCTCCGCATTACTAGTAGCCTTCATGTTGGCGAACTCATACGAACCCTCCTCGCTGATGTCATCGAAACCTCCAGCAATCATGACTTTGGCTTTGCCAGAGAGGATAGTATCACAGGCAATTTCGAGGGATTGAAGAGCAGTCGCACTTGATACGCGACTTCAGTGAAAGGCTCAGATTAAAATCTCAAATATGCTCACCAAGCACCAACGGGAATCTTCACGGGTCCACTCGAAGACATTAAGAGCAGATTGACCCAGCCAGCGGTAGTGTTAATGAAGCTATATGGCGAGGTCAGTGATGTCAGCCAAGATTAGAGTGAAGTACGCACGTTTCTTGCAGAATGTCATTCTGCACCTCACGCTCCTCGCGACGATCTTTGAACATTTTGGCCATACTCGTGGTACCACCCATACCGGAACCGAGGGATGTGCCAACTTCAGAGGGATGCATATACTTGTAGAGTTCGTATGGATCGGTGATACCAGCATGATTGAGAGCCTCAGCTGTGCACACCAACGCCCATAGAGTACAGCGATCGGTCTGGGCGATGATATCTTCGGGAATACCGTAGCGTCCAGCATACCAACCAGTAGGAACTTGCCCAGCGACGGTACGGCTGAACTTGAAAGCCTTGGGAACGAAGACACATGCACCTTTCTTTAATTTGGCGAACCATTGACCGTCTTCACCAGCCCAAATATCACACTTGTCACCGTGCTGAAGATGGAATTTTTGAGCCTCTACTTCTGAGACCTCAATCGGCTCAAGGTCGTGTATTAGCTCGATCTCTTGGTGGAAGATCTTCTTGTTGGGGTCATAACCACGGAAAAGTTCAGGTTCTAAGAATAATCAGTATAGAGTTCTAAGTTATCAAATGATTGACTTACCGATTAGACGAATACCAGCGTGTGCAAGGATTTCTTTCTCATAGCGTCCCTTGACATCTTTATCATCCACAGATTCACCGCTCTTGCTATCAACCCAGCCAACATAGAGCGAACCATCTTTGAGACGGCCGTTGAAATGCTTGATATAGCCCATCATCCAAGCCATCTCGATGCATCCTTCGATTGTCAACTCTCCACGAGCTTCCATCTCCCATCGAGTACGAGAACTACCCCAAGGACCAACTTCGGCGTACCCAGTGATAACAACAACCTTTTCAAGATCAATTAAGCCACGTAAGTGACTGACATCGCACAACGATTCAGCGGATTCAAGTTCAGGGAAATCAAAGCGGAAGTTGGCTCGAGGAAGAACATCAATAGTTTGAAGAAGGCGTTCAGCTTCTACACCGTTTGTGACCTTGAAGTCTGCAGCATTGTCCTTTGTGATGGCGCGTCGAAGATCGGCCTTTTTGAGTAGATTAGTGCGGATACGATTCGTGATATCAGCCAGATCTGGTAGACGATCCATGCCACCATTGAGATCAGCCCAGATAGGCTCAACTTGAGTGATGCTGAAGAGTAAGGGATGCATCAAACCGAGAATGTTGAATGCCATTTCCTTGGCCGAGAAAGTCCTAACACCGTATCCTTCGAGCTCGTGGGCAACGATGTTGGTTGGAGCCATAAGACCGGTGCCACGAGTCCATCTAATAACGATTACGATTAGTTACAAAATGCATGATTGAAAGCCTTACGCACCCGATAACAGCACCAGCCAAGCACAAATATTCACCCCAACTTTCAGACGCCCACCGTTGGAAAAGAGTCTCAAGGGAGATCTTGGATTCGGAATATAGGCCGTCATTACCAAAGAGACCATGATTAGGTGACAGGGGAGAATAACTTGGGTCGGGCGGGTGACGATACGCCTGCTAGCCTTCTTGTTTTTGACACAACCAAGGATACGAAGTAAGTTGACTAGCATCATACGATGAGCAAGTTCAGAACGATCATCAAGTCCGTCGATTTCGCGACCGTTCTCAGGGATACCAGCGAAAGGAAGGATATAGTCGAGATCCATATTGAGGTTGTTGTAGATATAATCCACGAGAGCTTCGACATCTTGCTTTGATGCCTGATTGAAGGGAACTACAGTGAGGGCTGAGCCACGGCTTCCAAACGACTGGAAGATAGATTGGTAGTACTCGACAGTCTTGCGACTGTAGCTGGAAGTTGTGATTACAACGTGGGCGCCACCAGAGAGGAGCCCCTTGACGACCTCAACACCAATAGAGCCTTTGCCGACACCGGTACAGAGAGCGTTTTTGCCCTCGAATGTGGTACCTGACGTAGCAATTTCGTGAAGGATATCGAGGTAAACACCAGTGAGGTTGCTACTGTACTCCCATGTGGCGGCGACTCTACGTTTGAGATGGAGGAGAGGAATATTGTCGGCAGTGACGTTTGCAACACCAGCATTGTGAGGGCGGAGGAATTGAGAAGAGGAGCGACGATTGCGAGTCTGTAGGCGGGGATGGGGATCTGGCGCTTTCTGAAGAGAACGGACAACGCCCTCATATAGCGATTTGATACGGTTCTTCTGGTCGTTATTGATTTCAGGAAGGGACTTGACGACGGTCCAGAGCTTCAACACGTCATCTTGCACTTTCTGAATATTGACAGACCCCGCAACACCGTCACCAGTTGCCATTTCCTCGACGTAAGCTTCAAGTTTGCGAACATTCTCACGAACGACTTCAGAGTAGACAATGTCGCCCTTCGCGGTAACTTCGGTGTGAGGAGCGGTGGGGAATGTGACTTAAGAAAAGGTTAGCACAATTTTTCTTTATATCTTAATGATTCGAAAGCAAACGCACCATCTTTGTAAAGAGGAGATCTTCCGAGAATTTCGCGAGTATTGTCGATTAATTGTTGACCGAAATCCTTGGCCAACTTGTAGGTATCGCCCTTCGAGGGGTCAAGCTTGTTAATATAATACTCCATATACTGGAGCATGTCGGGGTCGGCACGATTGAGGAGGGCAATGCAGCGAGCAGTGATGTCACGGTCAACGGTTGTAAGACGACCGAAAATGATATCGTAGTACATGAGGAGGGCATCTTGACGAACCCAATTCCAGGAAGAATCGAAGCGACGAGCCTTCAAAGGATCGAAGCGGGGCTGAATGCCATCAATGTAAGAGTCACCGTGTTCACGAGTGATACTGTCAATCTTCGCCTGAAGAGCAAGACTGTTGGCTTTCTCGCGATCGTAGGCAATCTCTCCCGCACGAGAATCCTTCTTGAGGTAGCGGTTGTAAAGCTCGATATGTTGCTGAATAAATTTGTCCTGATCGGCTGTAAACTTGAGGAATTCCTCACTGTTAATCGTCGCGCCTCCAGCTCCACCAGCAGCGCCGGCAGCAGCCCCAGGAGCAGCCAAAGAGATACCCGAGCGTTGAGCATAAGCTTGAACGACGCCATCGAGCCAAGTCTTGGCCTCAGCCTCAGAAGCAAGACGCTTAGGCGGCTCAAGGGTGGTAGCGAGAAGAAGAACACCATCAGCACGCGAAGGCCCAAGACCCCATGTCTTGTTCAGATAAGCGCGGATCGCAGAAGCATTGAATCCACCAGGCATCTTTCCACCAACTAAACGGGCAACAAGGCTAGTCGTGTACTTGCCAAGAGCACCACCGAAACCACTGCTCAAAGCAGATCCCAATTCCTCGAGTGATAATTCCTCTCCCTTCTCAGGTGCAGAGGCGAATTCTTGTTGCAAGTCACCGAGAATTTCGTTCTGAAGCGTGGACTTGCCCCCGACGAGGTCTTTGATAGATTTAGAAAGAGGGATTTCGTCAACACGCTTCTTCAACTTCTGGGCGACGATGACGAGGAGAATATCAATAGCTTTAATGGGTGCATCCTCGATACTGGCGACGGGACCCGTAGGAGCAGCAACGGCAACAGCAACGGGGGCAGCAACAGGTGCAGAGGCGGCGGCGGCAGGAGTGGTAGCGGCGGGAGCAGCCTCGGCAGGAGCTTCAGGCTCATCCTCATACTGATAGTAAACTTCCTTGGTGTTCTTCGCATGGCAAAGAATAACACGAGTGCACGAAACAGAGTCATCCGACGATTCATATTTAGCCTTCAACGTGCGAGAAGCCATACCCGTAAGCGTGGGCGACGGGCCGAGCTCGATGAGGCGTTCGAAGTTGAATTGCGTGAAAAGGAGATCCTGAGTTTGGATCCAACGAACGGGAGAAGCGAACTGATATGCGAGGAGCTCAACGAGAATGATGTATGCCAGCATCTGGCGGTTTTCAGAACTGTCCCAGTTGTCTTCCTCCCATTTCTGGAGGACTTTGTCGAGACGAGGGGAGGAAGTTTGATCGTAAATGATTTGAGCATACTCGCGAGTGACAGCAAAGGGTTTAGCAATGAGGTTAGGAATGTATTTCCCGATGAGCATATCAGGATTGAGGGTGTCGGGATTGATCTTTTTCGAGAGGTCTGTCAAAAGTATCAGTAACACAATAAGCTCCACCAAAATCAAGTAACTCACAAGCTCGGAAGGGCAAGACACCTGCCCAGAGGTAGCGAGAATGGAATGGCACATCGATACCGGGCAAAGGAATAGTAGCGAAACCGCGATCAAGGATGATATAACCTTGAGTCTTCTGTTGGTCTAGTGCTCGTTGATGACACTCGACGATGATATCACCCAACATCTCCTTGACTTTTTCGATCGCGTATTGTTTAGTCAACTAGTTAGGGAGGTCAGTATCCACATTGTAATAGGCCGTTCGTAACACTAACCTGAGCAATGTCAATCTTCTTGACCTTCAAGTAATTCAAGACGTTCGTCATAGTCTGAAGAGCGACCAGCTCTCCAGCACAAACATATTGTTGACCCTAAAACCATTTTCAATACGCTAAACCAGTTAACCTATAAACATTAACTCACCTCAACGTTGAAGTTGACAATTTCAAGCAGCGAGCCAGTCTTGGCCGCGATCATATCAACAACTTCACGTAAAGCAGCATCACTGAAAGTCTTGGAAATGCGAGAAGGATTAACAGCACACATAGCATAGTTCGAACGGTTCTCAGAGTCCCGCTCAACAGCACGCTGCATAGTGATACCACGATAGAATACGACATCGACGAGGGCAGAAATGTGGAGGACGTCGGCAATAGAAGCAAGAGCAGAGTATTCACCCAAAGAGTGACCCGCGAAGGCACAATCTTTTTGAACAAAGCCTTTGGCACGCATGTCTTCAAAGGCGGATTTTTCAGTGACAACGAGAGCAATTTGGGCGAATTGAGTAGCGAAGAGAAGACCATTAGGATGGCTGAAAGTGTAGCGGGGGGTACGGTTATCGATGTCCGAGAAAAGAGGGAGAGTTTTAACGTTGCCGTCCTTGTCAAGAGTGTCGTAAGTCATATCCATATAACGTTGGCGAATAGCTTGTCCTTGAATACCACCGAAATAGATAGTTTTCTCCTTAGGGTTATCCCTGACGATCTCACTGATAGAGAAGCCATATGTTGCAAGCAAGTGAGCATCGGCACCATCCCAAACAGCACGAGCAGCGGGCGAATTATTGTAAAGGTCCATGCCCATACCAGGCTCCTGAGAACCCTGACCAGTGAAGACATAAACAGTAGTGGGCTGCTTGACTTCAGCAGTCCCAACGAGGACCTTCTCGCCACGAGAATTAGTAGTCTCAATAGAGACAACGATATTCCCATCTCGCATGCAAGTGTGCTTGAGTTTGACCTCGAGCTCATCGTTGGGAAGGACCATGCCGACGAACGAAACATTATAAGCAAGAACACGATCGGGATAGCCTTGAGCGACGACATTTTCGACATAGCGACGAGTAGCAGCACTCGACCACATGCCATGAGTGATTGTAGTAGGGAGAGAGGCGTAATCAGAGAAGTAGGGGTTGACATGGATGGGATTGAAATCGCCAGAGACTTTAGAGTAGGGTTCATTAGTGAGGGGAGCGTTGAAAGTAGAAGAACCTTCGACATGTCGAAGAGTGTAGCCCTCATTCGCGAGAGGAGTTGGGAGGCCCTGCGGAGTACCGTGACGTTGAAGATAGGCGAGGACGGGGTTGCCTTGGCAATCGTCTTGCTGGAAGTCGACAGTGCCAACTTTGACAAGGACCTTCAACTGATTGCGAACGAAGACGTCACCGGAGACGGAAACATTGCGGAAAACACCACGGTCCTTGAAGAAGACGGAAGATTGGATACGGAAAATAAGGGAAGTGCCAGCGAGAAGAGGTGTCGATTCATTCTCCCAACCAAACCATTGCTTCGATTGCAAGACACCGACCTGCGCGTCGGTTTCAAGGGGAACAAGGTAATCGGGTTCCTCCGTAGTCTCAAATGTGTTCTCGTAGTCGGTGAAACGACCACGATACAAGAAAGACGAAACAACTTCGATGACGGCTTGATCATCTCTGTAAACGTATCCCTTGACTTTGACCGTCTTTCCTTCAGGAGCGTTGACCACGGAGACGATACGAGCTTCCGACTTGCAGACATCACCGACTTTGAGAGGAGTTGCACCTTCAACCATCTTGAAGCCATTCGAGAGGTGGACTAACTTGAGCAAGTCACCGTCGATGTTCGCAGGGAAGATCGAACGCATAATAGCCTGAAAAAAAAACATCAACATCCTTAAATACGTCAAAAGATCTGGATAAACTCACCTGCCAGCCAGTAACAATAGCGAAATCCATAGGAGCCTCCACGGTATCATTCCTCGCACTCTTAAACGACTCTCCCTGATTCCCAACAACAGCACAAAACTCCTCCACTTCCTCCGCCGTAATCGTAACCTCAGGACCAACTAATTTCTCACTTATATCGACATTGGGCAACACCTCATTGTCACCATACCACAACTTCCAGTAAAACTCCTTGATACGTTTGTTACGACCGTCGACAATTTCATGAATAGGCATAAAGCCCTGCGAGGGTTGATACTGGAATCGAAGTTTGAGGGGCACCGCAACATCACGACGCTCCTCGAACATAGTAATATCAATGAATTGAGAGGACTGATTAAACTTGATCTCGACGGCTTTGAAGCCAGGAATGTGAGCGCCATAAGAACGAGCGGCACCATATGTAGTAATAGCAACAGGCAACGAGTGCTCGTAGCTAACAACGACGCGTTGGTTGGGGCGGGGGGCAAGAAGACGTCGAACGGGGTTGTCGATATAGGAAGAGCCTTGAACAATAGTCTCTGAGGTGACGAGGGCATGGAGCCAGTTGAGCTCTGACCCGCCCAAGGTAGCAAGCCAATCCTCGACAGAAGGAAGAGTAGAAGAGAACTGGTAAACGATATCTGAACCCCTCGGGTAACGATTGACATTGGGAAGGGTAGGGGGAACGAAAGGCTCAGCAGCAAGATATTCGATTGTCGGGATAGCGGATTCATCACCACCGTAACGCGACTCGAGTAATTTGGAGATAAGGGCTGAATTGACATTGCCGAGCATATCTTTGATAGGCTCATCCTTGATGATAGATCCCTTCGCAGCAACAGGACCTTGAAGAATACAAACACGTTCGGGGTCTTGGTCAAATACCGCTTCGATATCTTCAGCGGCCCAAAGAGAATCCTATAATAATAAAAAATAAGCCTACGGCACGACAAATGATTAAAAAAAAGATTTTTGTACCTTCTTGAACCAAACTTCGAAAGACGCATCCAAGACGGGAATAAAAGGTGCTGGCTTCTGACCAGGTCGTTGCGCAATAGCGAGGAAATACGCCACGTCATCCGCAGCAAGCAATTGTTCAGTAGCAAGAGGATACGCCTCGAAGAACGACTCGACAAAGGCAGAAGGATCATCAAGAGAAGCATAAGACTGAAGAAGAGAAGCCTTGTTGCCGGTATTGTTCACACCAGCAAATCGCTCTTCCACACGCCTCAACCAATCTCCAGTCAAATTCCGGAGAGACTTGTCGATCCACCGCTTCTGCTTAGAAACGAACATCAACCTGACCAAACGCAACACAGTCTCCTCATAAGTCATATCACCCAACTCCTTCGCAACACTCCCATCCTTCTTCTCCCCAAACCAAGGCTTAGCGAAATCCTTGTTCAACTTCGCGATAATCTCATCCCGACGCTCCGCTAACCACGCAGCACGCTTCTCCTTCGGCAGACTAAAGACACTGTTGTCAAACTCCTTCCACAACCTCACAGCACGAGTGGCAACTTTATGAATTGGCTCTCCCAACTCGGAACGAACGGTCAAAACTCCACCAGTAGGCTTGTCATACGTGCCCTCCCACTTTTCATCATCAACCCCAGCAGCGGCAACAATAAGATCCTTAACAGAAGATGATGTATGAGCCTCTTTCGCGACCATAACACGGCTAGCGAACAAGAACCCGTCAAACGGCATTCGCTGAACACCAAAGCGCTCAGACCACTCTCCAGTCAGATACGGCCAAATGTCATCAGCATTGCCGAAACCGGACCCAGCGACGAGAACAATATTAGAGTGTTGACGAATAGAGCGGTAGGTAGAAAGAATAGGCTGGTGGAAATCTTCGTAAGAGTGGTGACCACCACCGCGACCACCAGTCCACTGGCAGATAATAGGGAAATCAGGGTTTGCAGCAGCAATAGAAACAACTTGACGGAGGCCATCAACCGAACCCGGCTTGAACGCGACGTGCTTGATGCCGGCAACCCTGAGACTCTCAATAATCTCATTGGCCTTTTCTGTTGTCGGGACACCGGCGGCGACACAGAACCCTTCAACAGGCGCTCCCTCTTTACGAAGCTCTTGCCACAAGGGGAATTGGAAAGTGAATTGACGGGGATTGATGTAGAGAGAGTTGAGGGTGAGACCAACACCAGCTGGTAAATTGGCTTGGATTTCTGCGACCTTGGTGCGTACAGCTTTAGCATTGTAGTGACCACCACCAGCGAGTTCGGTGTGATAGCCGGCATTTAAAATAGCGCTGACGAAGCCAGCCTTAACAGTCGTCGGGGTCATGCCGGCAACCATAATGGGCGGCTTCCCCAACAAACGCGACATAGGAGTATCGAGATGGATAACACCATCACTGAAAAATGAATGAGCACAAGCGTCAAATCAGAGAAAAGCATTATTGACATACCGAGTACGAACTAAACTCGGCGCAAATTTCTTACTCCACCAATCCTCATACTTGACGCTCAACGAATCATAAAGTTCAGCATCTCCTTTTCCTTTATCACCAACAACAATCACACGAATACCACGACCATCAAAATTTCTCGCGGATAAGGGACCAATGCCACTAAGGCCACCAGGACCGAAATCAATGGCATGCGTGGCAGTCTCAGGGAAATCAGTCGCCTTCGCCCAATGAATTGGCGCGGTGTAAATCTGATCGCATAAAGAACGTGTAACCGAACCGATCATATTGCGCATGTCTTCACCTAAAATTGAAAAAACCGATCATTAAAATTCTGATCCGTAAGGGACTATTAATCAACATACCGGTTTCCGTGTTGTATACGGGGATCTTCAAATCAGAGGACTCCCATAGTTCATCCAAATCCTCATCCATGACAGTATCGGTTACACCCCGGAGGTACGGGCTGTGGTACGGGACTCCAACAACCAGGAAACGAATAGAAAAGACGGGTTTGCGTTTGGAGTAAGCAACTTTGCTCTGGTCGGCACCGCTGGGTGCCTTGACCTTTCTGAGATTGGTGACCAGGCCATGTAAAGCGCGGGCTGGCCCTGTCACAACAAATGCACGAGGCCCGTTATATAAGGAGATGCCAAGTTGAGAGTTGGCGGGGAGGTGGGAGTTGGTCTTTTTAATATGAACCTCGAGTTCTTTGAGGGGAAGACCGGCGACAGACAACATGGGTGACGGTGTACCTTCTCCACCCTCCAAGGTATCTTGAACGAGCCCGGGGGCAACGGCGACAGGAGGGAATGCTTGTTGGCCACGAAGACCACAGAAGAAAAGCCAACGAAGGGCCTTGCGAGAATTTTCGGTAAAGTCATTGAAAGTCTCCGATGCACTGACAACTACCGCAGAGAGAATACCCTGCGAGTGCCCAGTGGCACCAGCGATGCGACTACGAACTTGGCCAGGTGTAAGATTGGCGACGCGGCAAACGATAAGATATTGGATGAGCTGAGTCAATCCAATGAGTGGCAACGAAAGGGGAACCGACGCGAGGTAGGTGACAGGGGGACGTTCAGTGGCACCTGTGAGCCATGAAATAACATCTAATCCGTAGGTATAGTAGGAACTGTCGACCTCATCTTCCGCCAGTCCGATAAGATCAGGAATGACGGCTTGTAGGAACGGGGTAACGTATGATTGATAGATATCGTAGAGAGATTGCAGTTCATCAAAGTAGACCTCGTTGGTCCCCTGCCCACCGAAAAGGGCAAAGATCGAAGCCTTGCCAGATTTGGCAGCATTGAATAAAGCAGACTCAGGTTGGCGGGGTATGGTGGTGTTGCCCTTGCTCTCAAGGGTCGCGACGGCGCGGAAGTAGGCAGAGAGGACAGTTTTACGAGTGTCGACCGAATAGGAAGCACACAGGGAGTGGACATCCTTGGAGGCAAGGTATGAAGACGTAAAGTGTTTGAGCACGTTGTAAAGTAGATGTAAGCGTGCTTCGGTGGATTGCGAGTCGTTATCGATATGAAGTGCAACGTGTGCTAAAAATTTTGCGGCCAGATCTACGGTGGCTTCGGACTCGTCTTCGATCGCGGAGGCCGCGTCTGCAGCATCCTGGGATTGGGTATGGATAAACTCATCGCGCAGGACCTCTGCGGCGATCCATTCATCGGTTTTAGTGGAAACGGGGATAGAGATCTAATATGAAGCGTCAGCAGTGGCACCGATGAAAATGGAAAGTAAAGACAAACTCTAGCTCGGCCTTGGGAGAGGATGAGGGGGCGGGAAGCTATGGCATGAGGGACGGCATGGCCGTTGGGTACCGCCATGGTTGTGGAGAGCAGAGAGACGGAAAAACCTGCAGAGAGAACCTCTGCAAGAAGTTAGGGCTGCAATCAATCCGTTGAGATGTTATATATGTCTCCCGACCCGACCCCAACACGCGCACGCCCCAAAGGAATTTTTTACTTGCTCAAATGCACGTGACATACCCGACCCCAGACCCAATAAGATTCCTTGCTTATTCGGTCCCAGGGGAAATGAAGGAAGTAGGGTGTGGATTTATTTTATAAAAAAGGGGTAAGGTGTTGTAGGTTTGTGAACACAAAATCGTTAAAGATGTGTAGGGAATGAATATTGAAATTTGGGCGATTTTGTGAGGGTTGCGTAGGCCCAGCGGCCGAGGGGGCACGTGATCCTGGGATCCGGGTTTTTTGGCCCGGCCCGGGAACACGTGCTCTCGGAATGGAATAAAGGTTTTTATTTTTATTCTGTATCACGGATCAGAAATGTATCAACCCCCGTGGATGAGACTCAAATGAGAGCCTAGACGGAGGGCACCTCAAAATGGAGCGGGGGTTGAAAGGAGAGAGAGATAAGATAATAAAAATAAAAACATGGCCGCCGGGGCCTGAGCGAAAGGTAAAACTCCCTGGCCGCTCGAAACGGACGCAAGGAGACAGTACCAATCACTAAGGGACGAGGAGGGAGGGAGCAAAAAAGACTGGGTGAGGATCAGGGCTCAGCCAGGGGACGAGAATTGAGGATGAAAATTTTTCTGATGCGAGATAATATGGATAATGTGTACATGTTGTGCTGGACCTTTGATTGCTTGGTCATCTTATCCTCTGATGAGAATGCTTCACATCTCGGAATAAGATTCCTTGCTTATTCGGTCCCAGGGGAAATGAAGGAAGTAGGGTGTGGATTTATTTTATAAAAAAGGGGTAAGGTGTTGTAGGTTTGTGAACACAAAATCGTTAAAGATGTGTAGGGAATGAATATTGAAATTTGGGCGATTTTGTGAGGGTTGCGTAGGCCCAGCGGCCGAGGGGGCACGTGATCCTGGGATCCGGGTTTTTTGGCCCGGCCCGGGAACACGTGCTCTCGGAATGGAATAAAGGTTTTTATTTTTATTCTGTATCACGGATCAGAAATGTATCAACCCCCGTGGATGAGACTCAAATGAGAGCCTAGACGGAGGGCACCTCAAAATGGAGCGGGGGTTGAAAGGAGAGAGAGATAAGATAATAAAAATAAAAACATGGCCGCCGGGGCCTGAGCGAAAGGTAAAACTCCCTGGCCGCTCGAAACGGACGCAAGGAGACAGTACCAGACGGAGTGGAGCTCACACCAGGCGAGTGTGGCCGTGAGAGGCCAGGCAAGCCTAGCCCAAAATGAGGTGCAATCCGCTTAGATTACATCTCCAAACTGGGTCTCATGTAACCCCGGGAATCTAGGTACAAGAGAGTGCAAAAGAGTTCATGATGGAGGATGTGCGAGAGATCTGATCGCGAGAGTAAGCTAGGGACGTATTTAGCGGGATGATATCTTCTACTCTACGCCAGTAAATAAGAAAGGTCGTCGAAGTCCAACCTCCGGTGGCAGCGACAACGTCTGGGGGCACACCGGCAAGTAGAAGTGCTACGGCACCGCCAATTCTGAATGAATGTCCAGATATGTGGGGGCTTCTACAGTTGCCCCAAACTGATGACACGAAAGACATGAAGTCCTTCTTGATCATATGTGTCCAAGAACCTGGGAGCTTTGTGTATGCGAACAAAGATGAACCGGGAGGGGGGTTTTTGTTCACCCGCAGGTGGTTAATGAAGGCAGCCACAGGACAGAGTGGATCATCGCGGCTAGTTAAAACGACCTGGAAACCCTCCGACTGGGTAGTCTTGGTCCATGGGATACGGAAGGAGAGGGAATGAGCGCCATTGGGAAGGGATGAGAGAGAGATGCTGTCCGAGCGTGTGGAATGGAAAAGTGGGTTAAACTCTTCAGTCGATGGAACA
This sequence comes from Agaricus blazei, assembly GCA_029719445.1. Classification (NCBI taxonomy): domain Eukaryota; kingdom Fungi; phylum Basidiomycota; class Agaricomycetes; order Agaricales; family Agaricaceae; genus Agaricus; species Agaricus blazei. The sequence continues at coordinate 692,148 of SSNC01000011.1, forward strand.
GTAGTCTCTCCCAAGCGGCGGCAACCAAAGAAGGAGGTTGTAGCCGTAGCCCAAAGCGCTGCGTGAAAAGAGTTGTTCAGGTCCAGCGCCTTGAGCAATTGTCGTAGGTGTTCAAGTGAAACTGGTGGGCGTGGGGGTCGCCTGAACTTGACCCCTTGCTTGTCTGCAGCCCGACGGATAAGGTGGAGGCGTTCATCATTGCCAAACCAAGGGGCGCTATTGAGAATATGCCAGCAACGGAGGCCAGACAGCCACTGAGAGATTGTTTTTCCACTGTAGAAACCTACAAACGATGCCGCAAAAGCAGCCAGTAAATCTGTGGAGGCGGGCATGCGGTCAGACTCAGAGATGCTCCAGTCATCACAGAACTGGTTGAAACGTAAGAGGCCTGACGCGTAGCTTGTCCTGGTGTTAGGTGCCAGGCCTTCAATGGCAACAGAGTCTGCACGTTCGATCAGGGGTGCTGGCAGCTTGGACAGTGAGGAAAGTCTCCTCGAAATGGCATATGGTGAAGACCACTTGGTGAGTCGGTCTGTGGCTCTGACATGTGGGCGGTAGGAGGGAGTGGGGAGTGAAGTCGAGCGAGGTGGGGGGTTGTTATTGGAAGACGCGACCTGGAAACGCCGGTCGTAGGAACGGGAGCGGCTAGTGACTATTGCCTCATGTTCCTTCGAAGTGGAAGCTTCTGCGGTGTGTGATGTCTGAGGAATGGGACTGCGAGGATTAGAAAAGTCAAATGAATTCTACTCTAAAATGACAGAGTACTTGACGGAGTAAAGACTGACGTTACATGTGAACATGGTATGGAATGTGAGGAAGGAAAGGGAGGTGGCTGTATGCGTGTCGTTGACCTAGACCGGTTCAATGGCATCGATGAGAACGTCTGGAAGCCGAATGCGAATGGGAACGCGTAAGACATCTGGCCCTAGGATGCCACGGGAGATGGGATCTGCTGGGTTGAGTTTTGACTCGACGTAGACGAGGGAAGGAATGAGGAGACGGGGCGTGAGAATGTTGTAAGATCTCCTGATGGACAGGTTAATGTGGTAGTTAGGGCTACGTCCTTTGCCCATCGCCCCGATGGTACCTTGATTGTCCGAATGAATGACAAATCTTTGGTTCTGTAGATCCCAAGCATCCAGCAGGTGTATGACAAGCTCGACGGCAACAGTCTCTAGCCAACCGATGTCTCTCCCGGGAACCTTCCAGGAGTTCCGGAGTTTGAAAGCCATCCAGCGTCCATCGATAACTAAACCAATGCCCCAGGAGGTGCTAGCGTCGACAAAGATGTTGAGGTGGGATGAGGGGCCCGGGGGTAAGATGGGGCGAGAGAAAGAGTCATCCAGAAGGCGAGTATGCCACCAGCGAAGGTCAGTCAAAAGTGAACGAGGGGGGTAGCGGTGTTGGAAAGTGTCTCCTCGGAAGGTTGCGGCAAAGTTTGAGAGGGAGGGTAAATGGGAACGACCATCGAGGTAGACGAAGGAGGCGTAGCAGAGAGTGCCGTGCAGTTTTTCCACGTCACGAAGTTGACACCTGCCTGAGGAGAAACGGTCCAGGAAGGAGGATACCCTGGTTAGGTATTTCAGACGTTTATGTGGAGGAAGAGCGACTGTCTTGTGGGGAATGTCCCATGAGAGGCCTATGAAGGTGAATGAAGGCTCAAAGGAGTCGGTTCCCTTGTCTGGGTGCCATGGCACGCGAAGAGGAGCAACAATGTTTAGAGCGTCAGGCTTGTCATAAGCATAAATGTACGGGGTGTCAAGTGAGGAGTTGCCTGTAGTCTTGGGCGTGCGGAACAAGGCCAGGTCATCTTCGTATTTGACCACCGGAGCAATGCCTTCAGCATGCCAGACGTCAACCACGAAATTGATGATCATCCCAGCGTTGGCGCTGGCGGAAGATGCACCAAAAGGGTGGACGTGGTCGATGTAAAATTCGCCTGGGCGGCCTTGTAGGACCAGCCAGGGTTTATGGTCTGGGATGACAGGGCAGGTGCGGTGAAACTTCGCAACGTCTGCCGTGCAGGCTTGTGTACCAGGAGGGGCTTGGGCCACCTGACAAAGTTCGTCAGAAAGTTGAACGAAAAGGTGTAGAATGTTAGGAGATGAAATGGTTCGAGTGGAATGTGAAAGAGCGAAAGGCATGAAGGCCTGCCCATGTACCGGGGAGATGAAACCGGTGTAGCAATGCTGGCTGCTAAATATGACGGTGCCGAGGAAGGCAAGTGGGGGTGATGAAGACCCAATGATGAAATGCGGGTTTTGAAACTTACCAGGTCGGCAACACGCACAGCCGTGTCGAAACGAGTGGGGAAGGAGATGGTTTTAATGAAAGAATTAACAGAGGCGGTTGAGCTGTTTCCTTTCGAGAGATGACGGCAGACGCGAACTTTGTCAGGTTCGCCAGGGGCTTGGGGTTGAACCACAGCTATAAGAGGCGAGGATTGGAAGGGCCCTCGCAGAATGCGCAAGATATCGGAGTGATTATAAGGGCCGTCCATGCGACCAGAAGAGACTTCTTCAGTAAGGTAATCGTCAAGAAGTTCTGTGTGCTGCAAAATTGATGGATGATTTGGAAAGACATGCGTTTCAAGAAGAGGGGGCATGCGGCCAATTGGGAATCCCCCGGCGAGGTATGAAATAAGGTCTGGATACTCCGTATGCAGGTTATGTTTAATAAGAAAAATTTCGAATGCGGTGTGGTCGTAAGGGGTCACCACTTTTTCAAAGATGTCTGGATGAGAGTAGATCGAAGGGCTGAAAGGAGGACGCGGGACAATGGTATTAAGGAGACGGGGGTAAGGTAGGTGTTCGTGAACGAGGGCATGAGCAAAATTAGTCTTGGGAATTGGGGGCGCTTCGGCAGGACCAGGTGAGGGCGGCATGGGAACCACCGCAGAAGGAGCAGTTATGGGAGCGTCCGCATTGTGAGTTGCATGATCTTGTGGCAAAGTTTGCGAGGTTGTAGAGAAAGCAAGGTTCGCTCCCGTTAGGGAGGAGTAGCTTGCCTTCGGTGATATGGCAGTACATCGCTTTGCCGTCGGGAAAAGTGTCCGCGAAATCGTTAGAGATATGTTGGAATATGGTATGTTCCTTCGTGCAGCCGAGACAGCGGGCAGTGCCGCTCGTCCTTGAGGAAGATTTCTTCTTGTTGTTTTTCCCGGACCTCTTGTCTGAGCGAAAAAACTGCTGCTGAGATGATGAGGAGGAAGTGGGAGGTTTGTTGTTGTTCATCCCGGAAAGACGTCGGAGGAGCGTAGCTTCTGCTTCGGCGTTGGAACGAGCGATAAGGAAGTGTTGCTCGTACTCTGATGAGATGAAAGGGCGATTGTCAACCAGGATGTTCTGTCGTAATTCAAGTTCGTGAGTCTTCCAGAACTGAAAGAGGGCGCCCGTATCTCTCTTTGTGGCAAAGAAGTTAAAATGATTGAACCATGTCTTGGACCATTCTCCGTTGCCTGCTGAAGACAGGGGTTAGTGGAAATGTCGCGACTCGATTGGAAGTGAACGTAGTTGGCGGCGGACTCTAGGTAGCGGTCATAGGTGAAGGAATGACTATTGTCATCACCAAACAGCTCAGAGAGCTTCGGGATGTCCAGAACGGTACAACCCTTAGGCTCTCCGGGCCGGGGTTGATCCTAATGAGCGGGATGGTAGCCAGGTTGGAGGAAACATGGCGGACCACGTCGGGATGGAAAAAGGAGAGTGGGAGGAAGGCGCGCTCATCTTCAGTTGTGTAAAAGATCTGCGGAAAAACCCGGGAGCAGTCCTCGGAATCTTTGACAGCAAGGAGATTGCCGTCCATGCGGCGTCTCTTGGTGGGAGGCCCCGTTGGAGCGTCCGAAAGTGACTCCACAGGGGATCGCTTTCTTTTGAGATTTGCGACCTTTGTCTTAATATCAGTAGGCATGATGTCTAAGAAAGATGTGTAGACGTCGTGATTGCATAAAGATTCCATGTCCTCGTTAGAGAGGGACAGGATGGAGTCGTTATCAGAGACTTCTCCATCAATGCGGAGGTCTCTCATGCGGATCCTCTGAATATCTCTTTGAGCATTCTTTTCTTCTCGCTCTTTATTCATGATTAGACGGCCCTTTAGGCTCAGGCGATTAAAAAAGGCGAGTAGATTAGGTGACTTGTGTTTGTCGTTATCATGGTGAGGACCGTCCTCTGAGCTGTGATCTCGTTGCCTGCGCTGGTCAGGTGGGTTGTCTTGTTGACGAGTGGCAGGGTCTTGTTGACTGGCCTGACCGTGTTGGGGATCGGGTAAAGGATTACCCTGGGCCTGATTTTGATTGCCGTTGTTTGAATGGGCTTGTTGATCGCCGTCTCCTGGAACGATCTGTGTCATGGTGAAAAGATAAATAAGGTTAAGAAGCGAAAGAAGATGGAGAGGAAGCGGAAATGAACAGCAAAAAAGACTGGGTGAGGATCAGGGCTCAGCCAGGGGACGAGAATTGAGGATGAAAATTTTTCTGATGCGAGATAATATGGATAATGTGTACATGTTGTGCTGGACCTTTGATTGCTTGGTCATCTTATCCTCTGATGAGAATGCTTCACATCTCGGATTTTACGTTCAGGCTTATCGAGCTGCCTCTGTCCCCAAGCTTTCCATATTGTACACGTTTTCCGCAGGTCCGTATTCTAATCAAAGCATGTAACATAAGACATCACGTTTAAGCTTATCCACCTTCTCTTACTTCTTTTTCCACATCACAAATCTCCTGCACGCCTTCTCTCAGAAACACGACATTATACTCCAATAGACCGCGCCTGCCCTCGTAAACAGCGGTGGGCACAAGGGCTAACAGAGCAAGCGAGGACGTAATACCATGGAAGGTAAGCGTCGTCCCTGGAGTCGAAGCGTGTAGTGACGTTGCCGCACTGGGGTAGAACATCGCTTTTGTAGGCTTGCTGATTGGCGTCCTTGGCGTTGAATGGCCATTGGCAGATGGCACCGAGGGTTCCGAAAAATTTTCCGCAGACGTCGGCTGCGTATAACGCGAGGAGCTGGCTGATGCTGACCTGTCGAAGCGACAAATCAGCCATCAATATCAAGAACTCGTTAAGGCAAGATCTTCACTTGTAGAGACTGCCGAAAGAAGTCAGCATTTCAAGGTAGTCACAACACAGATGGTGGGCAGCACTGTCCACCGGCGATGCGTCCGTTGCGATATATAGCCGAGACTTTGTGTCGTACAGGAAGGCTTTGGGTGATTGCGAATTCTAATTCCATACCAGTAAGCCATGGTTACGATGCAACCAATAGTGGAACCCACAGCGCAAAATACGTTTAGCATATCTTCTAGGTAAGGGAGGGAGTCAATTAACTTGTGAAGCACGCGCGAAAAGGCTTCGCGAAGAGAGTGGTCGTAGACAGAGGTCAGATAGAAATTGGGTTGTATCCCTTCGTAATCATGGTCGAGTAACCGATCCGTTACACGTTCCTGTATTTGTCTAAAGTTCTCTAAGAAGACGAAGTAAGCCTATTGTGGATAAGAAGCCAACGGAAGGACTTGCCAGCTTTGTCATCCTCAGGTAGCTTCTCAGACTTATGTACAAAAACCTCTATGTTGATGTTGGGGTTGGACTGGTAAGCCGCGCTTACAAAGTCCATGAGTTTAGTAATAGGTTGGTTGTATAGGTCCTGTAAAGCAATGTCGGGAAGGCATAGCCACCGGAATGACTCAAACATACCCGTATGTCGATTACGAAGACCAGGCTACGAAACTGTCCAATAGGAATGCCTATTGATTCCGGAGTGGCGTTTCCCGGCGAGTCCCAGATCTCGAGGGGAATGACTGTACTGGAGTGAAATTGAGAGGGTGGAAAGATGAGTGGCCACAAGAGTATCCAAAGGTAGAGAGCTCGCACTCTACGGGATATTTCGCGATGCGCATGGTCGTCTCAAGGTAAAAAGTCTGTTTGGGAGGCAGGTCCTTGAACAGGACGTGATGGATCGAGGACTTTCCGGCCCTAGGTTAGAGAAGACGTCGGCAAGGGGGTGGTAGCTAAAGAAAGCGGAGGCCGACCTGTGGAGGCCGAGGAAGAGAACCTTGGTGCGCGGGGTCGTGCGGCGAGCACCGTTGAGCTGGCCGTGGGGCGAGCGGGCAGTGGCGTTGTAGGAGACATGGTTGGCCATTGGAGAGCTGGGAGGCGTTGGCCGGGAGCGCAAGAATAGCCGGGCACGTGGTCAGCTCGCAGGGCAGCGCCATTCCGTCATCGGCCAGTCCACGTTCGTCGACTCCGCTGCCACCATGAAGTTCGGCCTCAAGATCAGCGTACGTGGCCCCAGATCCCCGCGTTCTCCAGCTCACCCCGCACCAGACCGATCTCTACAACGAGTGGCGGCCGTACTACATCGACTACAACCAGCTCAAGCGCGAGCTCAAGGTGCCGTTACCCCTCGCCCCTTAGTGCTCCGATATTCACCGCACCCACAATATCAGGTCCGAACAACTGGCCGCGTCTGGACAGAGAAGGACGAGGATGAGTTCAAGGCCATGCTCGAAAAGGAACTTGACAAAATCTACCAATTCCAGAAAAATAAGGTAAGCTCCACTGCTTTTCATCCAAAGATATTCTATTCGTGGTTCTATCCCTCCTTTTGTCGTGTTCCATGCTAGCTGGCATACTCTCGGTGTCGTTTCCTGTCTCCCAGTTCTCGCACTTTACTGTTGCTGTCCGAGTCTAATCCCCTTACGACGCTACTTTTCGACCCGGCAATCTGCGCTTTGAGCTTCGTATCCGCCTTTGGGAAGCGGTGCATCATCTAGCTGATTAACTATACCTCAACGGTCGTGTTTCTCGTCATTAGCCGGGCCAAACTTCTGCCTCGTCATTATTCCTACTCGGTCCCATATATTTTGATGCACATATTCGCCTATTCTGCCCTCTTTTTTCCTATCATTCACTGCTATAGTCTGTTGACTCCCGAACCAACAGACTACCGACCTTGCAGTGTCTATTGAGGAAGCGGAGAAACGTGTACAACATCTCGTGGCTGAAGAACACGACAACCCGGAGTCAAGACGTAACTCTAGGCATTTGTCCACTGACGCAGAGAGTCAAGATACACATCATCTAAATTATCTTGACGACCATGGGTCAGACGATGACGACGAGGATGGACATCCTGATGACACGACGACCGACGGGTCCTACGATGCTCTCGAAGCATCATTCCTCTCCCTGGAGGAAGAAGTCGCCAACCTCGTTGCCGACGTTCATGATCTCGCTCTTTATACTAAATTAAACATTACAGGCTTTATGAAAATTCTCAAAGTGAGTGTTCCTACATCAATGTCATTCATTAGTTAAACCTGACCCTCGATCGTGTAGAAACATGATGTACGCACGACCCATTGTCTTTTGATTCCCGGGAGTAATATTGGTTTTTAGAAACAAACAGCGATCCCTCTCAAGGCGACTTTCGTTCAGTTTTACCTTGAGAAGCGACCATTTTATAGGTACAATTGGGATGCACTAATTGTCAAACTTTCCAAGTTGTACGACCTTGTCCGTACCCGTGGTCACCCTGTCGAGGGTGATTCAAGTGCTGGCGGTAGTCAGAACGCTTTTGTTCGCCAAACGACAAAATACTGGGTGAGTCTTCACCATTTGTTGCCAACCTTTCATGATTGTTCATGCTCTACGTTAGGTCCATCAAGATAACCTCGTTCCATTAAAACTAGCAATCTTGCGTCATCTTCCTGTTCTGGGTAGGTTTGAAAACCAATAAATCTCACCCATGCTCAATCATTTTCACCCAGTGTTTAATGCCGACAAAGAATATGAACCGAAAGACTCTGGTGGGTACCCTTCGTATTTTAGCAACTAGGCCCCTATTAAATATCCTTCAGCTATCACTTCTATATACTTTGACAACGAAGATCTAGAACTGTATCTCGGTCGTCTTGAGAAAACAGAAGGTGCAGAGGCTATCCGCCTTCGCTGGTATGGTGACGTTGATAACAAGACAGTAAGCCTATCTCCAGATACTACCTGCACGTTGATGCTGAAACACTCGCCTGTTTTAGATCTTTGTTGAACGTAAAACTCATCGTGAGGACTGGACTGGTGAAAAATCCGTCAAGGCTCGCTTCCCGCTAAAAGAACACCTTGTCAATCCTTTCCTTAAAGGAGAGTACACTGTCGATGCCGACTTTCAACAACTTGTGACAAAAGGGAAGAAGACTCAAGCTGAAGTTGACTCGATGATTCAACTTGCAAATGAAGTTCAGTACGCGGTTCTTACAAAGAAACTCACTCCTGGTACGTATTGTACACCCTTTTATGAAAAGGAAACACTTCTCTAAGAACGATTTTTTGTCCCCTATCATTACAGTCATGCGTTCCTTCTACGATCGTACTGCATTTCAACTACCTGGAGATGCTCGTGTCCGTATTTCCCTTGATACTGAATTGACCATGGTTAGAGAAGACAACTGGGATGGCAAAGTTCGTGCTGGGGACAACTGGCGAAGGACTGATTTAGGTATTGATTATCCTTTCGATCAAATCGCAGCGGAGGATAAGGAGATATTCAAGTATGGTGTTCTGGAAGTCAAGCTTCAAACACAATTGGGTCAACAGCCGCCGGCATGGGTTACTGATCTGGTACAATCGCATCTTGTTGAGGCTGTCCCGAAGTTTAGGTGATTATTTTTTTTTCATTGAATGTCTGTTGGACATTAACTTAATTTGATTGTAGTAAATTTATCCACGGATGCGCTACTCTCCTTCCCCACCGTGTTGACCTTGTACCTTTCTGGTTACCTCAAAGTTGGTTATTTTTATCTACCATTACAACTTTGTTTCTCACATAAGTTTGTAGTGGATGTTGATATTCTCAAACCTGATACCGGTTACTTGAGCGTTATCGAACGTCCGGGCACTCTTTCGAAGAGTTCTGGGAGCCGATCGTCATCTACTGGCTTCCGATCTCCAAATTATGACCACTACTCTGAGCCTGTATCCGAGGGCGAAGAAGAGGAGACGAATCTAGCACCCGCTAAGAATGAAGGGCTGCGTACTGGACTGAGTGGGACCGAAGTTGAAGAGGCTATTGCGTTCCGTGAAAAGATGCTGAAACAGCGTAGGGAGGAGGATGTTCAAAATGGTGCATCGACTTCCAGCAGTGCTGTGGATCTTGAAACAGAAGAAGGGCAGAATAGGGGTGATGGGATGGAAGAGGAACAAAGGCTTGATGCTCACACTCGTAGGAGATCGTCAAACGCTAAAGGCAGTCCTGATTTCAGATCTCGATCGCTTTCTATTAATCCACTTGCGCCCTCTACTGCGTTTGATGAGACGCTCAAGAACAGGTTGAAAGACGTTCATCAGAGAGAGCAGAGTGATGCTACGATTGCGGAGGAGAATCAGGAGAATGGAGCGAATGGGCAGAGTCAAACTTCTGAGAATGGTGCATCAGGTGATGATAGGATCACAGTTCAAGATTGGTCGGCGCCGGCTGGCAAGATGATTTCTATTCCTATTCGTATCGAACCGAAAGTGTACTTTGCTCTTGAACGCACGTTCCTTGTAAGTCACCTCCCCCTTATCTCACCGCGTACTCTACTAAGCCTTGTTCGCAGAAATGGCTCAATACTTCAGTCTTCATTGGTACAATTGCGACGACCCTACTCAACTTTATACCAGCTGATGATCCCAGAGGATTGATCAGTGCAGCTTTCTTCACATTGGCTGCGCTACTCGCCATAGCCTATTCTGCCGGAATCTTTGTGTTCCGTACATCTAGGATTCGACAGCGGCGTGCTTCTGGGATGTATTATGATAAGTATGGACCCACGATTCTTTGTGCTGTGTTGTTTTTGGCATTGGTTACGAACATTGTTTTGCGTGTGTCGGAGATGTAGACTCTGTTTCTATCCTTTCCTCGTTGATCTATGCATTTAGGTTTTGGGTTGATGCAAGGATTTAGGTATAAGATCTGCATGTTTGATCTCCTTTCTTATCAAATTGACTCGTTATATTTACATACGACATATGCCCTTGTTTTCTTGTGCTGTTGCTGTTGGATCTGATGTGATTAATGATACTGATGTATCAATACTTTGATGGTTAATCTATCTCGGTTTTCCCTATGAAACATTTTCTGGAGTTTGGGTATTAGCGGGTTATCAATGGAAACCACATGCGTGGTTTCAATATGTGGCGTTGGAAGAGAGATGATTATGCGGGAGATAACGCGATACCCCTTTGCTACTTGAATGGGGTCTTATTCAATGTTTGTTTTTGGAACGTGCGATGGTTGTTCCGAGACCAGAGTGTGCTTCGACGATCAAAGAAGACGGATGGTGGGGTTTTGTCTTTGTCTTTGTTTTTGTTTTCCGAAAACCTGTGATATGTTTTTGTATACGAGGGGGGGAATCCTGGCCGGAGATGGAGCGGGTGAACTAAAACTTGGTCATCATTGATGGTTGCAACGATGTTCGTATGGCGGTGTGTTTATCGTTGTGAGTGGTTGTTCTGCTTGGATTCTGACTTAGTGACTTGGCTTAGTCGGACATCAAAAAAGAACGAACGAACGAAAGCAAAAAAAAAAAAATTTCGGGTTTGTGATGGGCATTTTATGAGCCTAATGAAATTGATGTACGTCGCTATATCTCTTCTTTTATCTTTTAGGATTAGTTACTTTTTCGAGAGATTCTTCTCTTTCTTTTTTGGTTTATAGATCTCATGGCTCGGGATCACCAAACAAATAAATAAATAAAAAGTCCACGGGAATCACACCACCCAACCCATATGAAAAAAAAAAAAAAAACAGCTCCAATTTTAAACCAATGGTTAGTTCTAGGTAATTGCGAAGTCAACGGGAGTTCTTTTTCTCAATCCTTCTCACGAATCATTCGGAGGGTAAAAGGGCTCATTTCAATGGGAAATTTTTATATTTACTTAAGGGTTTCGTTTATTCCTCCCTTTACTTGGGGGGTTTTTTTTTTATCAATGACTTAAGACCGGACGATCGTCTCACAAAACATGTTTTGGTCAGGGATAAGGATATTGATTTATAAGAAGACGCTTTTCGGAGTACGGGAAATATATGTAAAATTGATTAGTCGCGGCACCAATGACCCCTCCATATACAAAGATAGGTGACCTAATTCCCAACTTTCCCTTACCTGTGTGACGTGATAGGTATACATAGATGGTGGTGCTCATTCTATGGACAGTTGAGTAATTCCTTGAAATGATAGTCCTGACTTGTCGCAGACTCGAGCCCTTCTTATTCCCACCGGTCACTCAAAGAATGGCTCCATCAATGAGCATTAGATCGACTAAAAATAGAAAGCTCATAAGTGCGGGAAGTTTACATTGTTCAGGGTATCCCAAGGTAATACGTCGGATTTTGACTAACCAAGGACGAGAACAATAAGCAGCTGATAGTGACCAGATGTCATTGAGATGGAGAATTAGCAAAGGAATGGTCGAAACGGACGGAATGAAGGGACGTGTGGGATCGAGGCCCTAATCCCATTTAGGTGTATTTGGAAGACTGGGAAGATCTAGGCCGATATATATCTGGCATGTTTCCGGATCGCAAGATGGGATAGGGGCCAATTTGGGTTGGGATTCAAGTTGGGATTCGAATTTGAAGGCTTTATTTGCGAATGTCGGTTTATTGTCGTGGTTAATGGGGTTGAACGCGAATCAAACGATCATTGATGGGTGGATGGCATCTGGAGTGTCATTGCAATCAAAACGGGATGTAAGCTTGGGAGTGGCTTTGCAAACCTGACTCCGACAAGTTCGTGTTGTATCATCAAAGACCATAACTAATCGACGTGTCATTCGATTAAGGCCATTCTGGAATCTGTTTACTGCGAGTGATCAATTGTGGAGTGATTCGAGAAAACGTCAATAACGGCCAAAGATTGGCCAAAACTATAATAGATTTGACAGAATGCTATTAAGTTAGTAATCCACGTATGCATCACGTTGGTTTTAGAGGCGGGAGACTCGGAGGACCGAAATACCCGTAACACGAGATGGAGAAGTCGCATTGGTGGATTGAAAGGGGCAATATATAGATTCGTATCGAGTGGACTTGAGGTCGCTGATATACTATTGTCGGGTGCCTAAAAACCATCACCAGATGAAGAGGTGACCAGTGGAGTTGCCCAGTGCCGATTACGACTGCCATTGAAACGAAACGATCTCTCGGTGGTTTTGAAATTGCGAAGTCAAAATTTATATCTCGGGTTGTAGCTCTCGGCCTATAACGGACTTCGTGAGAAGTGACCCACTCAGAAAGTGCGTGAACAAGCCGAGATGTCCTTGGGAAGATCATGACTTCGAGCCAGGAAGGGCGAACGGGGAAAGGGCTTCTGTACTCGTATTTCTGAAGGTGGCAAGCATCGTGGGATTTGTTAAACCTTCGTAGACTTCGGAAGAAGGGCAGAAGTGATACGAGTGAGATAAGATGGGCTATGAAGTCATGATGGGGCTTGTCCCTTGACGGTGGGACTGCCCAATCGCCAGTGGCTCGTGAATGGCAGATAATGCGTCACGTGCACGTCGAGCCAGGACTGGAGAGGCGGTGAAAGTCAGAACTGGGAGTAGTATGCAGAGCCACTGCGTTTCAGGTTTAGGAGGCCCCTAGTGAGGTGTCGCCGCTGTAGTCTGGACTTTTCACGTTGGCTGCCTCTGTGGAGGAGGGCGAGCGAGAAGCGGGGAATACACAAAGTCAGAGCATGGCGAAAGCATTGGATACTTATACTTGGGCGCGGATACTGATATGATATCGGCTTGCGCGCAGCACCGGGATGGTGTCATTGGGCGTTGGTTGGCCACGGGCGCAGCTGTCAGGCGGTCCGAATTGCTGTAGATATGGAAGCCAAGGACAGGTAAAAGCGGAAACCACGAGTAGTGGAGAGCTGGAAGGGGGAAAGGGAAGTCGAGACAGGCAGTTGTGTTCGCCGATACTTATAGGAACCTCGAGCGCTGTATGGGCGCGGTTCTTTGTGTTACTGAGTGCGCGCCCATTGGCCAGTATCGGTCCCATAAAGTCATGTGCGCCATCAGACTCGCCGGTTTTTGAATTGAAATAAACAAAGCATTTCCCGTCAGCATCGGGATAAACTTCACCATCCGCGCTCATTCTACATTTCTTTTTCCTATCCGACTCATCGCGCCCGAACTCTCTATGAACTGCAGTGCTATTAAGGTCTCCTGCACATATATAAAAGTCCCAGAGTCCAACCTGTCTCTTCCTACTCCTCTCCATCCCGACCTTATGCCAAACACACCCAATTTCATTTTCCGATCCCACTACAGTGCCATTACGGTATTAACACTTCCTTCGATGATTGCCCAAAAATCACTCACTGTTCCATTCAGTCAGTAGCACAGAGTGCTCGTTGTTAATGCTCTGTGGCAGTCGAATTACTGCGTTCCATCCTGCCGTGGCAACTGTTTGGTATCACGACAACACACGGCGCTCACTTGGGCGCTCTCTATGAATAGCACTATGCAAGATGCAAGTGATAATGATTCTGGTAAATAAAGTCGAAACTACTGTAAAAATACACTAATAATAATTATATGAGATACAGTGACCGTTGCTAGTAAGCCATTATATACGCTGCTACAGTTTTATTATAATGGGATCGAAAGGAGCCACAAACGTCGGTCACACCAAGAGAAGTCGCAGACTCTGCTCCTGCACGACTTGGGCCAAGGGTACACTGCCATGAACAACGTTCACGTCGCGTTTTTGCCACAGAATCTCCATTAATAGCCTCAATTGCATAAAATTACCAACACCCTCGTTTTGCAAAAATCGCCCTTTCAGAAACTCGCGAAGTATCGAATCGTTGGTCATGCACCCTGCTAGAATGATTGGTAATACAGCTCCTCCCTCCACCTCGGGCGAGCGGTGCAACGATCGAATGATTTGTGTAATCTTTCGGACACCTTCGCTGATCTCGGGAACACCTGCAAATTCATTAGCTTCTGATCTCGCGGGGATCTATCCAAAGAAACCTACCAGGGCATGGACCACTCAGCACCGTGTTGAGATAGAGGACCGCAGCTTCTCTGAACAAAGTTGCAACTGCACCTCGTGTGTCATCATCTAGTAGCATCTCGGGTTTGCTCATCATCTCGTTCTGGATTAACGTCACGTTATTGTCGCTAATCAACCTGGTATCTGTCACGTTTTGCTTCAGGCGCTGCTCGATTTCGTTTCCCTGCCGTATCAGCTCTCTATAGCTGAGGACTCCTTCACGTTGTGTTGTTGCCTTCCATTGGGCCAACAGGGATACTTCCAGGATCATCAACAGGGCCTCATCCGGGCACCCTACCAGGGTGTCCATCCGAAGACCTCGCTGGAAGGTCGTGTGGTTCTGGCCCCAATAAGTTCCCCGCTCTCCGAGTAAACGTCTCCAGAGAGGGAAAAATTTCGGTCCTCTCCCGGTCGTCACACTTGCGATGATATCGACCCACTAAATTCGAAGACTCGTTAATAACTCTCTCGATACACTTCGAACTACAAAACGCTTACGAGAGCTCCTTTTACGACGAGCCGTTCACCCGCCGACATGTCTTGGAAGACAAGCCAGGGTTCCTCTGTTGCTGGGAGCCTTCTTTGGATGAGCCAATCACTAAGAATTGCGAAGGGTTCATCCCAATCGGTTAGGCATCCCGATAATTGCGAAAAGAAGACGAGGTAAAGGGCAGCAACCGCGTCAGACTCCTTCAAGTGTTGGTGCAATTCCTTATTACTCTTGAGTTGCGTCAGGGCCTCTTGGTGGAAGTAATCGGCTGGACTCTGGTTCGGCTTGGCATCCAGTTCCATACCCTGTGCGACACGCATCCTCTGCTTGTGCAGTTGGCCAAGAGCTTGAACGGCTTTAGTCACCGGACCGGATGGATCTTTTTCGATCAACTAAAAATCCAGGATGATCGGTCAATGCCAATAAGCTTCGGAAATAGCGACCACTTACGCTTAGAGTCACTTCTGCGACGGTCCCATAGGCGTCAAACCTAAATAGCAGCTGACGAACTGGGGCAAAGTCATGGAGGATCTGGCGGATATTGATCGATTGTTGGCTGGGGACTTGGAATAATGGTGGGGCTTGGTCGGCAAAATTTTCGCTGAACCCAGTGAAGTCGAAGTTGGGATTGGACAAGGAGGCTATGTGGGGTTCAACCGGATACATACCACCCGTGTGCATTAACCCCATATCCCCATAGGTGCATTATAGCTGTACACCTCGCCGAATACAGAGGTGTTTGGGGCGCCTGTAAGCAAGAAGGTGAGTGTCAACGTTAATCAAGGAGAATTTGAAATCCTGGTCTTACCAGGTATGTCAGGGAAGCCGTATGGTTCATTTGGAAATATGGGACGAGGGTAGTACGAAATGTCCTCGTGGCTGCTATTCGGGAGGAGGCCGAGTGATGAGGCTGTGGAAGGCGCCACCTCGGGGGCCGTTGGCCGACGTTGGATTGGAGGACGAGATGCAACAGCCGCTGAATTTCGTGAGGGTGCAGTTCGATTGACAAGGTTGGAGCGGGGCTGCCCTCGGATGAGACCTGCCCTGTTGAGTCTCTCCTTGATGCCAGCCTTGTATTCATCAACAGCCTTCTTATCCTTTATGGCACATTCAGTCTTTTTATGACAAGTCAAAAGATTAAGAACTGACCCTCATCCACTCTGGACGTCTCGCACCCCAACCTAAACAAGTAAGTGTGAGACGTTTGCATGTCTGGCACGTATTGCCTTCGCGTTGCTCATCGCATTTCTATTCGGTTACGATGATTAGTGGGTGGAATGTTTATGTCAGCATAACGAACCTTTCGGCGCAAACGACATGTCCTATGATCGTATGGTTAACCGATGCGTTTCAATACCAAACAGCCAAGCGACTTACCAGCAACCACCCTTGCTAGCAGTTTGAGTCCTTGGGAGATCAATGGAGGAGTGACTTGGAGTGCTACGAGCACTTTGTGATGACTCTGCATGCGAAGTCATCATGGAAGGGTCCAAGCAGGTTGGAGGCGTTTCGGGACTTGAGGTAGAGGAAGGAGAGGTGGAGGGAGAAGGAGATCCACTAGGGGAGGATGTGGTCGTAGTAAGGTAGGTCATTCGTCTCGAAGTTGCAGAAATTGAGGAGACTAAATGTGTTGACTGCCTCGCAGTGTATTTGTTGAGGAAAAGGCAAGCCGCGGTCGGAGTAATTTCTTCGACGTGATCTTATGAGGGAAGGGTTCGTAGGAAAATCGGAGGGTACCCGCGGGAGTTGATAATTATAAGTTGAAGAACGGCCAGATGAGACGGTGTGATGGGTTGTTTCCAAGGGCCTATGCAAAAGAGTTCCTCGACCTGTCTCTGAACCTGTCATTTCTATCTCCGTGCGGAGATCACAGATTCAAGGATAAGATGTACCCCTGCCTCATCGGAACATCAACGCGAGCGACGGCATGTGTTTGGCACCGAACCTAGTTGTTCACATGGGTTGCCAAAGTTAGGATTCCTATGTTTCGTTTTTTCCTCGGAAATTCTTACCTAAACCATCGACCTCCCCGTAATCCCTGGATTCCACCTGCACGTGCGGAGGTTGCTTTGTGCCTTGTTCTCTAAAAAGGAAAACCAAAAGGAACATACCACGGCAACTACCGAAACTAACGAAACTAATTAGTGTACTTGCCTCGCAGCTCGTTCCAGATTCATATTCACTTCACGTAGAGTATATGTCGGGAGGATCATAATTATCAGGACGTTCCATGTGAGATGCAATTTTCGGACTGTTCGTACTGACACGATAAGCGAGAATACCGGCGTATAAATGTGCAAGAATATAAAATTACTTCCGGGGGCTGTTAATGAAGCTGTGAACCTTATCTGATGAGTGACTTGCTGTGGGACGATGTGGACACAATGTAGGTGCATCTTCATCAATGTCACGCGTTTGTGTCCATGGCTGTGGATCTCATCTTTAGGTGTTAGCCAACATTGGGGTGACATAACGAGGCTGAGGTGAGTAAGGAATATTGACCTTGATAGTCAAACAAGAATTTGACATCAATACAACGTTTTCATTGGTCTATAGTAGCAAGCACGATCCCGTGGTGCCGGAAGTCAAACCGCTTCCAGTAAGCACCGTGCCATGGTGAACAGAATCATTGACCGTACATCGCATCTTCTGCTTTTTGACAGTGGCATGAATAGTCTAACTAGTTCAAAAAGCGATTATTCTGTTGGCAAGGTGACCATTTCGATGTGTGGGGATATTAATGGAACGACCAAGAAGATTTTGCCTCGTGAACCATATCACCGCGATCCAATCGCAAGTTTGTTCGATCTCGAAGATGGACATCATATCAGCCACAATCACTACACCTGTGATCCTGGGATTTCGATTCTAGTCAACCCATCAAATTGACACGAGTTTTGGAGGCTATGATTGCCTAAAAAGTTTGTTTCTTTCCAACTGATGTCACCCAACCTATCCAACCACCTCCATAATCGTTTCTTGAAAAATGGCTAGATCAAAACGCCGCTAATTAACCTACTCGGTTAAGCCTAAGGTACATTTCTCTAATGAAAAAGCTTGCGGATGAACAGTTTTTATTTTGTGTTCTCGAACATGAGATCTTAATTTGGTCGCCTTCTAGGTTGATGAAGGACAAAGAAGAAGGTTCACCCTTTGGCTTCTTTCGACTTGGCCAGTTCAATTATGGTAAGACCATCAGGTAAGACAGACACGAGAAATTATTGTTCAAGCGTTATCATCGTGTGATCCAGCCACACGCGAATACAGAAGTAACCAAAAAAGACTGATGTTTAATTTCGCTGTTCTGATGTCGATCACCTGAGCATTCATTTTTAACGTTACTCAGTTGATTGGTCGAGTTCATAAAGGCCCATGATATCGTACGTATCCTAAAAGAGTGCCCCAACGCCACAAGCGTTCAAAAGCCTCAAGGACGGAGTGTCTTCCCCTTGACCCCTCCCTTCTGCACGGATGGTTCAGGCATGCTCCGAAGCAACCCGATACTTCGATACTTCAGCCTGGCACTAGGGTTAGTAACCAACAATGAAGTCCATATGATGGACTTGAAGCCCTGAAGGGGCATGCACCCAAGATTTCGCCTCAGCTCCAGTTCATACAACTACTAGCAGAGAACTTAAAAAATTATTTTTAAATGTTTTGATTTCTCGATCCGACTTCATAGTTGCCTTATTAGTCGTCGCCACGACCGATAATGAACGGGAGGCTAACCAGGGATATGGCTTTCCTGCAAGCTGACATCGTATCCTCCCTTCCTGATGGATTACATCGGGAGAGTAACGTACGCTTAGTATGAGATGGTTTACCAAGCTCTGGGTTTCTGACCCTCGCTCGCCGGATTTCCCTCGCCGGATATGTATAAACTATTTTTTTTGAAATTCCGGAGTTTGAAATTTGAAACTGCCATGTGGACATGTTTACATCCCGCTGTGGTCCACAAAGCATAGCCTTTCTTCTCTGTAATTCTGTCTCCCATGACCTTTCGTCATTATGACTCATAGACAGTATTTGGCAGCGGTCGGACTTGACAACCATATACTTGCACAGGTTTAGGCAGCAGTAATTTGACGGAACGATGGAAAGAAGTCCACTCCGTTCCTCCGGAGTTATTTGATCCTGACTGCTAGGTTAAGCAAGTTGCAACTCCATAACACTGATTCGGACACGGTGTTAAGTCAATGCAATGCAAGTCAAAGAAAAGCGGCCGGTGGCAGTTGAGACTTGAGCTCAGATTGGAGAGACAGCTGCCCCTAACCTAATATAAGCCACATAACACTGGACTTTAACGGGCCGGCGATGTGAAATCCTATGCATTGATGTCACTTTAGCTTTTGCACCGGCTCGGATTGATCAAAAGAATGATCGTTCTGATGCAATAACTCCATTTAAGACATACCGACGTCCTCGATAGACTACAACCGCCATTCTGTTGGATGGAAGCGAATAGGGACATTGACTCGGACGACAAGGCTGTCGATGGCTAAGTCAGCGATAAACTTCCGCAATCTGCTACCATTTCTCTCGGCCAATCTGAAACACCGAGAAATGCGTGTTTCTTTTCTTTACAGGAGATCAAAATAACTTGTTAAGAATCAAGTACCATTGTATGGGTACGGTGTAGCTACACGTACTACCAGGATCACGCCCAAGACAAGAGATACTTCCATTACAACCGCAGTCTTTCAAATTGACGATTACCGTTAATGATGGATCTATTCAGCGAAACTTAGCTTGGCCCGAGTGAGGGAATAAACTTTACGTTTCATCAACTCAATCGAAAAAAAAAACAATTGGCCGACGCTTTGGATGAATTTGAGATGCCAGGCTGATTTAATAAGGGGAAAGAAGACACCCTCAAAGCGCATAAAAATCGCTCCAATGTGTTGGCTTTTGCTAATTTCCTCGTGTGCGTTCCATATACATCGACTCCACAAAAATTGCTTTGTTCCCAATGACTGGGCTATGAGCTAACGCAAACATTGTCGCAAGTTTTTATGTACAACTGCATCCGCCGCCCCAAATATAATTCACCTCCCACTTCACATTTATGGCATTAAGTACGTCACGCCGAAAATCATTCTAGTCCGCAAATTCAATGCTGAATAGATGTCACGGACATGCTTCCCGCTCTTCTGGGGCGGCTTTACATACTGGTTCCACGATGTACCGCGGCGACTTTCCGTTGAATAGCAGGTTCCAGAAAATCAAGTAAGGGAAGAAAAATCATAGACTCAGGCGTGATTTGATGTCGGAGAACTCGAAGTGAATAGTTGTTGTTTGTGTGATAATACTTTCTTGTGTCCCGTGGACTGATCCCAATATCTGTGTACTGGTCTCTCGCACTCTGTCCACTGTAGTGAAAGCAAGCAGATTGCTGGTGTCTGTGCCTGTTTTATGTGTCTGCTCAGAGCTTGGTCAAAGGGAGGAGATTGATCAGAGTAAAGCGACGTAGCTTGTTATTGAGGCGGTAACACAAAGGTACATATAAGTCGTTACAAGCTGGGTAAGAGAGAGCGAGAAAATAAAATAAGCGACAGCAAGTAATCAGGAAAGGATATTGAAAAACGAGGATAAAAGTACAGGATGAATGCATTGTAATATACCAGATGAGAGAGAGAAAGGACTTGATAGGTTTCGATATATAAAACACGCTCACCATTTGTATGATGTCCTTCAAAGAATAAATACCACGTTACCAGAGCCACCGTTGATTATACCAACAAAATAGGTTCACGATTAGACATCAACATCTCCCTCCAAGCCACTTTCGATATCGAAGCACTCGGGCCGGCGCCCCGTTCCTTCCAAATCCTCTCCAAGATACTCGCAATATTCCACACATTCCCAACCTGGTCCTCAGCCTCGTCCAGTAGATATTCATGAATCAGCTTCCTATGCTTCAAATCATCCGTCAATGCCCCAGTGATATAGAACCCAAACACCGTGCTCCTAATAACCGACTTATGAATCTTCTTATCTATATCTGTCGCAGGTTTTTTAGGAATCCTTTTGATCCACCTCATAACCTCGTCCACGGTCGACCTGATTTGAACCACGTGGGGATAACCACCAGACACAACTGAGTGCAAATACAACATCGCCGATGCTCGGAAGATGTTCGATGTAATATAACGAGAATAAGCGACGGGGTCGTTATTGAAATCGGATAAGGTTTTAACAGCGTGAGGATGTTTGCTTTCGAGTTCTCGCTCAATTTCAATAGAGCGTTGAACAAGATCTCTGACCGACAGTCGGCCACGCTCCTTTTGTTCCTTTTTCCATGTCGCCAAGGCATTTATCTCCGCTAAGGCCCAAACAACTTTATTCTCACATCCCATTGGGGACATCATAGAAGCCCTTTCTTCACCAGGATCTGACATTCTAGGACCACCTGAAGGAGATTAGTAATATATCCAGAGGGGGTAGAAGAAGACCTACCAAGTTCTTCAATGCCCGATTGTCGAGGTTTGAACAATCGCTTGATAAGGTCCATGAGAAGTGGTTTCCTCTTTATCGTCACACTAGCCAAAACCTCGAACCAAATCGCCGTTTTGACAATGAAAGCTTCCTTCTCCGAAAGCTTTCGCAATTCCTCAAGCCCATCAGCATTACGGGACAAGCCTCTCATCCTGGCACGGGCGTATCCAGAAGCGATGGCCAGATAATGTGGCCATTGTCCCGAACCTCCATCGAAAAGGACAACCGAAATAAGATTGAGAGCAGCCATAGCGTCCTCGCAGCTGATGATATCTTTATTTAATCCTCTCTCGATATCAAATAATGTGAGTCGAATATCGGGCGCTTGCAACACAGGTTCCGTACGAGGACGAGCAAAACGAAGATAATAGACACGCGAAAGGAGTGCCGCCGCTTGTTGTTCACAGGTTGGGTCAGAAATGATTTGCCGCCCGTCAGTAATCGTATTGACTAGGAGATCTCGCATGTAGGTGGTGCTGAGGAGATATTGCACTGTGACGACTTCGGTTTTATAAGAAAAGAGAAGAGGATAGAGATCGTGGGGCTGAACCAGGGCGTCTACAGATCGAGGGATTGAGTAGTGCCCATCAGAATTCGGGGATGACATGAATTCGTCACCACCACCACCAACATCAACGTCATATAAAAGGGAATCGTTTTGCCCCTCTGATGGGAGGAATGATGCAAAGAATTGTTCGGACAAATTATAACTGGGTCCAAAAGTGCTCTGCACTGCGGAGGTACGATTGTCTTGTTGATAAGTTTGAGTTTGGTATTGGTCATGAGAGTAAGGGTGGTATCGACGTTGAGTTCGACGAGGGACTAGAGAAAGCAGAGACCAAAGCAGAGATCAGATGTCAACTTTACGCTGATTAGCAATATTTTGACAATATATCTCACATGGTTGGACTGTACCAAGGGAGGACATTAGGTTGGGAGAATAGTTTCCGAGGGGTTGAGGAGACACCAACTGACTTTCGGCGGTGGAAGCTGGTTTTGATCTCGTCAGTTTTGTGGTCAAGAGGGTGGTACGGTGAAGAGTACACACGGCTTCCGCGTGGGTTGGGGCAACGATCATAGTTAGGGTGCCATTGCCCACGATGAGATAGATAATCACTAGAGAGAGAACAAGAAGGAGGGCTCGAAGGAGTGGGAGAGGAACCGATGTGATGTGAAGGGTATGAAGAAGAGACTGAACGACCCTGGACCACTTGGCGAGAGGTGGCGATTCCTTCAGTTTCACTCAGCTGGACAACATGACTTTTCTGTTAAGTTCATGATTTGCGTAGCGCATGAGTTGAACGGATGACAAATAGTCAAATCATCTTTGGTGACGCACAAGGGAAGGCCTAACGCACCTTTAACGAGTCAGAGCGTCTGACTTCGGTGCCAGTGTATTCAACCTGCGAGTGTGCGCAGGCAGTGCAGATAGCTTGATTATTAGGGGGTTCGTCGCATTCCTGAAAGGAAGGTAACAATACACTGAATACCACTGAGATCGATGGCTAACAAGGACGAATGGACCTCTCGGCAGAGTCTGCACGTCCAGCATCCGTGGACTGCATCGTATGCTTCTGGCGTGCTGGCTGTTTCGGAAGGTGTCGCAGGGGGAGACTCCGGAGTGGAGGGCATGCTAATCATGAGTAACAGGAAGAAGGATCAGGTAAAGGCAGACGTTATGGGCATTGTATACTGCTATCTGCGCCAAGATAAAATAATCTCTTCTCACATCCTTTCTGTTCAGTCGACATTCTGCCGCACATGGAAGAATACGGGCCCCCATCCAGTCGAAAGCCGCTAGAAGAGACGAGAGACGACGGTATACATCAGCCACGACGGCAGCTACTTAATCCTTCAAGTTTAAACACTTATGAAATTGAAGCCACCCCATATCCCAACCACCCCTCCTCCAGTCTTGGCCAAACTCAAAATATTCATCCAGAACCTTTTCCTCTGGGATCAAATCACTTATCGTTTCCTCCATTAGTGAGATGTTCAAGTACACCGTCCATCCAACTTTATTCTTACTGACTGCTTAATTCTCATCTTTAGCATGTTGCCTACGGAGAGCCCCCATTCCCTAAGTCTCAGAGGACTTCGGTGTGTTGCTTGGTGCCGATGCTCTTTGAAGGCTTTTGACATTACGGGTCAGGCGCCAGTGGATTTCTCATTCGCCCAACAGCGTAACTCGCTCGGCCCCACGATACCGGGGGTGACTCGCAGGGCCATAATGATCTGATGGAGTCGGTATGTTGGGATTCGTGATGCCGTCCTGGCCCGCCTGTCATGAACTTCGCTCACAGTCATGGATAGTTCTTGTTCAGGAGACCAATCCCGTTTGACACACCCCACAGCGGCCCCTATCAAGCCGTTGTTAATCAGCCATCAACCTCATTTCCCAGAGCAAATAATTACCGGCCAATATTAAACCATGCTCACTACCATCAGAGGAGGCTAGTCAGTCAGAAACCCGATGAAAGAGTTGTGTCGGTACGTGGTCATGGCAGAATACGAATATCATCTAACAACCTTGGGCATGGCAGTACAAGCGTGCCCTTGACGTTGAGGCAGCTAATCCAATCAAGTACAGGCGAGGGTATCAGGGAGAAGCGCTTCCTATCATGAATTTAGGTGAGGAAGTGACCCTAGCTTTTAGGTTTCTCCTGAGGATCTCACCTACACCCCATTAGCTCATTACCACTATGATGCACATGCAACAAGGATCCCCAACGTCCTGCCCTTACAATGCGAGATGGGTGAGGCACCGGGTTATGATCACCTACCTTTCCATCATGGCCGCCCGGATAGCCAGCTTGTCACAGCGGTTAGAGGCCAGGCAGACGCGAGTGAAGGAAAGTGGCGTCATGACTGGATTTGTTCAAACAGTGGGACCTGACCTGGATTTGATCTTCTAGGACCTTCTCACAATGAGTTTTTCAGAAACGCACAAAATCTCGTAATTCAAAATCCTACAATAGTAGGGCAGTACACCCAGTTTCAAAGAGACTGTTCCGACCAAGGTAAGGCGTTATAAGGGCTTTCAGGTTCAGGTTGTCTCTGATCATCGACCACGTTGCCAGTGCTACTGTGGCTCGAGAAGTACGCCATGAAAGGTGTCGATTTCAACTCATCCAAGCGCGATCCGCCCCCTCGCTGTCTCCCCGGTACTCGTGTGTCCACCTTAGAAGCAGTTGACAATTGGCTTCGTAAATCTCATCCCAAAGAAGGCGTCCTCTGGGTGCGTGGAGCGGCTGGCGTTGGAAAATCTGCGATTGTGCAGACTCTTGTAGAGGACCTTGTCAGGAATAATCGTCTTTGTGGCCGCGTCTTCTTCTCAGGAGAAAACGATTGTGAAAGCGCCAACCACATTTTCCCCACCATTGCCTACCAGCTTGCCGTTGAGGACCCATCATACAAGAACTATGTTTTGCGCTTGATGCTTGAAAATCCTCAATCACTAGAGAAGACCGTGAAGGAGCAGTTCCGCATACTCATTTTTGAACCGTTTATCATCCATGGACTACGGGATGGACTCAATGACCTTGTCATTGCATTGGATGGTCTCGATAAATGTGGGGCCAAAAAAGCACAGGAGGATGGGCGTTTACGCGAGAGGTCCAGCGAAGATGTACAGTGTGAGATTGTACAGCTCATCATAAATCTCGTGTCGCAATACCCCTCTGCACCTCTTGTCTGGGTCATAGCCAGTCGACCAGAAGCATATCTCCAGTACGTTTTTTATGCCCAGGACATTCGGCGAAGGTTCTGGGAATCAGAGGTTATTATCGACTGCGAGGACGTTGAAAAGTTCCTCAGAAGCGAGTTTTCGCGAATCCGTAGAAAATACCCGGACCATATACATCGAGCTGCCATATGGCCCAGTGTCAAAGATTTTACCGCAATCACAAAGGCAGCGCTAGGGCTCTTCATCTTCGCTGAGGTGGTCATTCGCTGTGTTGATGATCCCCACGTCAAGAATCCGATCATGCAGCTGAAACTCGCCATGCTCTCGGTTAATAAAATGCCCTATCCTTCAGAGGACAGGAACCCACTTGCTATCCTTGATGCTACATATGACGAAGCGGTATCTGGAGTGCCCAGAAATGTGATCGAACCCGCCAGGGATATCCTTGCCTGGTTAGCCTTCTTCGATCATCGAGATCCTAATGAAGAAACACCAGACTTCGCTCTTATATGCAACCTCTTGGACATCACAAAAGACGTTGCCATAACGGTCCTTCGTCATTTATATTCTGTTATCCGTCTTCCAGGAGTTGGGGATATCGATTCTTCCAGACCAACCTTCTATCACGCATCTTTTCGCGACTATCTTGAAGATCCATCTCGGTCAGGTCACTTTTCGATTGAGAAGCATGAATCTGCCGAGAGACTACACCAGAGTTTGTTCCGGTTCGCTCAAGGCAAATCTATATTCGGTGCGTGTGTGTGTTCGCTTTCGCTTCAATGCAAGTATGAATCGATAAGGTCTCTACAGAGCATGGACTATGTTGGCCGGGAAGTTATACATGCGAAAGGCTCGAGGAGCACGTCAATGTTTTCCGAACTGCGCTCCTTCAATTTCCTCCGGAGCCTGTTTATTTTACCCGTCCTTCTTACAACGGGTCAAAGAAACTGCTGCGATCGGTGTTTGTTGCTTGCGATTTCGCCAAACTTGTCAAGGATACATTTTGGCACATCGATCGTCTGATCACCTCACCAGTATGCTTTCACATATACACTAATAGTGTTTTCATCACTGAACCAATGTTGCAGGAGTGTGTAACGAAGGTACTTGAACAACAACAGATTGTATCTTATGCGACACTTGAGGAGCTGGCTATCGATGGTGACATGATCTACTTTTGCAAAATACAACCGCAGTACGGGTCCGGATCTTCTATGTTTCTCGTTTGTCTAGATGATCAGGTACGCATGACGGAAAACCACTCGAATTGTCTTTTGGTGCTTATTGTTCCCGCAGGAAGAAGACATGTACTTGGAAGATTTAAAACTTCGGCAAGTACGTCACGCACTCTGTGATTGGGCCGATAGGGAGGCTCGGCGTCATGTGCGGGTATGGGGACGCGAAAAATTCGAACGCTGCCTGGTACTCGCCAGTGCCGACATTCCAGGGTGTCCTCAAACTTATGGCACGAACACTGAACAGGGCAGGCCTCAGACATACAATATCGCGTTTGTGGGGTTCTGATTATTCTCACAGTAATGAGCGAATGACTACGTATATGATATAGAATGACTCATGCCTTCCTTTGCGATCATTGGGTATTTCGGAGCGCCCAGGTACAATACGCCAGGAGGTTGATCGGGTTTCCCGCCCTATCTCGACATTATCTTAGCCATTTATGCCTCAGGCCCAGTTTCTAGGACAACTGTAGACATAGATCATCAGTAGAAGGACGTTCTTCCCGAGCTCAAATCATTATTACTTCGGGCTACGAGGGAGCTGTTTCATTAACCATTCCATCATTTTTTCATTGTTCTGAAATGATCGGAATGTTCATTTCTGATAAATGTTTGGGGCTATTTTGTCCGGAAATACTGTCCCCGGTGGTGATCTTTGAGAGTTCCTGTTAAATTATCTTTTCGATCAATGTTGAGGGTCTCAGCCAAGCGTATCATCCAAAAACAAAACAACAGCCAGAGTAATAATAATAAGAATCTGATTTGCTAGGAACTCCGACTTCGGACCCGTTGACTCCATCATTTCATCGATACTCTCACACAGAAACGTTCTTTAGGAAGAAGCCCTGGTATTGGGGCTCGGGAGTCGGAAGGGTTCGAGAGAGTTAGAGGTGAAACAGCCCGACTATGCCTCAGGTGGTCGAAACACCTTCGAGTCGGTTCAACTGAGTCTTGTTCACGCCCCAGACTTTTAGCTGAAGGCTTGTATGAGCTCAAGTGGGAAGCTTGAAGGAGGGGTGGGGGTAGCGTACTATAATAGTCAGCCATTGGCAGCGCCACAACAATAATGATGGGAAGAAACTCAGTGATACATTAATAAGTATTAATACAACCATAACCGATTTTATCATCGAGCTCCCGAGAAAGAGCAAACACCACGCTCGTATCATACCCGAAGTTTCACAATTGAGGGCACATCTACGTTTCACCATTTCAAAGAGCAAAACACGCAAAGAACAAAGGACTAGGCGAGGTGAGAGGGGAGAGAGAGAGGCTTAGCTTTATTAAAAACGTCAAAGAAACTTTATTCTAGTAAGAGCCCAAGTAACCAAAACAGCCTTTTTAAGCCCCCCCCCCTCCCCCATCATTCCCGTTTGTAATAGTCTTATCGTTAGTTTTCCGTTTCAAATCAAAATCTTGTATATAGAGAAAAAGAACACAATTTAACTCCGAAACAGTTCGATAGACGTCTAGTAGTATCCATCCCGGCCACCTTTCAATCATCATCACTTAAAACACAAAGAATGAATCGCCGAAGAGAGTGTGTGGAGGAGAAGAAGCACTGGCAGCAGCAAATAGATAGAGTTATGTCAAAAGAGATTGGTCCGATGAGCCGATAACAGGAACTTGGGAGCCTTCGTTGTTTAAATTACTGATTGCCGCCACCTCCTTGATTGAACTTTAAGCCGTAAGATAATAATCCTAATAACCACGTTTCGGAGCTAACAAACAAAATCCACTGCTGTTCAGGCTCGATCCGGTCCTTGAGTTTAACATCTAACAAAAAAAAATTTTTTTTTTTCGTAGTCAAAAAAACAAGACTCGTACAACATGAGCGTTAACGGAGAAGAGAACCAAATAATGTCCCTATCCACGAGAATACAAGAGTATAGGTACACTGCTAAAAGCGATAATGAGAAACAAAAAGAAAAAAAAAAATGAACGATCCAGGAATATTGAGGGTGGTATAATGGAGAGAAAACAACATAACTGGATGAATGTTTGATGAAGGAGAATTCCTGAGTGGTGAGCAAAAAACACAGACAGAGAGAAAAGAGAAAAGAGATGTAGGTCATCAGTGAGACGTAACAAATATTGGAAAAAAAAAATGCTTTTTGAAAAAAAAAAAAAAAAAAAAAGAGAAATCGCCATAAAACGATCTTTTGTACATCCCACACCACACCTCACACCAACAAAACCGGCTCACGATCAGCCAACAACATCTCCCTCCACCTCACCTGCGCCTTCGGTTCCTTTTTCCGCTCCTCCCAAATCTTCTCCAAAGTCTTCGCAATATTCTCAACATTCCCAACCTGCTCCCCAGCCTCATCCAACAAATACTCCTGTATCAAATGCCTATGCTTCTTATCATCCGTCAACGCCCCAGTGATATAAAACCCAAACACCGTGCTTCTAATAACCGACTTGTGAATCGTCCTATCATCCTCCGTCGTCGGTTTTTTCGGAATCCTTCTAATCCACCTCATAACCTCATCCACAGCCGACTTAATCTGAATCACATGCGGATACCCTCCCGACACGACAGAATGCAAATACACCATCGCCGAAGCTCGAAAGATATTCGAAGTGATATACCGAGAATAAGCCACAGCATCATTCTCAAAGTCGGATAAAATTCTAATCGCCTGATGATACCTGACTTCCAGTTCTCGTTCTATTTCATTGGCCCGTCGAACGAGTTCCTTGATCGATAATTGACCTCTGTGTTTTTGATCTCTTTTCCATGCGGCTAAAGCGTTTATCTCTGCTAAAGCCCACACAACTTTATTCTCACATCCCATAGGGGTTATCATCGAGGCTTGTTCCTCATTAGGAGTCGGTATCCCAGAAGCACCTGCAACGATAGTTATAGCTGCAGTAACCAGAAAATAAAAACAAAAATAAACATACTAATTTCCTCGATTCGTGATTGTTGAGGCCTGAACAACTGCCTGACAGTATCCGCAAGCTGAAGCCTCTCCCCCGTCGACACACTCGCCAAAACGTCAAACCAAATCGCAGTCTTGACTATAAAAGCCTCCTTCTCCGAAAGCCTCCTCAACTCATCCAACCCATTCTGATGCAATCCCCTCATCCTAGTACGAACAAACTTCGCAGCAATGTTCAAGTAGTGCCGCCATTGTCCAGCACCTCCGTCAAAAAGGACGACAGAGATAAGATGAAGAGCGGCCATAGCATCTTCGGAATTAATCATCTCCTTATTCAACTCTCTCTCGATATTGAGTAATTTAAGTCGAACATCAGGCTCCTCCAACACGAGTTCCGTGCGAGGACGAGCAAACCGGAGATAGAAGACATGTGACAGAAGCGCGGCGGCTAGTTGTTCACTAGTAGGATCGGACACAATTTGCTGTCCGTCAATAATCGTGTTGACGATGAGATCCCGTATGTAGGCAGTGCTGAGGAGATATTGTACGGTGACGACCTCTGTTTTATAACAGAAGAGAAGGGAGTGTAGATCAGTGGGTTGGTGCCTGACGTCTACGGATATGGGAACAGTGTGAGTCCCAGCAGCGTTCGCAGGTGCCATAAATTCCTCAACGGCGTTGATGCCGTCACCAAGATTATATGCAGAAAAAGGATCAATTTGCACATCCGAGGGGAGCATTGAAGTGAAGAATTGGTCGGTGAGATTGTAACTGGATCCGAAAGTGCTCTGCATTGCGGGGGTAGGGCGGTACGTTTGCGAATGAGTTTGAACTTGATATTGAACATGAGAATAAGGGTGGTATCGACGTTGATGATCAATTCGACGAACGACTAGAGAAAGCAGAAAGCAAAGCCAAAAGCAAGGGCCAAATGTTAATTACTACATTAATTTACAATATTCAATAATACATCTCACATGGTTGGACTGTACTAGGGGAGGACGTAAGGTGGGGGGAATAGCCTTCAGTAGATTGAGGAGACGCGGATCGATGTTCGGAGGTGCTGGCTGATTTTGGTCGTGTCAGTCTGGTGGTAAAGACAAGATGCAAGGTACACACCACTTCCGCGCGGATACGAGGAATAATGATCATAGCCGTTGGTGTTCCAGCGACGAGACGGATAATCATTATTATTAGGGAGGGAGCGGTGAGGGGGGGTTGGGGGACTAGAAGAGGAACTAGAGTGGTACGGAGAAGAATCGGACTCGAGCGTCAACCGGAGTATGGCAGGCTGTTCGGAGGATCTTGCGCCCGATCCAGAATGTCCCTTGATCATGCCCTGTGAGGCGAGGAAATTCTTGATCTTGTCTCTGAGATGGACAACATTCTGATTCTCCTGCGGTGAGGGGCGAGTCAGTCCATGGGTGGGGGGATGCTGTAGGAGAAGTGAACGGACCCTCAGCCATTCGGGACGCTTGGCGCCGAAGCCCAGGCATTCAAGGCGGAGACGAACACAGGTCGAGCAGTGGCCCTGCTCGTTGGGTTGTTCGTCGCATTTCTGGAGAGAGATCAGGTCGTGTGGCGGGGTGCGATAGTGACGCAAACGGCGAACCTTCCTGCGGATCCGGCAGGTATAGCAGCCCGACTTGGCGCGGACGGCGCCCTTTGCCTTGGGCGCTCCGCCGCGCTTGGTCGGGGGAGAGGCAGCGGCAGCGAGAGACGGGGGAGACTTTGGGACGGGGGGCATGTGGTCGGGAGGGGATGGGGGAACGGGAGTCAGGCCATGGAGGGAAGGATTTAAGTAGACTAGACTGTCGAGAACAAGCAGAGTGACAGAACATATCCAGCCCGCTGCTGTCACGGGCGAGCGTGACTGATGGTGCAGTCACGGGGTGGCCGGGGTCCGCGCAGAGGATCCCCGAGCCATGGGCGTGAAGGACGAGCCAGTTCCCCAGCGTCCCCGGCCCTGCAGTGGCTAATCCTTTTCGGGCCACTCCCCCTTTCCCCCGCGTTCAGCGGCTCTCTACTCTCCGTCGATCTTTCTCGCTCTTGCCAAATCGTCCCTCGAGTTTATTTATGCCTCCCCCCAGCCACACAGCGGCCCCATACGTTTTCCGACCGAGCGCTCAAACACCACTCTTCCGAAAGAACCGTAAATGAGTTTAACGAATAAAGAAAACAATCGTCTGCTGTTCTGTAAAGAAACCGTCCGATCCAATCTAATGAGCATCCCGCGTCTCCTCCTCAGGCGACGGTGTTGACTTGCCACCACCCCCCGCCAGCATCGACGTACCAACACTCAGCCTCCTCACCGTGCTCTTGATCCCTCCCCCACCACTGCTTTCGGCCCTCGTCATTGCTGTCGCCGTCAATGTTTGCGGCGGCTGCTGCTGCTGCTGCCCTGGCTGTCCAGACAACGGACCCGAACCTGTCCTCCGAGCAATCAACGCTCTCACCGCCCCCAACCACTTGATTTCATCCTCCTCGCTCGGCGCACACAGCAGCAGATTTCGTTTCGTCATCACAATCTTGAACGTAAAGTTCTTCAGCTGCGAGTCCGACAGGTCAGACGTTCCACCTGTTGTATACCCCCCACCATTGCCATGAGATGGTGTCGACGAAACCGAAGGGGCCAAAACATTCGTCGGATGATGCCGATGAGTGGGCATATCATAGTCCATGGCATCCAATATCTCATTAAATGAGAACATTCGGTGTGGTTTGATATCCTGCCACATAGACACACGTTTATCAAGCAACCTCGGTACGCATTTCCAAGAAATAAAACCCACCATGTGGCTCCGTGAATAGATCAGTTTATCAGAACTCAGCACGAACCACCGTTTCCGCCAGGTCCGCCTCTTCGATCCGCATTTCATAAGATACCCGGACAAAATCACCTTTGGCCCTTCCTTGGCCACAGGGGGCGAAGGAGTTTTCGACTGAGAAACGCTAAACGTCACAATCTGTGGATTGTGGCGTTGAGCTTCAGCGAAAGATGAAGAGACTGGTGGTGGTGGTAGTGGAGGAGAGGGAGGAGTGGCAAATTGTGACAGCGCATCCTCTGAATCAGAAGAATTTACATTTTGATGAGAAAGTTGATCAGGAGAACTTGATAGCGGAGCCGAGGGTTTGGAAGTAGAGGTCGTCGGAGCGCCAGGGATTGGGATAGCATTCGAATTGGCAGAAGTCTGAGTAGATGTCGCCATCAATGTCTGCCTTGCTTCTTCGATTGCCGCTACCCACGCCTGCGCGTCTGCTGCAGACCCAGCTTGCAAATAATATGTCCGTTTCGGGAGGATAAGTCCGAAAGCGTTGTCATGCCGTTTCAAATTAACAGGGGTACATGAATGCACGTCGGCGAGATCCAAAAGTCGCAAAAGTTTGTACTCGGCCTCATTCTTGTAAAACGCGAGGTGGGAGGGGCGGAGAACGAACCAACGTCTCTTCCACGTCTATGAATCGTCAGCAGTTGAGCCAATATGCCCCAAAGGGACAAAACAGACCTTTCGCCGGGCACCTTTTTTCGACAAATAACCGGACTTGATAGTCGTATCGGCTCCTCGGGGGTTTTAGCCGCAACGCTCTCGCCCATTTGCCAACCGCCCTCTTCCTCCTCTTCATCAGAGTCCTCAGCCCCACTTCCGGGAGACTGTTCAGCTATCGAAGACAAGGGCGGAGGATTGAGAGATGCGGCGTGGTAATTACTGCTGACACCAGCATGCGATGACGATATGCCAGCATCCGGAATGACAATTGAATCAGAATCCGATTCCGTGCCAGAGACGGCGGCACCGTGAATGGCCGTCGAGTTCGAGGACTAAGCGAGGTATTTAATTTTTTTTAATACTATTCTCGGAGCAAAATTGAGAAAAGCGAACACGCGGGTGGGGCGTGTCCGTGACTAAGGGGTCGGATGGGCTGGGGAGGAAAAACGGGGCTCACCTTGGCGGGGTGCGACGCGGAGTGCACGGAGAGCTTGCGCTGGACTTCCTGGGGCGTTGGCGGGGCAGCTGAGGGAGCCATGGGCGACGTGGACGGACTGGGCGAGCGGTGAGATCACTCCTCATCATCCCCACGTGACCCCTCCCCGCGCAAACACGCGCACACTCGCCCTCCGCTGCGCAAGGAGACAGGGGCCAAATCGGGCCGCCATCGATATTCCTCCTCCTCCGCTCTTCTTCCACCATGTCGTACGAAAACAAGTTCAAGACTGCCACCAGCATTGTCCAGAATCTGCCCAAGGACGGGCCTGTCAAGCCCTCCCAGGACAACCAGCTCTACGTGCGTGTCTGCCAATCTTATCTTATCACTGCCTCGTACCTCTGGTACCTCCACTTCATTCCTTGTCAGAATCGAGGACACTGAGCTGACAGCTGTCCTTACATGCCGTCTTGCTACTGCTTTATCTCCCCATTCATTTCCCGGCCGCGCGCCCTTCTCGGATCTATCTGATGATGATTCTCGTAAACCTCCCCCGCGATAACGCCCATGTAACGTACACGCGCTCTCTCTATCCGGGTATTTCCAGTTCTACGCTCGTTTCAAACAAGGTATATATGCTTTCCAGAAAAGAACCGCCGTACACATCACTCAACTTGGATATCAGCGACCATTGGTGATGTGAATACCGAAAGGCCCGGTATGTTCGATTTCGTCGGTAAATCCAAGTGGTAAGTCTTTCACGGTCATGGCCCTTCTGTTTGGGGATGTGTGGAAGGATGGAATAAAGCCTCAGCCTAAATGATCCCTTCCGACTAATGTCTCCCGCTGCTACATATACATCCCGACTCACACACGCTCTGTGTATCCAGGGACGCTTGGAATGCCATCAAAGGTAAATCTAAAGAAGAGGCCATGAAAGAATACGTTGAGAGGCTTTTGGAGGTGCGTCAACTCTTCTTTCCGAGTTTTTCTCCTCGTCATCCTATCCGACACAACGCTTCTCTCCATTGCAGCTGTTGAAAGAGGGAAACGACCAAGCCAATATTGATAAGATTAACGAGGCCTAAACACGAGACTGCTATAGTTGCTCTACTCCCTTTTCTGTTACCTAACCACTTACACGAGTCGAGAGATATCCGAGTTGTGTAGCAGTCAGTAATCAATCAGAGAGCTTTTTTAATTCGAACTGAATCGATTGATCAACACTCCACAAATTGCAATTCAATCGGAAACTCCCTCTCGATATAAATGATCGTGAACCATGCCGTTACCGCTGTCAACAGGAAAAACGGGAACCCTCGACCAAAACAGATCCTAAAAAAAAAAAGCCCATAAGAGTCGCGTGTTGTTGTTCTTTTTCTTTTTCCCTGTTTTAACAGCACCACGCCTTCTTCTAAAGCTTACAAAAAGAGGCAACGACTTCCATGCGGTACTGTGCCAAACTACCATTTCGGAAAGCAAACTCATGGCATACGGTTTACACAACAACAACTACATCCTAATACAAAACCACATGTTGCTATGAGTGTGCCCATAAGCATGACGAGAGAGACCATTCAACCGCAAAAACAAAAGAGAGAGACTACTCAAGGTATATACCCACCAAGGATGTAAAGTATGTATGTATCTAAGATTCCTATAAATAACTGATGTTATCCCCTCGGGCGTTTCATTGCCATTTGTTCACACCTGCGCGTCTTGTACGGGTTGGTGGCGGCAATCGGTCTGTTTCTATAAATAGCCACGACTCAATGGCCAAGCGTTGATGCCCTCCACACCTGGGCTTCCTCTTCCCCATCTCTCTCCCTCTCTTCTAATCACAATTCAGGAAAGAATCAGCTATGCTCAGAAGTTCCATTCCCGACGGGGCTATTCAACAGCAACCACGTCCTTCGTCATATTTCTGTAAGACAGCAAGAATGGATGGTATCGTTGAAGCCCCGAGACGAGAGAGAAAGAGAGAGAGATGCTAATATGTCGGAATGGTTTTACCGGCGTTTGTCATTGACCGTGTTGGAATGAATGATGGAGGGGAGGGGGGCAGAGGAAGGGAAAGGAAGTTGTTGATGTCGATTTGTTGATGCGTGTGTCTTCTCCCCTTCATCAGTCAATACCCTTCCCAAGACCTTGGGCGTTCCGTAAAGACGTTTAATTTAAACAACTCATGACGTCTTTTGTTACTCCGATCCATTCTAATCAGACGAGTCTCTTGTACTGTAATTGCTATTTATTGTCTCTCGCACTACATTCCCATTCTTTTTCCACGCACACACAGACACTGCCTAAAACCACACAGGGTATAGGTTCTGAGGTATACCCCCATTACCGACACGCCTCGAGGCAACCGATTTTTTTTTGAGTGATGGACAATAGAAGTTCTTCTGCTTCAAACAAATAAAGCGAAACCCAGGCGGAAACCTGTCCTGGCACAGCCACAAATGCGGTTCAACTCCGCGATGTCATCTCCGCTGTGGGAGGAGGAACCCTCTTGAAAGAGCAAACCAACTAAACCCCCCTCGATACACCTGCGGACAGTCTCGACCTGTCATAAACAGCAAAGACACGCAATATATATACAACCCCAACGTTATGTTCAGAGAGAACAGGGGGCTTCCATTTATCCTTGATTGACAGGACAGGAATATGACATTATATCCGACTGTGATGGTCCAGAAATCAGAAGCTCCGTCTTAAAACGATTTTGAGCGCTCAACACCAACTAACACATATTAGCATCTCTGCTCTAGTGAAGAAAATTTTATCTTGAGAACTTCTTTTTGTCGCGGCCACTAGCCCCACATAAATATACCTAGCGACGATGAAGGACAAATACGTAGCACACTAGTAACAGCCTCCCTTCCTTCTGTCTCTCGCCTTCTTTTCGTTTCCCTGAATAGCCGGAACTCGCACAGTCGGATCGAGGGAGTTTCCAGTTTTTTTTTTCTCAGTTAGATACTCAATGATGATGATCATTTTAGTAAACAAAAAAGCGAAAGCAGTGTCGGCGGCAAACAGCTCAGGGCTCTTGGCACGTCGAAAAAAAAAAAAAATCGCTCTAACGGGTCCTTCGACCAGGATTTATGACTTTACCAATTCTGGACTGACACGCGTCATTGAGAGCATCTTTCCTCAATTCTGAAACCACTGCAGTCTTCCATGCAGGGTCATTGACATTTTCCTATGCTATTAAACCTTACCTGCACAAACATCGCCA
Organism: Agaricus blazei; assembly: GCA_029719445.1. Taxonomy (NCBI): domain Eukaryota; kingdom Fungi; phylum Basidiomycota; class Agaricomycetes; order Agaricales; family Agaricaceae; genus Agaricus; species Agaricus blazei. Next base: position 728,134 of record SSNC01000011.1, read on the forward strand.
AGTATTTCATTTCATTATGGCACATGGTCTCCCTGAACAGCAGTGGGGTTAGACACTTGTAATATCGAAAATGGGTTCCCTTCCCTAAGCCTAGTTCTATTTAGAAATTGTGGCGCTTATATGAACGTGAATGTTTTGAAGCGCAAGCTAAGGGACCCCCCAAGATCTGAAATAGGGTGGACAACTGCCAATAAGAAGAAAGATAAGCCGGTACCCAATTCAATTTTTTATTTCTGTACATGTATCGTATGCACCCCATGCTCCCCGCATTTTCCGCCCCGCTTCCGACGTTCATCATCATCATCATCATCATCATCATCAGGACAGTCGGGACATATCAGTTCGCGTATCATCGCATAAGCGCCTCGAGGTCCTATCTCCCTTCGCAATTTCTCTGTTTATAGTGAAGAGGCACGAAGGCTCCACCTGCCACTTGGTAGCGTGATGTAGACCTCTTGAATTGAAAGTTCCGAAAGTCCGTACTTGCCGCTCACCTCAAGGAAAATCAAGGAAAACGGGACCGGGGCAGTATTTATTGTACTAGTACCGGGCGCTCCTTAGTCTCATCGTGTCGTTAATAAAATGACAAAAAGTTTCGAATTCCAAGCGCCGAACCTTATTTTCCTTTCCTGAAAGTACAAGAATTATTGTTCGCTTCAACCCACAGACAAGGGCAGGGGTGGACTGTGAAACTGAGATAACGTTCCCAAGGTGCTATTGCTCGCATGTTATGCGTAATTTTTCCCCGGGTTTGTTGCCGGGCCTCGAGGCTTCCTTGCGTAACTTAATTATGTATGTGACCAGCAAACAGTCAGAATCTGGATCCCAACCGTACACATGACACTCAAAGCTAATATTCGAGCTTTGCTCCGTGTTGGAACGATAATCCGTGAATCATTCACTGCTTAGTTCCATAATACAAGAATGCTCATCATCTGCGACAGGTTAGTCCATCTCGAGTAATAGTGAGTCCCCAGATTTTCAGGGATCTTCTCGATTCAGATAGCACACAACATGAAAATGGCTAGACAGGCAACCATTGAAACGAAGAGAACGTAGAAACATACAGTGATAACGAGAGTAGCATAGCCCAAAACTGTCAATAGCCGAATTGAAGGAATTCTGACATCGCCGTGGGCGGCAATATATCATTAGGTGGCGCCCTAGATCGTCCCGTTGTACACTTGCTGGACATAAGTCTGTATACAATGACATGGCAATTCCATTGATGCTGTCCAAAGTACTTCTGAACTGAATTAGGTCACCGATCTGATGGACCCCTTACACTGCGTGACAAATCACACTGCAGTGTGGTTTATTATTTGATTAAACGAACTGGTTTATGGCCCGCAAACCTTTTATATATATAATTTTTTACCACGTTCGAAAGCTGTACATCATAGTGCTGTTCTCTTTAGGCGAAATCATAAAGAAATTTGAAGAATATTTGCGTTTCTTCCTATCAATTAAATTGAAAGGGTACATCAATTCCCTTCCTCATTGTCGTGCTATACACGGCTAGAATGTGTTTCCTTACGCTTAACGCAGCTTATTGCGGACAATCTGCCATTCACTTCTCCGTAACAGTTCAAGTGTCGATACTTGATCGTTTGATCACGCGCGTTTGCTCTGACCTTCATAATGACTGTATAATGACGAGATATAAGGGGGAGGCACTCAATCAATTGTTAATACTCGAGAATCTGAGCCGCCACTAGAATGTTATCTCATTACTCACTCGCAAACGTGGTACGAATTGAATCTACCGTCCCGATTTCCGCCTGTCGGAAACGTAGTCAGTCCACACGTCTAACAACCTTCAATCCAGGGTCAAATGACTGCTCTCGATTCTATTGTAATATATTTTGACAAGCGGTGCAGATGGTCAAGAGAATGGTTGCCCCTCAAACAATTGAATGAGGGTACTACATATCAAGGGCTCAGGGTTCATGGGGATGCATTAGGAAGGATGCAAGGTGAACGAACACCGAGAGTGTAGAAATAAGTCCGATAAATTAAGGTTTTAAAATGTGCTGAACGGGTCGTGTTCACCATGTGAAAGGACGGAAAGTGCTGACGGAAAATGAAGTATTCAGTCAAGGTCTTCCTTGCTCCTGGTTCTGACAACACAATGTTCAACCCCAATTTAGGCTATGGGGTCAATGGATCGCGAACCAATATGTACTAGCGGCGACCGGCTTCCCAACGATGACATGATGCGGCAATTTCTTCGATACCCACCTCAGGTCTGATTGGAACCTTGAAAAATTATGGTGGTTAGGTGCCCGTATGTGTATTTAGTATACCGGCCGAGGTGAGGTCTGCGCTAGTCCAAGGAGGTCGTAAAGTTTGGACGAGACAGGAAGTCCAGCTCACGTAAGAGCGAGGTCTATGATCACGGACCGATATTTCAGAAGGTCCTTGGTTGGCACGGGGTGCAAATTTGTCCCGAGTAGGGCATTTGACTTCTTGAACAACAGGCGCAGTGCAGGGAATTGGCTTCCACACACTGGCATGGGGTAAGGCGCAACAAGTTGCCAGATGAAAGCCAGGATGTACTCACATACGCTAGACCTGCTGATCCAACAACGTGTCCGCGCATGCTACACGTTAACCGAGAACACTCCCACCGAGTGCAGGACAGGTGCTTCCCCAGATATCCTCCCCAAAACGTGTGATGAACTATGTTACCTGAAACAGGCTGCCCTGCTCGACATATCTGGATAAGAGGCGCAGAGATCGTTCCAAATATCCGGTGCGTTCAGCGACTTCATAAGACAGGGTTATACGCCGTGACAGCTTGTGTATAGCACAGTCGGTGGAAGCCCACATGCCGAGGGGAGAAGCCCAAGAACCATTTTTCGAATGGGTTCTTGCGGCCTCGGCCTGGCCTTGAGCTGTTAGACGTGCATAACATAACATGACATAAGTGTATACCAACTCTTCTACCTGGCCGCTTATGCCCGGCCTGATGAAGCAATGATCTGGATTGTTTTCACATGGAGTAAAAAAAAAAAAGCTCATTAGTCTCAAAACCATAATGTATCAGAATGGGCGATTCTTCTTCCTCGTTGCTCGCCGAGGCCCGATAGACCTCTCCATCAGACTCACTATCGAATAGATCCAGCAACCTGCAAGTTTGCGTTGCTTCCCGTCCTTTAAACGCATATCAGCGCTCACGTGGGACCAGAGCGCCCACTGTGATCTACCTTAGTTTATCCAATCAGCTAGGGTTTCGATTCTATAGGGAGAGCCGCCGCGCGAATCACAAGAGAACTCCGAAGATATATTTTCTCCAAGATGGCTGAATGACGTTCCAAACGTCGGCCACAAGATGCTTCAGCACATGGGAAGCTATAGTGATGTGCCCTTATGATGATACGCCTCCCCGCGCCAACTGTCCGGCAAAGCGATCCTGTCCTATGACCACGCAGTACCTGCAAAGCCCTAAAGCATGTTACGCGGCTGTGAATGGATAGCATCAAGAGTTTTCTGCTTTCAAATGCGGTTTTTCCTATATCCCGGTGGTGGCGACCAATCGGCTACAATAGCGCTTATTTTGTTCATCACCGTATCTGGGGTGCTCACTCACTCCATCACGTCAGATGGCGCTTCCATCTGTTATGTTCCTCCTGGCTTCGATAAGAAATTGAGAAGAACGGGAGTAATAAGAGTTGTTTCTATAGGGGACATAAAGTAGATGTGACCTAGTAGCGAGTGTTTGTTTGTTTATCGGAAAGCTACGAGTCAGGGTCAGGTTCGATCAACAAAATCAAGTCCCATCATGTACATTTCGAACCCAGCGAGTGTCCCCGGCGCCACGCCATATGGATGCACCTAGCTGCATCTAGCGCCGATCACCGTGACTAACTGCTCATGTTTGAACGGAGTCAAGTCCGCCAGCTTCCACCGTGTCGCCCAGGTGATTTCGACAGGATTGAGTAATTGGCGAAATCGTACTACGGTCCTCTGGGGTCCTATGCTCCTAACGATCAAGGGAAGCGTAGTAATTTCTATTCATTGTCTTTTGAAACTTGAAAAAAAAAATAAAGCTCTTTGGTACCGGGGTGTTGTTCACGTAACGATCAAGCCCGAGGGGCGTATACACCTCAGTTCATACAATAGAAAGGCCCGAAAGAAACACCACTTCAATAAGCAAGTCAAGTAACTTGTTTGTCTCAACCGGTACATGTAATGTATAACTGGCTCCGTTCAAAAACAAGGCTAACTCGATAAGTAAGAATGAATTTGTGAAACAATGGAGACGTGCACACAAAAAAACTATTCTGGGACCCCTTTCCCAAGGAAAACGCATGTTCACGGAGATTAGGTACATTTTTGACGGTGAGGTGGAAACGCGCAGGTCAGATACATCAATCACAGGCATGTGCGGGTGTGGGTCCCAGGGTCGCAGCTCTATATATTGTTTGGCGTTCACTGACTGATATCCGGATGTCGTTATCGGGAGCAGATCGGGAGTCCAGCCTGGTTTTCGTCATCAGCTGCAAATGCGGAGTTCTGGCCGCTTAAGAGGCATCTCAAACGTATTGTCTTTGATGTGCATCCGAAAGTTCATTTGTAGGGCCCTAGTATTTTGTATTTGTTCAAAATAGAGCGTATGGTCATGACCAACGACGCCCTTCTAGTAATGCCGAACTCACGATCTAGACTCGTACTGGCAGCCGGATGGAGATGCAGGAGAGTTGCACATTATCGTCAGATAGGTTTCTCGACGACCGTGTTTCATATGTGGCGAAGTGCCTGGTTGTCTCGGTACTAGCAAATGGTGTGATGTTTTAACAGAGCAGATTAATCCGTCACTCGGGTCGAGGTGTAGTAGATCTTTAATTATGAGCAATTCGACTAGCCAGAATAGCAATGCCACGGAGATGTCACAGGGAATTCACCGGCACCAGATGTCAATGTCTATTGTTGACAAGTTGACGATCATAACGGACTGCAGGTAGGTTTGAGGGTGGGTCCGGTCCTTTCGTGGCGGTTCTCGACCACCCCAGTCGTCATGGCAGACCAATAATAACATTCTTGTTTTTGAAGCCTTAATGTATAACGGAATATTTCTTGGCTCAAAAATGATAATCAGGAATAGGGTAACGTTTGATGCCTGGAAGAGCAGATCCAACTCACCATCCTATCACCACGTGTATATTTCTCGATTGCGATCTCAGCAGGATTTTATGTTGAAACGGGGAGAATGCTATATCGCACTATTTACATAATGCATAAGACTTTTTTATTGAATGTGTTTGACAACTTCTGTCAGGGATTGTGGGGAAATGATACACATGGCAAGCAGTCTCGTGTTCGAGAGAATTGGTCATTCAACACCACTCCCAAGCTTCTCCTTCCACAATCAGCTCGGCTATACCAAGGTAGTGTTCTAGAAAAGAATAAGGTTAGCTTTGTGCGTCGAGTAGACGTACATCGACGAAAATCGACCTACAAAACATGTTCCGGCGTTCGTTCCGTAAAGAAGTCGATTCGAGGGAAGGGGGAAACTAATTGACTCCAGGGATTGGAACCCGGGATTGTGGCGCATGGAAGGAATATCGATCAATCTGGTAGCTGTTCACCCAAGCAAGCTACTTTTACCGAGGTAGAGTACGCGAGTGTGGCTGAAGCAGGGGGTATGACTCGTTCAGGTTGGGAAGTATTCAGTTTTTGGAAGTCCAAGTTACCACAGTCTGGCGTATGTTGAACAAAATCTTTTTCGGGGTAGGGAACTACGCGCCGAGATGTTGGATGCTATCATGGTATCCATTTGTTGATGGTTGCTTTCCAGGAGAGGGGAGAGTGATAGGGGAAGGGGAATTTCAACAGTGTCGATTAACAACTCTTCATATGAGTAATGGTCTCAGGCCCTGATATTGGGCATTCCGGCGAGTGTGTGAGCTTCCAAGAATAGTGTAGCCTTTTTTGCTGACCAGGGGATGGACGATTGACACAGGTTGACTATTCCATTGATTCGGGTTCCTAACAGGATATAAAATCGATTCGGGTCAAGGAAGTTTTGCGGGGTGGTGCACCCTTGCCGCGCGTGAGCAAGAAACAGATGTGATAAAATTTCTGGCTTCGGGTAGAAGAATGATTCCTTCAAATGAGATGAGCTATGCAAAAAGCGTCGGAATGAAGTGGTACGATACTAAATCAGATTGTTTGCCAAACACTGAGTTTGAAAAAAACCTAGGCAATGCCCCAAAGGTTGTGGCAGCCAGTTTGCGCGCCGAATTCAATAGCATGTTCAACACCTGCAAAGAAGGGCATCGATTAGGATCACGGATTACCAAGGTACAATGATCGAGCTTCATGAAGTTTGAAGAGCCGAAACCGTGTGTCTCACTGCCTGTAGGCACCTAAACCATAGGAAACCCTATCAGAGTTTCAAGGGCGCATTGGCTCCATGGGCCTCTTTCTCTATCACGAGATGGCTAGCTTTGGCTGTCAACTTGGGGGATGACCTGCCGCAAGACTGGACTGCGTGTCTGTTGTCGGCGAAAGCAGTCGATGGCCCTGAAGTGCGCATTTCTCCCTCTTTGGCATGAAGCAGAGGTATTTGGTCTAACCTACCATGGCGCGTTAAGGATGTAACCTACGACAGTACTGGAAGGCAGGGTTCCATATAACCATTGAAAGAGTGTATGCGGGCCTGGTTCTATACTAGTTGGGCGGCAGTGGATGGCCTTTGCATGTGCCACTCAGTTGTGAATCGCTCCGAGTCCACATCACATGAGTCCTATTCCAGTCGGTATATTTCGACATAAGAACAGATGCATACGAAACCGTGCATCCAACGACTGCCGTCTAGGTACTGCCGATGTTGCTGTCAAGGAGAACTGCAGAGGTAAATGGCATACGGCGTACCACATGGCGTCCCTCAGCACTACAAAATTGTCACACTACATCTATTGATCGTGGCCAGCTTGAATGGCGGTTACTCAGAGACAGTCGCAGACCATGATGAAAACGCCATTAGAGATGGGACATAGGTCGCCGAAGTCGAATATTCCTAGGAACGGTTTATTGACGGTTCAAGGAAGAGGTTGCAAGGGAAGCTGGTCGAGGTCGCGTAATGCATGTTCTAATAACATTCATTCAAACTTTACGGAGCTAGTTGGCGCATCACTACAACAAACCTTGTATGTAATCCCTCACACATCTGTCGTTCGAAGGCTCCCGATAAATGGAAATTTTCTCAAATCTACTAAGAAAAAATCGTAAACCACGGCCCTTGAATGTACATACATTAGTGAACTAATCGTGTCAAGTCGTGAAGAGACTAAGTAAAACAGTGTCAGAAAGATGCGAATCCAATCCAGTAAAGGTCCAGTGTGAATGATACAGATTTGTAAGTACAATAAAAGGGAGCAAAAATAGATAAAATCAAGGAAAACAGAGGCGAGACATGATCATGAGTCGCTCGAGCGAGAGTTACGGTAATCAGGGTTGACAACGAATAGATTCGCACGAGGTGTAAGGCCATAGTTGATTGTGACCCTCTCTTTTTTCGGCGATCGTTCTTCTAGTTTCTTGGTATTAACCGGTGGAAGTAGGTCTTGGTCTTGCGACATTCTGCGTTCGTACATTTTAACACGGTCGGCAACTGATGGTTTTGAAGTGGAGGTAGAAGGGGAACACGGATATGCGAGTGGCGAGCTCCGAGTTGGCACTGGCAAGACGGATTTGTGAGGCGTTCGTTGAAGTGAATCTTGCGTTGGAATGTCGGATGATGGAGTTTTATCCGCGAGAGAGGTCGACACCGTGGGCTCGTCTTGTTCATCACGGTTACTCCCTGCTTTGCACGTATCGATGCTCAGGCCGCTGCCAATACTATTGCTTGTCATTTCACTCGGCGTCCGCACTCGTTGCACAACGTCTACAGCTACTGCCATTCTTTCAATTTGCTCAGTATCTGCTGTACGAAGCGATGTCATCGATCTCCCTGGATCAATTGCATAAATCCTTGATTGTGGTTCCGATAGCTGCCTCGGGCCAGTTAAGACATCGACCGAGTCCAAAGACATCTCTTCTGCCGAGACCGAAGAGGTACTTTCTTCAATAGGGACAAGAGGAGGAGGAGGATTAGGATCTCGAATGTCAAGAAGATTTGAACGATAGGATGCCGAGGAAGATCGTCGATCGAGGAAACTGGTACGGTAAAACCGAGACCACCATGAATCACTTCTACGAAGGTCTGATGGTGATACAGTGGCAGGTATTATGGATGGGGATCGCAACTGGGGTGATTCTGGATATTCTATAGTTGAGTTCGAACTCAAGCGGAAAGGTTCCATGCTTGTTAGTGAGGTAACTGGTGATCCATACAGAGTCCCACTTAGGATATCGCTAGATTGTGTGTGAGAGGAGGTGGTTGTCTGATCATGGTCAGGTGTACCGATGTCTGGCATCTGCTCCAACAAGGGGCTCAAAGGGTATGCGGGTATTGATGAAGGAGTGATTATCCTGACTGCGTGCGCCGCAGCCTGAGGATGGGAGATCATGACCTCTCCTGACGTTGGTTCGTATTCAGTGATGTCTCGGCTCCTGTCGAGCTGCTGCTGATGTTTTCCTTCCCTTTCTTCCTGAACTGGGTCCTCAAAAGGATCGATATAGCTGTAGCCGCTTGCAGGACGGTGGCTGGCGTCCCCTCCATGTCGAGAGCGCTCCTTGCCCCTGAGAAGGAGGGTCCAGGTTCCTGGTCTTGCATAAGGGACGTCCCATCTGAGAATGGGTCCGTCTTTTCCTGACGGTGACTACTAGAACCGAAGATGCTGGGGTCACGACTTCTGAAACGAGCACCAAAGACGCTTTTTAACGACCATGAGCTTCCCCCAGTACCGTCTCTACGTCTAGCATTGTACCACTCCCCGAACTCTCGCGTATCTTCGTCCGCTAGCATGTCCCTGCGATATGTGTGCCTCGCATTGCGTGATTTGACTCCAATTGTTTCTGCAATACTAAACGCGGTACCCAACAAGTTGTTTCCCCATCCGCTTGTACCAACCACCCCTTTTTCATTATATCGAGTGGCAATTGGCATGATAGGGTCTCCATGAAGGTCGCGTTCATCACCATCATTATCATCTTCAATAGGTGTGAATGGTGCCTTGTTTGTTCTCCGCCACCGACGGACATAGAGTATAATAACCAACGCGAGTACTGCAGCCCCGAGAACTCCCAGTGTAGTCCCAACAGCGGTGGCTACTACAGGGTGTTTCTTGTGATTCACGTGCCCACTTGGTGTAGCCGTGGGCACAGAACCGGGCTGGGTAGCGCCAGTGCTAAGTGAAATAGTTGATAGGGTGCCTGCTGGATGTGTGCCCGTTCCTAAAGCAGTAGTTGAAGGACCAGGTATTGTTTGAGTGACTGAAGCGGAGGGAGGTGGAGGTGAATAAGAAGGAGGATAAGAATTAAGTGATAGATCAAATATTTGAATAGTCGCTGGCGCGGGTTTAGAATTCAGGTATCCTACAAAAAGAGGCGAGGTCGGGCAAGGTGTCAGTCATGTTAAAGGATCGGGACGAGAAAGGACCGACCAAAGCCGAAGATGACCAAATCGTTTGATAGAATCGCATAATGATCACGCCGGGCACCAACTTGTGTCAGCGCCGCGACTTGGGTCCAGACCGCAGGGTCTTTAGAGGTGTCTAGAATCCATCCATCGTTCACATTGTTCAGAAGGTCAGCATCACTGCCGCCTTGAATAAGAATTTTCCCTTGGCCTATAGCGACTGCAGCGAATGCTCTCCGTGGGAGAGGAAGTGAGTCAGAATCCACCTGTATTTTTCCCCAGATAGGCTCAATATTGCTGGTGTCAAGTGTCCAGATATCCGAGAGTGGGTTTAAGGTGTTCCCAGAAACACCGCCAAACACGAACATTCGACCGTCTGTAAAGACTACAGAGGCATGCCCGTAGATTGCGGGGGGACCATTATCGGGAGATATTATGGAGAACGCGAGGGTATGCGGGTCGAACATGTAATGATCGGAAAACGCATGTTGAGAACCATCGGCTGCCTGGCCTCCGACTATATAAATTTTGCCGGTAGTGGGGCATGTCACAGAGGTATGGAAAACTCTGCGAATTGGTTCTCCGACCCATGATAAATTGGGGTACCAGGCGGGCTGCGTGGAATTGGAAAGGTCCAAAAGACTAGCAGAATCGGCACCATCAAAGGTGACGATAGGTGACAAAGTGCCAGGTTGACCCCCAAAAAGTAGCACACCTGAATAATTGAAGGCAGAGAGCGTATGCCAGGATACGTTTGGGGTTTCGGGGGTATGGGAGCTGTTCATTAATTCCCATGGCGGATTGGTGGTGTTAAAAGGTTGTGAGAGCGGAAGGTAAAGTAACTCGTTTGTGGTCGGGGCCGAGGTATATGAATATGAGTTGAACAAATCTGTCTTGCCCCCATAGACGAACAGGGTATCATTGATGAGAACGACAGCTTGGCCCACCTAGTTCCGGTGTTCAGAAAAAAATCCAGTCATACATCTACGTTGCTGGTACATACCGTGGTTCTGGAATATAGGAAGTAGCTAACCGGCTCGATAGTAGTAGAAAGGGGAGTACGTTGAACAAGGACACCCCACATCGCTTTGCAAGCAAGTTCATATAGACAAGCAGAAGGTATGCTTTAAGTTGAGCGATAGAGATGATGTACAAGAGCTACAGTTAGAGAGCAAGGAAAATATAGCATGAACAGTGGTTTTGTGAGTATGATAGTATTGCAAAGTCTATGGTTGAGATGGATGAACATGCGCAGCGTCATGAGATTCCATCAGGAGTAACACCGCCACTAAACACCAACATTTCCTTTTTGGGGATGTCTAAATTAAGATTTCATTTAATATTGAATAATATTCGGGACCTGGCCTGACCGTTGAATGATTGCATTTGAACACCGTGATTCGCCCACCCAGCATGACATGGCGGGGTTGCTAAACGCAGTCTTTGGAGAACTTGAGCAACAAATGTAAGCATTAACCATCATCACCTCCGTCTCTGAGTCGTCGGACTAGTTAGCACAGTGCTCGCTATTGTCGTACGAAGCCGGTGCTCGTCCTCTACAAGCCAAAGTGTGCCTAGGATATCTTGTCATTTGAAAGAAAGTTTCATAATTGCGTGATATATGCATCGCAAATTTGGAGAAGAATGCTTGTTCTAGCACCCTGAGGACGGCAAGCGGAAACGGAGTCAATTGTGGGGGCTTTGCCACATGCACTCTTCCAGCCTCGAAGTCTTCTGTTATGTTGTTAATACATGGCTATGAGATGGCAATGTTTTTTTTTGCGAAGCTTCGCAAGACAACGGTGAATGAATTGGCGCAGGGAGCGGTTCTCGTTCTTCCATTGCCACAGATTTCGCAGCTATTGTGCCATAGAGCTGGATTTTCGCTCGTTTCAAGTGCCCGCCTATCGAACGTTCAATTGCAATGAGCTTTGGTTCAGCGAGTAGCAGAGGTGTGTGAGCTCATCCGAAAGGCCTGTGCGAGGTTACCTGAGAGACGTAGAGACACTGGAGGATAGAAAATATATAAAATACGATTGGGTGTGCCTGTGTTGTGGGAGGCCAATTCTTCTATAGTCTGCACCTCTAGACGTTAAGCAGAAGTATCTTTGCGCATGGGGTACTATATATCATCACCCGGTTGATTTGAGGGCGGGAGAAAGAGTAGGGATACTTAGGACCAAATCAAGGCCGCCTACGTCTCGTACTAATGACTGGGCCATGCTAATGTAATTGAGCTTACGCACCATGCCTGCGCCTTCTAACAACAAGGAACGGGACTCCATGCTATTGCTGATATTTGGGCGCCCAATCTACATTGGGAGGATCTTGCTAAGCGATAACGACGTTATAGTTCTTCCCTTCTCACTTCTCGACCAGGGGCTTAGCTGTAACGAATGCCAAAGCGGAGGGTCCCTGATAATTTATGGACAAGATCCTGTTAACGAGATGCAAGGTCTCACTCTGGGATTCGAGTAATCAAGATCAACTGAGTGGAAAAGAACAATGGTCCAAAATCCAATAGAAATTTGATGACTCCGGATATCCTGACCAAACTCTATCTCTGGGTACCCTCAAAGATACCCATCAGGTTGCTCCGTTCTAATGAAAGCCTACGTGGATTCACGGGATTCCGTATTCCTTCTGGGATTATCCTCTTCTGTTTTAGATCTAAAAATTTTCAGCGGGCGTTGCGTGACATTGTTCGACATCTTACGGATGATGGAGTGTGAATTGGTTCCGTATGCAACATAACAGGTTAAACAAGATTTATCTGGGTTCCAAGGACATGTTTGTGGGACGAAAGTTCCTACTCCCGATTGACAGTCAGCGCTATTGATTACACTGCGTCGCCTAGCCCACTGAAGAAGCGAATCCGTTGTCTTTGTTCTACTTTGAGAATTCTACCGCTCGAGATATTTCCGATGCCTCGCTAATGTGGCCGACCGATTTATTGGTTGGTCAAAGGATCGGTCCTTCACATTCCACCGATGAGCTAAAAATAGACTCCTATGAGCGTCGGCGCAAAAACTGAGCGATGTTCTTGCGTGGGTCGCTACCTTGGACCATGTATAACAAGCCGAATTGTCCAAGGTCATGTCAGAAGCATGTTTCTCTCGCAGGGGCAGGTAGTCGGTTGGCGTCCAGTCAACTAGCCAACATATGTCTACGCTTCCGCTGACTGATGTGGATTGATTGCCAGAAAGCAACGCATGCAATACGATGCCCTGACTAATCCCTCGGAGACAAAATGAGGGCAAGAGTGCAGCGCAGTTTTTTCGCATCCTTGAGATTTAGAATCACATATCGATGAGAATCAAGGCCACGAGTTCAGGCTTGCATTATAACCAAACCAGGACAGTTCCCGCCTTCGCACACGAGCAAGAAATGGGAAGTTATTGAAAGTGTAATAGACTTTGATTGGAATAGATAGCAAAAGGACCCTCGCGAGTGTAAGGTAAGGCCATGTGGAGCCAGTGCAAGCTCGGAACGGGAGGCCTAGGCTTTTGAAGCCTACAGCAATATTGGCTTCCTGTAGCTGCTTTGCCTCTCTGCCAGAGACACAAACGTAGAAGATTCATGAATAGATACGGAGCCAAGTACAAGGTTCCATGATACTCGAGAATGAGGCAAGGAGCGAAATTCGGATGTTCAAGGTTCGAACGTTCAATTCGGGCAGAAATCGTGGGAACCTTGATTCGATTTCTACATACTTGCTCTTCCTGTCGGCGTTGATCAGTCGAGGTCCCGTTCTTGGCTTAACGGCGATCCTGATATGTATAAACCACGGCGGATAACATCAGGCAAGAGCGTCTCTTGCTCTCGTGCAGCAAAGAAGTCAGGAAGCTGATTTTCCATATCATCTCTTCATCTCGGAGAAAACTCGCTTGGATGATTCGAAGATCTTAGGGGGCTGTAAATATGGATGGCGGCATTTCGCACCGGGCAGACGTATTATACCCTGAAGCTGTCTTCCTGCTATCTTGACGTACTTGTCCTGGATGACCTCTATAAGACCTCAAGGCTGTATTGCATTCGACTGATTAAGTGCATTGGTCGACTCGGACATTGCAGGATCAACATATTTCGAATCCCGTGGAACCACGAGGCTTCTGCTAATAGAACATAAGCGAAATGAAGAGCATTATGCTGTATTTGCTCAAGCAGCTCCATCGCAGACCTGTATTCTCTGAATGGAAATGCACAAGGGTCAACTGTGTCCCTGTGGGTAGATGAGATATAAAGGGAAGAACTTGCTGGTTATTCCTCTCCGACCGATAGGTAGAAGGCCCAATAATTACCCCCCGCTATCGTGCCATGTCTTCTTCAGGCCCATATCGTGTTCTTGGAGTGCCGCCCCATGCCACCGGAGGCGAAATTAAGCAAGCATATAAAGCAATGGTAGAATATTATCTTCAAAAGCGCGACCGTGTAATGCTTATCATATGCTCAGGCATTAAGATGGCACCCCGATCGTCATCCTGCCGATGCCGAAAACGCCACAAGATGTTTTCTTGAGGTCAATTGGCAGATCGCTCTTGCAGCGCCGCTGACCCCACTAGTAGGTTCAGCGTGCTTACCAGACGCTGATGCGAGAACGGTCGACCTTGGACGCGCACCCATCTCCTGCGTACCACCATACAAAAAGTGCCTCTACATATCAGACTGGGTCGAGTAACTCTGAAACAACCCTGAACTCTCCTATCCATGCATCGTCTCCGAGCTTCAATTCCTTAGTGACGCCTGCGTCTACCGTCGAAAGTAATATGCCATGCAGGTGTCATTCTTCTAGAGCGTCTCAATGGAAAAATGGAGAGTGTTCTGGTGCCATTGCGTGCACGCCACGATACTCGTCTAATGATCAATCTCAGAAGCCTTCGGTTTCACCCGTGGCTGAGCCGCCTCCTACTCGACCAAAGGCCGAACACCCGAAACCGTGTTCAAAGAAAGAGTTAAATCATATCTCACCATCGTCCCCTGACCTTACGGCGGCGAAAGCTTCTGAGGATTCGTAAGTAGTCATGATCTCGTATCTGTGCAGATATCCTGAGACCTTTCGTTAGTGGTCCTTTTATCATTATTCCTCCGGCTAGGAAACAATCTTCGCTACCGCGAACGACCAATTCTCGCGATTTTTACTTTTTGGACGGCTCACATCAAACAATCCAGCTCCATTGTTTTGGAATTGGTCCCTCAAAAGAATGGGTATATGGTCTGGGACTTTCACTGGAAGAATTGCTAAACGGGAAAATTTGCTCCTTTTCCTTATCTCGAGCTCTGGTTACCGGAGAAACAAAGAAAGTTGCCCTTGATGTTGAAATCCCCCCGGGTTGTCGAGAGGGAACTAGGATTCTTTGTCGTGGAGTAGGTCACGAACAGAAAGATGGAACACGACAAGACATTGTGTTCGTCATCGAGCAGCTGAATCATGAACACTTTTTGCGCGTTTGCGATGACTTATTGTTGAAAGTCAAGATCCCATATGGCGACTACTTGCGCCATCAAAAGGGAGATCATTTTGTTGTTGAAGGTCTGGATCGGCGGAAGCATCCATTTCACATTAAATACGATCGGACACCGACAGGGGAACATGTTATTAGGGGATCTGGAATGCCAGTCAGGCACCAAGGCCAAGTTGTAGGACGGGGAAATCTCATAGTCCAGTAAGTCACCCTGCCCTTCATCGGCTCAGAAGGCTTAGGACCCCTAGGTGGGAAGTACTACCGCAACAGTCCAAGGTTTTCGGTTTCATGAAGCGATTTATGCATTTCCGGAGATAGGCGTCTTCGTTGAATTCGAAGGTCCGTAGAGTGATTGGACGAATTACTATCAAAGAAGTGCAGGGTGTATTTCTAGATTCATTACCAATGAGTCATCCATCACCTTGACCTCTGCGATCATCATCTGCGTCACACATACAAACGTGTGTCTACCCCACTTGTGAAGCTTTACGAGTGGCTTTGTTCAAGCTAGAAGACCCTTGAAGGACTACCCACGTCTATGTTTCCCAGCCCCACTCATTCTATTGTGCCAATGAACGTGATTTTCGCTTCGGCCGGAATCTATATAGGTTGATGGGTTTAAGCGGATTTTCGCAGCGGTGTCTAGAACAGGCCGAAACACCTGAACCCTACTATTGCTCTCTCCCTCTTTATCCTACTCCAACGCCTCCGCAGGGTCTCATTTTCGATCGAATTCTCAACCAATATTATCGCTTTCATGTCACGCCAGCTTTTCTCAAGTACCTCACCAAGGCTCGTAACAAATCTCTCTAAAGTCGGGAGCCCGACAGGGGGATCGCAGGACGTAAATCATGAATACGACTTCGTAATTGTCGGTGGTGGTGAGTAAACGACTCACATTCGCTAGTCCTCATCTATCATGATATTTACCGGGAAAAGGCAACACGGGGTGCGCTCTGGCTGCACGTCTGAGTGAGGATCCTTCCGTTCGAGTACTTGTTTTGGAAGCTGGTGGGAGGCAAGTTTCCTCATTTTCCATCCCTCATTACTAATCTGACATTTAATTGTTTATAGCGGCAAAAGCCTCTTGTTTACGAGGATACCTGTCGCATTTTCTCTCCTCTTCCCTGGCAAACATGTATATCAAATTTTTACCGAGCCTCAGGCGGATGCCGGACAGCGAAAGAAGTTTTGGCCACGAGCGAAGATGCTGGGGGGATGTAAGTGCATTTGAGATATTTAATTCACTACAGCATCCTGAGACTCTTTCTAGGCTCGTCAATTAACGCACAAATGTAACTCTTCTTCTGAACTCATTGTTCTCGGTCATTAATCTGGGTATTCAAGGGCTCAGTTTGGTGCCCCACAAGATTTTGACGAGTGGGGGAAGATTATCAATGATGAAGCGTGGTCTTGGAAGAATCTGAGCAAGTAAATCCGCTTCCCTATTTATGCTAACCATGTATTAACTTCTTACGCTTACTAGATACTTCAACAAGTTTCAGAAGTACGAACCGAACCCCAAATACCCTGATGTTCAAAAACAACCTACAGGACCTGTGCGAGTTGGCTACTTTGGCCACTTCGGTGATTTTTCCAGAGACTTTGTTCAGGCATGTGCGAAAGCCGGCGTACCTCTGAGTCCGGACTTCAATACCGACGCCGGGACTAGAGGAACTAATCAAGTCAGTATTATCTACCTTTCCATTAATTTGTTTTGACAGTGAATTCGCAGATCAGTATGTAATGATGAAGCAGCTTACTGTTTGAGCGCATCTGACTTTGGGCAGTGACATACATCGACCAGCACAAAACTCGTGTCTCTTCTGAGACGGCATACTTCACCGACGACGTTTTGGCCAGATCCAACTTGACGGTAGCAATCAACGCCACAGTGACTAGGGTTCTATTTGAACAGGAGAAAGACGGTAATGGAACTAGGGCTGTTGGTGTCGAGTTTACGAGATCCAAGGGAGGCCCCCGTTACACGGCTCGGGCGAAGAAGGAGGTTATTCTATGGTATGTTCCTCCGCACGCTTTCACTGTCCGACCCTAACCCATCGCGTACCCCAGTGCTGGAAGCATCCATTCCCCTCATGTGAGAATGTTCAACAATAGCTTTCTCTTGACTACTAACTTCACTATTTCCGGTTAGGTTTTACTACTTTCTGGCGTAGGTCCTGCGGAGCACCTCAAAGAGAAGGGCATCACCGTTACCCGCGACCTTCCAGGTGTAGGCTCCAATCTTATGGATCATCCTGTGGTCGACCTTTACTACAAAGACAAAAACAACAACTCCATCAAACACATTAACCCACGTACCATTGGGGACGTATTCAAGCTTCTCTATTCAGCTTACGAGTATCTCGTACACCAGCGCGGTCCTCTAGTGTCCAGTGTAACTTTTTTTTCTTCCTTTTTCCTCAACAAATATGCTAATTACCCAAATTGGCGACCAGGTTGGCGAGGGTGTAGCTTTCATCCGTTCTGATGACCCAAAACTCTTCTCCGAGAACGATTTCCCAAATAAAGTCAAGGATAGTACTTCGGGGGATGATGCACCTGACATGGAGATATTCAGCACTCCTTTGGCGTACAAAGTATGTGTGTGGTTCTCTGCTCGTACGTCACGCCCTTATATTGATGAATTCCTAGAAACACGCACAATTTATGTTTCCAATGCACGCAGTTTCGATTCATGTTTGCTTGGTTCGGTGAGTTCATGTAACACATCAACATACCAGGCCTTGGTCAAACTTTTCTAGTCCGTTGAGTAAGGGACTCCTTCGCTTGAAGACAAATGACCCATTTGATCTACCCTCTGTTGATCCCAAGTAAACTTCTCATCAACCTCCCACCCTTTGGCTTCGCTGAACCCATTCATCAGATATCTCTCAGCACCAGAAGACATTGAAAAACTTCGTCGCGGAATGCGTTTCATTTTCAACGTAGTCAAACAAGAACCCTTGACGAACCACGTCGATCTCAACTACAAACACGAGCTTCTCGATTCTGATCGCGAGAAAGCCACCGATGCCGAACTTGAAGAGGTCATTCGAACACGAGTAGAAACACTCTACCATCCCTCTGGTACTTGTCGTATGGCACCCGAATCGGATAACGGCGTCGTCGATTCGCATTTAAGAGTGTATGGAATCAAAGGATTGAGAGTTGCAGATGCTTCGATTTTCCCGGAAATTGTTTCCGGTCATACTGTATGTTGATATTTTTTTTGAAATTTCTTTTTGGGTTGGTATTGAATGAGTATATATAGGCTGGTGCTTGTTATGCTATCGCGGAACAATTTGCAGATATTCTCAAGGCAGAATACAACCTATCTTCAGGAGCAAGGCCCGAATAAATGTCTCATTTCCTATGTTGGTGATTCATTCGCTTGTATAAACGACTCTAATATACCATAAATATACCCTTCTTTCTCTCTCACATCTCTTATTCTGGACGGCGTGCTTCATCGGCAAAAACGGCATATATTCGTGTTGATCAGTAGCGATTACTTGCGCCATCAAAAGGAAGATCATCTTGTTGTTGGAAGTCTCGACCGGCGGAAGCATTCATTTCACATTAAATACGATCGGACATCGACAAGGGAACATGTCATTAGGGGATCTGGAATGCCAGTCAGGCACCAAGGCCAAGTTGTAGGACGGGGAAACCCCATAATCCAGTAAGTCCATCTGCCTTCCATCGGCTCAGAAGGCTTAGGACCCCTAGGTGGGAAGTACTACCGCAACACTCTAAGTTTTTCGGTTTCATGAAGCGATTTATACATTTCCGGAGATAGGCATCTTCGTTGAATTCATAGAGCCGTAGAGTGATTGGACGACATTCGACGAACTACTATCAAAGAAGTACAGAGCGCATTTCTAGATTCATTATCATCAAGTCATTCATCACCTTGACCACTACCATCATCATCTGCACCACACATGCAAACGTGTGTCTACGCCTCGTGTGAAGCTTCACGAGTAGTTCGTTACAGTTAGAAGACCCTTCAAGGACTGCCCATACTTATGTTTCCCAGCCCCACCCATTACTGTGCTTCCATGATCGTGATATTCGCTCCGGCCGTTCTTCTCGGTTGATGGGCTTTAAGCGGCTTTCGCAGTGGTGTCTAGAACAAGCCGAAACATCTGAACCCTACCTTTGTTCTCCCTCCTTATCCTACTCCAACGCCTCCGCAGGGTCTCATTTTCGGTCTATTTTTCAGCCAATACTATCGCTTTCATGTCACGCCAGCTTTTCTCAAGTACCTCACCAAGGCTCATAACAAATCTCTCTCAAGTCGGGAGCCCGACAGGGGGATCGCAGGACGTAAATCATGAATACGACTTCATAATTGTCGGCGGTGGTGAGTAAACGACTCACATTCGCTAGTCGTCGTCTATAATGGTATTTACCGGGAAAAGGCAACACGGGGTGCGCTCTGGCTGCACGTTTGACTGAGGACCCTTCCATTCGAGTACTGGTTTTGGAAGCTGGTGGGAGGCAAGTTTCCTCATTTTCCATCCCTCATTACTAATCTGACATTTGATTATTTATAGTGGCAAAAGCCTCTTGTTTACGAGGATACCTGCCGCATTTTCTCTCCTCTTCCCTGGCAAACATGTATATCAGCTTTTTACAGAACCTCAGGCTGATGCCGGACAGCAAAAGAAGTTTTGGCCACGAGCGAAGATGCTGGGGGGATGTAAGTGGATTTGAGATATCTAATCCAATACAGCATATCCTGAATCTCTCTCTTCCTAGGCACGTCGATTAACGCACAAATGTAACTCTTCTTCTGATCTCATTGTTCTTGGTCATTAATCCGAGTCTTCAAGGGCTCAGTTTGGTGCCCCACAAGATTTTGATGAGTGGGGGAAAATTATTAACGATGAAGCGTGGTCTTGGAAGAATCTGAGCAAGCAAATCTGTTTCCATATTCATGCCAACAATGGGTTAATTTCTTACGCTTAATAGATACTTCAACAAGTTTCAGAAGTATGAACCGAACCCCAAATACCCCGACGTTACAAAGCAACCTACAGGACCTGTGCAAGTTGGCTACTGTAGCTACCTCACTGATTTTTCCAGAGATTTTGTACAGGCATGTATAAAAGCTGGCGTACCTTTGAGCCCGGACTTCAATGCCGACGCAGGGACTAGAGGAGCTAACCAAGTGACTATCATCTATTCCTCTATCATCTTGTTCTGACAGTGAGTTCATAGATCAGTATGTATCGATAAAGTAGCTAGCTGTTCGAACGCATCTAATTTTGCGCAGTGACGTACATCGACCAACACAAAACTCGCGTCTCTTCTGAGACAGCATACTTCACGGACGATGTTCTAGCCAGACCCAATCTGACAGTGGCAATTAACGCCACAGTTACCAGAATCCTATTCGAGCCCGAGGGGGACGGTGACGGGACTAGGGCTGTTGGCGTCGAATTTACGAGATCCAAGGGAGGTCCACGATACACGGCTCGAGCAAAGAAAGAAGTTATTCTTTGGTATGTTTTCCTGTATACTTTCCCTTGTCCCACCCTGATCTATTGTGTGTATCAGTGCTGGAAGTATTCATTCCCCTCATGTGAGAAATTTTAATAACAGCTTTTTGTTTTTACTAACGTCGTTACCCCCCGGTAAGGTCTTACTACTTTCTGGTGTAGGCCCTGCCGACCACCTCAAAGAGAAGGAGATTACCGTTATCCACGACCTTCCAGGTGTAGGCTCCAATCTTATGGATCATCCTGTGGTCGACCTTTACTACAAAGACAAAAACAATAACACCTTGAAATATGTTAACCCACGTAGCATCGCGGATGTTTTGAAGCTTCTCCATTCAACTTACGAGTACCTCGTACACCAGCGTGGTCCTCTAATCTCCAATGTAACTTCTCTTTTCTTCCCTATTCTTCAACAAATGCGCTAATTAGCTAAATTGGCGGTCAGCTTGGCGAATGTGTAGCTTTCATCCGTTCTGATGACCCACAACTCTTCCCCGAGAACGATTTTCCAAATAAAGTCAAGGATAGTACCTCGGGAAGTGATGCACCTGACATGGAGATATTCAGCACTCCTTTGGCGTACAAAGTATGTGCATGATTGTCTGCTCGCATGTCAGGCCCTTATATTGATGAACATCTAGGAACATGCAAAATTCATGTTTCCAATGCACGCAGTTTCGATTCATGTTTGCTTGGTTCGGTGAGTTCATGTAAAACGCCAATTTATCAAATCCTATTAAAAGTCTATTAGTCCGTTGAGTAAAGGATTCCTTCGCTTGAAGACAAATGACCCATTCGACTTACCCTCTGTTGATCCCAAGTATACATCTCATCAAACCTTTGCCCTTTGCCCTTACTAAATTCGTTCATCAGGTATCTCTCAGCACCAGAAGACATTGAAAAACTTCGCCGCGGAATGCGTTTCATTTCCAACGTAGTCAAACAAGAACCCTTGACGAACCACGTCGATCTCAGCTACAAACACGAGCTTCTCGATTCTGATCGCGAGAAAGCCACCGATGCCGAACTTGAAGAGATCATCCGAACACGAGTAGAAACTCTCTACCACCCCTCCGGTACTTGTCGTATGGCACCGGAATCGGACAATGGCGTTGTCGATTCTCATTTAAGAGTGTATGGAATCAAAGGATTGAGAGTTGCAGATGCTTCGATTTTCCCGGAAATTGTTTCTGGTCATACTGTACGTTACTATTTTTCGCTTTTTCTTTTTGGGTTGGTATTGAATGAGTATATATAGGCTGGTGCTTGTTATGCCATCGCGGAGCATTTCGCGGATATTCTCAAGGCAGAATACAACTTATCTTCAGGAGCAAGGCCTGAATAAATGTCTCGTTTTCTATGTTGGTGGTCATTTAACTTATGTAGACGACTCTAATATACCATAAATACACCCTTCTTTCCCTGTTATGTCTGTTATTCTGAACGGCACACTTCATCGGCAAAAACGGCATATATTCTCGTTAATCACTATACATTTGGCGCTACTTAACCAATGGTCAACAGTGGTTCAAATTTCTCATCAGGGCAGAAAACATGACTGAAAAGCGAAAAGAAAACAAGATACACGTTTCAATAGGGTCGGAGGACAAGGAAAGCATAATAGTTTAAGTACGTCTATCAAAGGCCTAACGCGAGGCGCTAAGAAAATATGGTAAGAAAGCTGATCGTCTACAGTCATATTGGTCAAAGATACCAACGATTCCGGAAAGTTCGTTATTCCAAGTACATGCGTCATTCATCAATCGAAGCGGAGAGGTTCAACTCTGTGCTGAACAGGTAAAATTGGAGCTACAGACCCCTTTTGAGGTGTAGGTGGCTGAGATCGTGATTGCATTCTAGGAGTACGTCGGCCGTCACCTGCCGCAGTCACTGAAGCTGCAGCAGCCGTCGCCACGTGAGGGTTTTTGCAAAGCGTAACCGGTGGGAAACCAATGAGATGCGCAATTGTATAGGGGAACTCGTATCCTGCTCGGATAGCATGATTTATATAGCGCGCAAGTTCAAGGTGAAGAGTTGGGTAATATGTTGTAGAAGCTTTGCGAGCGATCTACGTAATGAATGTTAGCGCATATAAATAATATTGTTGACATCGCGTACAAGTATGATGCGTTCAAAGCCCGAGAGAGATAAGTCTAAGTGGAAGCGGTATGCAGAAAGCTCATCATCCTTTGGTAGCCCAAGGTCAGCGACGGATTGGGATATCGCGTTCAACAGTTTGAGATGCGAAGTCTTTCGAAACATATCAGTAGCATTGCGTATTTCGCGTAGCTATACCTACAAGGTAGCCCATAGCTTCGAACTCGACACCACCGGTCATGCCTCCTGGTGCTCGAGGTTTCTCAATTTTAGTCTCATCCGCTTCGGATAAGATCCAGATAGTATTGCCTTTGTGGCAGAAGACCCAAAAATAGTCACGGCAGATATCTGATAGTTCTTGAACATAGGTTTTGTAGATCCTCGGCCGGTGAAGAGATTCAATGAATTCGTGAGGTGATACAGGTGTTCTGGGACATTCTGAAGGCGGAGGAGCAGGGGTGAGTAGTAACGCGCGGATGAGAGAAAATAGACTCTTATGAGGTGAGGGGAGGACAATCAATTTAGAGGTCGGAAGCGATGCGTCGCTTTCCCATGCTTCACGCTGGCGACGACAGGATCCTGATGGAAGAGAAGAGGGAGGGTAGAGATCAAAAAGAATTTGAAGTAGTTCGATTATGAGGGCACGGCTCGCGACGTCTCCAGGCTTCTTGTCAGAAAACAGTAGAGAAACCAGTTGAACGAAGGGTGTCGGACAGGAACTTCTGAGGGCGAAGCAGCCAATTGACGAAGTAGACAGTGCCTTGAAGCAGCGAAGAAGCTCATGAAGTATTTGATCATCATGTTGTTCCTCCCTATCAAGCAACAATCAGTGGATCTGCAGCGGACATAAGAAATGATATACGGACCTCCATTCCACTTCAAGTATCTCATTTAACCTTGTTAACAAAGCCGAGTAACCTCCTAGTTTCAAGAACTCTTCGGACCAGCTGCGAAATACTTCAGCCAAGCTTGTGAATCATTGTTTCCCGATTCTTACCTGGCAGATTCATTACGTAGAAGTATCCGCAGCTTTTTTACGTCTTCTATTTCAAGATGGAGGGTTGATGTTCCTGTCAGGATACTACAGAATTTGGTTGGTGAGATGTTCTTTGCTCGCGCGTTGCCTTTGTCCTTGACAATTGGTGCCGCAAGATTACTATTCTCCACTGATGAAGGTGTTGCCAGGTTGACTTGGCTGCGAGAGAACAATCTTTGCGTGTCAAATGACAATCCGCGACTGTGACTGGTACTAGCCTTTCGAGGCGAGCCAGAAAGGTAAGGTGAATGGTGGGCAGAAACTTGACCCACAGCAAAAGGAGCACGAGGAGGCTCCAGATTGTCTTCCTCGGTGGAAAGGCCTTGAAATGGAGAGCCCAAGGAGTCCGTAGAATGTGCGCGCCTCCGTGTACCTCTTGGAGTCGTCGGGAGAATGGAGGGGGTTTCTCGAGGTTGCTTGGCAAGAATCGTAGACGATTTGAGCATGGCAGCCTTTACAGTTGAATCCATGCCCGTCAGTTTGGGCCTGAGGTTTGAAGGAATCTGAAGATCATCCTAACGAGGTGAAAGATGAGCATGCGTGCCTGGCGGCAAGATCTAGACATACCAAAAGCTGATCAAACGCCTGGTTTGTTTGCGCAGGCTCTGCAGCCGACGCCGGGCCCTGATCCCTGCTGGCCTTGGGATCTGGTCGCTTTTTCCGCTCGTAAAGCTGGGTGTTGCCCTTGCGGAAGGTGCTCTTGGAGTTGCGGCCCGCGGGCTGGGGCTCCGCCACGAGGTCGGGGCAGTTTTCCTTCGTTTCCTGGAGACTGGTGACCATGGAAAAGTCGGGAGACGGGACTCGCCTGGTGGGCAGGATGCTCTTGAACATGGCTCTGGAGAGGAGTGCGGCTCGTTCCCAATTCGGACATGGTTGGAAAGGCACGCGTCTGGCCACGTGCGTGTCACGTGCCCTGGAACAGGGGCCTACCCCTGCCACTGCCAGGCTGTTGGGCTGGGCGGTGGGGTTGGGTAATCGATATAAATACAGACCGCCGCCCCTCCCGACTGACTCTATCCCCTCTCCCGTCTCCTGCAGCATGCAGACGTACAGAGACGGCTTCCCCTCCCAAACATCGTTTGGCCGTGACAGCACCTATGCAGGCCATCAGTACGCTAACCCGCATGACTCCCAGGGCTTCCAGGGCATCAGTTCCGACGGAGGACAATATCGCAATGTCATGGCCCAATCCCAGGCCGATTTGATGGACAGCGCGTACCGGCCACAGTCGTGGGATGGTTCCAGATATGGTCAAACCTATCTCGACCAACGGCGACAACAAACCAAGCGTTCCAAGTTTGTCGTATGTTTCCGCCCCCTGTCGTCTGCCTCCTGAAAGAATACTCACATACTGCTGGCGGAAGATTATTGGCGCCATTATTGCCGTAATCATCATTGTTGTAATAGCTGTGGTCATAGGCGTAGTGGTAGGGAGACAAAATAGCAATAAGAAAACTACAGATAACAACGCCGTTACCGGTGACCCAAGTGTATTTCAAAAGGATCCCAACTTGCACCAGTCCTTCTATGGCCTCGCATATACCCCAACTGGGTCGCAACTCCCAGACTGCGGAAACAATCTCGGTTAGTTATTTTTAAACCTTCAAGCTAGAGAGATTGACTCGCTCCAAAGCGGACGTGATCAAGGACATTCAAGTAAGTATTTCATCCCTTTGTGTACCCTATGCTGAATGTCCCCTAGATCTTGTCCCAACTCACCACGGTATGTTTTCGATATTATTGATTAATTCTATTTATTGATTCAGGGTCAAGCGCATCCGTTTATACGGTGCTGATTGCAACCAAAGTGCCTTGGTGGTCAGTGGCTTCTCTAAATTAATCTGCTGACAACAATAACTCATGTCTATCAAGTTGGAAGCTATAGATCGCACGAAAGTCAACATGACTGTCTGGCTCGGAAACTACAATATTCCCACCGACAATGGCGATGCCTACAAGCGACAGCGTGATGTCCTCAAGGATGCTCTTCAATCTTATGGTACCGACCACGTTGGCGGTATAACGGTCGGAAACGAATTCATACTCAAGTACGGCAATCGTCTCGTGAATGAACCCGTAATAATAACTGAAACCATTACAGCTACGTTACCCAACTCGGCTCGTCGGACCCGAACTCGCCGCAGGCAAACCAAGGTGCCCAAATTCTCATTTCCAACATCGAAGACACCGATAACATGCTGAAAAGCATGAGCCTGTCGACGATACCCCCCGTCGGCAATGCCGATGCTGGTAGTTTCTTCAATAAACAAGTATTGTCAAGTGTCCAATACGGTGTATGACTTTTTTTCCCGTTTCGTTTCTACCTCTGACTCTAGATTGTAGATGGCCAATGTTCACCCTTGGTTTGCGAACATCTCTGTAGATCAATCTGCCAATTGGACGACCAATTTCTTCCAGGAGCAGGATCAGGCACTTGCTGATTCATTGAGTAACCATCCTCTGATGTACATTGCAGAGACAGGTGAGTCTTCCCTACGTTCATCACAAAGCCGTACCAACCCCACGGATTTCTAGGCTGGCCTACTGTATGTGTACTCTCTTTTACCACCAGACTCAGTTCCTCATCATGATAAATTCAGAAATCATCAGATGCCGGCAACGCAAATAACGGGGCATCGGATGCCTCACCCGAAAACCTCCAAGTCTTTTTGGATACGTTCGTTTGTCAAGCTAATCAGGCTGGGGTCAAGTACTTCTTCTTCGAGTTCAAGGACGAACCATGGAAGGATGCACGGTTCGGAGGTGTTGAAGGCTGGTGGGGATTATTCAATTCGGAGTATGGGATTTCCCTGAGCCTATTCGGATCATTGATACTGACGCGTGATTTCCAACAGTCGAACTATGAAGTCTCTCACTATTCCTAACTGTCCATTTTCATGAGATTAAGTGCCACACTCAAGCTCATTTCATTGATGTCCTCGTCCGACGAAGGGTCGACAACACTTTCACTCCTTTCCCTGTTGCCGCGGCATACGCCTGCGGTTCGGTAATGCTTTGCGGTTTATACTTGATCTATATCCGTCTATACTGCTCACTCAGACCTTTCACACTTGACAATGATTGCATTGGACCTTGTGACTGAAACTTCATGGCTGTACTGATTAGACTTTGGACCCCTGTGCTTTTATAACTTGCTCCATTTTTGTGTTGTCCCAACTACAGTCATGGCGTATCATATTATAACTGTAGATATTACGTATCAATATCTGGATCACTAGTTTCCCGTGCACCATGGATCATTTTTTCCTTTGGAGTTGGCGGAGAGTAGTAGGCTAACCAGGTAGGCTTCTGATCATGAGCAATGTAACCGAGTTTTCTGAGGCTGTATATATATATATATATAAAGGAGCGAGAGAACTTGTAGTGCTCTTACCGACAAGACTTGGGAACATATTGGTGCCACGATGTTAATCTTGAAGCCTTCTACGGAAATACACTTCCCACGTAGAGGGAGGGACGCAAAAAGATATCATGCATCAATCCTTGAAAGTTGATTTATAACTATGTCAGTAGGCGTATATCAGGCGGGGATCATGATGAGCGGGTATAAAAAAAGGTTGTATGTGGCACTTTAATACTTTCTCGGACATGGCGAGCAATCAGAAAATAGGAGCGTGCGAGGGAGAGGGTTTAGATGGCGCCACAGGTTTGTCGTTTGATATACACGAGTCAATCAGTTTGTTTCGACGTTTGTGAACATGTGCCAATGGTTCTTTCTGTTCGGCTGATACGTTGGAAGGGGTGTGTGTTTTGTTTTTAGCGAAAAGTTTCTCGCAGTGCCCTTTTGAGAAAGGGGGGAGAAATGGATTTGCGCCACCGGGATTTTGGGGGGACCGAGAGGGAGTAAAGGTAATGATGAGATGGGATTAGGCTCCATACTATTGATTCTTGGGTCCTCGGTGAGTCAGGTCGGCCTTGTGTAATTTTGACAGCTTCGGTGATGTTGGGGATATTTTTGTATGAGGTTTGACAGCTCGTGATGATATGTACAAATGTATGTTAGTGATACCCATCTGTTATTACGGACCCGCTTCGAATTATGCGCTCTGTTCGCTTCTTTTTGGCATCGGAGACTTGTGCACCATTTCATTATGAAGATAAATGGCCTGTTTGGAATTGCTGTGCTTTGGGGTTGGTGTGATAAAAGCCTGTTGTGGCTTTCATCAGATGATAGTCGGTTGGATGTTTTGACGTTTGGTATCATCGATTGATAGAGGATCATCTTCTGAGTATATTGGTCCGTGGGTAATAAATTACCATGACTAGGTGATTGATCTTTTCATACCGTGGCAACAATACCCACAAAGGCGTACATAAAGCGACTAGTCGACAGTTGCGTCTAATCTCCCGGGTACGCCAAGTCAAAAAGGATATGACGCTGACTACCGTCATTGCGGTCAGTGGACATCCCCTCCCGCCCAATGGTCCCGGTTCAACTCTCTCGCTTCAACGGTGGATGCAAGGGTTTACTCTCCAGACTCTTGTTTACGGAATCAATCTTCTACTGTTTTCCATGACGATTTGGGTGTTGGCGATTCACATTCTCAAGGCATCGCATACGCATAAATTTCATCGGCTGCATTTGTTGCAGAATTACATCTTGACGGTGTATACGATTGTGATGTTTGCGATGGCTTCGGTTTATATGGGGCGACAGGGATTGATGGCGGATGGGGCGTGGCATAGTGTGTTTGATAATAGGGGGGTTGAGGGTGTGGCTACGAATATTTTTAGGAGCCATGCGGCGATTTGCAATGCGTTGTTGGTGGTGATTAATTGGGGGACGGTTGGGATACTTGTGAGAGACCTCTTTTTTTTTTTTTGTTATGTTATAAAATGGATTTTTGTGACACCCTTGGGTCTTTAGCTGTGGCGGTGCATGTTGTACTGGAAAGTTCGTTCTGTGTTCCCGTGGAAGGTGATGGCAGTGCCGTATTTAGTTTTTTGGTTTATCTATCGGTGAGTGGTTAATCGTGGTTTTTTTATCTTTGTTTCGTTTTGATGATTGAACGCTTCAAGCGACTAGTTTGGTGAACCTTTTGCAAGAGATTGCGCCTTTGTCTTTACCTGCCCATGCGAGGAGTAAGGATTGGAGGTTAATTTCGTGGTGTATATCCACTGCGTTGTATTATCTGCTCTCTTTACTCACCTCGGTTCGCAACATTTACCGAAGATATGCGATGAAGAGGGAGATTGGTCACGATGGGGCTAGTGTATTCTTGGGTTTCCTCACCATCTTTCACGAGTCGGGCAGCATACTCCTTGTGTTTGCCACAGCGTATTTGGTAGCGTTGGCGAGGTTTCCTAATCACATTTACCTTTTTCAAGCGGTTGTGACGCAAATACAGGTGAGTTTGGATTGCGCTAGCGAATGAGCGCGTGATTGAAGCTTTTTTTTTAGGTTATGACGGCTTTGGTTATTGTGCAGCGGGTGACGGGGGGTAGGGCTTGGTCGGGAAAGATTGTTGATTGTGTGCTTCTTCAGCAGGATGTTAAACCAGAGGGTGGTAAAGAGGACGTGTCGACGATAGGATTTAATCCTAATCCGCAACTATCGTATAATTCTCAAGACGACTTTGAATCTGGTGATACACGGTTTGATAAGGCACAGCATAGTGATCAAGAACAGGTGCATGATGTTACGGTTGAGATGCGGGCGGTGGAGGATAAAACATAGTAACATTTTTTTTGTTTGTGTTAGGATAATTGAAGTGTATTTATTATTTCGAGTTGTGTTATTTTCCTCTTTCGGGAGTTGTATATATTGACATTGATGGATGATTGTTTTTTTTGACAGAACAACGAGATGGGCCATGATTCCCAGGGAAGTTCCGGGGGTTTTAAGCTTGCGGGGTTCCGCTAGGCAGTCCCGGTGACATGTAGTCGAGGGCATACTAAAACCTCGGAGATGGTGAACAAAATCGATTTTGGTAGGTCCTGTCGATCACACGACTGGTAAGGGATTTACCTTTGTCCCCGGCGGGAGGGTGGTTTCGCCTCGCAGCGAGAGATACTTCCCATGGCCCTGTGCTGTGGGAAGAAGAGCACAGGGCGTGATTTACGGGGCCAGGAGAATGGCGGGATCAACGCTAGGCTGTCTGTGAAAACCTATCGAGGCCGGCCACATGTTGTTTGCTAAGCCCTGGATCCAGTGACCAGTCAGCTGGCGGGAAAACGAACAGGAACAGTTGATTAGATGAGAGTTGCCTTATATGATAAATTGCGAGTGACTGGCTGTGCTGGTCCGTGCCAGGCGACCGAGGTGGGTGTGGCGGACGGGGGCCGGGTGCGCGGCGGATCGGGGTGGGGCTGGGGCGGCGAGGACGAGGTTCGGGAAGTGCTGGCCGCTGGGCAGACGACGCTGTGTGCCTGCTGCGCTATTTTGAGACGAGGAACGGAGAGGGAGTGGCTGGGTTGGGAACAGGCTGAGAATAGCGCCGACCCTGCTTCTCCCTCTGCTCTCGCCGTCGCAGCACTCCTCCCTCCACCACCACCATGCTCTCCGCCCACCCCCAGTCGCCCCATCTCCACCCCCCGCCCCCCTCCCGCGCCAGCCTCAAGACCTGGTGGAACCACTTCACCTTTGTGCAGCGCGCAAAGAAGGACTCGCACTTTGTCCGCGAATGGGAGAAAGGTCCGTCGCCCCCCGCCCCCTCCCCCCCGCGCCCGCCTCACCCCCCCCCCCCCCCCCCCCAGGCTCCGACACAGAGCACCCCGTCTTCGGCAAGCCTCTCGCCGAGAGCCTCCAGTACGCCTCCGTCCCCATATCGACCGCAAACAACGAGGGAGAGCTTTACGTCTGGGGCTACGTGCCGGTCGTCGTCGCCAAATGGTCCGTCCTCCTTCACCCCCTTGTCCCCCAGCCCAGCCTCACGACCCTCATCTGTTGCCATAGCGGGCTCTATCTGAAAGAGAATGGTCCGTGTCATCCTCCCATCAGGGGTTTCTTGTTCTCATCCTCCCCCCCCCCAGCAACCGAGGTGCCAGGCACTTTTCGGGTCAATGGCTCGAATAAACGTATGCGTGAGCTACAGCAAGGTTTCGAGGCTCCTCCCCGCGTTCGTTTTTTCATTCATTACTATCGCCCCTTGATCAACTGATCCCTCCTCTAGTATGGCAAAAATATAGACTGGAAACAGGAGACATACACCACCCACGATGTCGCCAGTGTGTTCCGTCGATATCTCACCCAGATGCCCGTGCGTCCTTCGTCTCTGTTCTACAGCATGCCCACCCCTCTTACTCTTGACGTCAGGAACCTGTAGTACCCCACAGACTGTATTATAAAGTACGTCGTCGTCATGTTGTCCAGGGCCCTGACGTTAATGACTCCTTCATCAGTTCCGAGACGTACTAGGTGCGCCCGATGACTCTCCAAAGATGACGCACAATCTCATATCCACTTCTATGCCAGGCAATGAGCCCTTCAACCAAGAATCCGCCATTACAGAATACAAATCCCTCATCCGCCAAATGCCACAGGCAAACCAGTACCTCCTTCTCTATGTGCTAGATCTATTATCCGTCTTCTCGCGCAAGAGTGACAAGAACCTAATGAATGCTCAAAGTACGTCACCCTTACTCTCTTAGAACCCTTCCCCGGTGAACCACTCATCACTCCGCAGATCTCGCTGTGATCTTCCGACCCGGTATCTTATCACATCCTTCGCATGAGATGTTACCGGCACAGCATGCCCTAAGCCAGCGGGTACTCGAGTTTTTGATAGCCCACCAAGACTGGTTTATGCTCGAAATAACAGCTCCAAACCCATCAACTCTGACACGTAGTGGTACACCGATGGGATCCCCCCATACGCCATTTGATCAACCGCGAGACCCATATCGCACAGCCTCGCCTGCTCCAAAGCTTCCTGATTTTGGATTCGGTGGTCATGCCCATTTCAAGTCGGATGACGAAAAAGGTTGGCGGGCCCCGGGGTCACCTATGACGGAAAGCGAGATACGTAGAGAACAAGAAAGAGTAAAGATGATGCGGCGGAGGACGACACTTGAACGAGGGGGTACGTGTCTAACACCCTTCATCCCTATTTGCCGCTCATACTGATTGTATGCGTCTCAACCAGGAGCCTATGGTATACTAGAAGAAGGCAATATGTCCGTATCTGGAGACAGCCCGTCGACAGATGCCTATCCAATAGCAACAGGGGCAGTGACAGTGGCACGAAGCCGGACATTACCCTCGTCAAAACGGAGAGCTGACACACCAGTCGCGGCTACTGAATCCAACCCCAGCATGGTCACCACTGCCTCACCGCCACCGGAGAGGGAGAAGGACAGACCGAAGTTTATGAAGAAACAGAGACCATCGATGGCAGTGAGACCCTCGTCGCAAACCAGTATGCAATCACCACCCCAGAATCGTCGGGTTTCGCAGCTCGCCATGTCAGCCCATGGGCAGCACGGGAGCGCCTAGCAATCAAGCTCTTATGCCGATTCCCTTTTTTTCTTTTTCTTTTCCCTCTTCGATGGCTTCTCCCTATGCATTCCCCTTTTGTCGTGCAGGAGGAGCTTGGGTGCGTCCTCCTTTTTGGTTCTTGTGTTGATTAATATATATCCCGTCCGCCCCACCTCGCACGCACCCACTTTTATAATCTCATGTTGTTGTATATGGACAAGGACAAATTTATGTGTCAAATCGAATTTTCTTACTATAGTTTCATCTTGTCATCGGGTCGCCTCTGTATTATTTTGCCCCCTCCTTTTTCTTACTCACGACGGCTACTTTTTTGTCCCAGGATTGTCCCCGATGACAAGAATATCAATTGTTTTTCTCGTTAAAGACTCATTTTTTTCGGTGGAGGTTTAAACCCTAGATACCCATCTACAGTATTTCTTTTTTAACGAGGGACTCTTTCTTCTAATTTCCTTTACATTTTAGCACAACTGGTGTAACTTTTTTTTTTTTTGGCCTTTTAACGTAGACGATGTCTCCCTGTTGTGTATCTAGATATCATAGCTGGCCTTTTTTTTGTCATTGAAGAATTTTTTTTTTTTGACATCTCATTGTGCAGTTTTACCCGGGTCTGCGGCTGACCTTTCGGTTTTTTGGCTACACGAGTTGTTGTGTGGGCTTTACAAGGGGATAGTAAACTATTTTGATATAGGAGCGGGGTGGTTGTGACCGTCCGAGAAAATTCGTCCCTCTACGAGCTTTCTCGAAATAAGCGAATTGGTTCAGTTTGGTATGACTCATGAGGGGTGTTGGTGCGTGTTACTAAACGTTTCTATTTCTGTTTTGTTTTTCGGCTTTGCTTCACCTTTCGGTGTATCTCACTCCATTTGTTCTGTGGACTTGAACTCTCCAATGCTCAGTCATTGAATTCAAAGTTAAGCTTTTGGTTCGGTTGCCACAGTATAAATGGATAGAATGCGTGGTTTTGGAGTAGCCACTTCTAGACGCCTCGAAGCTGTGTAAACTTTTTTTTTATAGTGTATCCCTCCCTCCTCTCCCTCTCACGAGTCTGATGCAACTGTTTTTGAACTTGGTACATATCTCATGATGCTTCTGTAGTCTCTTTTTTTCTGTTTGGCATATCGTGTCACATGGTATATATGGGATTTAAAAGGTGATGTGTATTTCGGACATTGCTGTTTGTCACACGGCGGACAAACAGTTGTCAAATGGAGGTAGCGGGTTTGATGTCAAGTGGTACAATACTGATGCGTCAAATCAGGAGTCAATTACCTCATCAGTCAAGCTTCACAAGTGGGCAATATGAACGAGCCAATGGACTGGGCCTTATGTCTGTTACGAGGTCTTCCAGATACGAGACAAGCATGGGTACATGTTGTCTTTCATATACTAACTCTAGGTAGGCCTAGTAAGTAGTCTAATATACGTGAGGAGGATACACGTCACACCTGTGACTTGGTGCATCAATGGTTGCCGACGATCTGACAAACCGCTTGACATCAAACCCCTTATCTCCATTTGACAGCTAATTGTCCGCCGTGTCAATGTGTTGATGAAATGGAGTTATGGTTGTTGACCGCTTTGGATGGAGGAGCTATTTGTAGAGTTAGGTATATGGACTTTGAAGTTATTGGAGCTTTGACAAGCATTGATGGTGTAGCGGTAACATTGGGTCTTCCCATGGCCTAGCTCCGGGTTCGACTCCCGGTCAATGCATGATTTTTTGAATATTCGAAGAGTGTGGGGGTAACAGGATCGCCGATACCGGTGCGACATGTTTTATTCCGATACACAATAATAAACTTTTGGACTAGGCTCGTGTTTTAATAAAGTTACGAATTCCTCTACTACCCATCTTCAGTAGTAACTTTCCCCCTTCTCCTCCCAAACTTCCCTGCCTCCCTCCATCTCTTCTTCCATCCCTGTGTCAATTCACCTTTTTGTTCTTCCCACCTCTGACGAATCTCGTCCTCGGTTTCTGTTCTATAAAACTTTAGAGAACGCCAATCTTGGCCTTTGGACTCGAGGTCTTCGAATAAGTCTTTAGGCCTGTTTTTTGTATTAGATTTGGAAAGGGACGATGATGAGGCTGAGGGGTGGGATAAGAGTAGAGGTAGTGGGAAGAAGAGTGGTTTTGAGGAGTCTAGTGTGATTTGAGATGTGAAGCGTGTTTGGGTTTGGGTTGTACTGCTGCTGCTGGGGATGGTTGTTGTTTGGGTGGTGTTGGAGGTGTGTTCGGTGTTGAGTTGAGAGTGGGTATCGGGTTCTTCGTAGGTAGTTGGGAATGGAACGTCGTCGTCTAGCTCGAGATCGGCATCGAGGTTGAGGTGTCCTAGGAGTGAAAATCCGCCTGGGGAAACGTGAAGTGTTCGGGTGAGATTTGAGAGAGGTTGGGAAAGGAAGAGAACGAACCTTCGGTTTCGCTGGGGGCGAAAAGGTCTTTGAGCTTGGTCGTTGTTTGTGTGGGTGGAGGTTTGGCCATGGATTGTTCTTCAGAATGTTGCTTAGCGTCTTGTGCTTGCTCTTCTTCGTCAATTTCCATGTGCATTGCATCAGGAGTGTGCTGCTCAGGCGTACTCCGACGGTCATCTCGTGGAACAATTTCAAAGTCCACATCACCACTACTCGAATGATTCGAAATGGGAGGTGGTGCCGGATCTGCTTCATCAACGACTGAATCTAGAGTTTCTCTACCGATCCAGTCGTCAATGTCTGAGCCTCCAGATAGATTGTCACGGCGCGATGATTTTGAAGTAGAGGAGCTGCCGAAGAGGGAACTGAGGATGTCGAGTGACTGTTTTGCTTCGCCTTGAAGATCGAGACTTCCGGTTTGTTGGCTGGGAGGTTGCTGTAGCTGTTCTTCGCGTTGTGGCACATCAAGGATAGATGTAACAGCTGTTGACGCCGTCATTGGCGATGCCATTGCCATTTCCTCTTCCCGTTCTTCGTCTGCGAAAGTGACTTTGGGTTTAGTCGGTGCGGTTTTGGGTTTCGCCGACGCAGCTTTGGATTTCATAGGCTTCGTCGGTGTGAATGGTTTTTCAGTGGTTTCTAGAGCCTTGGAGGGTTGAGGCATATCCATATTTTTGGAATGTACTGCAGAGTACGGAGAGTATCTCCAATGAGATTTTTTCTTTATAGGTGGAGCTAATGCAGCTTTTGCATTTTCTGCTTGGACCCTTGTAAGATTGTTTGGTGAGGCTTTATATTTTAAAGATGGATGAAGCTTGGTACCGTTCACGGAAATCGGGTTTGGCCTCTCCGATACGCAATTTTGTGCCTTTCCATGTTGAACCACTTAATGCATTCATACCTATTGAGATCATATAAATCTTAATCAAGCAGCAGAACAAAGCCATATAGAAAGAGACAGACATTTGGTCACTTTTGCTGGTGTTCCTTCAAGTGTTGCATATGCAAATTTCCTGGGTCTTCCGACTGCATCGACAAGTCCCAATCCGTCTAAAGATTTTAGAGTTCCGAATGTCGAAAGCCTTTGAGAGAGATCTTGAGGGGATATTGACGGTGTCAGACCAGAGATATGGAGTCGTTTTGAGATAGTATCGGAGCTCGAGGGATCCATAATAGAAGATGAGGCGAACGTCACATGAGAGCATGAGTGTGATATCATTATATCATTGATCACTGACAATCATGAATAGGCACAGGAAACACACCACTACGCGATTACCTGCCAGCCTATTAGAAGAGATCCAAGCCGGAGACGATGGTTTGTTACGCCCTGTTTTTCATTGTTCGAACCCTCAAGTCTAATTCTACCATTAGGGGACAATGGTCATAACAAGGGCTCTTCGAAGAAAAAATTTCGAGTGCGAAGTTTGAGTAGGAAGGAGGCTCGAAAACAAGGTCGCTCAGAACAAAAACAAAAGAAGGCGCAGTTCTTCTCGGCGAGGAAACGCCAGGCTGAGGATGACGAACCTCCAGAGTCGCCTCAACGAAAACGGGCTCGGACGAATGACGTGCCTAGAGGCGGTCAGAACTCGGAAACACGACCTGTAAAGTCTCAGAAGGACTCTCAACAGACAATTTACGTGCTGGATAATCACAAAAATGAACGTACTCCACCCGCAATACCCAAAAAAAGCGGTGGGACTTCGGAAGCGTTGAAAGGAAAACGTATTCGTGCCCTAATCCCTCCCCGCAGTCAAGTAGAAGAAAGGGAAGACGCATATATTTCGCTTCTCGAAAAGAAGCTTGGTTACACAAAGACTTTGAGGAAAAAGAAAAATGTACTTGAAAATGACGGACTGGATGGTGATTACGGTTTTATACCTGGCTACTCAGAAATCTGATTTTCTCTCCATCTGATAGATTTATTGGACTGGGCATACTCTCTGGATTTCTCGACAACGGTGTGTTTCAGTTAACATTGTTGGGGATGGGATGCTAATGTAGTTCAGGCTGGGGACGTGAGCGAAGAAGACGGAGACATGAATGTCAGTGAAGGAGGTAGTGGGGAGGAAGCTGAAGAAGACGGGCCGCAAAGTTCAGAAGAAGAGGAGGAGGAGGAGGAGGAAGGAGAAGAGTGGGCTGGGATTTTGTCTGCTCATGATGCAGAATCCGACCAGGCTGAGGACGAAGCACATTCTCCAGCCGAGGACGCTTCGCAGTTCGTGGCAAAAGAATCTACAGCTACAGGTAAGCCTCGACTACCCCACTCGATACCAAAACTAATACTATTTCTCTTCAGCCACTCGCTACATACCACCACATCTGCGGAAGGTTGAAAATGAACAAGATTCGGAGGCCATGACGAGGCTTAGGAAGCAGCTCAAGGGTCTCCTGAACCGGTGAGTGTTTATCATATGGTGACTGTTCCGCTAATGCAGACTCGTGCTTTTCAGGATGAGTGAACAGAACCTCACTTCCATCATAGATAGTATTGAAGACATATACCGCAATAATCGTAGACACAGTGTGTGTTTTGTCGTTAATCTCAGCATCTTCTCATCCAGATGGCTTTTCAGACGCGACTTCGTGTATAACCAACCTCGTCATTGAGGGAATATCTTCCCATTCCATGTTACTGGACTCATATGTGGTCCTTCATGCCGCCCTCATCTCAAGCTTACACAAATTGATCGGTGTGGAATTTGGCAAGACGAACCTACTTTTCTAACCACTCTTCGACTAACTCAAATTGTAGCGGCCTATTTTGTACAAAACGTCGTGACAAATTACGAGCGCCACCACTCTGCCCTTCAAACATCAGACATAAACGAGTCCGTAAATGGCCACTCCCAGGATGAAAGTCAAGAATCAAAGGGAAAAGAGTGTTCGAACTTGATGGTATTACTATCTGAGCTGTACAACTTTCAAGTGATATCATCCATCCTTGTTTTTGATCTTGTCCGGCAACTATTGGACAACGGTCTCAACGAGTTTGATGTTGAACTTTTACTCAAGCTTATGCGGAGTGCGTGAGCGTGTATCGTCGTTATCCTGGGATTGCTACTCATACATAGATGCGTCAGACTCCGGTCAGCAGTTGCGTCACGATGATCCAGCAGCGCTGAAAGATATCATCGATATCGTTCAAAAAAAGGTTGCTGAGAAGGACGATAAAGATTTGAGGTATGTGTAATCGTAAAGTCAAAGCTCTATGATTAAGTTCCCTTCATTGATAGCTCTCGTACACGCTTTATGATCGAAACACTAGTCAATCTCAAAAATAATAAACTCAAACGAAATGCTTCGCAGAATCAAGGAGGGGATGCTGTTGAGCGAATGAAAAAATTCTTGGCTGGTCTGTCTAAACGAAAACATGGTCAGTAAACGATGACAATCGTGGTTAGCCTGCATAGTGCTGAAGGGATTCTCTCAGTATTAGCACATGATGCCCTTCGTGTCTCACTCGAGGACCTTCGCTCTGCGGAAACCAAGGGGAAATGGTGGCTTGTTGGTGCTGCATGGGGAGGCAATCCACTAGTGGAGGCTCATGACAGCATGGCAAATACACAAGTCAACGGACAGACTGTGTCCTCAGTTGAATCTGCGGATGGTCTATTGAAATTAGCTCGGAAACAGGGGATGAACACGGATATCCGTAGAAGCATATTCGTTGTTTTGATGAGTAGTGACGTGCGTTTTAACCTTAGGTCGATGGGGAGTTGTAAAGGCTAACTTAATACTCTAGGATTACGTTGATGCTTGTGAACGACTCTCACAGTTAAGCTTGACTGAGCTTCAACAACGAGAAATCGTGCGGGTGCTGCTTCATTGCTGCGGAAATGTGCGGTTATTATTTTTTTTCGATTCTGGAAGATAGTGTGCTCACACTAGAAGGATAGGAAAAGACGTATAATCCATACTATGCTCTAGTTTGTCAACATTTGTGCCGTCACTCGCATTCGTACAAGATCACGCTACAGTTTTGCCTATGGGATTTTCTACGAGACTTGGGTGAGGCTACTGTTGGTGGGGCGGAGGTGGTCAAGAACGTGCGCGGTGATGGAGACGGATTTGATTTGAAGAAGATATCGAATTCGCGAGTACGTAACGTGGCTAAGGCGTATGCCTGGTGGATTGCGAAAGATACTGTGAATCTAAGTGTTCTCAAAGTACGGCGCGGCTATCTTATGCGAGGCTGATTGATTGATGATGTCACTTATAGGCTGTTGACTTTACGATTCTTAAATCTCAAGGTCGACATTTTCTTCGAGAGCTACTACAACACGTTTTTATTAGTAGCCAGACGGCCACGCCACTCATAGATGCCAGACAACTAGATGAGACGCGGAACAGAGCGGGTATCGAGGAGATCTTTACAAAAGCTGCGCGGATGGAGAACCTTGCGATGGGCTTGGTCTTTTTCATGTCGGGTGCTTTTTCTCAGGACTCGTATGAAGATGAGAAGCTAGCCAAGTTTATCAAGTGGGCTAGTAAGATAGCATTGGACACGTTACGGACTGGTGTAGATGTTATCCCAATGCTGTGA
Source organism: Agaricus blazei (assembly GCA_029719445.1). Taxonomy (NCBI): domain Eukaryota; kingdom Fungi; phylum Basidiomycota; class Agaricomycetes; order Agaricales; family Agaricaceae; genus Agaricus; species Agaricus blazei. Next base: position 767,178 of record SSNC01000011.1, read on the forward strand.
TATTGATGATGTGTTTTATTAATTTTTACAATGTTTTCTTGAATGCGACACTAGAAACAGTACTGCCGGTGCGGCCGCCGAAGCTGAATGTGGGGTGTTGAATGCGAGAACTAGGACGGTATTGGTTAGTGGTCAGGGGTACAATAGTGATAACGGGAATAGTATCACTGACTCATATTGCAGCCCAGTTTCCTCGGTGATGAAGGTGCTCTTTAACTCCTCTTCCGTAAAATTACAGGCTATACTTCACAAGTTAGAACATCCGCAGAATGTTATGAGCAATACTCGTACATGTGATGAGAAAGAGCCCTCCAGGCTTGAGCAGTCGACAGAGCCGGTCTGGGTATCCCACCGCAGGAGACTTCCCGTTCGCGTCCTTTTGGCCTAAAGCGATAGCATCATATGTGCCCTTATCTAGTATGAGATCCCAGCAGTTTGGTGCCTTGCTGCGTTCCAGACCCGATAGAGGGCACGGGTCTTCCTGCAGGAAATCACACACGCTAAACATGATATCCGACATGCAGCGGACGTTTGAGATATTTGTGGATAACTTAACAGCATCACTGCTGTAGTCGATTCCTGCTAGAAGTTTCTGTGAATAGCCTGCTTCTGCAAGTGCAAATAGAAGGGTTCCATTTCCGCTACCCAATTCCAGGACGGCAGGGTCCAATGAGGGGGGCACATGTTTGAGTGACCATTCGACCATCTTCTGGACTGATTCATCACCAAACCTAGTTGTCGTGTGGTTGAGATCGAGGACCGATAAGGTATTGAAAATGGCGAACCAAACTTCACCCTCATCACCCGTTTCTTCGAAATTAGTGAGTTCTTCAGAGTAGACATGGTCCCAGCTGTCAGGAGCTTGAGAGCGGCGGTGGAAGCCTTATACTCCAGACACATACTAGTCCTTTGAACCGAGCTTTGAGGGCTGTAACTCCGCACTCATTGTCGCCGTCGAGGGGAAGGAAGGAAAATATTGCTTAGTCATATGAGTGATTTCTTCGTTTCTTCATTGAAATAGAGTGGAACTTGGGTCTCAGCGAATGAGAGAATGACAAAAGGAGTAGAGGTCTATTATATCATTGCAGCCTATAGCGGGAGTATGAGGTTCATTAAATATATAAAACACAGCAAGGTACTGTTCAATGTCAATTCCAGGGTTATTGTTAGAGTAGGCTTTTGACTTACTATCTAGGACATTAAACAGGTCGCTACCGGCCCCTAGTTTCTGTCTTTTCAAGAAGGTCTTTCGCTTCGTTGATTTTACTAGCTAGGTATGGTGAACCTCCGCGGTCGGGGTGGTTTGCCAGCATAATTTGACGGTGTGCGTCTTTAATTTTGGTGCGCATTGCTGGGCCATCTCTGTTTGAAAGAGTAAGAGGATGAGCATGATTGATTGAACAGGTACGTGTAACGCACTTGAGGCCCAAAATTGCAATAGCTTCTTTCCTATCCATCTTTGCTCTGAAACCGCCCTTCACCCATTGTTCTGCGGCGCCTGCGCTCCCAATAACACCACGGCGAATTAATGTCCTCCCTGCTAATGCAGCAGCGATGGCGCCTATACCAATTATGACTGGAGTCGACATGTCAAGAGCGGGGAAGGAGAAAGAGGAGACTGGTCACGTGCTTGCGTCCCGGTGGATTGGCTTCCAAGCTTCTAGCTTCGGGACTTCAAATGAGGCTCACCCGCCATCTAACTGCTTCTTTGACATTGTTACACCACTTGGGAATCGAGCCAGACCGTCTGCATACAATTGTTTCTTCAATGACTCGAGCCAAGAAGGAATCTATTGCTTAAGGAACCGGAACTATCAGGTTTCAGGGTTTCCGGTGCCCAGCATCTTTCAGTCAAGAGACCCAGCAATCAACGCCCCGGACTCAACTTATCCACCGTGGCAGCCATGTGTATATGGAGTCATGGGTCTCATAACTTGCTTGCTGCCACGATGTCCCGCAGATTCATCGGCTTTTTACAAGCGGTGCAGCAGCCAACGTTCAAACCTCGAGGAATACAACCTCACGTTTGTTTCGTAAATGCCTCAAATCATTGGCCTCACCCGCGGAACTACGTGACATCCGCTGTGATGTCCCTTGAACGCCAGCACTACAAATCCCTGGTAGAGATGGATGGAAAACTCGTACCCCACCCCCTTGACGACACCTCAACCGTTTTCAATGGCAAATCACGAGTCAACCTTTAGTCTTACCCAGACCGTCTTTCCTAAGGACTCGTCCTCAGTGACCGCGAATTCCATTGATGAAGCCCAACTCTCTGGGCGCACGTTCGACGTATTTTTGTCTTCTGTTGTCGACCAGAAAATCGGTCTTGCACCAACTTATGACAAACAACAGAGGCTCAAATCGATAGCGCTTGCGTCCTCGAGTCGAGTTTTGATCATTATGTTTTCCATGAAGAAACAGACACTCACTCCAAACCGCAAACTTTTAGCGGACAGGATCCTGATGAACAATTCCTTGAAGAAATATGCGTTCCACATGGACAAACTTGCAACTAGTCTTTTCACCAATCTATCTCTGAGGATAGTGGCAGCGATCGACATCCTTTCGCTGTTTCCCCAGGGCCGACATCTTGTCAGGACCAAGGTTTTAGCTCTCGGAGGCGAACCCGCAGTTCATAAAGCCAGTGTCGTGAAACTATTCCTTGGAGAGGAATTATACACAGCGGATCCTCTCACGGTCGCGACACAGGCATGGGTGGCTTGCAAGGCTGCTCTTCTTCGTGCTGCGTCGGCCCCTCAGCTTACGATCAACACGAACACGTTCTCAAATGAGGTATGATCTACTTTGCCATACGATCGCATATTATTCATCTAGTACACGCAGGCACTCTGTTTCTTAGGAAAGACTATATGTGATGCTGAACAGCTGAAGAACCTTAAGCCGATTGTTGTCGAGAACGAAATCGACAATAAATATAAAATTAAAAACGGGGAGTTAACCGTCCAGTCTACTCGTTACAAAACGAAGATCATGCGCCCTGGATCGAATCAAGTATGGTCCACGTGTCGTTAGTGATTTGCGCTGTCACTCACCCACTCAAACCTCGTTCATAGGTTGTACAGGTCAAGACGACTTGTAACGGCAAAGCTACTACCACCAATGCACAACGGTGCCACCTTAATGGGAAGACGGCTCGACTCGCAGTATCCGGTGCCTCTCAGGCCCAGAAAGTCTCGATCCGCACAATTGGGCGAGAGGACCCTACAGCTGCGGAAGCATTTCGCACCGAAATTATCTTACAAATTCTTCACGACAAGACTGCGTTTCTTACATTTCCCTTTGTGCGGGACATCTGGTTTTCGAAGCGTGCCAAGGCAAAAGATTCTAGTGTCCCTTCCGATTCTACTATTACCATCGCCTTTGACAGTCGACCATTGAATGAATCTCAAAAGTCGGCTGTCAAAGCGATACTTTCCGACAGCCCTTCAGAGCGTCTGGTTCTCATACAAGGCCCTCCTGGCACCGGTAAAACTACTGTTATTGCAGCGGCCGTAATAAGCGCTATTGCCTCCGGGAGTGAACAATGCTTGTGGCTAGTTGCACAGTCAAACGTAGCCGTCAAAAATATCGCAGAGAAGCTCGCAGACCTGGAGTTCCTTAACTTCAAGTTACTTGTATCGAAAGATTTTCACTTTGATTGGTACCTTTGTCTGCCCCGTATCACCTGTTCGCCGCGACTAATTGGGCTGATAGGCATGAGCATCTTTACGCTGAAATCGAACCAAATGTGATCCGCTCAGACGATTTTGTTGATACGCGCATAGCTGCCGAAAGGGTCTTGAAGGGGTCACGGGTCATTTTGTGCACCCTGAGTATGCTCTCCAACGACCGTATCGCTGCGTTCAGCGGGGTTGTCCCTCCCTCGCTCTTCATCTTCGATGAGGCTAGTCAGATCGAAGTTGGAGATTACATTCCGGTGCTCTACCGATACCAAAAGTCTACTAAAAAGTTGGTGTTTATTGGTGATGACAAGCAACGTATGCACGTTCTTGGCTTAATGCTCTATCTTTTGCTTACACAACTCCATAGTTCCGCCTTACGGGCAAAGTGATATTAGCTCGCTCCAGAGTGTCTTTGAGCTGCGTCACTTGCGACAGCGGGCACTTTTCCTTAACACGCAATGTATGTTTTTTCTTTTGTATCCTTTGGAGTTTGTAATGAGCTGCGTTAATTTTTAGATCGTATGCCAGTTCCCATTGGAAACTTCATTTCCAAAACTTTTTACCAAGGCCGTTTGGAGTCCTGCCATTCTATTCAAACAAAGACTTGTTGTAGGTTTATCGACGTCAGTAACGGCGTCGAGGCGTCTCGTGGACGCAGTTGGATTGTGAGTTCAATTCATATCACAGGTGGTAGTATTTAAAGATATCTTACACGTCATTTATCAGAATGATCAACAGGCCAAGGTCGCTCTTGCACTCGCAAGGAGAATGGAAAATCTTAAACTTTCATATCGCATTATTACGCCATATGACGCCCAGCGATCTCTCATCGAGACACAATTGAAGAAGAACAATCTTAAATGGGAGGACAAGGTGTTCAATGTAGATTCTTTTCAAGGTGAGTCTCTGTGCCCCTTGCGGCTGGAGAGGTATAAATGATTCCGGGATCAGGTAACGAGGATGCGTATATCATAATCTCGCTTGTACGCACGAAACGGGTTGGATTCCTGAGAGACCTTCGTCGACTGAACGTCATGTTGTCAAGGTGTAAAACAGGGATGATCATTTGTACGGATAAGTTTTTCATCACTGACATAGCATCTGGTACGCCCGTCGCGGAGCTGGCAAAGGCCATGGGAAATGATGTATGGGTGCCGTGGAAGAATGCTCTTCAATCCAACTATCGTCCATTTGCTGTATAAACGTGATACCAAGTACCATTTCTAAATATAGCGCACGATATTTCGTTTCATCTGCCTCGTTGCGTTTGACTGGAACCACCACGACACGATCTCGTCATGAAAGGCAAACCGCGCAAACTCGCTCAGGCATTGATAGAGGAGAGCGTACCATCATTAGCTCAAAGCGTGAGCTCTTGGGGGCCAAAATCCTCATGAATGATGCCATCATGAGGGAGTACGGATTTCATATGGACAAATTCGTGACGTCTCTTTCTACCGACCTATTCCTCAAGATAAAGGGTGTAATAGGTATTCTATCATTGTGGCCTCGCCGTCGATATCTCTTTTGGAACCATTAAGGTCAAATGCTCGAGAGAGCGATCACGCATAACCATTGATATCCACTAAATACTTTTGTCGAGGGCACTAGTACATAAGCTAGTGTCCCATAAGCCAAAGCCATACTCGTAAATCATGCTTTTCCCTCGAATTTATCACCTTCAACGGATACTACAGATTCCTGTTGGCTACCTGGAAGGCCCATCTGGGATGTATCATATCCATTCTCTTCCAAGTACTCGCGGAACTGCAAAAAAAAAAAAAAAAGGCATTGAGCAACCTGTGTTTTCTTTTTTGTTAGAACAAATCTTTCTTTACCTCTTGATCAAGCTTGCGCATTCCATCCGCACTCATAGGTCCTAAGAACAGGAGTGCAACAATGGCACTCAAAAAAGCCAGTCCTACTCGCCAGTTTAGACCTTCACAAAAGCAGAACTTCACTGACAATGCCTTACCACTGCCGACCCAGAATGGTCCTGTGTTACCCCTCAATGACTTGGGCCCACCAAAAGCTAAAAATACCTAGTAAGCCTCTACCACACCCGGTACATAATTGACAAAAGATATTTGCCATCAATCATAGGAGGGAAAGCTAAATGGAATTACACTTCGTCAGCAATTGAGAAAGGTGGAAGAGTGGGGGGAATGCTCGTTAAAGTAATTACTCACCCCAAGTACCAACGAAGGCACCGACTTTTGCAGTTGCGGCTGCCACACCATAAAATTGGCCTCGGACAGCAGTAGGACTCGATTTACTTGCGAGGACGATCGTACAATTTCCAGGTCCTTGTTGAAATTTTGAGAAAGGCGAACAAGGTACGTGAAGTATGTATCCATACCGAACGCTCCAAGAGCTTGGAAGATCCCGTAAACAACCTGTTGAAAAAATGAAGTTAAGTTATGACGCAGCAGAATTTTCAGATATGACTACGTACAACAAATGCCGCAATGTGATTTGTCAACCTAATTTAGTCAGTCAAACTACCGCGATTCTTATTTTGGGGCAGATTGTCTTACTGCTTATATAGACCACTCATGAGAAAGCCGGTGACGCCTTGTGCAACCAGTCCAAGGATCTAGAAGCAAGAATCAAGTTGCCGTACTTTGAACGTGACGAAACCGATCATACTAGGGTGTACTTCGGACCCAGATAGTCAATGACGAAAGCACCAATCAGTGTACCTATCAATATTTTGAGCGAGAACTTGAATGGTAGAGGAGACCACAACAAACCAGGAATGTTTAACAAGCTAGAAGGAAACGTTTATTACAATCGTTGAATGAGTGCTACAGGAGGTGCTCACTTGATCACAACGTTCCATCCAAAAACAACCGTCAGCGAATCAGCGCCTCCTGTCACGCTGTATAGATTATCAGCTCCTAAAAGCGGGAGGTGGGGAGCATAAGGAACTGACTTATCAACGATCGTCGAAGAGTAAATTCCGAACTAGCAAGGATAGACTATTGTCAACGGAATCTCCTGGAAACAAAACCGGAGATCAAGCTAACTGGATATCTATTGAAGTTTCAATTTAGCCATCAGAAAACGAGAACGAGTTCTGATTCACTCACACAATGAAGTCATAAAGGAACCTGGCCGATCAAACGTATGTTATTAACCTCAAGTTACAGCCACGACCAACTTATGCGCACCAGATAAATGAAATTGTTGCAAGCGGGCCCCAGTATTTCTTAATCACCAACGAATAGGGGATTTTCGCATACTTCATTGAGTCCTTCCTGAAACGCTCGGGTTCTTCCATGTTAAGCCGCCAAAAGAACACCAACAGGGCAGGTACGGCACCAAGGCCCAAAGACAAACGCCAGACGGCGCGAAGATGGTTCTCACCACATCTATTCACCGTTTGGTCCAACCTCAGGCGTGCTACGCAAAATATCACTCACATCCAGACCAAGACTAAAGGCACAAAATTAGCAACCACAATGCCAAAACAAATCATATTATCTAGAGAGTAAGATCTATTCAGCGTGTGTAGATAGCGTCAAGAAAGGTGGTCTCTCACTTGTTGCCAGAGTGAGCCATCTGTGCTGGGCACGTTTGTGAATGCCTTCTTGCTCTGATTGCTCGGATGCAGAGACAGATCCGCATGGGTAATCTGCGCCTATTCCTATCCCCAAAAGGAAACTGTTTCAAACTATGTTAGTGAGTTGCCCCGACGGGTATTTATGTATCTAAGAAATGGGCCCACCGCATAACGCTCAACATAGCCAACAACCCGCCGAGGCTACCATGAGCACCAGAAGAGGCGGCCGAGAGTCCAGAGAAAAGAGCAACGATGCTCGTAGCGGCCATCTATGGAAACGTATGTATCAGCAGACCGCGATATTTTAGTAGCCAGAAGCCAAACTTACCATTCCGAATTTTCTACCCACCTTGTCGGACAAGTAGCCTTCAAAGGAATGCAGGAAGTGGTAAGAGTAATCCTATTACCAGAGGGAGAATTGTACCAAAAATCATCATGCCGACGACAGTCCCGGCGAATGCCACACTTCGCACAGTCGTACCATAACTGTTTGCGTTGACATTTTCAGCACCATAGATACGATTGAGCACTGTCGGGTGGTTGAATATGATTCTGCAATGAGGAACTCAACCATACAGGTGTTGACTAAACTCGACAATCAGAGGGCCCCCACGAGACCAAAACAATGCAAACCCACCATCAGAGAGAATACCATTGGCATAGCCTTTTCATGCATTTTGTTACCATACGGCTCGTTATGTACGAAATCACGGGCTCACCATCGGAGAACAATGCAGTACCACACCTATGAAGAACGATAAGGTCAAGGAAACTGAGTAAGGATGAGAGAGAACTGACGCAAAGATGAGGGAAACTTTCCGCAGACGGTCCTTGAACGGTAGTGACATTGTCTCCCAAGGTATGGGTGACCCGAAAGAAGAGTGGAGGGCATACTACACCGGTATATATGCGCTAGATGCACGTTCGCATGTAGATAGACGTTCGCGTGTAGATGGATGTCGCCACACTGGCAGTATTTAAATTTGTAACTGATGTGAGATGTTGATTCCTGCCGGGCGGCTTTTTCCTTTTCTTTTCTTTTCTCCTTTTGGTAGAGTATTTTTGACCTTTGACAACTGGCGAGTAGTTCTGCATGCTACCTGCATGTGAGACCAGTCTCTTAGGCCGGCTGATATGCGTCTCGGCGAAGGAACTTGACAATGTCCAATCCTGGGGAAATGCTTTCACGCAATTCTCTCTCACAGGTGTATGGGGCTCATTCCTAAGAGATCTTCGTCGACTAAATGTCATGTTGACAAGGTGTAAAAAAGGATGATCATTTGCACAGGCAAGGTTTTCGTCAATAGCATAGCGTCTGGTACACCCACCGCGGAGTCAGCAAAGGCTTTGGGAAATAATGTATGTGTACCATGGAGGTATGTTTTTCAACCCACCCATCGTCCTTTTGCTCATGTGTAGACCGATATCGAGCATCATTTCTAAAAATAGTACACGATATTTCGTTGCATCTGCCTCGTTGCGTTCTTACCTTCTAGCCGCAAGGCAACTTCCGTAGGCACGATGGCTTCTCTCCAATCTTATTTTCTGACTTGAATCATCACGACACTATCTCGCCATGGAACGCAAACCTCGCAAATTCGCTCAAGCCTTGATAGATGCAGGCAGTCGTGACGATGACTGCTTGATCTATGTCATTCCGTACGACGATCTCAAGTATGAAGACTTGGAGCACCTGTTGAACGTTGATACGCCGCACGGATTGAGTGTGGGATATTGGAAGGATTCGGGAAAGCTCGCCGCGCTAGCTGTCGTTAGTGCCCAAGAGGGGGTAGTCATTGAATTCCCAGAGCCGTCTCGTAAATCAGGATCTACCCCAGTCATCAACGCTGATAGGGAATGTTATCAAGTTCTTGTAAACTTTCTCGCATCTCAGCCCGCTGGGGAGTTCTTTGCTTTCGATATCGCGCCATTGTCCATGGCCCTTTACATCGAACAAGGCCTTCGCTTGACAAACGCTGTCGATATTCAGTCTGCATTCCCGGACGTCAATCGTTATAGCATAGCCGCTATCTTGAAAGCCGCGCTTGGTGAAACGAAAATATGGGAGTCCAATCTTGCGGACGCTTTTAACAACATCACCTACAACCCCGACGTATATACTGCTTGCCTTGAACCGGTGAAACGAGCCTGGCTTGCTCAATACCTTGGGTCCATCGATGACGCTATCATGACCTACTCTAACGTTGAACGGGTTAACACGGTGGATATGGATATCTCGGTCAGTGGATTCAATTTCCTTTCTTACCTTCACTCCATTCTAAAGATACGCAGCTTCTTGATGTCATTTCAAAGATCACCACTGATTCGCTTCGCTTGGAAAACAAGAAATCTGACCGGACGGACCGTGATTTCACGTACAAAGGCTATGACCAGGACAAGAAGAAACATGCTGTCTCTTCCAACACTTACAAGAACCGCTTTTCTACTACTGGACCCGAGGTATGTGATGTCTTGTCCGGGCATGATTGTATGCATGTTAACGACGATAATAGAAAGTACGCGTCATGGTACAAGACCCCTCCGGAAGTTTTGCCGCTCGAGGACATGTCGACGCGCAGGGTCGGTTAGCATATTTCAACGACGGGGGACTAGCTATTGGCGATCGTGAGATCACATCCATAATCGGGCTCGGACGATCCCCACCTACCAACGCAGCCAGTGAACGTGACAGGAGCTTACTCCGCCTTCTTCAGCGTTTGGAATCGCCAAACAACCCTTGGCTGCAGAACATCTGGTTCAACAAAGACGCTGATTCGATCAAGTGGCCCGACGCGTGGTTCACCAATATTCCCAAATGGCCGTCACTTTCTCCATCCGTCATTGCTAGTCTCACCGAAGCTGCCCAAAAGCTTAATGCGTCTCAACAAGTCGCTGTCAATGCCATGATATCAAAGGCCCCCGAGAACGTTATCACTACTATACAAGGACCTCCTGGCACTGGGAAAACCAGTGTTATCGCATTCTACGTTCAGATGACGAGAGCACTCCGCGATCAAGGAACGTGGCTTGTGGCTCAATCTAATGTTGCGGTCAAGAATATTGCTGAGAAGCTGATGAAAGTTGGGTTTCATGATTATCGACTTCTCGTAGCTGATGGTTTCAAAAGAGGCTGGTCAGTTTTTCGATTTTTTTTTTCTCTGTTAAATAATATTCGCATAGCTAACTTATCACTCCCTTAGGCATGATCACCTGTATACTGAGTTCCTTGTCAACGTCATTGAGTCTTCAGAATTCACGACCTGCTCTTCAAGAATTAGGGGTATCAAAGTGTTCCTTTGTACCCTTAGCATGCTCTCTAACCAGATGTTCCAACGAATTTTTCTAAAGGAGTGTCCTTTGAGGACACTCATTATTGACGAAGCTAGTCAAATCCATGTTGGTGACTATGTTTCCGTTTTTTACAAGAATCCCGGTCTCCGAAAGGTTTGCTTCATAGGAGATGATAAACAACGTAAAGATTTTTTCCTTTAATTCTGTAAAAATCATTTTTCTTATTTCTTTTTCAGTGCCACCTTTCGGTCAAGATGATGATCCCAATAACCTTCCCAGTATTTTTGAGGTAGGACACCTCAGAGGCTATGCCTATTTTCTTAACACTCAATGTTGGTTTTTCTCCCGTTTTTTGATTTTATCTCGTCGAAAATTTGCTTATTTGTTTTTAATAGACCGTATGCCACCCCAAATGGGTGATCTCATATCTGAAGCTGTCTATGATGGTCAGCTTAGGTCTTTTTCGGGCCACGTTATCAAGAAGTCTACTATTGCCACACATTTTGTTGATGTTCCGAGTAAGGAAAAAAGGAAGGAAGATTCTTACTGGGTAAGTTTTTCTTTATATTCATTATATTTTATTTTAGTTTAATTTCTATTTTTATCTTTTAGAACGAGGGTGAAAGAGACGTTGTTCTAGAAATTGCAAAACATCTTCAAGATCAAGAAATGGATTACAAGATTATATCACCATATGATGCTCAAAGAAATGCTATTGAAAGTAAGATGAGAAACTCTCCTGATTTGAATTGGGAGAGTAAATGTTTCAATGTTGATTCTTTCCAAGGTCACTTTTATGTTTTCTTGATTTGTTTTTCTTTTATTCTAATGAAATTTTGGTATTAGGCAATGAAGAAGATTATATCATAGTTTCCTTAGTCCGTTCTAAGGAAATAGGATTCTTGAAGAGTCTCCGTCGCACCAATGTTATGCTTACCCGCTTCAAGAAGGGGATGTTTGTTGTCACAAGTAAGAAATTTTTAGCTGGTCCAGGGGAGGAATGTCTTGTTGGAGACATTGCCAAACAAGTTGGTGAAGAAGGTTGGTTGACTCTGGATGATGTTGCTAAAGGAAAGTTTTTTGGAACCAGAAAAATTTCTAAATGATTTTTTTTTCTGGATTTTTTTTTTTGACTATCTCCTTACTTGAGTTTTTTTGGTTTGGTTTGTTTTTGGGTTTGTCTATGCACCTCCTTCACTTCTGTACTTGTATCTGATGGATTTAAAGATTTTAAACAGTAAAAAAAAGAATAAATTTATTTATTTAAAAGATTGAGTGATGAGTATAAGAGTCTATGAATTATAAATGAGTTCTAATGGGATGTTCTTCTATGGGTACTACTCCAGCTAGGCAAATCCCTTTCATCTCTTTCAATGCATCAGCTATAGCATTCTTGAAAAGATAGGTTGATGTAAGAGAACTCGAGCACTTGGATTCTATACCAAACTTGATTATTTCGGGAGCAGCAAGATCTAAAGGTTCAATAAGCATTAGCCCGAAAGGATTTTTATGAATAGGGAAGCCTTTACAGTTTATTCCGTAACCATCGTTGTATGGGGACCCGAATCCGGTTCCCTTAAACCAATGTCCCGCACTGAGACCACTCGTACTAAGTTTCCATTCTTGACTTTGGGAGAAGAGAGGATCTTTGAAGAGAGCGGGTTCTGGGTCGGAAGGTTTGAGCATTAAACGAAGGCCAAGGAGGTGTCGGTCAATTCCGCGGCCGGTGGCAGCTTCGCGAGTGAGATGTGTATGCGTGTAGACGGCTTTCTTGAGAAGTTGATACTGTTGTTGGACCTGCGATAATGGTGTTTGTCGATAAGAAGCAGGTCACCGAAGGAGGCAAAAAACGTACGGGAAGATGGGGGTCGGACATGGCTAGCACCCATGCACGACTGTCATTTGTATAGCTACGGAGAGTCTCCGTGCGGCCGCGTTGAAACATGCGCGTGAGTACGGTTTCATAAGTCGCGGTGAAAGTATTGTGAGTCCTGTACCACGCGAGTTGAAGTGCCATTTGAATGTAGGCGTCCGGTGAAAGTTGGGCTTTGAAAGAAATAAAATTTTCGAAAATTAGTTTTCAAAGGAATGTGGGGTACGAAAGGGGCTTACCGGTTTTTTTTATGAAATCTGTACCATACTTGTCGAACCAGAACACGGTGTCGTCTGAGTCTTGTATTACTGCTATGGAACGACGTTTGGCTTCCTGGCATTCGGCCCAGAGCTTCTTGTCTGCAACCCAGTTGAGACGAAGATAGTCGTCTTCGTCACTGGAGCTCGTCGAAGATTCAGTGTTCTCGGGTTTATCAAAGGCTTCTTTCTCGACTCCTTGGACAATAGCATATTCCGCTACGATGCTGGGGACAAGAGCATCGCAAGGAGAATGTTCACCAGTTGCACCTGCTCGGGCGAGAGGGTCCACGAGTATGGTGTATGGTTTATCAAAGAACCGGTTGGAAAAGTTCGAGGATGTTGAACGAATAGAGTGGAGATGAGCGTCGAGCGTGGACTGGGAATCTGAACGAGGATGAGACGAGAGAGAAGTTGTCGGTAGCTCGTGACTTTCGTGGTCAAGGCTGAGGGCCATTACACTGTCGAGGAGGCTGCCATATGATGACTTGTTCTCTGGAGAAAGTGAAAGCAGGTAGGAGATATTCTGTAGATGGACGTTGGTAGGTTGAATGAGACTGGATGTGGACTGATTTCACGTACATTGGCCCAGATACCTCTATCGTCTGCGCTGAGGACACCGATGGGAAATGCTTGCTCTCCTGATTTGACTCGTTCATCGACATCGCAAACTAATTTTTGGAGCTTGCGGTATATCTCTCTTGGGGATGTCAAACCACCGGTGGGGGAATATACGGGTACAGTGTAACAGAAATTGTGGAACATGACAAGAATAGAGCGGGCCGCGAGCGAGTGGGGTTCCCGAGGCGGGGTTGAAAGGACATCACAACTGGGCTGGGGTATACGAGCGATATTGAACATTTTCGATGTGCTTTCGCGGAGCCAAATGCCAGTTCGTGTCATCCCATCTTGTGGTTCCTGGCTAGACTACGTTAATGGGGAGCGATTATAGAAAGGATCAGGGGCACGTACGTATGCAAATTATCCTTGAACTCGAGTGTACGATAAATGAGCCATGCAGCGCGTCGGAGCTGCCAAGTAGTAGCACCAGCCATGCCACTCTCGGGTGGGGGGATGTGCGAGCAGCTGAGGGGATGAGATTGTCATCGTAGAAGGCCAGCCACCAATTTGAATTGACGATCAATGGTGTCCGCAGTTCGTGGTAGGCCTTTTGAATCCAAAAGTTGTCGTTGAGCCAGTTGTGGGGCGAAGCCTTGTCCAGTGCTATGCGCCGTCATTAGTTGAAAAAATCCCAATACACTGAGTCCGTACCAATGAGCCTTTCCTGGAGCACAGAGCCGATGCCGGAGTGGAAGTCATCGGCCCACTGTTGCCTGAGCTGATATGCGGCCGAAAACGAGGGCTCGGAGTCGTGGAGGAAGGGTTTGAGGGAGGCGAGGTACCTGTCGAGCGTCTTGCGGAGGTCTGGGACGGGGAGGCGGGGGAGCGAGGGGCAGGGGCGGGAGGACATGAGCCTGCGCATGGGTGCCGGGTCCAAGGCGCGCAGGGTCAACCGCCGCAAGCCATGGCCCAGCTCGCCCAGCTCGCCCTCCGTCTCGAGCAACGCTATCCCCGCCCCAAGGTCGACGCTGTGCGCGGTTTGTCTCTCTCGTCTCCTCGTCGTGCTCATTCTTCTCCAGGAATGGCTCCAGGGCTGCTACGACTGGCTCATCGCCCAACCCAACGCCGACCCGACTTCCCAGAAGTTTCTGGACAATGTCGTGGTGCAGCTTCTCCAGTCCGACCTCACAGACTCCATGGTCCCAGGAACAGGCATTCCTGTCGGCGTCACCCAGGCCAACAGCACCCAGGCCAACTCGTACCTCGGCGGGACTCCGATCCTTGTTGAAATCGTCGCCATCACCGAGATCGGAACGAGTGCGTATCAGCTCGAACAGATCCGCGCTACACGCGAAGAGCGCCTGCGCCTTGGACAGACAGATGAAGGCGGGGATGTTGAGGCCGACCTCGAGGTTGAAGGAGAAGGCCCTGTGCCGAAATATCCTAGAGGAATGCTGAGGTTCGACTTGTCGGACGGCTCGACTACGATAAACGCTATCGAGTACAGACTGATACCCGAACTTGTTTTAGGAAAAACGCCCCTTGGTTTCAAGGTATGTTTTCATGTTCTCAGTGTTCTTATGCAAGGCCTGTATGATCAACTTTAGCTGCTTCTTAAAAACCCGGTCATTCGACATGGCATCGCGTTCTTAGACCAGAATTCAGTCGAGCTCTTAGGATATCAGACTGCCGATCGCGAGGCTCTCCAAAAACTTGAATTTGCACGCGGACTACGCGTTCGGATGGGGTAACCGTTATATCTACATGTTTTCTGTCTTCTCATAACTTTTTCTAGGCTTCCTCTCGAGCCGATCCCTGTGCCAGAAGATCAGGAACCTCAACCCGACGTACAGCATGCGCGTTCTCCTCTACGTGAAATTGCTCCCCCTCCCGAACCAGTCAATCCACTCTACAACGACGATGCAAACCTTGAACCACGTCGAAGAAAGGTCCCCTCCACCAGCGCGACTCAAGTCTCCACTGCATCTTCCTCCACTCTTGTACCCTCAAACACCTCTGTATCTCCCTACTTTTCGAGCTCGAGCAACTCTACATCTACAGGTCTAAATGGGTTCAATCTAAATCCTACCTCGGCTCAAGCTTCTCAAGCACCTCAACCTCCTGCTACTGATGACGACGACGACGAAGCTCTCTTTAGCCATTTTGAAAATATTGATTTGTTCGTTGCAGCTGAAGATAATAACGAGAATATTCCTCCACCTGTCTCGTCATCCCTCGGCACTTCAGCGACTAGTAGTTCGTCAAACCCCGCTCCATCCACAAGCATCGCTGGACCGTCATCGTCGTCAACAAAAAGCAAAATATCACCCATACCCCGACCACTACTCCAAGAAGATTCTATCGAAATCGTCTCTTTCACCCCAGGACTCACTCAACCATTCAAGAGTTCTCAAAACAAAGGCAAGAACAAAGAAAAAGACCCATCACCATCATCAACCAACCATAACACCTACTCAAACGAAGACAGCAGCATAGACCTCGACCCCGACATCCACACCAATCTCGACGAACTCCAAATAGCAACTTACTCCGATCCCGAATTTCTACGACAACAACGAGAAGAATTGGCTCGTCATAACGCTACACAAATTTCCCGCGTAGAAAAAGGAAAAGGAAAGCAGAAGGATGTGGCGATGACGATGAGGCCTATCAAACCTTTACCAAGACGCTCGCTTTCTTCGCAACCGCAACCGCGAACAACAACTCAGGATAACGACGTAATTGAAATTGAGACGGATGATGATGACGATGATGATCGTGATGGTTTTTCTTCTGTGTCGCCTCCACCGCCTATTAATCCTGCTCGTCGAATACCGTTATTCGTGGACGACTCTGACGAAGATGACGACGATATATATCAAGATGAAGACGAGTATGATAAAGAGAATGTGCCCGTTATGACAAGGCATGTGAAGAGAAAGGTTACAAGTACCCAAGCTGGCGGGTTTACTAGTGGGAGTTCTACGAGGAGAGATATAGTGGCTCAGGAAATCATTGAGCTCTCCGATGAAGATTGATAATATCAAATCGCTGGAACGAGAAGTGTATTTTCTTGGTACTATTACAGAGCATATACCCGGTCGAATATCATAGCTATTGTTCTTACAAACTTTCAGTTGTGCATCCAAGTTGCAGGTATATGCATGGCAACCAGCATGTACAAACCTCAGAGAAAGTTCAAAGCGAGCATCTTAAGAGAACGGCGGCGCGGAAAAACAACGGTGTACCTGACAACAGTATCAGCCTAGGATGAGGCAAACGAATTGTACTTAACTTTATCATTGCCCGCCACAAAACTGTCACCGGCGGAACATTTGCTTCGTCACATCAGGGAAAGAGAAAACAAATTAATGATACAGACATACAACTATGTTTGGACAGGAACGGAAAAAAGAGAAACTAAAACACTATGTGCCCGTGTTCCTGTGTGCGAGTAGTGCGTGAAGTTTGATGGGTATTATTATACTTAGAAATGTGTTTTTTTGTTTTTTCGTTCAGCCAAGAACGGCTACTTTTGCCTTTTTCTTCTTGCGACCGTCTTTGCTAGCAAATGAACGCCAACTGTCTACACGCTGTTCACGGTTTTCTAGAGGAGACATCGTAAGCAATCTGGAAAGAGAGAGGGACAGAGAGAGCGTACCCTCCCACTGCTTGTCCTCTTCTGCTTTACGTTTCCTAGCAGCAACTTCTTCGTCTTTCTTCCTGGCTTCCAAACCTTCATTTGCTAAATTCAACTTGATAGCTCTGTTATCAAGAAATCAGTCAAATTAACCATTAGTTAAATGAGAGAACCTTTACTTTCGTCTTCTCACTTCCTCTTCGATAAGTATATCTTTCGCTCTAGCCCGTACACGAACCTTGAAGCTGGGCTCAACTATATCCTTCAAACTTGGATCATTGTCAGCCAAGGTAGATGATAAGTTGTAAGATTTCAGGATCTCGACACGAGCTTGGTTCATAATAGCATCAAGCTCTTCACGCTTGTTCTTGTCAGAGAGCTCTGATTCTGCCTGTTGGTAGAATAGATTCAATGAATAAGAAGCTCAAGATGCATATATGTGGTATACCTTTTTGAGAATATCGAAAGCCTCGGGGGCACGGGCATGCTGCGCTTTGTCTGGGTGGATGACTAGAGAGAACTAGTCAGGCACCACCTCGGAATACATGAAATTGATACCGCACGTACATAGCGAGAGTTGTCTGTACTTCTTCTTGATATCCTCCGGGGTAGCTGAAACATCCAGGTCCAGTATATCGTAAGCGCTGGATGGAGAGCAATTCAAGCTCAAGAGGTGACTCCAATTTAAAACTCTATACGGAAAGACGCACTTTAGCTTGAAAGCTTTGAGGATACGCTCCACTTCGACTTCACGTTGGAAAGCAGATGCCTCTCTGTTGAGTAGTTTCTCGATGTCGTCTGTAGACGGGGACTTGGAGGAGGACATTTGTCGTGCTGTGGTGGTGGTAGTTGAGTGCGTCAAGCCACGTGGTCTGGCCCGGACTCTTTAAATCCGTCTCCGACCTGCAATCGAGTCCATGTCCTTTCTCCGCCCTCTCTCAACGGCCAGTTTATTTCTTCAAATCTCCAAATATATTCTTGGGCTGAGCTGACTACAGACATGTCTCCGGCGTTCTTCGCTCTCACCTAATTTATTTCGTCTTCCGACTACATCTCTGGTTCACTCCCGGTTAGCTTCTTCAACACAAATACCGCCCCGCGGGCCGAGAAAGACGCGTGAACAGGTCTATGCAGAGAGAAATCGCGCGCTCTTGTTATATACCACTGCCGTCGTGAGTCCTTAAAAAAATTATCTATTTTCCCAGTCCACTTACCTTTCCTTAGATTGTAGCAGGTCTTGGTGTCACTTATGCCGCTGTCCCCCTATATCGCATGTTCTGTGCTGCAACCGGTTTCGCAGGAACACCAAAAGTAGGCACTGGACGCTTCGAACCTTCCAGACTCGTACCAGTCGAAGACGCACATCGAATCAAAGTCCATTTCAACGCAGACCGATCTGAACAACTCCCCTGGTCCTTTGTTCCTCGTCAAAAATACGTCAACGTTCTTCCTGGAGAATCAAGTTTGGCTTTTTACGTCGCCAAGAACAAGTCGAAAGAAGATATAATCGGAATTGCGACGTATAATGTAACACCAGATAGGGTACGTTTTCTTGTTTACTGTTCTGACACCGAAACTCTTGTCTTTTGACACTGACACAAAAATTCATAAGATTGCTCCGTATTTCTCAAAAGTGGAATGTTTCTGTTTCGAAGAGCAGAAACTGACAGCTGGAGAAGAAGTCGACATGCCCTTACTTTTCTTCATTGACAAAGACATGCTCGATGATCCAGCATGTAGAGATGTCGAAGACGTCGTTCTATCTTACACCTTTTTCCGGTATGTCCATTATTTTTTCCAGAGCTAATCTTTGGTAATTCTGACTTGACGTCTCATTCTGATTTACAGAGCTCGTCGCAATGCAAGAGGTCATTTAGAACCTGATGCACCGGAGGATCAAGTACAAGAGTCGTTGGGCTTTGGGAACTACGAGCATGCCCCCAGATCTGATACCCACAAGGCTCAAGAGGGAACTTCGGACACTGCTGATAAGGCAGCTACGTGATTATAGTATCTGTGTTAAATCTGGTTCTTTTTTTACACTAGAAATGTACCAGGTCATGGTAATAGAACTCGGCTCTTCTAAAGGAATGGCCATAGACTCTTTCATGACTGGTGTAACTCTTCAGGATCCGATTCATCCTGTCATCACATTACTCCAGCCTCGGACCGCCGCGTGAAGAGCATCAGGCTGCACTTGCCCCTCCTTTGTCCCGTCTGCCCTCTTGTTGCTCAATGGTTTAAGGACATGACCAGCCGCGAGTGTCCCGGAACGGAATATAGCGAAGCCATGCAAGTCTCAAAGTCACAAACTTATTCGTTTCCCCTTGGCTATTCTATAACTTACTGTCACACAATAGAAGATTGTCTTCAAACGGACCACAATGTATAAGTAGAAAAACCCAAATGGACTGAGGAATAAATGATATAGATACACAGATCACATCTATTCTACAGAACCTTGGTCATCCTGGGTTGGTCGTTTTATCATTTTAGGACGTGGTCTTAGGCGTGGCTTCACATCACTTCCAAGGATAACCTCTCGAGGAGCGTTATCGTCACCGCCACTACCAGCCTCCTCAGTATAAGCGTCATCGTCATCATCATCATCGTCAACTTCTTTCACCTTCTTTCTCTTTCTTCGGCTAGTTGGCGGCTTGCTTCCTCTCCCCCTCCCAACCTTTCCTCCTCTCGCCTTGCCTGATTTCCTCTGCTTCTTTACAGGCACACCATCCTCTTCCCACCACTGTTCGTGCCTTCTTCCTGACTCGGACCAACCGATCCACTCTTTTTCCTTTTTCTAAACTCCGTCACAACTTGCTGCAACCGGCGACTTGAATAAACTTCTTTCTTCCTAGGCGCCATATTTCCAGACAAGTTATTTCCTGCACGAACATTCGCCCAGTCAAGAAGGTGATTTTGTATTCCTGCTGTTGTTCCACTAGCGTTATTGCCCCTTCTATTCATCTTTCGGATGATAGGTAACAGAAGCTCATCAACCTTCGTTTGTCCCCACCCAAGCTCCCGGTTGAAGAAGGCACGGAGAGCGTCTAGATCAGGAAGTCCCCATTTAAATGGTTCTTCAGAACTATCAACTGCCGGATGATAATAAGCATCGCGCTATCAGAATAATCATCAGTATAAGTCCTATATCTTTTTTAGATAGACTGACCACTGCAGGATTTGGCCACTCAGTCGGTAAGTAAAGGTCTTTGAATTTCTTCTTCTGTAAGATATCAGGACTTGTTCAGTATCAGAATTTAAGATACACTTACAAACTGTCTTCTAGTCTTAGTATTACTCTCTTCCTCCTTGTCCTTTCCTTCCTGTACTCTCCTCCACCAGTCGGCAAATTTATGTAGCCCTTCTTTGTTCGGAAATTCCTTCAAAAGTTCCATAGCCACTACCGGACCAACACCACTAAGCCCATCCGTATAGTCGCTACCCAACAAATAGGCCAATCTTATCAACGTGTCCCTATCCAAACCCAACTCTCTTTCAAGATCGCTCAAAAGAAACAGTTCAACAGTCTTGGACTGATTGAACATATTCTTGTATACCCTCTGAGCACCGAAGAGAAACACATCGGAATCGTCTGTGATAACCCCGTCAACGAGACCTAAGGAGACTAGTTCCGCACATTGCGCCTCGGCTTCCATCGGTGCTGTGATATAGGGTATACCAAACAACCTTAACATCGTCTGTCGAGTAAAGTTCAATTAGATAACGATTACCCCGATTGATATACTGGCAACTCACCATTATTTGAGATATCATTTGTTGCGTTATATCTTCCGAATCCCTCAAAGCAGCTTTTCTCTGGTCATTCAAAACTCTGATCTCATCGTCAATCTCCTTTTGCACATCATTCAAATTTCTCCCTTTAACTTGTGAAAGGAACCTTGCAAATTCCCCTTCTTCGGCATGAGGGTCTATTTCATGTGCAGCATCCCAAGGCTCTTCCTCGTTCACAGCTTCCGTCGTCGAGTTCCCTCCTTCAACCTCGTGGTCCGATTCATGAGAGATGACATCCACAGTCGAGAGCGTATTGTTTGCGGGGCCTTCCCATGCTGTTGTAGAGCCATCTTTTCGCACAGGTGATGCTGACCTTGATGGCACAAATAAGGGTGCTTTGTCGTGCTCCAGAGGCGGAATTACTTCAGGTGAAGCTTGGGGAGAATCTGGCAGGCTGGGCTGCACCTGAGATTCCTCCACAGGCAATGCTTCATTAGGCACGGCAGTCTCCACCTCCTCCATATCATCATCCCCTTCACTTTCTTCCGGATTTAATGCAGGTTCATATTTAGACGGCACTACGCAACTCGCCGTTCCAATATCCTTGGAAGCTGCAGGTATGGAAACATCGACCTCTTCCATGTCGTCGTCTTCAGAATCAGATACCACAGCTGGAGATGGAGATTTAGAAGCGGGAGCCGGCGATCCTTCAATCGAAGGAGCCAAATCCTGACTGTGAACATTTTCCCCAATTTTCGACACCTTACTCGGCGACTGCTTGAGCGAAGACGAAAGTAACGAAGGCATCCCAAACGAGGCCTTATTCCCATCTTGCGTTCCAGACACACTAAAGCGCAACTTCTTCTCCGGTGAACCAGTCCCGGCAAAGGCTAAGGCTGTTTCCAAGCCTGAAGGGGTAAAGACATCCACCTCCGGCGAGGGTCGTCTAGCATTGGGAAAGCCGAGGGATTTGGGTGATTCCCTGGAAAGCCTTGACGGCGAGGCTCTAGGCGGTGTCGAATGAGAACCCGACCTAGTTTGATCCAGAGATTGTTGAATGGCAAAAGCGAGTGCTTGATCCTCATCATCCTCACACTGTTCCATAGCTCGCCGAATGACTTCAGCATTTTCGACATCCTCCATTTGGTCAATTGCTTGGCGGATGGCTTCAGCATCTTCATCGTCTATATCGAGATCAAACAATGGTTTGGAGACCTTGCTCTTAGTTGGTTTAGTAGTAAGTGGAACCAGCTTCTTGGGTGAATATCGAGCTGCAATGGCTGAAAGTGCCATTTCTCGCTGGTACTGACGCAAGTCTGGGTCTACAACATTGCCTCTAGCATACTCACTTCAGTACAAAGTAGGGAAAGCCTGAACTATCGTACTCACGTATCGACTTCCTCCATATCAATATCCTCGTCTTCATCCTCATCCTCGTTCTTGTTCTCATTCTCGAGCTTCTCTTCACCTTCCTTAATCATCTCAGCAGCCTTCTCTTCATCAATATCAATAAGAATAGGCTTCTCAGGCGCCACACCCGTCTTGTCCTGAATCGCAAGCACCCAACCTCCATCAACACCTTCATTCTTCGTCAAAACATACTCCCTATTCCTCTCACTCGCAATCCGAACCGGTATAGTCAGATGAGCACTCCCAATACTATCCGTCGTCACTAACAACTGCTGCGTCAACGAATTCCTCTGCTTCAAATTCACAATCTGCTGCTTCGAAAAATCCATAGGCGTAGGAGCCATCCGCAACATCCTCTGCAACCTCGCATGCGAAGTCTGCCTAGACTTCAATCTCAAATCACCAATAATTTCATACTGAACTTCTGTAGGAAGTTCTCGAAATTCAGGAGACGTGATATCAAAATCTTCAGGCCGCATTTGTTCGATGAAATCGCGAAGTTCATCTTCAGTGGCGAGTCTTGGGTCTGGAATGGTTGTTTTTGTGGCTTTGGATATGGCTTCGTCTATGTTTACGTCGGGAAGACGGTATGGATCATGGTCTTGGTATTTATTCTTCTTACTAGGACTTGTCGAGGGCGGTGGCCGTTTCGGAGCCTTGGGCACAGAGTCATCTATATCCTCAAGGTACACCATATTTTCCTCCTCAACATCCCGTGCCTTCTCTTTCCCCTTCGACGATTTCTTACTCCTGTAATCACACCATAAGCCAACCAAAAAAAGAACAAAACAATATTCCTCCCAAAAACTCAACTGAGCATGATTCAAAGCTTCCTTCCTCATCTGAGCAGCAAGCAACCTCTCCGCAATCTTCAAATGACTCAACGCAGCACCACTCTTCTTCTTCTTCCTCTCACTCAACGTAGACCTCTTAATCGCCGGCGCACCTCCATCAAACACAAAAACAGGTTTGATCCCATAAAACAATAATTTAGTGATACGCCGGAGGAAACCTAAAACATGAGCATTGACAAGTCCGCGTCCTTCCTTGTCGCGCATCGTAGCTTGAAATTGATATATCCAGATACTAGAATCAATAGCCATAGCTTTCCCTTCGACCGTCTCGAGTCTGTCATTGAAAAAATGCACGAGTTTTAGAAGGTGGAGGAGTATTGGTATCGAGCACACACACACTTACAGTATAGGACGGCCAACAGGCGTCAAAAGCGTCCAAAGGGATTTAACACCCATTCTCGCTTATGTTTTCTGGAACAGTAGTGAATCAAATTGGAGTTCGTCACCCTCACTCAGTGAGGAGGTACACAGTGGTTCATGAAGGATGACGTTAACAAGACGAGATCATGAAAGTAACATCAAAACAAAGGATGTTTACCAAATCCCATCCATTACTGACTCATTTCCACGCCGCTCAACGCAAGCACGCACACACACACAGAATATACGGTATATTAATCAAGCACAAAACCAACCTCTTTTTTGAAACAACAAACATATACGCCATCCCACAACCAAGAAAAAACATTCCGCCTATGAGAACGACGAAAATAGATGCCAAAAACCAACAAAAAAAAAGAAAATATTGGCAATGAAAAGATTAAAAAATACCAAGCAAAAAAAAAAAAAGCGATGAGAGACCGTTGTTGTAATGTCATGAAAAATGAGTTATATCAAGCGAAAGACGGATAGGGGGGGTAGAGAGGATGGAAAGAACGTGTAAATGTTATAGACATCTAGCATATAAATTCTAAACAAACAAACCAAAGAAGCCCGAGGCATAGTTTCAAAAGAATGAATCAGGCAAACAAAAAAGTATCCTCGAAGGTTCGAAGGAAAAAAAAAGAGAATGACAAAACCAAAAGAAAATATGCCAAGTTATCGTCCACAGTAAATAAACGCACACCTACAACGGTTGATGTTTTGGAGTAGCAGAGCGCTCAGAACCCTCAGCAGGTCTAGCTAAAGGTGATCCTCGCATAACAGGAGAACTGTTCCGCGACGAGTGCTGCGCCAACCCCGTAGGTGGCAACAAACCACCACCATCACCTGCTCCATTAGGAGAAGTAGCACCTAGAGGGAATCTCGTATCAAAATTTCCAGTCATCATCGGGGACATCATACCCATACCATGCCCATACCCATACCCATACCACCTCCCATCATCGGTGGCATACCCATCATCGACATCCTCGGGTCAAACCCAGGCATAGCCCCTTGAGGACTCCCATTATTATTATTCTCCCCGCCAACCTGAGATCCCGCATTTGAAAACGCCATCATCGCTTGTTGATATGCAGCAGCAGCAGCTTGTTGAGCCGCGAACATCTGTTGAGGGTTCAACATCGAAGGATATCCCATCATACCACCACCAGTCATCATGGGATTCATCCCTCCACCAGTCATCATAGGGTTCATCCCTCCACCGGTCATCATCGGATTCATCATCATCGGATTCATTCCCATCATCATCGGGTTCATCATTGGATTATACCCGTATCCACCACCACCATACATCGACCCGCCCTGCTGCATTTGTTCCATCTGCTGTCTCTGTTGCTCATCATATCGTCTCTGCCTCTCCTCAGCCAACCTCTTCTCCCTCTCCCTCTCCGTCAACGCAGCACCAACCCCTCCTTCCCTCTTCCGTTCCCGTTCATGAGCAGTAATGGCACCGAGTAATCCAGTCTGTGGTGGTGGAGGTTTATTAGGAACATTAATGAGCGAAGCTCCAGTCTCCCTAGCAAGCTCCTCCTGCCTCTTAGCAGACCTATCCTGTTTATCCTGTATCCCAGCAGACAACAATCCCTGTGGCGTAAAAGCCTTGGTCATAGTCTCAGCAGGTTCTAATTGCACAAACGTATCCCGGGTATTCGTTTGTTCGGTCGGATTGACATTTCTTCCCGGATCCAAAACTTGACTCCACACTGTATTTCTCGCAGCCCCAGGATGAGGAAAATCAGATTGAGAACGAATCTGAGTTCCTTCATCGTAGAAGGTACGTCTCGGGTCCCCCATCATATCCGATCGCCGGCCCTGGCCGAGATGTTCATCCATGCCTGTTCGCATCACGAAAAAAAAAAAAAAAAAGCAATGATGCACAAAAATAGTTTTCAAGTCAGACACCGCCAGCTGGCATAAATAAAATAATTTCAATCACTCACCGGATGTTCTAAGGGCAGGGGGTTGAGGTAACGTTCGGGGGCTCTCATATGCGGAGGAATAGCCTGACCCTGTCCGTCAGGCGCAAATTGACCATACACAGAAGGCCTAGTAGCCGCAATATTCGGAGAATGTCCTGATGGCGAACCACGCATCCTCGGTGGCACGACTTCAACATCCGAGTCACCATCTTCCTCCTCTTCCTCCTCTTCTTCTTCTTCCTCCTCCTCACTACTATCATTCCAAGTTCCAGAAGGCTTCGATTTTTGTCCATTAACCCGGCCGGGTTTATGCTGTGCCGCGTGGCTCGCGGCCTGTTGTGCCTGAGCCTTCGCCTTACGTTTCGCAGCAGAAGTCGAAGGGGCAAACGAAGATTTATACTGTATCGTGGGCACCGATTCCGAAGAACCAGCCCCTTCTACACCACGTTGTTGCGAGGAGCCACCCAGTTCTCCGTTCGAAGTGGCTGACACCTGGCGGGTTTGTTCGTCCGCAACGCTGAGATAGGAGATGGCCGCCAAAACATCATCATTCGCAGACTCAACGTCCCCTTCATAATCTTTTACAAACGCAGGTTTAGGTGCTGCAAGTGATGGTGAAGCAACCGAAACTTTCGTACCAACAGGACCACCAGAACCAGAACCAGAATCGTGCATTTGAGGGGGAGGGAGAGGGTTTGAGGGAATAGCAGCGGCGGGCATGTTTTGGTCTTCGTACAGCTCGTCCACTTCTTCAGGGTGTTGTTGGTGAGACGAAGAAAGGCCGGTGCTGTTTAAGGGAATACGCGAGGTTGTCTGAGCACGTGCGCCGGAAGGCTTACGTCCCAAACCAGCCCGGCTTGACAACATCGATCCTCCCGCCGATCCAGACCCGCTGCCGGCTACAGCATTAGTCCGGTCACCCTTCAGAGATGGCGAGCCGTGATTGATTTTCAACGGCGCAACCGTTGGCGGGGGTGACCTCGAGCCTTGTGACATTCCTGTGAACGATTTTGGCGAGGCACTCGTCGGTATGCGCGGACTGATGGTAGTAGCATTTGGGGCAGCTGGGAGAGAAGAAGTTGTGTTTGATGAATTGGACCTTGAGGGTTGCTGATGTGACCGTTCCACGAAGGCCATTGGCGTTCCTTGGCGAAGGGGCGGCGATCGACTATTACTTACGTTGGATGTGACTGATGGCGATGTCAACCTCCATGTGCACCTTTTAAAAGAAAAAAGACGCCTTACCAGGGACATTAGCACCGATGTTAGCATCAGCGACAGCTTTGTTATATTCTTCCGAATCATCATCACTTTCATTACTATCTTCTTCATCACTAGATGTCGGCATGGGGACTTGACGGGGTAGGCTACTAGGCTTGATTCCCATCGCAGCATCACCACTGCTTTCCATCCGTGATTGATGCATGAGGAACAGCGCACCAGCCTCATTCAAAAAGTTATCCTCGGGTTCATGAGTCGATTGTGATGGTGGTATCTTCCTCGATGAAGTACGACGAGACGATAAGCTGGGATTGGCATTGAGAGTAGAGACAGCAGGAACTTCAACATGCGTAGGAGGCGGTGTACCAACTGCTTGCAGGTCCGCACTGACCTGGCCGAAAGTCTGATGATGATCACGACTGTTCCTGTTTTGATCCTCTTGGTCGTGCAATGAATGTGGCGATGTCAAGATAGATACATTATCCTCCACAGGGGAGTATGGTGAACTCAAAACCGAAACACCGCCGAGTGATCTCGTTCTGGCCATCAAACTTGAGTCCATCCCTCCAGAGGCGACTGCCTTCCCTTTAGGTGAGTTCGGTGAGCTACTTGTAGCCGTGTTGGTGGCAGCAGTATCGCTAGAACTCCCCTTGGGAGTGTCGTTCACAGTAGACGGTACTTCGGTTTTCGTCGAATGCGTTTGTGATTGCGAACTGGATTGAGTAGACGCAGGTGTAGAAGTCGATGCTCTTGGCGTCGGTGATTGAGGAGGTGGCCAAGGGGTATTCGCGGGCTGTTGATGTCTGAGGATTGCGGGCGTAGCGCCGCCACCTAAAGGCGGACTTGAAGTGTATGATTCACCATCAGTAATAGGCTTATCTGGAGCAGATAAATCAACTCCGACTGAGGTGATAGTGCCAGCATCCATGGACATTCCCCTACCATGTGTCATAATACTATCTCCTTCGGTGATTGGCGTCAACACTCTAGCTTCTTGTTCATTGAAGTTCAAAGGGGGGAGTTGAGGCCCTCCCGGCTGGCCAGCGTTGCCGTTCTGTTGCTGATTTGGAGAGCCGCCGCCGCCGACAGAAAGAGGAGGGAGTGTTGGGGGCTGATCTGATGAAGGACGTCTGGTAGAGCGTTGCTGAACTAGTTGGGGTTGTTGTTGGCGCATGCGATCGATCAACAACTCTAGGAGTTTAGACCTAATTGCAGAAGTGCGATCGTCTCTGGGATCCAAACTCTCGCCCGCTTCACGATCAAGGAAGAGGAGCTATGGGATTCGAAATGAGTCGTATTGCACCTCCACCGGAATCAAATCACGCACTTCACGTTGGGGGCCGACGGGGTAAGCAAACATTAAGGACTGGCCCTCTCGAGGGTCCCAGCTCCAGGTATTTGGACGGCCATAAAGCTCAAACGCATCGTGGATAGCTAATTAGTGCCCCTCAATCGTTGAATCTTGTTCCAAAGGTGTATAACTTACCTATGACCCACTTGAGCATCTCTGTTGCATGATTCGTCGAAGATCCTTCCAGTTCGGGCATGAGCAAAAGCCAACCTTCTCTGGATTTCATCGACTGAGCCAGTTCTTCATCACCCATGAGGCCTTCCAACTTGATCAGGGTACTCCGAGTGATCAATTCTGGACGTTCGGGGTACACAGCAAACGCCTGCGTGACTTCACGCAGAGTTAGCCATGCCTTCTTCTTCTCCCTTGGCTTTGAACCCCCGTACATGGTGATGCTAGGCTTTGAAGGGCCCGTTTGGCGAGGGGGGCTTTGATCTCGAGAAAACAGATTGGACATTCTTTTCTTTCTTGTTTGGGCGGACATTGAGCCATTTGTAGGTGGTTCTGGACCGATGTTTTCGTGTCCAGCATTGATGACCATCCAGACGCGTTTCCAGTCAGTTTGACCAGCAATGCGTATTCTGACCCATCCTTCCAACTTTCCGCGAACAAGTGTGGTCGGTAAATCTGGACCTGATAGATTATTTTTAGTGAGAGGACGAGAAGGGGCTATGACAGGTATTTACGACTAAGCGTGATTCTGATCAAATGAGCGGTATAGATCTCTTCGAGCCGAGATTTCTCCCAAGATGAGACTCTGAGGGCAGAGGCCCAGGAGATCAGGGCGGCTGTTGAAGGGCAGGAGAAGAGGAGGAGGTTGGAGCCCGCAGTGTTGAGCGTAAGAACGTTGGTATATCGTTTTGATGGTTGAGTTGGAGTCGCGGGCACGGTGACGGAGCCAAGGACCTGAACAAACTGGGCGCTGATGAGTGCGGGACTGCGAAGAATGGGAAACGGGAGCGTACAGCGTCGGTGACGTTTATGTACGTCGGAGGGACCTCTTTCCCTAGACGGCTGGCCTCCTGGATCTCCTTCATATCCCAGATGCTAAGGATGGTGCCGCCGAGCTGGGCCCAGACCTCGGTCCAGCCCTCGTCCTTGGTGGGTTTCTGGCCATCGGGCTGCCTCTCGATGCGACGTATTAGCGGTCCAGAAAAGTAAATTTTGTGGGCGTGGGCGACGGTGAGGGACACGATGGAGCGGATCTCGGGGTGCAAGGGAGGAGCTGGCGTCTGCTGGGGCTGGGAGGGCGATTTGGGGGCGGGCATGGGAAGAGTGGGGGAGCGCGCGGGGTCGGCAGGGGGCGAAGCGGAGGGTGGTTTGGGCAGCTGCATGGAAGCGGAAGGCAGGGCAGGGTTGCTTGAGTTGTGGCGGAGATCAAGGGCGGCGGAGGTCGTGGAATTTCTGTTGGAGAGGAAGGAGAAAAAGGAGGTGGAGCGGGCGTGCGTCGGGTGGGCCATGGGCGGGGCGGCGGGGGCGGCGGGGTCGGCAGCGGGGAAGCGGAGGGAGGAGAGCTGGCTGTGGGACTGGAGGGAGGAATGGCGGTAGAGCGTGGGCATGGCCGGGGGAGGAAACAAGCAGCTGCTGGGTTCGATCGCGGGACCTCGGGTTATGGGCCCCGCGCGCCGCCACTGCGCCATGCTGCTGTGCTTATCACCCCTATTCCGTATATTGCGCAACTATACATGCTATCTACTACTCCTCCGATCGCTCCGTGTTCGCCTGTGCGCACAGTTGGTCAGCCATGCAATGCCTGCCCGGTGTCGCAGCCCCTACCTTGATCTCCTCCACGCCGCCGAGCTCCTTAACCAGCCCGTCATAGGGGAATTCCCGCGGCACCGCTGGTCGCTCGGGAATGCCATAATATTTGATAAACAGCCCCAGCGCTGCAAACCCAGCAAACGCCCCTAGAAGCTTTCGCAATGCGGACTCGCCCGTTACGCCCGCAGGCGGAATGTCCGGCCCCCACATCGACAGTACCTCCTCCTGCTCGTGCAGCTGTCACAAAAAATCATCAGTCGAGCCGCCGCTGCCGCAACACGCAAATCCGCACAGTGTCCCCATAGTTTCTCCTCAGGAGCATGTCGTCCCACTGTTTCGGAGGTAGGTTCTGGCGGGATACCCAGGGCAGTTGCGGGTAGTCGGGCTCTGGGTCCTGCGTCTCGTACGACGCCCGTTCGGGATAGACCGGTGGTTTACTGGCATACGACCTGGTGGCGAGTGCAGTGCGTCGCGTCGCCGCTGCGACAGGGCGGAATAGGGCGCTGTTCATCTTTGCCCTGCAGAGTCCGGAAATTGTCGTAAGTAGAGTTGCTATTTGCGGCTGTTTGTGGCCGCTCATGTTCAGACCAAGTGGCCTTGACTCTCCAGGCGACCCATGTCCCTAATTACGTTCTTTCTCTTTTCCCCCCTTCAACTCTCCACCCCTCCATGGATGCCGAAAAGAACGGCATTGTCCGCGACGTCGAGGAACTTCTCATAGGTCAAAGAAAGACTAGGCGCGCACATGGCAAGGTCCCCTACCCTGTTGCCGAATATTCCCAAGACCTTGCCAATTTGTCCGTCATGCCCGTCCTAGGGGTTCAATGTTCTGATCACTGCTCTTTAGGGACATCTGGGACAACATGTTCTT
Organism: Agaricus blazei; assembly: GCA_029719445.1. Classification (NCBI taxonomy): domain Eukaryota; kingdom Fungi; phylum Basidiomycota; class Agaricomycetes; order Agaricales; family Agaricaceae; genus Agaricus; species Agaricus blazei. Next base: position 797,557 of record SSNC01000011.1, read on the forward strand.
TGAAAGCATATGGGGCTCCCCCACCATCTACAACTTTTCCACCGTCCCCGGGCTGGTCCTCGACATTGGTTGTGGAACGGGTTGGTGGGTCATGCACATGGCTCAGCGCTGGCCGGTATGTCTCCCCCTATGTCCAACGTTCCCGCTGACTTGGCACCAAGAATACCATGTTCGTCGGCTTTGATATTGCCGAAATCCAACCTCGCTTACGCGACTTTGACAATTTCCTCGAACTCGCCGAACGTGTAAGTTGGGTGCATGGCAACTTGTATGTCCTTGTCTCTTCTCCTTGATCCTGTCTTACAAAGACTATCAAGCCTGGATGCCTTTCCCTTTCCGACTGACCACTTTGACTATGTACGAATTTCTCGCGCGGGTCTTGCGATTCCAGAAGACGAAGTACGTCACTCGTCCTTCTTGCGCGCTCGAAGTCTCATATAGGACCGTTCTAGTGGCAGTTCTTTCTAGAGGCAAATCTTTGCTTTTTTTATTTGCGGTTCTTTGTTCTCATGGTTGTGATAGCAAGTTTGTCGTGTTATGAGACCGGGAGGACGTTTTGAGGTTAGCGCGCTTTCTGCATAAACTCACTTCCTGTTACCATCGTTTTCAGATCATCGAGGAAGATCATATCTTCCCCATATCCGCTCTTCCAGTCCCTGTTCCAGAAATCTCGGTCACTCGCTCACCTACCCATCCTAGACAAGGCTCCCAAGAAACCCTGTCTTCCTCAAGTTCTGGTTCAGGTGAAACCATTTCTGAAGAGCAACCAACCACAAAAAAGCGGTCTCGCCTGGCTTCATTCAGGAGTGCGGGTTCTTCAGGCAAATCTGCTGAACCCAAAAAATCTCGCGCTAGGGCCTCTTCTTCAGCTACTGTACTTTCCGAGAGCATCGTTTTATCTAATCATCCGCAAAACCACACCAAGCTTCGGACCGCTTGGGAGAGCATGCTCACGAAGCGATTCATCTCGAACAAAGTACTCTCTATCCTCCCTTTCTACCTCTCCACCATCTTCGCAGGCGTCGAAGTCTTCGACCTTTACTCTGTTCCTTTGCCCAGTAATACACCACTCAAATATGAAACCGCAGCAGAAGACGACTCATTATATTCTGCTCCGCGTTTCAATAATATGAAAAGTAATTCAAAACCTGTACACATGACCAAATCCAATAATTCTGTGGACTTTCCCATCCAAACCGACCTTCCCCGACTCCAAGCGATGGATTTGCAAGAACTGGCCGGCATGCACCTACACTACACAGTAGGGTTTATCAAATCATGTAAAAAGGCCATCCAGCATGAGTATCAAACGTTATTCCCCTATCCAGAGGGTAGCAGACCTAGCGAAAAGGCGCTAACACCCCTCGGAAACGACGCGATGGATTTGCCTTATCCGGAGACGAAACCAGATCGCTTCGAAGTAGAATGGAATGACTGGGTATGGTAAGTGTTCAATTATGAGTCTCTCCGAGAAGTACCCTCCTAACTCGTCATCTAGTGATATGGAAGATCGTATGCGCCTACGACAACGTTTACATACCCAAGTGGCTTGGCCCGAACCCCATGATCCGCGTGGTGGCAAACCGGTTTGGAGACATTGGAGAAAAGCTATTGATCAGATGCTCGCGAAAGACAACAAGAGCGTATTCGATTTTCCTCCAAGTCCGGATAATCTCTGTCGGTCGGTGAGGGCTTTTATGGGTTGGAAACCGGTGGCTACAACATCGGTTGTATGAACGCATTCATTATGTGTGTGTTGACTACTTTTCACGTATTCGCATGGACCCTCTGCTCTCGTTACCATCTCTTACCATAAATCACTTATTTAATCACCATCTTACACTATATAATAATAATAATCGTAATTTCGTACTAGGGGGGAAGGGTTACCCGATATGGATATATAGTTGATTGCAAGGGCGGAGTTGTTATTGGCAACAACAACAACAGATTGTCCATTATCATCTAATCCTTTCCAACCCTCCCCTCCCCCAATCCATCTAGAGTCCCATTTCCCCCGCTGCCACTTACCCATCTACCAACATCATCCTCGTCTTTCGCTAATGGCTGAAGCTGAAAACGCCGCTGCGTCTGCTGCCGCGGATAAAAAACCTACTTCAACCCTCGAGAATGATCTTACAAAATATAAAGTCAGTAAAAAAGGGTTGATGGGCGTTTATCGCGGACCTTTATCCTTATCTTTTTTTTTTTTTATTATAATATATGTATCTCAACCATAACTGACTCGCCAAAATCTTTTTTTTTTTTTTCATCTGTTGTTTTCGAATAGGTTGCAGCGGATATTGCTCGTGATGTGATGAAGAAAATCATCGAGTTGACTGTAGAAGGCGCAAAAGTGATCGATCTGTGTGTTGAAGGCGATAAACTTCTTGAACAGGGTACCGGTGCTGTGTATAATAAACCTGTTAAAGGTGTCAAAGTGACTAAAGGTATGAGTTGATTTTTTTTAATCTTCCTTCTGGGAGGTTCGATGAATGATAAAGCTGATTTGTTACACCCCTCCGTGGTTTTTTTGTTTCTTTTTTTCTCTGGAATCTTTTTAGGAATTGCTTTTCCGACTTGTGTTTCCGTTGGTAACGCCGTAGCACATTTCTCCCCGCTCGCGTGAGTAGCCGTATCTCCACTATCCGATAAAAGCACATCAACTCATCACAACTCCTAACCAATCCAATATCAATCTAACCCTTCACACCGCATATCAATCCAAAAAAAAAAATGTAAAAAAGCTCCGACCCTCAATCCTCACAAACCATCTCCAACGGCGATATCGTCAAAATCCAACTAGGAGCCCACATCGATGGTTTCGCAGCCATCACCGCCGAAACAATCGTCATAGGCGCATCCGCAGATAATCCAGTCACAGGACGTCAAGCGGATGTGATTAAAGCAGCTTGGACTGCAGCAGAGGTCGCTATGAGACTTGTTAAGGTTGGGAATAAGAATTGGGCTGTCACGGAGGGTGTGGCTAAGGTGGCTTCGGCTTGGGATTGTAAACCTGTTGAAGGTGTGTGTTTGTGTGTGATTTCTGCTCAAATGAATCGCCTGAGTATATCTTTTTTGCTTTTTTTTAAGGCATGCTTTCGTGTCAACAAACGCAGAACGTTATTGATGGAAAGAAACGAGTTATTCTTAATCCCTCAGAAGCACAAAAGAGAGAGTTTGAAACTGCAACTTTTGCAGAGGGCGAGGTTTACGGTATCGATATCCTCATATCTTCCGGAGAAGACGGCAAGGCAAGTACCAAACTCAAAAACATCAAACAGGGTGTATGTGTATGGGAGCTTTAAAACCAACTGACAAAGAGATTAGGCTCGCGTAGAAGAATCTCGAACGACGATTTATCAAAGAGATTCAGCTGTGACATATCAGTTGAAAATGAAGAATTCGCGAATGGTGTTTACGGAAGTACAAAAGAAGGCTGGGTCGTTCCCTTTTAATATTCGTATACTTGAGGATGAGAAACGTGCGAGGATGGGTCTTCAGGAAGCTGTTCAACACAGTTTAGTCAAACCCTACGAAGTGATGTGGGTTTTTTTTTTCTTTCCGCCTCGTTACAAGAAAAGACAGGTTTTCTCGTCATGTTATCCTAACGAATTTTTATAGTTATACTCCCAACAACACCTTTGTTGCCGGTTATCATTTCACAATCGCGCTTTTACCCGGTGGACCAGCCTTGATCACCCACCCTCCTCAGTGGTATAAACCAGAGCTTGTGAAGACTGAAAAGGAATTAGAAGACGAAGAACTTAAAAGTCTCGTAGCGAGGAACTTACGCCCAAGTAAGAAGAAGGGTAAGAAGGCTGGTGAATCTGAAGCAAAGACCGAGTAAAAATCCCTTCTGTGGATTAAAGGGAGAGGAGGAGGAGGAGAATAGGGTGGCGTGTAATCATATCACAATCGAAAGAAGAAAATAAATCGAGGAGAGCTGTGTGGCGCATTTTGGAGTAACTGTTATTTTTCTTTTCTTCACTCGAAACCAAAAAAAAACCCTCCGTTGTGTGCGTATATAGCCTCGTGTATATCATTGAACGAATGTAATCTCCCCCCTCACCCTTCTCTTGTAGAACTTGTTTGTCACCCCCCTCGTTATCTTATCTTGCCGAAACAGTGATTGATTTATGATTGAGAGTGTAACACAGCCGGATTCTCCGCATCCTCGCCAAAATTTTCAATCGTCCGTACAATCAAATCCACATTCTCCAAGAACGCATTCACACTCAACCTCGCAAGTCTAACAGTGAGCGTATCGAAAACCCTGTAAACATGCAAAGCCAGAAACAGCCCTCGAGAATCAGTATTAAGCCTCCCCCCCTACTCCAAGGGGCGTATGTGGGCAATCAGCCAAAGCACTACGTACGCAATAATATAATTTCCATCGACGCTCAACTCCCGTTTCACAGCTTGCGGCTGCAACTCCCTATCAACATCGATAACTTGTTTCGCTATCAGAGCGTGTTTCGAAGACGCGAATGGAACTTTGACGGTCCTGATTTTATCCAGCGATATCATGTGTCCGTTGTCAACGATTTGCAGGGCATGAGAGCACAACATACACACTATGCCAATCAGACATGATAAAGTTCTTGGTTGTGTTGTCAACAGACGTGATGTCACAGTTCGTCGTCATGCGCGTACCCGTAATTGATGCAATCAAAAATAATATTTCAAGTGTAGGATACCAGATACCTACAATACAACTGGAGGGATACACAACGACATGCGATGCGTCCAGGGGTATCATCGCGAGAGCATACTCTACAGTATATGCAGAAGATGACGATAAAAGGGGTTATAGACAAGCGACTGCACAACAGTGCAGGTAAAGAATGTAAGGAGTGTTCAACGGTACACCAGCCCGTCAAACAGACTTGGGGATACCCGTTTGACAAAATAGATCCAAAACCTCGTCAAAGCTCGTAAACCCGTGTCAACTTGGATCCTGTAATTCCGGAACCCAAATCCACCATAAAAAAATTATCAAGGCCAAAAAACAGAAGAACAATGGAATGGAATAAATATCTTCGTGCCCCAGCGCCGAGGATGACAGTAAAGGATGTTTCTTGTAGCGAGAGATTTGTCCCTTTTAAATCAGGGGATCGTTATAGGAGGGCGACGACACCGGCAATCACGCTCAGGACAACAGCGGGAATGCTGATGTGACGAGGGACAGAGGCGGCATTGTCGAATGGGTTGGCAGCGTTGGCAGCACCAATGGGTTCGACAGATTGGCTGGGTTCAGCATCAGAAGGGCTGCCAGTAACGTCCAAGGTGGGGGTGACAACAAGGCTATATCAAAGTGTCAACTTATATTCTATACAGTGCAAAGTAGACTCACGTTGTAGCTGCTACTGGGCCTGCGTAGTTAGAGGACGAAGCAGCAGCAGCGGCACTCGAGGAGACAACGCTTGCGGAGACAACGCTTGAGGACGCAACGCTTGAAGGGGCAACGCTTGAAGCAGCAACACATTTCTGAACAGTGATCTGTATGACACGTTCAGCGATCTGCATGTCAGTTGATTGATACCGAAGCTGCGCACATCACTGCTCCAGGCCTCATCACCGTTAGAGTCCTCAATGGAGATTTGAACCTTCTGGCCAACTTTGAGCTTGTCGGTCTTCATAGAGATAGCGGTGTTCTTGGTATCACCGAGGTCCATGCTGAAGAAGATGAGTAAGGCGACCCGGTAGGGGAGGAACCGTTGATGGTCCGGCTCACATCGCATCACCGCATGGGTTTTCAGCAGAAACAATGAGTACACTGTAGGGAGCAGCGGCTGGTTCCCATGAGATATGGACCTCTGAGCCACTGCACTGGAGGCCGAGAGTTGAGCAACAATTGAGATAACATGCAGTACGGCATCACGTACAGCGTAAATGTCTGGAGAGGAGACGGCGAAGTCGGCAAAGACAGCGTTGATGGCGAGGCCAAAGAAGAGAGCGACGGAAAAGAATGTGGTGTACATCTTGAGTTTACAAGAAGCTGGGCGGGAGGGGTTATAAGGAAAGAAGGACGCTGGAGGACACGAGGAGGAGGAGGAATGAGGGCAGGAAAGAAAATATAAAACGGCTTCAAATCCCCAATCGCCAAATACAGCCAAATACTGTGGCAAAACAATCATTTTTCAGGGTCGGTAGTCCACACCCTTGATCCTAACCGATTCAAGGACTCCTTTTATTGCCGCAATGCATCGAAAAAATACAGACTACTTCTACTAAAGCTTCGACTGGGGCTTGTTCTTATACGTCCCCAACATCGTCCTCTTTATAATTCTATAAACGGGAAATAAATCCATTAGTACTTGAACAACGTCGTCATGGACACCATGTGGGATTTTTCCACAATAATGGTTGGAACTGCAACTCACCCGGAATGGGCAATCGGCGAGGGTGCATATTTTGCTCCGGTGGCTGCGGTCCTCTCCTCGACTGGTACGTAATCACGTTTCGCTGCGCCTACGAAAATCTGCGATAAATCAGCGCTCCATCCCCGAGCATACATGAGGATACGGCCCACCTGCCGAGGCCTCCATATTTTAACTCCCCCTTCCTGTAGCATCATCTATGTGATGGCATTAATAGTTCATCCCTTCATGTTCGGAAGATGAAAAAGCATCTTCTTACCTGACGCCAATGGGCCAACCAACCCACAACTCGGGGCACCGCAAATAATACGGGGAAGAAGTCCAACGGGAAACCTTGAAAATAACGTATAAGAGGCGTTCCCTGATGCTATTCGGGCCACATACCCATCGCACGATAAATAAGTCCGCTACAAACCCAAAACGTTAGCTCACGACAAAAACATGAGGCAACAACGCCGCCTATACACACCTCCTGTACCTATTGTTAGCTTGGACACACAAAAACTGGCACGTGTAAAAACGCACCAAAAGTCCACATTGGGAGCTAGTTTTCTCTTGATAAAGTAATCATCTTTCATGGCTGCCTCATGGAGTGCCATTGCAGTATCGAGAAGTTCATCCTTTCCCGTGCTAGAAGAATGAGTAAGGCCCCCTGATGTCAGTTATAGCAACCAATCGTACATCTTAAACACCTCATCCGCTGTTTTCCGAACAATGAATGAACGCGGATCCGACTATTGTTACCGATTAGCAGCCGCGACGCCCTGTGTCATGAGTCAAAGAATGCCTACCGTTTTGTATACTCTGAGCACGTTGAATTAATGAAATACACCCATTAGGCTTGGGTGTTAATGCTTACCGGTGACCAAACCCAGACAGGACCTTTTCACGTCTCTTCACAGCCTCAATGAAAGATGGGACATTTTCGGGTCTAGAAAGTCAGCGTGGTGATTGCAGAGAAATGTGAATCACACTTACTTGCCTATCGATATGAGCATTCGGATGACCGCCTCGTTCGCTCCACCTGTAGAAATTCATTAACCGCGGCGATAAATCAAGGGGCACTTGGCTAACCATGGAGCGGCCCGCTAATACCGATGTAAGGCCTTATTAGTCACTCTAACTTTATCAAAAGAATTTGCTTACTATAGGGAAGCACAACCTGCACTATAGACAAGGCAATTGAGTGTTATCAAGGTAGAGTAAACTCCTATACGAGCCTACTCACGCGATGGCAGAGTATGGATCGACTAATGAACTTCCCGTCTGTAGGACCGTTGTACAAGAAGCATTGAGTTCGTGATCTGCGTGTAGTAGGAACAGAACATCAAGAGCTTTCTCTAAGACCGGATTTGGTCGATAGTCTTCCTGTCCGAGGTGGTCCATTTGATACAGGAACCTAAGAAGTGCGTTAACCTTGAAAAATGATATAACCCTCCTTTGCCTTGAACTTACGATCCTGTGTAGCTTAAACCATCAGGTGGCGTAACAAATTCACGACCTTGTCTGACACGGTAAGCCATCCTAGGAAACATTCAATTTCTTTACCCTCTCGGAAAATTTTTTTAAAAGACTTACGCGGCCAATGTCGTGGCTTTACCAATTAGACGGTATATCTGCTTATCCATTACATTCAAAGATTCGGGAGTTCCCTCAGTATAAAGCCTTTGACCCTGTAAGGAAGGGTTCGCTTCGGCGTAATAGGAGCCCAAGTAACCAAAGGCACTCGTCAACATGGCCATGGGGTGAGCATCGTACCTGGCTAACAGTTAGGAGGTCCTATAGAAGATTTGCTTTCATTCTCACCGGAAGGAGCGGAAGAACTCTTCAGAATCAGCATGCATAGCACTATGGCGTTGAACTTCAGTTTGAAACACATCGTATTGTTGCTTGGTAGGAAGACACCCGTATATGAGCAGGTATGCTGCAGAAGACTTGAGACGTGAAAAAACAATGCTAAAATTGGTGTACACACCTGTCTCGAGATGGGAAGATTTCAGAGCAAGCTGTTCAATGGGGTATCCTCTACGGGAAACACCTTCCGTATAAGTCTCCAATACGCGTTAGCCTATCAAGAAGCGTACCTGTAACGCAAAACTAAAGAAGGCTCGAATGAGAATTTCTGAAGAATTGAAAGCGGACCATACATACCACCAGCTTCTCCGTCGATGTGGGTAATCTCACTTCTGATGACAGCGGTGTTGAGGAACCCTCTATCCGCGACACGCAACCCCTTCTCGGTCTCATTCTCCTCCCTTTCACCTGGAAGTCGTGGTGCCTTAATATTCTTGAATGCGGTTGCGGGCACGCTATTATCCTCGATCCTATATGAAATTACAGTGTCAGCGCGATGGCATAGCCGAGCAGACCAGCTATCCCAAAATTGAGGGGTCCACAGCTACCGGTACACGTACGGGATTGTATACACCTTTCCGGTTCGGTTGTCTCTGACAGTGAGGCTTTGATTGCCTTCTTTGGAGGGACCTGATTGGACCATTGCGTTAGACGAAGTTGTATAGGTTTGCGGAGATGTGAGCCGGTCAGACAGGCCTAAGCGCTCCTTTGTCACTGTAGGTGACGGCGTCGAGGTAGTGATATATATTAGGAACTTCGCGCTCAACCCTGCTACCCACTAGCAGTCCGGGAACCCCTGAATAGCGGAAAATCACATGTTGATTCCCAGCAGGTAGACTATGAACCGGCCACACCCGATGGGCTGATGGACATGGGGTGCAATGGAAGTTAATCACTCGTGTTTGGCGCGAACTAGTGGGGTGTATGATAATGTCAGTGTCACTAGGAATGAAGGGAGATATATTGAAAACCTCAGAGCGGAGGAACTCCGTGCCGATAGGACTCCGGCCAATCATGGGCCATGATGCCTACCGTACCGGCAAGCCGGAGGCAAAAAAAGACAAACTCTGAGTGTGATTCGACTGGCGCTCAGCTGATACTCATTTATCGTCCGCCCTTTGTTCAGAGTCCCGTAGTATGCGCTGAGGTAGGCACGGTGTTCGTCACGTACATATATACATATATGATCCGTTGGCCCTTATATCAGTCAGATGATTATACTTAAGTACCATCGTATCAACTGCGCAATACGTCTTTTATTCGTATTCCTACGCGCCGCATGCGACAAAAAATTGTTTGGCAGAACTGCTATTACGAAGAAACGTGGTAGTATTATTATTTACATTTAATGGCGTTGACAGGTAGTGCCACGAGATAATAGCTCCAAGAGAAAGGGGATTGGACCGGTAGAATATCTTCCCCGACCAAGAGAATCCTGCCCCTTTCTGAGGCGCCTTACCGGACTATATCCAAGGCAGCAACTCAAAATCAAGATAGTTCTCGAAATGTATCGGATTATTGTAAGGACATCCCGATAATACATATCTTGACTCAAGATGCCGTCACTGAAGTAATTATAAGTGATGTTTGAGTGGAAGCTATTTTCACTAGACAAGGAAGTACGTTGTGTAATGACGTTATCTAATTTGGGAGCTATATCATGGAGGAACTCCTGAGGAAACCGTTGGGAGCGATAGAAGACGCACATGGCCCGGTAGCAAGCGACGGACGCCACATGAATGTCCAGTGACGGTACCAGACTGGCACGAACCTGGGCTCGACCCTTGATACCGCCAGGTCCAACCACACATCATCTGATCACGGATATGACCCTGGTAGAGTTCCTTGTATAATGTCCAATGTGCAGGCTGCATTTTTCCCGCAAGACCCGTAAATGAAATGAATTTGAAAAGGCCGCACGGCAGCAATCAATCTGTCACATCAGTTAATTTAAACACTGTGGCTACATCCATCTATGCGAACGTGCATCTAGCGCATATATATACCGGTGTAATATGTCCACCGCTCTTCTTTCAAGCCATCCCTAGCTTGGTAGACAATGTCACCTCCATTCAAGGACCGTCTTCGGAAAGTTTCCCTCATCTTTGCGTCAGTTCTGTCTCACTCTTCCTGGTCCCTCTTCCTTAATCTTATCACTCTTCGTAGGTGTGGCACCGCATTGTTCTCCGATGGTGAGCCCATGGTCTCGTAGACAAGGAATCGTATGGTAACAGAATGGATGAAAAGGCTATGCCAATGGTGTTCTCTCCGATGGTGGGTTTGCATTGTTCTAGTCTCGTGGAAACCTTCTGATTGCCGAATATAGTCAACACCCGTACGGTTGTTTTCCTCCTCATTACAGAATCGTATTCAACCTCACGACAGTGCTCAATCGTATCTACGGCGCTGAAAATGTCGACGCGAACAACTACGGTACGATTGTGCGAAGTCTGGCATTCGCTGGGACAGTCGTTGGCATGATCATTTTCGGTACAGTTATCCCTCCGGTTGCAGGATTACGCTAACATCCTACATTCTGATGAAGGCTATCTATCCGACAAAGTCGGTAGAAAATTCGGAATGGTAAGTTTAGCTTCTGTCTACCAAAATATCGTAGTCTGCTGATACATACGTCTCCACAGATGGCCGCTACGGGTATCGTGGCTCTTTTCTCTGGACTCTCGGCCGCATCCACTGGAGCTCATAATAGTCTTGGCGGGTTGTTGGCTATGTTGAGTGCCATGCGGTGGGTCTTTGTTCTAGACACATAAACAACCGTCGGTGCAAGTCTCTTACATCCATTGAAACAGTTTCCTTTTGGGGATAGGAATAGGTGCAGAATACCCATGCGGGTCTGTTTCTGCATCGGAACAATCAGAGCAAGAAGGCATTCACAAACGTGCCCAACACAGATGGTTCGCGCTGGCAACAAGTGAGAGACCGCCTTTCTTGACACTACACATGCTGATTAGAGTTTATTATCTAGATACTATGATTGATTTTGGATTTGTGGTTTCGGCTTTTGTGCCATTGGTCTTGTTCTGGATGTGAGTGATCTTTGAGCTAGCCTACTCCTGCAGTTGAACGAAGTTCTGAATAGATGCGGCGAGAACCATCTTCGTGCTGTCTGGCGTTTGTCTTTAGGCCTCGGTGTTGTACCTGCCCTGTTAGTGTTCTTTTGGCGACTTAACATGGAAGAACCCGAGCGTTTCAGGAAAGACTCGATGAAGCATGCGAAAATACCCTACCTCTTAGTGTTTAAGAAATATTGGGGCTCACTTCTAACGATTTCATTTATCTGGTGCGTATAAGTTGATCATGGCTGTAACTTGAGCTAAATAGCATACGTTTGATCGGCTAGGTTCCTTTATGATTTCATTGTGTGAGTGAATCAGAACTGCATTTCTCATGTTCTGATAGCTAAATTGAATTTGAAAATAGGTACCCGGTCAGTTTGATCTTCGGCTTCTTTTCCAAGAGATTCCGTTGACGACGATTTATCCTTATTAGTTCGGAATTTATTCTTCGACGATCCTTGATAAGTGAGTTTCTTATGCTCACAACCTCTCCGTTTTTAGAAACTGATAAGTGGTACAGCGTGACGGGAGGTACTGATTCGCTCACGGTTATTTTTGGATGGAATGTTGTGATCAAGTAAGTACCCCTTCAGTGGCAGTTGTCCCATGATTGTAACGAACGTTTCCTTTAGTCTGTTCTATATTCCTGGTTTGTTGTGATATCCTCTACGTATTCGGCCCTTCGCTGATAACAGCGATAGGTACACTTATTGGTGCTTTTGTCGTTGACTATCTGGGTCCGAAGTACACTCTGGTATGATCATTTTTATTCCGTTAGAAGTACGGTGAGTTGATTCTGGATTTAGATCCTCGGGCTTGTTGCGCAAGGCATCATTGGCTTCATCATGAGTGGCCTCTACAAACAGTAAGGCAAGCTCCCCCATATGAAAGTCGCGGTAGTTGACTTGTTAAATTAGGTTGACGAACCACATTGCAGCGTTTGTTGTATGTATATCTGAAATCTCCTCCCCGTCTTGACTACATTTTGACTTTTATCCTACCAGGTTGTTTACGGTATTTTCCAAGCCCTTGGAGAACTCGGTATGAAACGTCATATACCTTGTTCGCTTTTCTCATTCTTTAACAAGGTCCTGGAAACTGCGTGGGTCTCCTCGCAAGTAAATCGAGCCCTACCGCTGTCCGAGGTCAATTCTATGGTGTGGCTGCTGCGATTGGAAAAGTTGGTGCCTTCGTTGGTACTTGGGGTGAGTGATTGCTTTAACGAGCCTTCCCCCCTCCTATTTTCTCAATTACTGACGGACGGTACTTCCATTTAGCTTTCCCTCCTATGATTGATGGTGATTTTTTGTTAAGCCTGTAACGGTTGCGGTCGAGGCTTACTAGGTCTGTTTAGCATTTGGTGGACCCAAGTCATTGAAGGGTAACACAGGGCCATTCTGGGTCGGCAGTGGTAAGTCATTGTTAGCGAAGTTCTTTTCTTGTACAGGTCTAAACCAGCAGTCAGGGCTGGCTTTCTTGAGTGCTATTATTGCACTCCTGTTCTTGAGACCGGTAAATGCTGATGGAATGAACAAACTTGACCAGGAGGTAAAGAAAGATTTTTCAAAGAAAAAAAAAAACAAGGAAAAGACAGCTTGCTCAACGGTTTTTTCTTGCAGTTCCGCGACTACTTGGAAGAGAACGGATACGATACGTCGCAGATGGGTCTTCCGGGAAGCCAACAAGACTCTGTGGCATCCGTCGAGGGCGAGAAATTCGAGGAAAAAGCATGATTATGATCATGATTATGACTTTGCGCTTTGGGACACCGGCTTGTGTACTAACTAGTGTACTCGACATCAATATTTAATTGATATCAAGGAATATGCGTCATCGCCTATCGGTCTTTCTAGCATCCGGCCTTATGACCATTTATTTATACTACCTGCCGAGGTATTCTGCAATAGCGATTGAAAATTGAGTGCATTTTCGGTGGCACGTTCTACGCGCTGAGGGTGCATCATTGTTCAAAATGAGATGCTCTCCCATGTTTGTGGCCGAATGTGGGATAAACGCGAGAGTCTGAGTCCAACGGTACAACGTGATTAGTAGCTGCAACCATAGTCGTTCCGCCATGATTTCTACATAAAGGAAATATCATCTCCCGGCGTTTCATGCTGAATGGAAGTGCATACATCGATCGTCTGTGCGCAAGCGCGGTCCATCCTATTTGATAATCGCAATAAATATCCTTGCCTATGTCTATTTGTCTTGCTTTATTCCAAACGGGTGCGTGTCCGCGGTGCGATATCCTGACCATAAAGGAGTGGAGTTTCAAACGAAATAAGACGTGGAAAATGTTCTATGTTTCCAGATGGTGCGAGAAATTGTGCAATATCTGAAAGCGCCTACTACTTGACATAAGAATCCCATGCTATACGACAACTCCTGGATACGGTGTTGGAACCTCTACGGCACTACGAAGATGATTTAAATCATACGCCCAAGTACAAGGCTCCGACTGAGTCATACAGCAGCCGGGGCCACCCTTTCTGTGTTGTCGACATTGACCGTGCTCTGGAATTGCACAACCTAGGAAACATGTGGCAAAAGATTGCCGAAGTTATGGGAATGTCCAGGAGGACACTATACAATCATCTGGAGTGGGCAGGACTTTCTTCAGCGCGCCCAGCTCCTTCTGAGATAAGCAATGATATGCTGGATGAAATAGTGGCCGGAATTTCCCTCCTCCATCCAAGCTATGGAGCGGGGATGATGCGTGGTGCTCTGGTGGCAAGAGGTTCGAAAATACCGGTGGCTCGCGTCAAAGAGTTTTTACAGCGAGTAGATCCACTAGGATCTCTGTTCCGGTAGGTGGTCATTTGTTATTTTGTATATAAGTCTGCTCATAAACTAGTAGTTGGCACAATGGCATGACTACGGTAATGGAATTTATCTTCTTCACCCATTAATGGGTTTCACTTGAATTAATGTGAGACCACAAGTACAAGACAAGAAAAGGTTGGTTTCTGGGTTGTGGCTACGTGCAAGCAGGTTGCCGTGCAGCTGGAAAGTTCAAGTTCTACGACAGTTGTAGTAATCTCCAATTATTCGCTGAGTTGCAGATAGAGATAGATTTATTACAAGATTTTTGATCACAGATTCACGATAGTTGGGAGCCGCGGTGCAGATAAAATTTAACATTGCGAGTAATAGAACGTAGATACAGTCGCTAAGATTGTCCGTTTAAGCAATCGTCTCCGACGAAAAGCATGGTAAGACAATCCGGAGGAATTTGCGCCAGAACGGAAGCCTTTGGTTCTTTGAAGGGCTTGAAGGCATTGTTGGACCAGTCGGCTCATTAGGGGGCGTCATAGGGGGTTCGTATCCCTCCAAGTGACCTCGCACATGATCCATTAAATTTTCCCATCCCAGCCGAAGGGGTTCTGCGATTTCCTGAAACGCCAGCCACTTTTCTTGTACCATCCGAAACTCTTCATCCGACGGGTGGTTGTCGTTGTCAGGAGAACCCTGTTGCTTTACCTCCGTGAATTCGTCACTAAATTCTTCCAGTAGTGCTCCGCATTCTTCAACAGCGGTGGCTATCTTTAAAATACTTTGGTTGCTCTCAGCGGTAAACGAGGAGGTTTCTTTGGCATCTAACATTTGTCAACTTAGATACAAAGTAGCATTGAAATTAGAGAATTTACCATCATTCATTAGGATTGTGACTTGGTTTATAGCAATTCTAAAGTCTTCCCGAAATTGAATTATTGCTGCCTGTGCGATACCGGCATCCTCTACAGCTTGACAAGTATCATACAGAAGCTCCTTGTAGGTTTCAGATATGTTTCTTTCTCGACTGAGAGCACTCAGGAATCCGGTGAAGGCAACTGCGACAGCGTAATTGTCGAACGCAACCTCTCGCAGCGTTAACAGTCTCTTTGCAGCAGTTTTTCGAGCCTCTTTCCAAATCTTCTTTGCCTCTGATGAGGGATGTGCGACCTGAGCTGCTTTGAAAGCGCGATTTAGACGGTCCACTTGAGGAAGAACCTCTTTACAGGCTATCTCGTGTATCCGAGAGACTAGTCTGTGATTGGGTGGTAGCTAGAAGATGGGTTAAAGTACAGCATACAGACGACACACAACAACGTACCTTTAGAAAAACACACACCAAAGGCCTTGGTTCAGTCATGGGTTAGAGGAGCTAATTGAGCTTCAATAAGCGGCAAACCCCCTTGTGTGGCACATGTACTTCCGAATGGGGTGCCGAATTGAATGCAGCATGGGTCCTATTGTTCCCTGACAAAAGGGCATTGTGTGTACGAAGTGATGCCACAGCCGGTGATATACTAAGGTGAAGAACCGAAGATGTAAGAGAGAAATCCAACACGAAGAACCGTCAAATTGGGATCAAAGTCCCACACACTTGTGAGAAGTGCGTGTATGGCCACATCCATCTACCCGCGAACGTGCATCTAGCGCATATATATATCGGTGTAGTATGTCCACCACTCTTCTTTCAAGCCACCCCTAGCTTGGTAGGCAATGCCGCCTCCGTTCAAGGACCGTCTGCGGAAAGTTTCCCTCATCTTTGCGTCAGTTCTCTCGTCCTTTTTCCGTTTCCTTAGTCTCATCGCTCTTTATAGGTGTGGTACTGCATTGTTCTCCGATGGTGAGCCCGTGGTCTCGTACACAACGACTCGTATGGTAACACAATGCATGAAAAGGTTATGCAAATGGTGTTCTCTCTGATGGTGAGTTCGCGTTGTTTTCGCCTCGTGCATAACCTCTGATTGCCAAATTTAGTCAATACTTGTACGGTGGATTGCCTTGTCGTCATACAGCATCGTACTCAACTTCACAACAGTACTCAATCGTATTTATGGTGAGGAAAATGTTGACGCGAACAATTATGGTACGACTGTGCGGAGTCTGGCATTCGCCGGGACAGTTGTTGGCATGGTCATTTTCGGTACAGTTATCTCTCCAGTAATAGGGTTATGCTAACATCCTGAATTTTTATGAAGGCTATCTATCCGACAAGGTGGGTAGAAGATTCGGAATGGTAAGTTTAGCTGCTGTCTATCAAAATATCGCGGTCTGCTGATACATACATTTTCACAGATGGCCGCTACGGGCATCGTAGCTCTTTTCTCTGTGCTCTCGGCCGCTTCCTCTGGAGCCCATGGTAGTCTTGGCGGGATGTTGGTTATGTTGAGCGTTATGCGGTGGGTCCAATTCTTGGAGACATAAACAACCATTTGTGCAACTCATTAACATCCATTGAAACAGTTTCCTTTTGGGGATAGGAATAGGTGCAGAATACCCATGCGGGTCTGTTTCTGCGTCGGAGCAATCGGAGCAAGAAGGCATTCACAAACGTGCCCAACACAGGTGGCTCGCTCTGGCAACAAGTGAGAGGCCACCTTTCTTGACGCCACACGCGCTGAATAGAGTTTACCCTCTAGACAATATGATCGACTCTGGATTTGTGATTGCTGCTTTTGTGCCTTTAGTCTTGGTCTGGATGTGGGTGATCTTTTTACGTGGCAAGTCTGTAGCTGAAGAAAACGATGGATAGATGCGGCGAGAACCATCTTCGCGCTGTCTGGCGTTTGTCCTTGGGCCTCGGAGTTGTACCTGCCTTGTTCGTGTTCTTTTGGCGACTTAACATGGAGGAACCCGAGCGTTACAGGACAGACTCAATGAAGTACGCGAAAATCCCTTATTCTTTGGTGATTAAGAAATATTGGGGATCACTTGCAACGATCTCATTTATCTGGTGCGTATAACTTGGTCCGCGGCTGTAACTTCAGACTAATAACCTATGTTTGATCGGCTAGGTTCCTTTATGACTTCATTGTGTGAGTAAATCAGAGCTGCACTCCTAATATTTTGATGAATTGAGATTCCAAAATAGATACCCGGTTAGTTTGATCTCCGGCTCCGTTTCCAAGAGATTCCGTTGATGATAGTTTGTCGTTACTAGTTTGGGATTTACTCTTCGACGATCCTTGATAAGTGAGTTTCTTATGCTCGCAACCTTCCACTTTTGCGTAGCTGATAAATGATACAGCGTAACGGGAGGCACTGATTCGTTGACAGTCATTTTCGGATGGAACGTTGTGATCAAGTAAGCACCTCTTCTGGCAATTATTCAATGCTTGTAATAGACATGTTTCCTTCTAGTTTATTCTATATTCCTGGTTTGTTGTGGCCTCCTCTACTTATTCAAGCCCTTCCTCAAAATGGTGATAGGTACACTGACTGGTGCTTTCGTCATCGACTATCTAGGTCCGAAGTACACTCTGGTATGATCGTTTTCATCGCGTTTAAAGTACGGTAAGTTGATTCCAGATTTAGATCCTTGGACTTGTTGCGCAAGGTATCATCGGCTTCATCATGAGCGGCCTCTACAAGCAGTAAGGCAAACTGCCCCACATAAGAGTCGCGGCAGTTAACTCGTTCGTTCGATTAGGTTGACAAATCACATTGCGGCATTTGTTGTATGCGCCATATCTGGAAATTCTTCCGTTTCATGACCTGACATTATTTTCTATGAGGTTGTTTACGGTATCTTCCAAGCCCTCGGAGAGTTTGGTATAAATCCATACGCCACACACCTTGTTTGTTTTTCTCAAAATTTCGACCAGGACCTGGAAATTGTACGATTCTCCTCGCAAGTAAGTCAAGCCCTACTGCCGTCCGAGGTCAATTCTATGGTGTGGCTGCTGCAACTGGAAAAGTTGGCGCTTTCGTTGGTACTTGGGGTAAGTGATGTTTCTACAAGCCTTTTTTTCTCGGCTGACGAATGATGATTTCGTTTAGCTTTCCCTCCTATGATTGATGGTAATTTTTGTCAACAATGTAACGCTTGCAGTCGAGGCTTACTAGATCTATTTAGCTTTTGGTGGACCCAAGTCATTGAGGGGTAACACAGGGCCATTTTGGGTCGGCAGTGGTAAGGCATCGTTAGCGGAATTCGACTTTTTGTAAGGATCTAGACCAGTGAATAGGGCTGGCTTTTTTGAGTGCGATTGTTGCACTTCTGTTCGTGAAACCCGTAAACGCGGATGGAATGAAAAAACTTGACCAGGAGGTAGAGAAAGATCTTTCTTAACAAAAAGAAAACATATCTTGCTCAACGCCTTTTTTTCTTTGCAGTTCCGCGAGTACCTGGAAGAGAATGGATACGATACATCGCTGATGGGTCTTCCAGGCAGCCAACAGGAATCTGTGGTATCTGTTGAAGACGAGAAAGTTGAGGAAAAGGCATGATTATGATTATAATTACGACCTTTGAGACACTTGCTTGTGTACTAGTTTACTTGACAAAAATATTTAATGAACATCAATAGATATGCGTGATCGCTCTCTCGAGCATTTGACTTTATGATTACTTTTTTATATTTCCAACTGAGATATTGCTCAATAACAATTGGGCGTGTAACAAAAGATGATATTTACATTAGAACGAAAGATTGAAAGCACCGTCTACTACTATATTTGACCAAAACGAGAAAATAAAGTTGTACTGAGGTCAAATAAGCAATTCCGACTGGACTGTATCCAGTGCAATAGTCGAAGTTTCGATAAAACGACTATAAAGGCTATATTTGAAAACTTGGTGCAGACAGTATGGACAAGAGGACTGCTAAACAGTAGCCCCGATGATAGTCCCGAGAATTGGCTGCGAGATTCTGAGGTGTTGGTGGGTAGTTGATAATCGATCAGAGTCCCACGCACTTGTGAGAGAAGTGCGTGAAAGCATTTCCCCAGGGTTGGTCATTTTCAAGTTCCTGGGCCGAGACTGAGAAACTGGCCTCACATGGTGTGGGTAACATGCAGAACTACTCGCCTGTTGTCAACCGTTGAAAAGGCTGTACCAAAGACCAGGAGAAAAAAAAGAGAAAGCCCCCTGGCAGGAATCAACATCTCGCATCAGTTACAAATTTAACTCCTGTGTGGCCACAACCATGGGCTACACGCGAATGTCTATCTACATGCGAACGTGCATCTAACGCATATATATACCGGTGTAGTATGTCCACCACTCTTTTTCAAGCCATCCCTAGCTTGGTAGGCAATGTCACCTCCGTTCAAGGACCGTCTGCGGAAAGTTTCCCTCATCTTTGCGTCGGTTCTCTCTCGTCCTTATCCCTTTTCCTTAATCTTATCGCTCTTCGTAGGTGTGGTACCGCATTGTTCTCCGATGGTGAGCCCGAGGTCTCGTGCACAACGAGTCATATAGTAACAGAATGGGTGAAAAGGCTATGTCAATGGTGTTCTCTCTGATGGTGGGTTGGCATTGTTTTAGCCTCGTGGAGACCCCCTGATTGCCGAGCTTAGTCAACGCCTGTACGATTGATTTCCTCCTCATTGCAAAATCATATTCAACCTCACGACAGTGTTCAATCGTATCTACGGTGCTGAAAATGTCGACGCGAACAATTATGGTACGACTGTACGGAGTCTGGCATTCGCTGGGACCATCGTTGGCATGGTCATCTTCGGTACAGTTATCCCTCCAGTAATAAGGCTACGTTAATGTCCTGCATTCTGTGTTGAAGGCTATCTGTCCGACAAGGTGGGTAGAAAATTCGGAATGGTGAGTTTGGCTTCTATCTATTAAAATATCGCGGTCTGCTGATACATACATTTTCACAGATGGTCGCTACGAGTATCGTGGCTCTTTTCTCTCTACTATCTGCCGCCTCTTCTGGAGCCCATGGTAGTATTGGCGGGATGTTGGTCATGTTGAGCGTTATGCGGTGGGTCCATTTCTTAGATACGTAAACAACTGTCCGTGCAACTCATCAACATCTATTGAAACAGTTTCCTTTTGGGGATAGGAATAGGCGCAGATTACCCATGTGGATCTGTCTCTGCATCCGAGCAATCAGAGCAAGAAGGCATTCATAAACGTGCTCAGCACAGATGGCTCACTCTGGCAACAAGTGGGAGACTTCTTTTCTTGGCGCTACACACGCTGAATAGAGTTTACCTTCTAGATAATATGATTGTTTTTGGCATTGTGGCTGCTGCTTTTGTGCCTTTAGTCTTGGTCTGGATGTGAGTGATCTTTTTGCGTAGCACGCCTGCAGTTGGACAGAACAGTGAATAGATGTGGTGAGAACCATCTACGCGCTGTCTGGCGTTTGTCTTTGGGCCTTGGCGCTGTACCTGCCCTGTTGGTGTTCTTTTGGCGACTCAACATGGAAGAACCCGAACGCTATAGGAAAGACTCGATGAAGTACGCGAAAATCCCATATTCCTTGGTGATTAAGAAATATTGGGGGTCGCTTGCTACAATTTCGTTTATCTGGTGCGCATAACTCGCTCGTGGCTCTAACTTAAGATTGATAACATACGTTTGGTCGGCTAGGTTCCTTTATGACTTCATTGTGTCAGTGAATCAGAACTCGAATTCTCATGTGCTGATGGCTAGATTAAATTTTCAAAATAGATACCCGGTTAGTTTGATCTTCGGCTTCGTTTCCAAGAGATTCCGTTGACGGGATTTTGTCCTTATTAGTTTGATATTTACTCTTCGGCGATCCTTGATAAGTGAGTGTATTATGCTCCCCGCTTTGGGAAGCTGACAAGTGGTACAGCGTGACGGGAGGCACTGATTCGCTGACAGTCATTTTCGGATGGAATGTTGTTATCAAGTAAGTACCTCCTGTGGCACTTGTTCAATGATTGTGGTAATCTTTTCCTTCAAGTCTGTTAAAAATTCCTGGTTTGTTTCTTGTCTCCTATACGCATTCAATTTCCCGCTAAAAAAAGTGATAGGTGGAGTGATTGGTGCTTTCGTCATTGACTATCTGGGTCCGAAGTACACTCTGGTATGCTCTTTTCATGGTGTTCAACGTACGATAACTTAATTTTTGGCCTCTAGATCCTCGGGCTGGTCGCACAGGGCACCATTGGTTTTATTATGAGTGGTTTATACAAGCAGTAAGACAATCTGCTCCAAAATAAGAATCGCGGTAGTTTGACTGGTTAAATCAGGTTGACAAATCACATTGCGGCATTTGTTGTCTGTAGTCGTATTTGAGAATTCTTCCGCTTCATCTCCTAACTCTACTTTTTTAACAGGTTGTTTACGGTATCTTCCAATCCCTTGGAGAGTTCGGTATCAATCTATACATCACACACCTTGTTCGCTTTTCTCAAAAATTCTACAAGGACCTGGTAATTGTACGATTCTCCTCGCGAGTAAATCGAGCCCTACCGCTGTCCGAGGCCAATTCTATGGTGTGGCCGCCGCAATTGGAAAAGTCGGTGCCTTCGTTGGTACTTGGGGTGAGTATTTTGCTTTTACGAGCCTTCCCCCGCTCCTTATTTCTGAATTACTGACGAACGGCACCTCCGTTTAGCTTTCCCTCCTATGATCGACGGTAAATATCTTTTGTCGACTGTGTGACGGTTGTGGTCGAGGCTTACTAGGTCTATTCAGCTTTTGGTGGACCTAAGTCATTGAGGGGTAATACAGGACCATTCTGGGTCGGCAGTGGTACGGTATTCGTTGGTGAAGTTCTACTTTTGTAAAGGACTAAACTGGCGGATAGGGCTGGATTTCTTGAGTGCCATTGTCACACTCTTGTTCTTGAAGCCCATAAGTACGGATGGATTGCGCAAACTTGATCAGGAGGTAAAGAGAATTTTTTTTCTAAGAAAAAAGCAAAGATAGCTTGCTCAACGTCTTTTTTGTTGCAGTTTCGCGAGTATTTGGAAGAGTACGGATATGATACATCGCAGATGGGTCTTCCAGACAGCCGCCAGGAATCTGTGGCGTCTGTTGAAGGTGAGAAACTCGAGGAAAAGGCATGATTATGATTACGACTTTGGCTTTTGGGACACTGGCTTGTGTACTAGTATACTCGACAAAAATGCGATAATCCTCTCACTCAGCAAAAACTCCTCGGGCTGATCATAGATTTCTGCATCACATACCCTACCTCTCATCTCATACGGATCATTGCCAGTCGCCCAGTACCACGCATCAAATCGTTTTTGAGAAGCCCGAAGTCAAGTGGGTGTACGCAAAGGAGGAAGTAGAGGCTGATTCGGATATGATAGCATAGGCTAGGGTTTTTTATTCATGGTTTGGAAGTGCTGCGAAATTCGGGCTTTGATGGACCGTATATGTTCTTAACATTATGATATGTTTTACATTGGTTCAGTACTTGATGTACATAAATGTTGTCGTTAATTCAAAACAGGTAGTGTAAGGCCAAACAAGTGTTACTTTATATCTACCTCGCTAGTTATACAGAGGGATCAGACATGCACCCTCGTGCACGGCATCGGCGCAAGAGTCTTGCATACTGACAGGGTAATCGCCTCAATCACTGGTCACTATCAGGGTGGTGCCCATCCCATCCCTCTGCTACGTGGCCTCCGTTTGCGGTACCCGGCCCAAGGATGCCGACCCGTTCGATAATTAGAGGTCTTCAATCGAAAAATTGAACGCTCTAAAGTGATCGCGGCTACCTTGAATCAAGGAATGGTTTTAGCTGCCAGCTCCTAGAAACTTGAAACCTGACGATGACAGTGACTCACAATTTATGAAAGACGTGGGTTGGGTGCAAGCGTGTCAGTCTCTAAGTGTAAGTTATACTCAGAACTTACTCCAGTATAATATGTACATGTCGACGCTTTTTACCATGCCCTAGGTCAAAGTGGTATTTGTCCGCCTTGGTAACGAGGCGGCCTCGAATGATCAAGTCGGCAAACTGTCCCACCGGAATGTAGACCTGGGTGAAACTGATTTCATTACAACCCCCGTAGGTATTCAGAGACTCTAATATCTTCGGAGTCAAGAAATTCGCTTCCTGATGAACAAGGTGTCAAGGACAATGAACGAACGTCATTTTTCCAAAGGATATACCCACCTGTTCACCAAGCCAGCTCAGAAATTTGTAGAATTTCCATTTGGATGGAATGAAACTACCTAGAAGTTTGAAATCGAAGTTCTGCAGCTCTTGGTATATGTTGACGGCGTTTTCTCCTTTAACACGAGAACATGCTATCCACAAGGGATCCAGAGACTGTGATTCGATATGTTTGAGGCAGGTCTGCGTATCTTCTGATGGCGAGACCCAGATGACATCTGGTAGAGAGAAGGAAATAAAATATAACGTGAATGAACGCCCGTTTGATGCGATCAGGGACAAATACCTTCTTGTATCTTATGTTCAAAATCTGTCTGCCAACGGAGGCTGGTAAGCGCAATATCGTAGTGTATTGCAGTCTTGTCCAGGCAGAAACCACCTGATCGTCCGGGGTCCCTGAGAAATTCTGCGAAGGAAGCATGATAAAATTCGATATTCTTCGTGAAAGCGTCGGATGGAGATGGAATGCGGACTACTGAGTGTAATTGTTTTAGCGCATGGTAGAAGGCGGCCTTTCCTATGAGAAAAAAATTCGCTAATGCCTGGGCGGATTGGGAGGGACCACTTTGAGGATATAATATAGACACTGCCAAGATTTTGATCGTAGTTTGGAGGGTATTTGAAGGGACAGAGGACAGTATACGTTGGTAGAGGAGGTCAAGAGTATGATACGGATTTCTCTCGACCGATGTGCGAGAACCTCCAAGTGCTCTCATGCAGAGTCGCAGCTGGCTTGACGGATCACCTGCGTCGGCATCATCTACAAAACGAACAACGGTAGAAGCAAACGCAAATAGACCAGATGCGGCAGTAGCAATTCGCAGAAGATCGGTTTCCGGTGGCCAATTGCGGTCAAGTGAATCTTGGTGCCTTGACTGAATGTCCCGAAACTCGCCTCGAAGATATAGTGAGACATCACGGCGGCCTTCCTCGTCATCAACTGATATCTCCTCCCGCCTACAGGTGACCTGAAAGTCTGTCTGTGACAAGGTGTATTTTATGTGTGATTCTGGCCGGCTACAGATCAACCACAACAAGGGGAACTCGGGGAAAGAGCGAACGTGATCACCGATGAGTTCAATGAATTCGCATTGTGCTCTCGGATTCTCGCATTCGTCCAGCCCATCAATGATGATCAAAAGTGGGTTTCGGATAGCCGAGGCGTCCTGGGCCATGATGATATGAAATGGGTCAATAAGGAGCTCTTTGAACTGAACTCTGCGAGTCTTTCTCAAGATAGTGGGGTCGTGAGCGAGTTTCTCCGTGATAATGCGTTTGTAGGCAGCGTGTTTGACAGCAAGTTGGTACGCAAGGGTAGGAATAACACCATCTGGATCATTTCGCCGGTTCGGTCGAGATATGAAGCAAGAAGCACCAAGACAGTCAACTTCATCTGCAACCGACTGAGCCACGGCGGATTTCCCGACTCCTGCTGGACCAAGAACATAAAACATCCTCCAGCTGCGCCTAGAACTAATAGCCCAATGAACGATCTCTCCTCTCAGACTTTTTCGAGTCTCTGGATGACACTTTGGAGGAGGATAGCGGGCGGATGAATCGTGTTCTGCGCCTCGAATTGTTTTACTTTCCAGCAGCTGCATAACTAGACAACTCTTAGACGGAGAACAACAGTGATAGCGTTGGTCTACGTACTAGGTCCTCCCCCTGAGTCAAACGTGTTGGAGATAGAGACCATCGTTGGATTATTGAAGACATTATGATGCGAACTTTCAAAAAAACTAGATGCCAAACCGGGCCCAGGTACTTTTTCTGCGGTTACCAAGTACTCTTAATTATAAACACACACATTTGCACTCACTAATAGGTGGTGCGATTACCGAAGTTGATGAGCAGGAAGTCTGATTTTCATAATTTGAGGTTGTAACAGAGGATCTCGGGCTGGAGTGAGTAGGTTTTACCACCAAAGAGGGGGGTTGTGATTGGGATGCAAAGTCGAGCACTCGGCCTGCTCCAACTGATGAAGGACAATGCAGAGGAGCGGGCTGGGTGGCAGAGGGCTCGTGCTTCTTGAAGCGGGCAACCAAGGATTTGAATGTTTCTAGGAGCATCACCGGAATTGCTGTAGTAGATCGATCGTGCCCAAGTTAGTAATCGATCATGTACTCAGCGTTCAACGAGTGATCCGTCAATCTCTCCCCTTGACTACCTCTAGGGGCACGCATACTATGCTGAGTACTCTCAAAAAGCCGTCTAAGCGTAATCCGAAAGAAGAGCTGATTCGACAATAAAACTAGAAATTCGTGCGCTAAGAGCGGTTGTTAGGTGGTTGTGATGTCCCAAGCCATGCCAATAGCACTAAATACGCCGATGAGGAGTTCCCCGAACTCAGCCTTTCGAGTCTTTCTCAGAATGGTGGGATTGTGAGCAGTTTTATGTGAGATGATCTACTTGTAGACAGCATAGTTAACGGCAGGCTGATATGCAAGAGTAGGAATAACATCATCTAGCTCATTTCGTCCATTGAGTCTAGATACGAAATCTCGTGATCTTTTTATTTTATTTTATTTTGTTTTATTTACGTCTGACCGTTGACAATAGCGGTGTATTGTTTTTGCGTCGCACTGACTCTTATTCGGCTTTCCGCCCTCATCGCTCTAATTTTTCGGTGTTTTTTTCTTCTTCTTTTCGGTATGTATTGCGTACAATTCGCTACGGACCTTGATGTTGATCACGAAGTGTTGGAGTGGCAACAGAGTGGCAAGCACGTCCTTGTGATATATCTTACCCTTACGAGATTATGTATATATATTTTGCTTCTTTTGTACGTAAAATGTCAAGAACTGAAGTGGCGTCATGATTTCTGATAACAATCATTGCCTCGTATGGTAAAACGGTAAAAGGAGCCGTCAGGGGTTTGGGTGCTTCTTCAGAGTATTTTCTGACACATATCAGAAAAAAACATTCGGCATGACATGATGTGGCGCCTTCGGATTTCTTGGGGGAAGCAGTGACTCCCTATGCTTTTCATAGGTCTTTGGGCTCGAATGGGATGAATGGGGGAAGGTGAAGGGCATAGACGGTCCAGGTGGTTATTTTTTCAGGTTCTCTCAAAAAATTTAAATTAAGCATGGACATGGAGACGCGGGGTTAGCGTAGAATTTGCGGGGCGCCAAGAAACGAATGGCGGTGCATGTATATGCGTGTGGACACGGCTGGGGCATGGCCTGGACACGGCATGGTCAATAATGCGTGGTCTCAAATGGGGATCGCAATTATTTTACCGAAATCAGGTTCCATGCCCGGTGTCTATTAATAATAACGCACCGCTCGATTCCAAGAGAGGCTGGAAAATGGGTATTTAAAGGGCAATTTATGGTCGAACAGGTATTCACAACCCACCTCGCTCCTTTCCTTTCTTCCCCCACCCCCCACTTACCTCTCTCTCCTCTCACTCGCCCTCTTGCTGTCGACTGTTATGGATTCGCTATGCAAGAGCGATTCGGGCCTGTATGGTCTCTTCGACGCGTCGGACGGATGACTTGGCGGTGACGGCGGTGCTCTGGGGTGACTGTGCTCTAGGGTGACTGATCTGTGGTGACTGGGCTCTGGCGACTGTGCTCTGCGGTGACTAGGGCTTGTGGGGCTCTCTCAGGCTGTTTCTCTTAGTTACTTAGGTTCTCAAAACTCGTCGTGAACTGTGTCTTGGAGGTCTGGTACTATCAAAATTCCGGGAGTCTGTTCTGCCCCTGGATCGTTCTGTTCTGGCCTTTACTGAGTTCGGTGGCTACTTCGATCTTAACTACTTTATTAGATATTTCTTAGAATACTTACTTCAAGACTATGTTTAGTACAAATTGATAAGATGGACATTCTACCCGTCTTATCATTTGTCACTAACCTGTCTTAAGAATGATGTGTCACCAGCTTTCTAGACCTATGATATTGATGTCATAGGGCTCTAGTAGTTTTATGTGACTACATGAGTGGAGGGGAGGGGGGGGGGAGGGAGTATCCGTATTTAACAGTTGTTGAATATATTATAATTGTTTGTATTCAATATCCCATTATAATCAAAAGTCTTTTGCTTTTCTATCATCATTGAGTGAGAAATGAAAGTTGTGATAACTTGGTCAGAGATATGAAAAATCATATGTTAAGAAGTTGTTCTGTACTAAAGACTTTCAATACATGATGTACCAACACCCTGACAGTCCCACCACATCTGCTACCGCTACGATTTATCTCGTCACAACTCCAGTGTAAACGTATCTTTGCAAGTGCATTTCAAAGATCGCGCATACACGATTCATGAAGCAGTTGATCGGTTCGTTCCGGGGAGAGTCGCGTCGACATTGAGGATCAACCCGCGTTTGCTTCGGTGGATGACGACGGATTGAATGTAGAGGAGGGTGGAAGTCACGGTAAGAAACTCTGACAAGCAGCTTGTGTACACGCCGATATTATACTGTCGCAAGCCTTTCTCGGTGCTTGACCAACTTTCTGAATTTCCGTCAGATGTCTCGTTAGCTGGCCACTACACGAATAGAGATCTAATACGTGATGCAGAATCCCTCGTTCCCTATGAATGTCGACATCAAGTATACCGAACGATCCTTCTGGGGGCGGTAAGAAACCCGACGTGCGACTGAGCAACTGTGCCAGTATACTTATGATACGCGAACATTAGCCTTTATTGTGTTTTCACTAAACCAGGAACGTACCAGTGACGCCACTACCGGGACTGTGGTCACCCAAACCTCCGACAGCAACAGCACCACTATCGCCAATCTCCAAATCCACTATCACTTCTCTCCAAATGAGGAGATGCCGCAACATATTTACGTCGGCATCAAGCGTCCCGGTCGAACGCCTCCACACTTTGATGCTATCGCATCCTCAGCCATATCATCAAACGTCGGCGGTTTGGCGGAGTCAAGGTCAACGTTAAGGACGTCGTCGTTTTCATCACCGGAACTGTCCGATTCCGAGGGAGCCGTTGAGTCTGAGAAACCGATGAAGGCCAGAACATCGAGGACCATGAAAGCTTGAAACACAAGGCAAGCCTCGCATAAGGCAGTGAAGCGTGGCTCATGCCAGTGAAGGATCTAAGAGCAAAGATCACCGTATAGGAGGTCGCGCAAGTTGTCTAGGTACCGACTTGAGCCTCATCAGTAAACGAAAAAAAAACCGCGGATGAGTGGCAGAGCTCACTCACAATTTCAACTAGCTCCTCTCGTACAACATCCAACCAGTCCAGAGACTTTGCCGCGCGGTAAAGTACGGTGTAGAACATTCGCTTAGCGGAGAAGAGATATCTTGAGGATATGTTACGGCTCGACATTTGAGTTCTCGTAGTAAACGGTGAATTTCAGGAGCGACGGATAGGGTTCGGGTAAAGAGGAGACGGTATTGTGCAGTTTGGAATATGTCCTGTTGAACGTTGTTAAGATAAATGCGAGAAACACGTATACTGTGTGGTATACCTTCTCAGATATTGGCGGTGAGGGCCTTCGAAGAGCTGACAAAAAACATCATGGTCAACGTCATGGTACGGGTTATGCATTGCTGGAATCGGAGCAGTATAGATGTCGGCTTCGCGATAGTGCCTCTGTCGTGATTTGTTCGCGGCAACAAGCACTAGGCTACACACGCGAAATTTGAGAAAGCTGATGCAAACATCCACCCGTTCTGCCATATACAAAAAGTCGGGTTTAGAAATGAGAGATGCGCCAGGATGATATAACATTCACGTCATAATTTCTAGTTTTTTGAAGTATTGCAAATGTTCGCCAATGTCCTCAGTGGTCTCTAACAATCTATTCTGAGGTGCCGAGTCAGTAAATCGATCGTATGGCCGGTATGGGACAAAGACCACATACTCGTTCTTCAATTAATCCTTCAGTTTTGCTTCACGACTCGACTATTCTCTTCTACCATCCACCATTCGTCATACAGCCTATCTACCTTCGATATCCGGTTGACGAGGCCCTCACAGACGTACGCACAAAGCCAGTGGTATTTTCTCATAAGCGACTTTCAAGGCGTTGATACATCAGAGCTGGAGAACCCAAGGCTAGGTGATATCCTGTTGTAGAAGGATTCAAGTAGCTATAGCAGTTGCCGCTAATCGTACCGACAGAGGTGGAATGGCCGGTGACTGGTGAAGCTTGAAGCTTGAAGTGCCAGCCAGCCAAGCCCGCCGCGCCGAGGCCTGCGCCCGGGCCTTTATCCCGGAGCCGAGTTTAGAACTACCGGTTCAGTGAGATCGGCAACCATCCGGAAAGCTTAAATCGTGCCGATGCCCCTCTCCTCGATCATCAAGAGGCCGTCCGTGCTGCCTTTCGGGTCCTAATAGTTGTGGGAAAGGCATAATTGTTGACTCGCCACATCATTGACACCATTCGCTTCTATCACGATGAAAATCTACTAATTAGAACACGCCCAGAAATGATGAGAACTGCCTGTGAGTAAGTGAAAACTGGACCTACCAAATTTATTTGGAGATTTTACCCTCTAACCAGCTTGCAAGCCCACCTGGCGGACTCGGCTCAGCGTTTTTAGAAGCCCGAACCCTACAAAACTGGACCGACCCCCCACTTCAATAGCAATCCATCTACGCCATCAGCGACAAAGATTTATACTCTTGATAGCGACTGAATATATATATAAACAACATTTGCATTGGGCCCAAAAATTAAAAGCACCGTCTACTACTACAGCTGACCAAAAAAACAAAATTTAAAATTGGACTCTACACCATTGGCTGCGGCCAATCTGGCAGGCTCTGCAACGAATTGTTGGTAGCCTCGCGAACGCGTCGCTTACTAGCTATATCACCCGACTGTCTATAGTTCTCATAAACCTCTCGCATCTGGAAAGTCGATGCGGCAACTGAATCTGTAGAGCATCACACAGGTCAGCACACCCGGTTATTAATATCTATTCTGACTCACCGAAATGTATAGCGGCCTGCTTTTCCAGCTATTATTTCGCAAGAAAACCATGAGCTTAGGAAACGATCAAAAGGAAAAGTAAACTCACATCCTGCACTCGCGCGAGTTCCTGTTGATATTGTTGTACCTGCATATAACCAGAATAGCCAAGTGCGCCGGCTGCCTGAGTCTGCATCTGTAACGTCGAGACCTGGGTGTTGAGCACTCCGACCCGAGCCTGGAGCTCAAACTTCCGGTTCTCCCAAGCGGTCTTTAGCTTGTCGAAGAGCGACAAGAACGTTCTCCAGGTGAAAGTATCCCATGATTCGATCGACGCTTTATGTAATCGTATATACTCTCTGGGATGCTGATCGCCGGAAGAGGAAAGAGAGGTAGGTCGAGGGGAGAGGGCAGGGTTGAAATAGGATGTCGATGAGGAAGGTCCACTGTGATGACTGGTCACATTCGGGGAGATGCCTGTTGTTATCGTAGTGGTGGTTGTGGTCTCACCCCATCCGCGGCCGATAGCGGAATAGGGATCAAACTGAGAGATATAACCCGGATTCTGCAATTGCTGTTGGGCTGGATGATATCCTGTGGACTGTTGTTGCATTTGTGTCGACGGATTCAAGTAGTTATAACTACTGCCGCTAATCATACCGACTGGTGTCTGGGAGGTCGGATAGCCGGTGACCTGTGGCTGCTGCATTTGGGGGGCGTACATGCCGGTAGGATTAGACGACATAGTTGTCTGCCATTGCGGCTGCTGTTGTTGTAGGTGCTGCTGCTGCTGCTGGGCGGGATACTGCGGGCTACCCTGACCCCAAGGCTGCTGAGCGATGGTCGGTGGCTGTGAGATGTCCGGGAATCGCTGGGCCGTTGACGAGGTGTGGTCGATAAAGGGGTTGTTGGTCAGCGGGTTTGCCGCGTACGCATGGCTGTTGAACATCGAGAACAAGGAGGGAAGTGGCGAGAGCGGCGGCGCCTCCGCAGTGATACCGAGACCTGCGTAGTCACGTGAGTATGACGGTGCTCTTCGATTGATCATCATTATCAATGCTCGCGGCTGTGCCTGATCCCTGTGCTGGTCCTGCTGGCCCTGCTGTCTTTATATTTCGGAACACGCTGCACTCTCCGTAGCACTGACCGAGGCTAGCCTCCCTGCATTGCGTCAGTAGAAGCAATTGCCAATATATACTTCCTGGATCATTCACCATGGACCCGGAAAACTGTGCTCTCAAGATCCGACTTCAAGTTGCTCCGTATTAGGGTTCTGGTCTATTTTGGTCACCTAGCAATACACATTCCAGCAGGACGTTGGCTGGAGGTTCATTTCGGGTGGGCCTGCTTGTTGGTTCTTGCATGTTTCGGCGGAGGTTCACCTGGGTTGAGGGAGATGCTGTGCTGGCGCTTGTTGAGCGCGTAGCGGAACTCGTTGACAGCTCGTGTGTAACACAGCCAACCGCACCGGACCATTTCCATCAAGACACTCCTCCTTCTTCACTTTGCCGCAATAGCATGTCAACGCGGTGTTTCATCAACGCATGGCTTTGGAGATGTTGGTTGTGCCCTCTAGAATCATCTTTGGAACAAGTCTATTGGAAGGGGGTCCAGCATACATAAGACGTGCAAGATTCGGCAACTTCAATCTTAGGCCGACCTACAATGATTCCTTTCTTTTATCAGCTTGTCTCTACTTTCTGGGCGGCGGTGACTGATTACATTCCCAGTTATGTGCGTATATCGTGGCTGGACCTATCGACTCCCGAGAATGAACGCCATTCATAGAACCAACCTCTTTATGTCCCTCTCGCCGAAAGTGATCCAGAAGTGCAGAATATCATTGATAAAGAAACTTGGAGACAATATGCCAGCATCGGGCTGACTGCTTCTGAAGTCAGTGTTCTGCAGCTCCTTTCCCGTCAGCGAGCACTAACAAAGGGGGGCAGAACCTAACCAGTCTCGCTACTTTACAAGCCTCCACCTCTGTTCTTTCTAGCCGATACACCGAGGGTGCACCAGGTGAACGCTATTATGGCGGGACGAAGTACATCGATGAACTAGAGACTCTCTGTCAAAAACGTGCCCTTGCTGCGTTTGATCTTGACCCGAATGAGTGGGGCGTGAATGTTCAGCCATACTCTGGAAGTGTGAGTGTTCTCTCAACTTGTGCTGTAGATTGTATCTCATTTTGTCACCCAAGACCGCAAAGTATGTATTGTGGCCGCCTATTGGGCTCATAAACCTTATCTCTTCTATCTAGTTTTGCA
This sequence comes from Agaricus blazei, assembly GCA_029719445.1. Lineage (NCBI taxonomy): Eukaryota > Fungi > Basidiomycota > Agaricomycetes > Agaricales > Agaricaceae > Agaricus > Agaricus blazei. The sequence continues at coordinate 829,877 of SSNC01000011.1, forward strand.
GCATTGACTGCGGTTCTACAACCTCACGACCGCCTCATGGGCCTTCGACTCTCTGACGGAGGCCACATCACGCATGGCCATGTATCGGTACGAATCTCATCATTATATTTATAACGAGTACTAATCACATCTTTCTCCACTCCTCAGAGTATTCCAGGAAGAAAACTGAACTTCTCTTCCGTCTATTTCGAATCACGCGTCTACACTAGCCATTCCGACACTGGTACAGTCGACTACATCAAACTTGCCTCCCAAGCTGAAGAGTTCAAACCCCACCTCATCATTTGTGGGGCTTCGGCTTATCCCCGGGATTGGGATTATGGTTTCATTCGGGCTGTTGCGGACAGCGTTGATGCTTGGATGATGGGAGATATAGCACACCTCAGTGGCTTTATCGCCGCCGATGAATTGAATAATGCCTTCCGGTACTGCGATATTGTCACCACCACCACCCACAAATCACTCCGAGGCCCCCGCGCTGGTCTTATATTCTACAGGAAAAATCATCCCAGAGCACCAGACTTGGAAAGGCGCATAAACGAGGCTGTTTCTCCTGTTTGTCAGAATGGTCCCCACAATCAGGTGAGTACAGCCTTGATGTCAATCGGGGCGGAGAGTAATGAACAATCTTTTACAGACGATTGCTGCAATCGCTACTTCCCTCAAACAAGTATGTCAACCTGAATGGAAAGCGTATGCGAAACAAGTATTACGCAACGCTCAAGTTCTTGCGGAGGCACTTATGGGTTACGGGTATAAGCTGCTGTCAGACGGCACTGATACGCATCTCATCATCTGGGATCTTCGACCGCAAAATCTCAAGGGTTCCAAGTTCCAGGCATTTGGCGACATAGTAGGCCTCAATTTCAACAGTAAGCACAGCCTTACCTCGTCCGTAGTGCCTATCCCACCTTATTAATTAAAATTTTTAATCTCTAGTGACCGTCGTTCCCGGAGAAACAGCCGCCCGATCACCATCTGGTGTACGTCTGGGCACATGTCTTTTAACCACACGTAACATGAAGGAAAACGATATCCGCACTGTGGCCAAGTTTCTTCATCGCGCGGTAGAAATTTCGCTGCGCATCCAAAGTGAATCGGGGTCAAAGCTTTTGAATGACTTTAAAAATGCAGCTGCAGATCCGAAAGGCCGTTATTTTGGAGAGGTCGAGAAATTGAGACAGGAGATTCAAGCTTTTGCGACCAGATGGCCGCTACCGGGTGTGGATGTGAGGAAGCTCAGGAAGCCCGCGAACCTTTGATTTTTTTTCTTTCTGTTTTTTTTTTTTTTTTTTTTTTTTTTTTTTTACAAATCCCCCTGGTGTTCGCTTTTTTTTTTTTTTTTTTTTTTGGTCCATTTACTCAATCACGTTGTAAAACAGCATTTATTTTCCATACTATCACAGGAGGAGGATCAGCATTACTTTCATATCGGAGATATGTAGCACTCAATTATACCCTACCGGAGAGGCACAGTATACCACATCACTCAATAAGTTATTACTTATGATTTGTCGAGTTCTCTAGACATCTTTTCGAGATGTCTACAATGTAATCTAATATTAAACCCTGAGCGACATAACTTTCTACGCACCTGGTGATACGTCCACAATTCTTACCAGAGAGTGACGGGACGTGAATATTTGAATGCTGTGAAAGGGTCGTGGAGTATTTTTATGACAATGAACATGTCGAAGGCGTGAGAAATAGAAAAGGGTTATGATTTAGACGTCATGTGTGCTGAGCATTCGGAAAATAGAAACGAGTTGGCAGGAACCGTATGAGCATAATCCAGGGAGCTCCTACTATGAAGACCGTGAGTCTGGGACCTTCCCCTGGGAGCTGAAAATCACTGTCAGGTGAAAAAGGGACCGAGAGGTAAAATTTAAGGGATGTGGAAACTGGAAACCCAAAAAATTAATGTCTGTAGACTCTCAAGAGGGGGATAGAGTTGGAATAGGTGTGTCACTCGGCCACGTCTTACCCATGCCACTGCCAGCCTAGGATAATTGAGGGCTATTGCGAGTGGTCTCAAAGGGAGCTGGAAAGAAAGGGAGGCTGAACAGAGACTGTTAACAATTGTGGTGGAATGGGTGAGGAAAGTATTAATTAATTCATCACTAACTCCGGGCTCGTGCTTGTTTCAAACTAGCATGTAGTCCTCCTGACAAACCTGTCGGGGGCGTGGTCCACACGCAGTAGGGCCGTTCCCTCCAGATTTTCTCCTACCAAGTCCCATATATAAGGCCGTTGTTTTCCTTTCGCCACACTACATGGCCTCTCAAGTACTTGAATGTGACTCCTTGCAAAACCTTCCACATGATAAACATGCCCATGCACCTGCCCCTAAATCTAATCAGCGTGTCATCCAATGCCTCAGTTGTACTACTGCGCCGGCTTCTCCGGTATGATTGTTATTACGCCTACGACCGTCTTCACTCATTATTTTTTAGACTGAGGAAGACCGTCCGGGCTCATTCTTGGGACACGACAACGTTCACATGTCTCACGCACTTGGCGAGGCAAATGCAGTACGTAACTCACTACTCTGCTTGCCTGAACCTTCGGCAGCGATAAGCATGTGGGATGATGGGCCACCGGAGAATGCCAGGCGCTTCCACAACGGCCAAGAACTATCGTTTTGCTTTTCCACAAGTATTATTCCGCTAGTCTAATAGCTGGATTTTTTTTCGCTCATCTTATCTCAGGTAGTGACAGTGACAAGCGGGGACAAGATAGCTCAAGCGAAGAGGATTTGCCTCCACTACCTCATGAACCAGGTGCGACTCCAAATATGGTGTGTCGTTGTCGTTACGACTGATGTTCTACCCCGAAGTTCCGCCAAGAGCAGGATTGTATGTGTCCAGCGACTGGTCAAGCAGACCAGGTCTAGTCAATGGCAAGTGGCGCGTGGCCTCAGTAATTCCGGGCCGAACTTGACCTAGTGTATCTGCAGAACGCGCCAATGGCTTCTTCCCCAACTCAAGAAAATTTGTGATTCAACGACCGCTCATGGTGGACAACAGTCAACGTCATTATGCACAATGCGACCAACCTGACGGAGGTAAGATTAATTCATTCTCAGACATCCGTCACTGCTTCTTAATTTCAATAACAGCACTACTTTGGTTAAAAGAGTTCATCATGGAAGGCGCAGAATTTGATTCATCTGAACGGGACCCGCCCCCCCGTTGTCATCGGAACACGCGAGTTTCCATCGTTGAGGGGATAAACAACTGGATTCGGAACCGCCATCGAGAGAAGAAGATGCGTTGGGTGCGGGGCGCCGCCGGAGTCGGGAAATCGGCTATCGTACAGACTGTTTTCGAACAGTTGCCCAATGAACTTCGCGGTGGCAGTATGTTCTTTGGGGCCAACGACCGAAACCACCCGAACAAAGTCTTCCCAACCATTGCGTATCGCCTCGCCGTTTTGGATTTGCCTTATAGAGCTTACCTCAAGGAGCTTATGCTGGAGGACCCTCGGTCGCTGAACAAGTCTATGAAAGAGCAGTTTCGTATACTGTTCGAAGAGCCTTTCGCCAAACGGAAGCTACTAGGTCGTCAGGACGCTTTGGTGATCACCCTCGACGGTCTTGACAAATGCGGGGAGCAAACTCGTTGCCACCACAGGTTCAGCGAATACGCACAGGGAGAGATCGTGGAACTCATCAGCAATTTCATATTGCAGAACCCCTTAGCTCCCTTCATATGGCTTATTTCTAGCCGGCCAGAGAATCATCTGCTGGCAACGTTTGCTGGCGAGAAAGTAAAACATACTTTCCTAGATGAAGAAATTCCCGTGAATTCTGCACATGTGTGTCAGGATGTCGAAACATACCTTCGTAGCGAGTTCATGCGCATCCAAAAACGGCATCCCGACCTTCTAGTGACTACCCCTTGGCCTAGCAGCGAAGACTTCGCGCTCATCACCGCGAAGGTCGCCGGTCTGTTTATCTTCGCTCAAGCGGTAATCCGCTTTATCGATGACTCGAATCCAATTGAGAAGCTGAAGCATGCTTTGTTCGCAATCTCGAATGCATCCTCGTTCTCCTCGCTCGAAGTTCCACAGAACCCGCTAGCCATTTTGGATGAAATGTACGAAGAGATTATCTCGAAGGTGCCCCCCGAGCGGCTGGGGCTCGCCCTGAAAATCATTGGTACCATTGCCGAATTCGATCATAAGTGTATTCCCAGAGATGTTGGGACACTTTCTATGATATGCAACATTTTGGACATACCCAGGGATATTGCCATTACCACTCTCTATCACCTTCGTTCGGTTCTCTACTTTCCCCAAGACATCGAGTCATCTCGACCTCACTTTTATCACGCCTCTTTTCGCGACTTCCTCGAGAATAAATTTCGGTCGCATAGATATTCCATCACGGGAGTCAAGGTTGGCGACGAATTAGTTACGGGCCTGACGAGGTTTTCAAGGAGAGAATCAGTTGATGGTGAGAAACACAACTCTGATGGTTATTCCTCGCTTGTTTATCAGTACCCCAATCACAGACGAATCGCTACCATGGCCTGGCAATGGAGATTCGCAACTAATAGTTGACATGGCGCAAAAGAAATACGATCTCTCCGGCTTTCTATCCTTCAGAGCCCGTTTTTTCTCCTCTGAATTCACTGTTTCGGAAGACGTAGTTTCGCGATTTCTGCACACCCATGATTTTGCTGCCGACCATAGTCATGCGTTGCTTATGGTACTCATGCAGGTGTTATATCAGTTCTGCATTCCTGAAAGAACTGATCTAATTTGCCACTTCAGGAAGAGGCGGCACGAGTGCATGAGCGCCATGGAGTTGCGCGTCGCGAACCTATTAGTTCCTTAAGTATTACCGGCGATATTGTTTTAAGATGCAAGATATCAAGACAACGGCTTAACTGTTATGTTGTGTCTTTGGATGAGGTAAGCATGGCAGGACCGCAAGTTTGGTGAACCACTGAATTCGTTGTAGCCCCGTCTCCCTCATGAAGATGAAGAAGTCCACAGAGTACGCAAAAACCTTTGGCGTTGGATTCAGGTGGAGTCTGAGCGGCTTGTGAGAGTGTGGGGCTATGAGCGGTACAAACGCTCAGCGGTGTTTCGATTATCTTATGATCCCGCTATCATTACATTATTTGGAAGATCATTTTGCTATCGGCGACGTCCGTTGGATATAGAGCCAGATATAGCAGTGGTCGGTTTTTAGGGCCGTATTATAATACAATGTAGATAGTGCGCACTTGGTGTCAACCAGAGTACAGAAAATCTTACGATACTCTGCCACCACCTAGTAGCATTAGTGTATCCTGTAAGCTCATGCTTACATCGTCTTTTCTCAAATATCAAAATATTATTGAATGACGTAGACCAGTTAATTCTTGATATCCTACTAGATTCCGAAGTAAGTATCGAAGATTCTAGCAGATTTATGCATTAGTACAGGCCGCCTGAGCGAAAAATATGATATGTTTAGCAGAAAAAAAATCAGTGATATTCTGGAGATTAATACGCAGTAAGCCACGGTGAACATAGACATCAGATAACTCGTAATAAACGGATGTCGAGTTGAGGGAGAGTGTAGATGCAGTAGTTGATCGGCAAACACTTCGACGTGAGGACAATGAACCGACCTCAAAGCCAACTCACTTATTAAAACGCTTCGCATAATCATGATGTCACAGACTTCTCTCGGCCTCCGGCCCGCTAGATGACATATGGCTTGTTGATCCCTTTATCCGTACACTAATTAAATTCGATCTTTGACATTAATCGATATTTATTTGTACATCTGCAGTAGTAGTGTGCCGCCGACTGCGCTTGAACATCGCGTGATAAATCCAGACTCAAAAAAAAAACACCATTGAATGCATTCCTTGACGTTGAAAACTGTCAAATCTAGCTCATGATACAAAATGGTAGTATGAGGTACGAGGGAACAGAAGTCGTAGTTAGCCCTTAATGATGGTAACCTCAGTGACCGCGTTGGTATGGTGAATCACTGGTATATATTCACCCAATAATAGTAAGCTAAAGCTACTGTAAATGACGATGTAGAAAATGTGGGAATTGGCTCTGGCATGTACCTCAGTGATCACCGTAATGTTGGTAGGGTTGGCCACTGAGGTACTGTGGTGGATTTACACCTTAAGTACTCAGTGGTTTCGGCCATCCACAACTGTACAAAGTGTTAGAATCGAAAGGGGGTCATGGAAAGGATATATGTCAAAGGGGACCAGCAAAACAGAAGGGTAAAGGCTGATCTACAATAGCCTTATTAAGTAAATGTCAAAAGGTCCACCAGTGGTCCTTTTAGGGAATGTGAAGTGTGAGGCCAAGAAACTGAAGGTACCAAAGTGCTCACAAGTATCCTAACAATCATCATGTAAAGCTTATCTTACGATGTGGATGCCTCCAAGTCAGGCGGGAGCTTTTGTAACTTGGTTTCATCACGCTTTACTACAAATACCTGGAGATAGTTGAAAAGGAGCTTACTCCTACGTTTCTACCTGATCCGCCCGCCGTTTAGATACTATATGGATACTTATAGCATCACATATACACGCGTCGGACGCACCCCTTTGCTTGCTTCCGCGTTTCGCGCTTCCATTGAATGTCCATCAGGACGGACGCTGGTCAAGATAAATCCGTTCACGTATCATTGCATAAGTGCCTCGAGGTTGTATCTCCGTTCGCAATTTCTCTGTTTATAGAGAAGGACGCACTCCACCCGCTTGCTTGATGTAGTCCTCCAAATTGAAGGTTCCGAGAGGCCGTGCAAGTCGCTCACTGTAAAGAGGAAGCGACCGGAAGCAGTTTATCGCATTAGACGCCTGTTGGTATCTTACAGATTTCTCGATGTCACGGTGAGATGGGCTGGTTAAAAAAAACAAAAGCCTCAAGTTTCATGCGCCGAACCTTGTTTTCCTTCCCTGAAATATGAATGTTGTTCGCTTCAATGAGGAAACAAGGGCAGGGGAGAGTTGTTTCTGATGTGAGTATTGCTAACATGTTATGTGCCAGGTGGGGTTTCCCGAGTCTGTAATTGAGCCTCGAGGCTTCCTCGAGTAACTCAGTTCTGTTATAGTCTGGATTCTTTACACATGGTATTCAAGGCTTCCTTAATTATCGCCTAGTTCTATCTTACAAGAATGCCCGCCATCAGCAACAGATTAGCCCGCCAGGCTCGAGATTTTCAGGAATTTGCCCGATTCAGATAACGCGCGACATGAAATGACAGTAACTATTGAGTTGAATCAGCGACATGCAAACGACAGTAGCACAGCCCATTACCGTGAATAGCCGAACACGAAGGAATTCTGACGTGGGCGGCAATCTATCAATATCATTGGGTGCAGATTGGGTGACACCCCAGATCTAGATCGTCCTGTTGTATATATGATGGACATAAGTGTCTGATCAGTATACAATAACATTTTGGTGACCGATCTCTTACACTGCGTGACAGTCACATGGACTAATCGGACAAGAAATAAGCTGTCTGAGCAATTATATATAAGAGAAGAGGAGAATACAAGGAAGAGAAAAAGATATGTGTATAGCCGGGAAAGAGGGAAGATAGATCCTTTCAAAATCATGCTTATCCTGATCTCTATACTTGTTACAATCTTGCTTCAAGTTTATTCTAGCAAACTCATGCGTTGTTTCAAGAGCCCATTCACCGGACAAGTAAACCTTCTAGTCGACTGGATCTTAGAAGCCTGGTAATAGATATTCTAGTCGTCCGCGAGGACTGAGGGCCTCTTCCAGACTTCAATGTAGGATGAAGTCGACTCATGGCGTCGACTTGATTGAGTTTACTTGACGAGACGCTCTGATTACAACTTTGTGCGGTGTATTTCTGTGTTTAGGCTAAATCTCAATCAGAGGGGAAGTTTTAAGTAGCCTACCTTCCACGTCATTTTATGTCATCCATAAAATTCCCCAGTAATCCACCACCGGCAACGACTTGGTTATTGTGGAAAAGACGTGTCACAGCCAATATGCTAAAGTTGTCGGGCCAGCAGAAAAATGTGCTCAATTGGAGAACCTCAAGGGTACCAAGCCGAATATGCAAACAGTGAAAGACGAATAATCAGAGTCCGTTATAACCAGACCGAAATTATCGGTGTTTTTAGTATGGCTTTGGCTTGGAGTTGCACTGGTTATTTGTCTCACAGTTGCCTTTACAGCTTGTTATCTCAGAAACATCTCAGACTGAACCAAAAACCTCAACGTTTGACTACAGCTGTGACAAGGGTTGGCGCTGAGTCTTTGTTCTCTTTGGGGATGGAGCATCTCTGGCTATCGACAAATAGCAACCTGATGTCATTGACACATGCGACGTCAATGAGGGCTGAATTAATGACTGCTTCTCGGCAGTTTTTGTGCGAGCGTCAATAGCAATATAATAGTGTAGTGTTCACCTTCGCCATTTTCACCTGGGCTGAATTACTGTTAGCACCGTGTAGTTAACCACAATTGTTTGGCAGAATCCGCCTGAATCCACTGGGGTTCACTCACGGCATATGTTTCCTCTACCACGCCTATTTAATTGATGTAGTACTGTTTGTATTGAAATCCGTGATGCAGGGTCTCCTGTCATAAAGAATTAATTATTCTGACGGTATTGTGACAACCTGATAGAGTTGTGTGACTAAATCGCAGTTACGGCCGGCCAGAAAATTTTGTCGTCGCGACTCCACCAACAAAAAGAAGTGACCGTAGTCAGGAAGTCTTTCACATATAGGTATATAAACAAACCGGGCGAGAAATTTGGTAGATACCTTGTTAATGTAGCTTCAGGGGCATGATTACAGCTTTTCGGATGCTTTAACATCGGAATTTCATTTGCGTTCAATGGGCAGGGTCAGGCTGGTAGGGACCCGCAAGACCCCGCTCCGGTATATACTTAGCGCCCAGCCGAACTCATGGAGGGTTCATGTAGAACACCGCCACCCACTGTTAGATCATTCCACCAAGACAATCTTCCTTCCTCGCTGCACCACACTAGCATGTTAACTCGGTGTTTCATCACCACATGGCGGTGGTCGTGTTCGGTTTGTCCTTCAGTAGTCTAGAGTCATTTACGGTGCAAGTCTAATTTGGTAGGATTATCTTATTATATAAGGCTTTACGAAGCAGTTGACTGCCTGGACCTCACGCCGACCCACTGATAATATGACTCGTTTTATTCAACTTGTTGCTAGCTTTTGGACGACAGTGACGGACTACATCCCCAGTTATGTGCGTTTCTCGTAGCTAATTTTCTCGATGCTGAGGAATAAATATTGCTCGCAGAACCAACCTCTTTACGCCCCTCTCGCTGAAGGTGATCCGGAGGTACAGAATATCATTGATAAAGAAACCTGGAGACAATATACAACTCTTGGGCTTAGTGCTTCTGAAGTAGGTGTATTGCCGCAACCCCCTTTCCACAAGTAAGTACTGACAAGCGATGGCAGAACCTAACTAGTCTGGCGACTTTACAAGCCTCTAACTCTCTTCTTGCTGGTCGGTACACCGAGAGAAAACTGGGTGATCGCTATTACGGCAGTGCGAGATACACTGATGAACTGGCGCTTCTTTGTCAACAACGTGCACTTGCTGCGTTTGATCTTGACCCGAATCAGTGGGGCGTAAACATCAAACCATACTCCAGAAGTGTGAGCGTCTGTCAAACTACGCTATAACTGAATCTAAATTTATCGTTCAAGACTGCAAAGTATGTATTGTTGCCGTTAAGGCAAGTCGTAAGCCTTATTCTTCTTCCTAGTTTTGCAGCATTGACCGCGGTTCTGAAACCTCACGACCGCCTCATGGGCCTCCGAGTTTCCGATGGAGGTCATATCACACATGGCCACTATGTTCGTGGGACTACCCTCATTTTAGCGATAAAGAACACTCACTCATAATCTTGAACTTCAGACCCCCACGACAAGAAAATTAAAATTTTCTGTTTATTTCGAATCATGTCCATATACTAGTCATCCCGACACCGGTACTATCGACTACATCAAGCTTGCTTCTCAAGCTGAAGAGTTCAAACCTCATCTCATCATCTGTGGGGCTTCTGCTTATCCTCGCGATTGGGATTATGCTTCTATCCGAGCCGTTGCCAACAGCGTTGACGCTTGGGTGATGGGAGATATAGCACACTTCAGTGGTTTTATCGCCGCCGGTGAATTGAACAATGCCTTCCGGTATTGCGATATCGTCACCACCACCACGCACAGATCGCTTCGTGGTCCCCGTGCAGGACTGATATTCTTCAGGAAAAACCATCCCAAAGCACCAGATTTGGAGGAACGCATAAACGAAACTGTTTCTCCTGTTTGTCAGAATAGACCCTCCAATCAGGTGGGTACATAATTGATGTCAATCAGTACGGAGAGTAGTTAACAATTTCTATAGACCATCGCTGCAATTGCCACCTCTCTCAAGCAAGTATGTCAACCTGAGTGGAAAGCGTATGCGAAACAAGTACTTCGCAACGCTCGGATTCTCGCGGAGGCACTAATGTGTTACGGGTATAAATTGTTGACGGGCGGCACAGATACGCATCTTATCATTTGGGATCTTCAACCGCAAAACCTGGAGGGAAATAGATTACAAGCATTTGGCGATATCGTGGGTATCAGCCTCGATCGTAAGCATGCGCTCCGTGTTCTGTCTCTGCAATTGATTTAACATTGTCAGTGACCGTCACAATTGGAGAAAGTGCTGCGTGTTCATCCTTTGGTGTGCGTCTAAGCACATGCCTCTTGACCACGCGTAACATGAAAGAAGTCGATATCCGCACTGTAGCCAAATTTCTCCATCGTGCTGTAGAGCTTTCAATACGGATCCAGGACACCGGATCAAAACTTCTAAAGGACTTCAAACGGGCAGCTACTGATTCGAATTGTAGTTATTTTGGAGAGGTGGAGAGATTGAGGCAAGACGTTCAAACTTTCGCGATGAAATGGCCTTTGCCTGGTGTTGATGTACGAAAGCTAAAGAAGCCGATAAACTTATGATTAAAAAAAAGTAAAAGTTGGGATGGTGAGCATTTTTTGCTTCCTTTCATTCAACCATATTGAACTGCCCTTGCTCACGTTGTACAACAGCGTCTCTTCTCGCTGTTCTACTATAATATACCTACATTACTACAGGATCACCAGGAATTAATAAAGGGTTTGATCCCTGAGATGCGTGGCTCTCCAATAGGTTTACCTTATCGTAATTCGGCGAGAAGGGGAGCTGTAAGCAGGAGCTTATAGCATAGGAGTAGTCGATGGCAGAGTACCATAAAATATTCTGTTATGTGTAACGACGAGAGTAGTCTGTTTAAGAACGAACACAATGGACTGTTCTGGCTCAGTAATTCATGATCCACAACTCTTTTAATTCTCGATATACTCTCGATCCGAACCATCCGATTATTGACAATTCATCTCTATCATAGTTTTTCATTACTGCCTGTTTCTATGTGACTACAGTCTCTTGCAGTGACATATCCAGGGGACTGACATCGGAAATCCGAGCATCCAACTATCGCGCCCTCATTAGTGGGTGTTCAAAGTGCTTATAGGATTCACACCGAAAAATGTTGGTTCGTGTGTAGTTAAATTACATGAACTCAATCTTCTTTATACAGTATACACCACGTTTTCTTGGTTGTTTAGACAACGCCGCTGCCTGAGCTTCCGCCCCTCGTTCTTCACCCTCAGGCTCTCAACTGATACTTTGTCCTTGGTAAGTTGTTAGCTTTACGCTCCCTAAGAAAACAGAACCTTTTCGGATCAGAAACTTGCATGTTTTTTCCTTACCCAAGGAATTGGAGATGTCAGCGAGGAATTCTGGTGGGGTAGGAAGTAGGCTCAAAGCAAAACTGTAATGTCAGCACTAATATCTGAGTTAAGCCTGGACCCTATAAGAGCTTGTACACCAGGTGTCAAGGAGAGAGGGACAGTTGGATTGCGTTGATGCCAGTTATTCACGACCAAGATTAGCAATAGTTCAGATCTCAGAGCTCAGATCTCAGACATCACAAGTTCACTCAGACTCAAGGCACGCACGCAATTAGAGAGAGAAAGAACCACGGAACCACGAAACCCTTGATATTCTTTCCAAAACCCAACTGGAATAAATCCAGTATATGAAACCAAACCGAAAAAAAAAAAAAAAAAAAAAAGAGGAAAAAATAAGATAAAAAAGATAATAAAAAAAAAAAACCACGGGACAGACAAAGAAAATGAACAAAGGAATAAAAATGTAATATGACAAAAGTAGTATGTATGTATACAACAAGTCAGGTCGAGGATGTATGCTGTGTGTGTGATGAGTGTGGAAATGTCCGGGATAGGAAATGGAGAGGGACCCAGCAAGCAATACCGGGGGTGCAAGGACACAACGATAAGTACTAGTAGATAGGATGGAAGGGGTTGCCGTCAATGAAGTGATGCTGAGGATGCTGAGGATGATGCTGAGGATGATGCTGAGGATGATGCTGATGATGATGCTGATGATGCACAAATGACGATGGCGAGATTAGTTTGGAAGGGAGGGCCGTGATGAGGTCGTCAGAATAAGGATATGCAGATAGGATGAGGGGGGAACCTGCGGTTCGAGAGCGGTGGAGGTAGGCGTCGCGTGTAGTTAGGATGAAAGCGGTGAAAGCGGGGGAGGTGGCGGAGGATCGAAAAGTGACGGTTCGCAAGAGGTGGAGACGGAGCGATAGAGAGATATGACAATGCGAAGATCCAGTGACGAGCAATACGTCTGCAGTTGTGAAAAAAAGAGGGATGTACCACATCCGCTCAATTCCGCTCTGCCCACGTCAGAAAAACCACTGACAAAACAGAATCCTTTACTCCTTTTATAACCCCAGATCTTCAACAGGGACAGGTATAGGCATCCCACCCAACCGGGTTCCATGCGCCCTAAATCGATATAAGCAAGTAAACTCGTCTCTTCCCCAATTGCTCAAAACTCTCAACACCACAACCCCGAAATCCATCTTCTTAGCCTTGATCTCCTCTAATACAGGGAACGTTTGAATACCGTTATCTGAGTCTGCATCGTAAGTGAAACTTGCGATGCGGACGTATGGTGGATATTGCGGTAGCGTGTCAGGATATTCCTCGCCCTCTTCCGGTCCATCTTGCCGCTCTTCCTTCTCCCTCACTAGCTCCTCGTATTTTTCCAAGTTCTCCATTCCTTCTACCAGCCCCCATACTTCCATATGTTGTGGGGCGCTCCGGATATCAAGAGCAATATCTCGGGATATATGATCGATGGTGACTTCATCAACAATGACTGGAGCGGCAAGGCTGACCCCCAATTGTCCTCGTTGACCGGCAAACGGCCAACAATAACCTCCGTGTGTCTCGTGATGCAAAGCAGTGACCGGAGGCCTACCGACCGCATACCCATTCCCAGTAATGAACCCGAAAAATTGACCACCCAAGGTATCGGGTTGAATTTCGTACGAAGGTGAAGTCAACGAAGGTATAACCCTGGCACCACCCGAATGCATTGCATAGTCCGCTTTGCCAATCAAATCTCTGCTGATGGCTGAGATAGCTGCCTCTTGAATTAACTTGTTGAGGTCTTGGCCATCGGGTACTTTGAGGGTGACAGACTTGACGTTCGTAGAAGCTTTCTTGCCCAACTCAATAGCCTCTTTGGTATCGCCTTCGATTGAGCCGATCCGTTGTTCCAAGGCCATTAACTTCGTGCGTGCTTCCTCGCTTATATAATCAACACGATTCCGTTCTTCCTCTTCCTGTTGCCTTGCTTGAGCCACCAACTGAGCTTGTAAAATCTCGATATCGCGCGTAACGGTACTAAGGGAAGTCTCGAGTCCAAGAACACTCTTGATATTGGACTCTGTATCGCCAAGGCGCCTATTTCCCTCAGCCAGACGACTCTCCAAGGCTCCCAGTCGGCTCCAGAACTCTGAACCGATACTGTCCTCAGTCTTGGGCCGCGCTTGCTTGGACTTATGCGAAAGTTCAGAAAGTACAGATTCAATCTTTTGTAATCGTAGCACAAATTCAGCGATATCGGCAGCGGGAACTTTGGGTGCGGTGTATATGGGTTGTGTAGAGGTAGGGAAGGATGGTAGTGAAGGCAGCGAAGGTATGAGAGATTGTATATCCACAAGTGGATACAAGTACCACGCTCCAAGCAGGAAAAAGCCAAAAAGCAGGTATGTCACAAGCCCGGATGGTGATGACCGACTCGCACTTCGTAACAACAGTAGGGGCTGATTGAGGACGACATCAAATACGGAACCAATGATCCTCCCGAAGACGAAAAATATGGTCGTGATCAGATGTATCACAGATGTGACCATGCAGAACATGCCTCTGAAAAAGGCATTGACCAGGCGACCCAGAAAGGCGCCGATAGAGAATCTAGTGAGGCGAGCAGAATTCCTTGTTCGTGAAGACGACCGAGGAAGACGCCGTGTATGGGTCTGTTGCGTTCTTTTGTTGTGTGTTATTGGTGATTCGAGGAGCACCTCCTCAGGTACTTCTGGGATCGAATCTAGTCCTTGTTCGGCGTTCTCTAATGATGATTCCTGTCGATAGGAATCATAGGCCGAAGGACGTATGGGGTATGTGCGTGGGATGGATGTACGCTGCTGAGGTTGCACCTAGATAGATACATGAGATTAGTCATTCTGAGACTCGAAAGAACGGTAAAAGAAACAAACAATTTCAACGACGGACTCGTCGCTCGAACTGTCTTCCTGATCATTGAGTCCGTTTTTGGTGCCTTTGCTGTAACGTTTTTTCTTCCTGTCCGCAGAGAGGACAGGAAGAGTGGTGAGTGGCCCTCCTACGGGCTCGTTCTTCCTCTTTCTTCTTCTCCTCTTAAGTTTATCATCATCTGAAAAACTGTCATCGTCACTCTCTACATCAGAGGCGGTGGGTTTGTATGCGCGGTGGTCCATTGAAATGCGGCCACGCTTGTGGGAAGCAAGCTTGGCTCGTTGAGCCTCTTGATATTCCTGCTCCTCTGCAGCGTAGTCATAACTGGTATCCCGGTTATAGCTGTGGTTTCCATTTTTGGACAATGAACGATCTTCGGGTTCGTGCGAGAGTTGTCGCACGTAGTATGTTGCTGGCTTCAATGCCCTTTTGGCGACGTCAATGACATGCTCGAAAGGGCTCTTCCCTCGTCCGTTTACGGGAGATACCTCCTCACCCTCGGAGTCAGGGACTAGTCGGGCAGTTTTTGAAACGGTTTTTCGGGATACGGGGGGACGAGAGAGACGACGGGGTGGCGGTGGGAGCCGTCGAGAGGAAGTAATCTGAGTTTCTTTCTCGTATTCGACGGATGTGCTTCGGGGATGACGGGGTTTGGTCGAACGACCGTGGAGGACCAGGTGGTGTTTGGGTTGGGTGCTGGGATCATGTTGTCTTCAGCGGCAATATGTAGGGCACTAGCAAGAATAACAGAAGTATCGTTGACGGCCCAGTTGTCGGGTCTTAAGTGGGATGAGGCGGTCTTTGAGGTGCTTGGACGCGAAGTCAATGCTTCACGTTGCTTGATCCTGGCAAATTTGGCGAGTGCAGAAGCGTCAGTGTCTTCGTTGTCGACCTGGCTAGTGTGCGAGGGCGAAGATAGGCGGCGTCGGGGGGGAGAACGCGACTCGATGGTAGAAGCGCTGAGGGGTTGATTGAGATAGAGCCAGGAGATGGGAGCAAAGAACAAACCTGTTGTATGAGTACGAGGTGGGGACGATGCGGTTGGGGCTAGTGGTCCGTGCGGAAGGGTTCTTGCCGAGAAAAGTGTTGCGGTCGAGACGTCTGCCTTGGCCAAGAGGAGTGCCAGCAAAAGACATGTTTTCGGTAAACAGCCAAACTTCACCACACGCTCTGCCGCTTTGCCTTTGTTTGGTCACCACGTGCCCGACACGTCTAGTCACAGGTCAAAAAATAGAATGGATTCTCGGATTCATTTTACAACTAATCTACGGCTATCTATTGTTTCATGAAAATGCCCATTCCCTGGACGTAGTTGGGGTCTGCAGTCGCGAGTCAGATTGTGTCGCGACGGTCGTTCAAGAAAGCTTACCGATGGGTAGGTTGAGTCTCGCGGATGGGCCGGCAAAGTCGAGGGCCTGGACTTGGGTGATGGCACCAGGCTCCAATGCCATCACATGGATGGCCGTCGCATTGGCGGCGAGGACGTACATGTGGCTAATCATGTCCTATAAGCACGTTTATCCTCTAAGATGAAAGACTCATGCTTACTCTTGCTCGCCGATGGGCACGATCTGGACATCGATGGTGGCATCGTAGATGTTTTGAGGGAAGTTCTGCGTACGAACCTCATGAGTCCTGACTGCCACTATATAATGACTAGCAGAGCACTCACCACAACGCTCGTCGGCTTCAAGTTCTCGTCGAGGATAACCTCAGTGATGTTGGAGATGACACCGTCAATGACGTAGTAGCTGCCAGTGTTCGGGCTGTATGCTGACCAGCAAACTGCGGCCCGTCCGATGACCGGGGTAACTGAAGATCGGGGTCCTGGGACGCCTTGATCAAGAGTCGACAAATCCCAGATGTAGAAGCCGGCGCCGCCATCAGCACCAAGTATAGCGTTCTCGCCGGGGATCTGTGTGAAGGAGAAGGGTTGTTGGCCACCGGGGGGCACGGGGACGTTGGTGTACTTCTGGGAAAGGGCACCACCCTCCATAATATCCCAAACAGCGAAGAAACCAGGGTGAACATCCACATTGATCGCCGGGTCAGTACCCTTGACTGCGACGTAGAGCTTGGTCTCGTCCTCAGAAAAGGCGACGGTGCTGACTGTGCCGGAAGTACCGGCGGGAGGGGTGGTCTGGTTCAATCCGACGGGACGAACAGTATCGGGAATTTGGGTCAAACCGCTGGTATCATCGAGCGTATAGCAGCTAAGTATGCAGTTTAGTATGCCATAGTCAAGAATCAACATATATAGCGGTCTTACCTGACACCGTCCTTGCGGCCAGCGTTGAGGACACAGGCCATGTCGGCAGCTTTGTTCACAGCAACCGAGACGGGGAAGTCTCCCTGACTTGGGACGGGGTCTCCGATCATCTTAAGATCCGTCGGGTCTTCGGGATTGATCTTGAAGGCCACAACTGTATTTGAACCAGCCTAAATCGATATGCTCAGAAACGAGAAAACACAATAAAAAGAAATAAACACACGTTGACTGTCACTAGGACTCCTTTCTCGCTGTTAACCTGGACACTGCCTGCGCTGAACAGACCGTCTGGGCCAAGATCGTGCAGACCATGGGAGCCCACGCCTCTTGCGCTGACGGCTCTTCTTAGGGTCTATGACGATCAAGTGTTTAATAAGCGGTAAGTACGAGATCATGTTGGGCTCCCACCAATAGGCCGTCGGGACCAATGTCCGAGCCGATAACGTAGTTGCCAGAGATATCATCGGTCGTAACTAAGTAAAAAGTTAGCATCGGAATGGTACAACAAGAAAGTAAATCCAAATTCACAGTATGCAGCTCCGATTGCACTTCCGTTCGCAGAAGAAGAGTCACCGAAGTACTTGTCCTGCTTGTACTCCAGGGGAGCTGAAGTATCTTGTTGGGGTGGCGTGTCCATTTGACCGGGTGTGGGGCACACGGGGCTGGCATTGCAAGCCAGTAGCACAGACAAGAGAACTGAGGCCGACAGAAGTTGCATGGCGGAAAAGTAGAGCTAAGAACTAGACCAGTAACAGTCAGCGGTAGAAAAGATCGCTGGAGTCTCCAGTCCGGATGTTTGGCGTTTTATACCTACCGCTCCAGTCCTTTTTTTCGCCTTACGGTGCGGGCCATATTGAGACGGCCAAATGTTGAATTGTCAGGGACCTAGCCTCGTCTATCGCATCGCCAGTTAGTGAACTGTGATCGGCACAGAGTGACAAGGAAATGGCAAGGGTGTCAATGAGAGAGCACAGAGTAAACAAGCGACCAAAAAAACAGTGTCGGGAAAAGTGGAGTATCGATGCCGAAGATGACTTGGCAACACGGTCAAGGTACGCAAAAGTCAAATTTAGCGATTCCCGGCGTAGGCGGTGTACTCCAATAACGTTCAGCGAAGAGACAACGATCCTGTTGCTCATTTGTCGCAGGGTTAATTGTGGTTTCCCCAACAAAGTTCGAGGAATGATGTGATGAGATGGCCGATTACCGAGCGTGGGTTTAATGCCGTCAGCGACCACAATTACCAAATTTGGGAATATAGCCTAAATTTAGTTCTTCCCTCATTGCATCTTTTTGTTTGCAACACACCTATCATAAAATCATATAATGATTAATGTCACTCCTTCAAAAAAGCGTAGTCCTCGGGTTACGCAGTGCTTGATTTGCTCCTTCTCCAAACATGAATGTAAACGTGCATGCGTGCATCAAATAACCGCCCAATAACGGACATACGAAAGTTGACCTTTTTTTTCCCTTATGGGACTTTTTTCCCCCCCTAAATCTAATTTGTCATTCCGATAGCGGCCTGACGTGACCCGGTAAGTCACGAATATGTGTTGATTTCAATGTTGGAGTAACAAAGCCCCGGCAATCAGGGTAGTGTTATAGAGCCTAACGTCAGGCACTGCTGTCATTGTGGTGTCGGGCATCTCGTATTATAAGTGATAAGACATAAGGCTTGGCTATCACAAATAGTGCCTGCTCACCAAACAAACCCTTACTTGACCTGCGTCACTTTTGTTGCACTGCTGGCGAAGATTCTACTCACGAGTCTACTCACATGCTTGATGGCAGAGCCGCTACTCTCAATCGAGTCTAATAGGTTTCGTGCTCGTCTATGTTTTTTTGAAGAGTTGTAGATTTTCTGTGTTTATGTCCATCCGTCATCAAAGGCCCGATGAAACCATTGGAACCAAATTGGAACTTTCAAAAATATCAGAAAATTGAATATAACAATCTGTTGATGGGAATACTTTCGGGGATATTAGAGCCTGCGCTGAGCTTATTGATATTCACCTGGGTTTCCAACGTCAAGCCCGAATTTCTTTACCTAGATTTTCCGGTTTTATTGGCAACATCCCGAGGAAAATGAATCAAGGCTCGCAAAAGTAATTTATCAACCGTAAATAATAGGCAAGCTGCAAAATGCTCTCGGTACCAACACTAGACCTCAAGGCGTAGTGATGTCCGTCGCGACGTCTGACCATGCTGTCCAAGAGCAATCTAAGAGGCTCCAACGCATCGGACCTAAGCCGCCGCCGGTAGCGACTGGAGTATGCCGACATCCGGCTTTGCCTCGCTTGAGAGCCGAGCAGTTGGGGAGAGATCTAGGAGAGATCATTACTTTCATTTGGATGTGCAATGTGCACCAATCACTTACAATTTTCAGTTTCTCAGTTAGAATGATGCGGCGCTTACAACGTACGCCAGTCCCTGATTCTGCATTGCTATGAGAAAGGGCTGCCGTTGCATCATTGGGGGGTATTCCAAGCGGCACGTGTACCCCGAAGCTGGGGCATCTAGAAACCCAAGTTCTCAGAATTCACCTCAGGTACATCGGGGTCGTTCCAGAGAAGTCGTATGATGTTCGCGATCACGGCGTGGTAGGCATGAGACCAACCAAGCAACGATCTGCAGGCTCGTCACAAAACATGAACATTGGAGTTGTATTGGAGTCATCGCTTCTGATGATGGTGCCGAGAATAGGTTCGGGTCAGTTTGGGAAAGTTTTAGCCTTCCCACTCTCGCGGCATGGAGGGACCCAGGGAATCTCTCAATTTGAGCTCCAATTTGATTTTTAAGGGCTTGGCAGTGACTCGGCGTGATTCCTCATGTATGATCGATTTTGGAGTCGAGTTTATTCTTCTGCAACCTGGGTCACGATGTGTAAAACGAGAGAAAAACTTGGCTTGGCTCAAGTTGCCAAGCTTTGCTGCGTTCAACGCCAAGGGTAGCCAGGAATCCGACTTATATATATGAAAGACAATGTTAATTCAACAACGCTCCAACTCTCATTTTTTCAATTCCGACTGGAAAAGGACCTGTCAAACTCAAGATCTGAATGAAGAGCGGATCGTGGCGCTTTCAATACACGACTTCGCTTAATGACAGGAACGGATTTTAGTCTGAAGACACTTTGCTGTCTGAGCCTGTCTCTATACACTCAGAAGATCTTGACGTCGTGTCATCCGTGTCATTGGGGAATCCGGGTTGAATCTGGATATTGTTTAATTAAAAAGCTTATGGAGTGGAATTGTCTTGGCTCAAAGAAAAGGTTGTTCGCGTGAACACGGGTTGATCGGTGTTACCACAGTAGGAGGCGCGGAGGAGGAATTACGCAGTATCATAGTGGTTCAAGTAGGTCAAGCTGGAATTTTGTGGATCTAACCAAAGGTAGGAGCTATACTTAATGGAGATCGCACCTTATTTGCCGCAGCATGCCGCGAGATCCTGCAAACATTGTGGTTGGTAGTCTTTTGATTCCTGGAAGATAGAACTGGGTTTTTTTTTTTGCTGTCTACAGCGTGTTGAGCATCTTGCGGAACTATCATATCAAACCACGATCCAAGTATGTCTTTGAGCAGACCAGCCGTCGTATGCATAGGAGGAGGCTTGATATTCATCAAGCCAAGAAGAGTAGGCTCCCGAACCACATTTCTTGGCCGTCCTCTTGGGTACGCGACTCCAGGTATTTCACCATTGCTTTACTGTTTCAGATGTGCCTCAGGTATGTGCAGAATATGCGGAGGATTGAAGACACACTCGTCATCAGTGCTCGGTGAGCATATCGCTGCTCGTCGGTTATTCGCTGATTATTCGCTCCCCGATCGCACTAAGGATCCGCGGTGGACAGTTAGAGTCAACCTCGGGCATAATCACGCAAACTAAACATTGACACAAACCCATGTAGTATGATTATCGTTCGTGGCGTTCGTGGCGATACAGCTCGTTGCGACCATTCTTATTTTGTACAAGTGTAAGGCATGTCAGTATGGCACAGGTGTGGCAGTACCATTTACGAGAGGAGGTATTGACTCGACTTTCCAATAATCTTGTACTTGGAACTATGCGTGCTGAGTGCGGAGACAACGCTTAGCCAAGGCCAGTCGGTCAGCTGCTAGCTGCTTAGCGGACCTTGAACCAGTCTAGCGACAGCCGCGGGGAGGGGAATCGTAGAGGAAATCGATTATCTGCATACTGCTTCTTGAACCACCTCTCGGAGTTCTTACCAAACTCTTGAGAGTGGCATATCGAAAATGCACTCCTTCGTGCCCGACAAAGGCCTTAGGTTCTCGAGTATCATGACTATTGACCATGGAGCAGAGTCACGAATGTCTTACTTTACGGGCTTCGCGGCAGAATCGGACGATACCTAGCACATTCATGTATACCAAAACGGCGTCGTGTCGTTTGTCATGCAGGATATTGCTTTGCAGCACCGAGATTTCGTGAGCAGGTAGTGAGACGGTACAAGGCGACAGAACGTTCCAGTTGGACTTAGTAAAGTTATTCCCTATCCAGGCAGTATTGATTCCTGGACAACTTTAGATAGAAGCTTCGTTGCCGTCCAGGCAGACCTACTTATAAGTCAGTAACGGATCTTGAGAACGGTGCCTTCTAAAGGTGTCTTCTCAAGACGTTTTCAGCTGCCCAAGAGAGTGTGACCAGTATCAATAGGTTATCAATGGGTGTTGACGTTGTGTGGGAATGATTCTTACCACTGTTAACTATCACCTACTTGTCACAATCCACGAATGGAGCGAGCCTCAAGTCTTGAAGAAGCACTATGAGGTGTAGGAGCTATGCTTTAAGTTGAGGACTTTGTCTGCCACCAGATTCGCAAACCACGGGTTAGTAATTTTGATGATTTATCATGCGGACTGAAGAACCGCTTGCGTACCTGTCACAGTACAACATCGACAGCGTGGTGATGGCGACCCTTCCTATAGGCCTCACGGAAACAGCTATGTCCAACCAGATGCTCAAGCATGTTTTGAGCGGCCCCCCCGTCATGTTGGCGTCGCCGAATCCTCCAGGGAGGGACTTGAAACTTTTTCAGCCCAAGAAGAATACAGTGCTAGTGTCGCACGGCCGACCTCCTTGGTATGTGATTCCTATCGGTACACATCAATCGGCTTATTGCCACAAATATTCCCAGGTACGGAGAGGATGGTAGTCTCATTGGGAACGCATTTGTGATTGGAGTAGCAGGTGAGTAGATGAATCATGACGTTCATTGGGTGTTCTTAATTTACCCGCTAATACTAATCTTAGGAGGATCCGCGAGTGGAAAGGTAGCTAGTCTAAGCTACCTTCGGGCTTAATCGTGCAAACCAAATCTGTGAAACAGACACACGTAGCGAGAGAAATTGTTCGTGCGCTGGGTTCTATCCCGACTGTCATCATTCTGTCACAAGTAAGGCATTGTCATATTTTATTGTTGATATATTCATCGGGTTTCAACAGGATAGTTTTTACAAATTCCACTCACCGGAGGAGCTTGCATTGGCCCATGCGAACATGCTTGACTTTGATCATCCAGATGCTATTGACGTGCCTATGTTTGCGAATGTGCGTATAGGAATAATCCCTCACTCTCAATTTCGCTTACTCCGACTAGTGCCTCGCGGATCTTAAAGCATTTAAGCAATCAAACATTCCTGTCTATTCCTTTGCTCAGCATCAACGACTAGAGGAGACCAAATATCTCTATGGTGCTACGGTCATCATCGGTAGGCTACCCTTTGAATTGTCCCGACTCGGATCTAAGGGAAATTTTCGGACATTTTACAGCTGAAGGGATCTTGGCGTTGCACGACCCAGCATTACGAGCTTTGTACGATCTTAAGGCGAGTCATTGTCCGTTACTAGTAATGAATTATTATCCTTATCCTTGACATAGATCTTTGTGCAATGCGACTCGGACTTGATGCTCGCCCGGCGTATCAAAAGGGATATCAAAGAACGGGCTCGCAGCGTTGAAGGCATCCTAGATCAGTACGGGCTAAGGTAGATGGCCAGGGACTTGTATCTGATTTGTTGACAGATATCTTCGCTACGTGAAGCCTTCATATGACAATTTTGTGCGCCCTACAGCTTCTCACGCCGATATTGTGAGTGCAAACTTACGCATGAAGTCCCGAATAAGCCTGATATGCACCTTAGATCGTACCTGGTCATAATAATGCTGTTGCCATTGAACTCATATGCACCCATGTGAGGCGTCAACTACAGGAACGCTCAAACAAATTCCGCGAAAAGATAGCTATTCCTCGACTTCATAGCGACTCAAGGCTCAATTTTTCCCCGCCATCATATACTCCCGAGGAACTCAATTTGACTGTCCTCCCCCCTACAACGCAACTCCAGGTAAAAATTAGCATTTTTTAGAGATCAATAATATACCTAATGCATGAGATCGTTCTGGCAGGGCATCTTCACGATTTTACGGGACAAGACATGCAGTCGTCAAGACTTTGTGTTCTTCGTTGATCGCCTTTCTACGATTCTTGTTGAACATGCTTTACAACATCTCCCATATGTACCGAAGACCGTGGTAACTCCGGTCGGCATTGAGGCGCACGGCAAGCAACTAGATGCAATGGTAATGAAGCTCCCTTGCTTGGCACCGCAGCTGACCAGATCCTGTAGTATACGTGTGGTGTGTGCATCCAACGGTCGTACGTCACACTGTTCAGGGAGATGCCGTGATTTTATTCTGAGTCCTTATTTTAGCGGTGGCACTCTTGAGCGTGGATTTCGGCGGGTTATACGCGACGTACCCATGGGGTCTCTGCTGATACAATCTGATGCGGTCACGGGTGAACCTATGTGTCTACAGGTTAAGCTGCCGGACTACGTACGATACCGCCACACAGCAGCGAACACCTGGGTTTTCATACTAGATGCACAGGTAAGCTCTATGTTTGTTGAAGTGCGCTCGTGTTGTGAATTTCGGGTCATAGATCGGTACGGGAGCGGCGGCGTTCATGTCCATCCGCATTCTTCTCGACCATGGCGTTAAGGAGGAGCATATCGTGTTTGTAACGTTCCTTGTGGCTCGCAACGGAGGTGTATCTACCCTCCGTCGTGCTTTCCCTAAGGTCAAAATTGTCTGCGCTGAAGTCGACGATGATATGGAAGAAGGATGGTTGGAGGGAGTCCAAGATGAGATCACAAATCCAG
Source organism: Agaricus blazei (assembly GCA_029719445.1). NCBI lineage: Eukaryota > Fungi > Basidiomycota > Agaricomycetes > Agaricales > Agaricaceae > Agaricus > Agaricus blazei. The sequence goes on from SSNC01000011.1 coordinate 854,024, forward strand.
ACGGAGTCGGGAGAAAGGTATGGATTATGCAACCTGGGATGGGACAGATAGGTAAGATTTTTCTCATGTTGGTTTTTGAATTTTTTGGTTTGGATGACACGATATTGCGAAGGGGATCGTTATTATCTTTAAATGAAGTTACCCGAATGTTCTTGTTTGCCTGCCCACGATATGATTGTCTATCAACTTTTAAAGCGTTGTCTCGTAACATCTGAGGACCCTCGACGACCTGGAATCAGGGTAGAGATTCCAAGAAGGTTCCCCAGGTGGCTATTTAAGCACACTCGCATGGCCATATGTCTGTTCCGGTACCCTCTACTACACTGAATGACTGGGATTTAAACGAACGCTCACTATACCTACCTGTCTATGACTGAAACACTTTCAAAATGAAATACCTGAAAAATGAAAGACATAGTTTCTGGTCCGTACCCACCATGAGTATTGTTGGAAAGGCTACCTTCTTGCCTCCATATCTACGCCCCGTAGTACAGGGCCCTTATCGAGGTTTTGACCGGAAAGTCTATCACTAACGGGTAAAGGTGCTGTTCTTACATACCGAGTAGGTGGTGCTACCACCGCACGAGGTAAGCGGCGCCTGTCTTATCATCATAATGATCTTTTTTTGGTCAGCATAAGTGTATTCAGGGTCAATGAGAGTGGAGCTAAGTTTGACAGAGACTGCCAGGAATGACGGAACTGGTCCAATGGTAAGTCTAGCTGAAAGGGGAACTATACATTTTTTCAAGACAAATCGTTGATGTGTTGGGATTTGTGGAGTGCGTTTGGTCGGTGCTCTTTCATCGCCTTGATATAACACACCACTGCACATTTCCGAGCCTTCAATCCAGAATGTAGTTATCTTTTGGATTTACACTCCTTCCCTCAGTGAGTAGTATGCATTCCACTGTCAGCTACTTGGTGTTAAGCCTCATCGAAACTAGGAACGTGGATGGAAAGAACTGGTCCCGGAGAGTATTAGTCAGTCAAATGTGTATGTGGAGTATCTATAGTTCCGAATTCAAATGGAATCCCTGCGCGACCGGGAGATGTTGATCTTTGAGCTGATCTTAGGGAGGATAGAGAGTATGCATTCGAATTACGGAACGTTGGTAGAATGATGGTGGCCACTTACTCGGGTCAACTCCACTGATCACTGACTCAGGAATACCCTCAACAAGTTTACTCGACTTTCAACACACATGTCTAGAAGGCGTGCTTGAGATCATCATCATATTGAATTAGAAATCTATTTAGCTTAAAGGCTGAGATGTGATTACATTAGTTGTGTATTGTGAGTCGGGATGTACGAAGATAGAATGGCCTAGGCGTGCCGAGGTTGAGGTTGCTCCTCCTCTTCTTTACTTCCTGTCAGTAAATGCCATAACTCTGGGCCATCACGAATTAAAGCCTTAAGAGACTGTTAAACCTGCTGTTTCTGAGGGCCGAATCTAACAAACTCACGATGACGACTTCGACAGCGATCAGGGCGATGATAACTAGTTCCATCGAGTGTGTTGATGACTTGAGTGAATAAAATTAGCAAGCAATCGGAATTAGAAAGAATTCACCATACTTCTGTTAGTAGCTGTCGGAGGACAGATTGAGCCTAAGGATGAGCACAGTAAGTTTTAGGCCGAGAATCAGATGGGAAGCACGGACCTCTGCTGCATAAGTAATTTTGTCGTTCACGGAAGCCGTCCGTGCCTTGACCTCGAGAGCGTCGCTCAACGATTTGAAGTAACCTGTGTAAGTTGAATTCAATTAGAAAGTCAGGGAAGGCAGCGAGTATCCGAAACTTGCGTTCTAGTTCCGGTTCGGCCCAATAGAAGTCGGGTACGTCACTGAAGTTCTCCCTGTTGAGGTTCAATCCCTGTCTAAACTTCATAAGTTGGCCTAATTTCTTGATGAGTTGAGTTCGGCCCATCCCAGGTTTTCCAGTTTGTTCCAAGGAGCGCGGCAGCGAGGCCATAGAAGTGAGGTAATCATCCAAGGAAACCTCTATGGTAGATAGCGCGGTGGAACGTGAGAGAGCTTGAGAGTAAGCATATCGAGCGAGAAGGCTTTCTGTTGGGAAAGCCATGGGTGGTAATTTAGTTGGCATTAGCGAAGGCTCATTCAAAGACGATGTTTGTCCAAGTATTATGAGGTCTCCTTGAACGCGGGTTGGTCTGGACAGAGTTGAGAATGCAGGGAAGATGTTCAGTGTATAATTACATACTCTGATGGGTCAACGGCAAACTCTAGTTCTTCGTCTTCCATGTCCCGCAGTGGGCCTACTTGCAAACCAGCAGCCTTATCAATGACTTGCTCTTTGAAGGCTAAGGCTTCTTCTTCTCCAAGGCCCCAACAAACGTAGCTTCCGTTTGAGAACACGAATACCTCTCCTTCTCGTCCGTTCTTGCCGGTCCATTTAGGAATCCACCAGGATTCATGAAGGGCCTGCGAGCGATCTGGGAGGTCTGGATGATTGCGGAGTCGAGAGAGCAGGTACCGCTCAGCGGTAGCGAGGGTGAAGACAGGTTGAATGTCGCTCCGAGTGGGTGTCGGATTCACTCGTATAGGTAGCGATTCTGATGCAGATCGCCGGAGGGATGTCGTTGACTTTGGTTTTGGTTTGGCGTCCGAGTCCTGAAGGGCCCCTTTCTTTGTGGTATATGGCCTAAAGTGCAGTGCAGGACGGAGAGTTCTGGCTGGAGTCCATCCAGTAGTCGGACGACACAGCGCTCGGAGCATTTCACAGAAGTCAGAACGAGATTGGTTCTCACGCTTATGATGGGGGACTTTGGACAGATTTATTAATAGCAACAACTTCAGTGACAGTGACTTGGGCCAGCATCATGGAAGACACGCGGCGCGTCTTCAGCACTTAGTAGCCACCCTTCCTAGGTCTTTGACTTTGCTTAGAACCAACGTCGCAAGATTGTCAGCTCCGCTTTAAACCACTCTGCTCGCCTCCATGGTATCAGCATAATTTTTTGTTTCCTCCCGAGGGCTGCATACCGACCAAACATCTAGCATTTCCAGGATCTTAATCCCGTTCGCGTGATAAAGGAAGAACTGGAGCCGGATGACCATATAATTGCGTGAGTATTTCGTCGTTTCGTCTTATGTACCACCGATTATTCATCCTCTTAGTATCATGGGTCCTACGGGAGCCGGAAAGAGCACTGTATGTAAACTCACGTGTCAGGGAAGTGTCGTACCCTCATGCTCTGTCAGTTTATTGCAGCAGCGACGGGCCGCGACTTTGGAGTCGGTCATGGTCTCCAATCACACACCAGCCAGATGACGGCTATTCGAGTTAAACGAGGAAACAGTTATGTGGTCTTGGTCGACACACCAGGGTTTGATGATACTTATCTCTCGGACTACGATATTCTCAAGCTGGTCTCCGACTGGCTCCGTGAATCGTGCGTTTCGAGCACTTGTTCAGCTTGTTTTTTGAATGACCCAGACCCAGGCCTGACAGCTCTGTACATTCCATCAAACTTTGTGGTATCCTCTACCTTCACCGCATTTCAGATAATCGCATGGGTGGTGCGACGATTAAAAACCTTGAAATGTTCCAGAAGCTTTGCGGGAAAGACCGGTTTGAAAGAGTCATTCTTACTACGACAATGTGGCCAGACGATCCATCGGACTACCACGAAGCCGTAGAGCGAGAAAAAGAACTCCAGGATGAATACTGGAAGATCATGATCCAGAAAGGTTCTCGCACTTCCCCTTTTGATGGAACGCAGGCCTCCGCATGGTCTATCCTCGATCCCCTGGTCAAGAAAGCCAAGCAGACGATCCTAATACAAAGGGAACTGAAAAAATCGTGGAAGGACGTTCCGGACACCGCAGCAGGAAAGCAACTTCATGGATTCATTGGATCGATGGTTGAGCGACAAAAAGTCGCCTTGCGACAGCTACTAGACGAAATGGGAAAAACTACGGATCAAGAGATTAGAGATGTTTTGGTAAAGGAATGGCTATCCCTTCGGGACGAACAAGAAAAGGCTGTACGAGATGACCAGCGACTGGAGTCATGGGTCGGGCGGAGGTTCCTTAGAATTCTCATTCCCAAAGGCAAACATACACCCGCACAATTTCCCTATGAGGATCGTTGTCACGACCTGATTGTAGATATCACAAAGAACGAGGAACAGTGCAATAGGATCTCTCAGCTGTCCGGGAACGATGCGGATACAATGTGCAGATTTATCGACTTGGTATGGTCCATGCTACCGAACTGCGCATGAAACGGGGACTCATGTTCGTCCATCAGGTTTTGCGCGACATGGAATCCAAGGGCGGGCAGAACCAATCACGCTTGCGTGAGTTACATGCGAAACTTAACTCAAAAGTGACTCGGGAACGCGAGTCCACTAGATCCACCCCTCCTCGAGAACACGAGCCCCGTGAGCACGAGTATACCCTTATTTTGATGTCGACGGTCGCTGATGTTCTCTAGGCACCAAAGCAAGTCATAGAAACTTATCGTTATCGTTGGGGAGTGAGCATCGGAGCACTCAACCCAAATTCAATGAAGTATACGAGTTACTTTTATCTGTAAGTCTCTTGAAGATGGTCTGACCGATACTGACTGCCTTCGGCCTTAGATAATCAGGAATGACACAATCAAGTCCCCGACATGATGAATTCCGAGGCGCCAGGATCTGACATCAATGCGTACTAGTTTCCAAAGGTTACGAACTCTCAACTAAGCCGTAGTTGTCACTCAGGAATGTAAATTTGTTCAATTGTATACTATACATCATTAGTCTTGAGTTGAAAAATCTGACATGGGAAGGAGACTAGGTTACTAGAGTACAGCATTGTTACAGATCAGTGGTATACGATAACCGTTGAGGTCTAAGGACTCTGTCCTTGGAGTGTATGAAGAACGAGGGAAGGAGAGTTGGAGGGTATAAAACGTTGTTCGGTCACAGTAGGTTGAGCATCGGGGTGTTAGAAGACCTGTTTTGCAACCGAGAACAAACATTATAAACCATGAGCGTGCGTCATAAATGTAACTCGTTTACTGACCTTCAATTAGCCTTCAATTGATGGGTAGCGGACGTCACCGCCTTCTGACAGTCCGATACCACGCGGTGGTCATCGGCCGATAGGATCGAAGACGTTTGCGGTTCCGTTTTGCGACCTGGGAGTCTCATGACGACACCTTGTACGAGCACAAGTTGTCTAACGTTTCGCATTTGAATGTAAACTCAATACCAGGGGAAGCAGAGGCAGGTACTCACCGTCGGATGTCGTCGAAAGTCTCAGAGACGGTGTTTGGGTATCCTTTTGTCGGCGAATACTGGTCGCTGAGGGTGCACAAGAACCCGCTCGTGCTGTCCATCAGAGACGAAAGACAACAATGGGTGCTAGGCGCTTCCTAGATCGAATTTAGTCAGTTTTCTTTCTTCAGGGGTCAAAACACTTACATTCAGAGTCTCGGCTATCTTCAGACAAATTCCAACCACATCTTCAAACCCTGGCACAACTCCCGGAGCGGCCGTGACGCGCACTGCGTGGAGTCGTTGGATGATAAGGGATAGACTAACCAAGGTTGAGCTGGAACTTGGAGAATCACATAACACGTAAGAACCGTCTTCCAAGGGATCGTACACAGCGGTGTCGGACTCGGAACAAGGCGAAAGTTGAGGTGAATGACGAGCTCGCCGTTTCATTCGCTTCTCCGATATTTTGCGAGCAATGTAACGCCAAGTCGATGTAGTAGAAGCAGAGTCAGGGGTGGGTGATCTCGGAGATTGATGGGGATTAGTGGTGGCGGATCGGTTGTAAATTTGCGACTCGTCATTCTGGAACCTTTTGAGCATCTTTCGTGCCGTTCTGAGTTGTTCCTCGCGTTTTTTGTTCTCAGAGTCCCTACGTTTCTTGGTTTCTGAGCTATCGGCGCTGGTGACTTTTTGAATTAGTTCTTCAAGTTGGCGAATAAAATTCTTGAGAGCCTCTACGGCATAGTGAACCCAAGATAGTAGGGACCGAGCGGCTGACGTTTCATGTAGATGTTTATGCTGATCAACCATTTCCTCCTGAATTTTCATGACCTTCGGTTCCATGGGCAGCGAACCGATGATGTTCCAAGCAGAAGCACATGTGTATTCGAAGCGAAGCATTTTCGAGCCCCCGCCGAGGAACATGTTCCAGTAGTTTTTGCGAAGTTCCCCTTCGTTTTTGATGCCCTGTTTCTCATCCTTGAGAGAGTCCCATTGTGTCGTGACGAGCCTGACATTAGTAAGAGCCTTGTTGCCGCATAGGTTTTGGAACATTTCGAGATTGCGGAGAATAGTATTCGTCATTCGATTATCGGTAATGCGATGCAAATATAGAACACCAGTCAGCTTGACGCCCGCTTTATATCTGCCGACACATTCAATAGTCAACACGCATGCTTGAAGAAGAAAAAGAAGACAAACGTTTTTTCGAGCCACTCGGCAATTTCTGTCAAGATTTGAGTATCACTTCTTGAGTCGTCATCGAAGCCGGGGGTATCCACAAACACTACACTCCGCTCTCGCAAGGGGCTCTGACAACGGACCACTCGTATATGTTGAGTGCAAGAACGTAATGAATGGCCAATTTGGATGTCATCTGAACCCGTGGCGAGCTTGACGAACTGGTCTAGTAGTCAGGTTCGTGTCGTTTGATCCGACAGACTTTCATGCTGCTTACAGTGCTCTTTCCCGCCCCTGTAGGTCCCATGATGCTGAGAAACTCGGTGAGCCTGTTTCTTCTCTTTCTCCATCCCAGGCACTCACGCAATAACTATGTCGTCTTCGCTGACCTCGAAAGTACTCGCCCCATCAGAACTATTTATCGTAGACGGCGTACCACACCAGGGCTGCACAGAGTCTGCAGTATTGTAACTGCTAACCGTTCCACATGGGGAGAGGTGGGACAGAGCGGTATGGTAACTGTTAAATGTTGCACCCGAACGTTGGCTCACGGAAATCGCTAAATTAGGGACTGCCAACTTCAAGTTGTGCTAGGCTCCGTCAGTCTGGAAAGTTATGTTACAAGAAAGTACCTACTTGTGCCGCTTCCATTCTATCGAGGCGTCGGGGGCGCGAGGGGGCGGTTGCTAACCCTACCTCGTTGGGTACGTAGGATAAGGCAGGGCAATGCGGTAGCCACGCGGTAACCATTGCCTTCTACGAGTTAAATGCTTCTCTGCCTCGTTTCATCACTCTAGACGCGCAGGGCTAGGGGGTTCTCCGCTTTTCCCCCTCAGGACTTACCGGGTTCTCGGAACTCTAATCGAAACGAAAACGTTGCGAGATTCGACACCAGATCAGCCTCCGGAAGTTTATGGGTGGCAATTGCAATGTGTCCTGAGCATGGCAACCCCCGCGCAGCCTCCAAATCGTGAGCGCAGACAATCAGGACCGATTCGCTTTACCTCCACCCCACTAATTCAGTCATGGTCTCCCCGGAGAAACTTCACTCGAAAGACATGATTATTGCGTACGTCTACCCCATCTTACTAGGTGCCTTCAGTACTGAAATCCTTCTTAGGGTGATGGGACCAACAGGAGTGGGCAAGAGTAATGTACGACCTTCGTCTATCCCATAAAACAATACTCAATTAGGCTCAGTTCATCGACGTCCTGACAGGACAAATTGGAAAGAGAGCCGGGCATCTCCTGGAATCCTGCACGGCCGAAGTGCAGGCTGTCGTTGTAGAAAACTATATCGACAGTGGCACCAATCTCGTGCTGGTCGACACTCCGGGGTTTGACGATACAAACAAGCCAGACACGGAAATCTTAAGTATGATAAGTGATTGGTTGGAGAAAACGTAAGCCAACTTTTGACAAACACTCTTGCCGATGATTCACTATGCGGGACTAGGTACCGGCGAAAGATCAAACTGACCGGGATTTTATACCTACATCGTATTACCGACAATAGGATGGGCGGGACGCCCCTGAAAAACCTGAACATGTTTGGGAAGCTCTGTGGTGACACTGCGATGAGCCGTGTTTCTATGGTCACAACGATGTGGGACCAGGTTGTCGACCACCAGGTCGCAGAAGCCCGTGAAAATGAGCTGAGAGAGAATTTCTGGAAGACAATGCTTTATCTAGGGTCGAAAATGGTTAAATTCGAAAACAACATCGGGAGCGCGAGGGCAATCGTTGACGATTTGATTGCGGAGAAGCGGGAGCGTGAAACCCTCTTACTGCAAGAGGAACTAGTTGACCTTAAAAAGCGACTAAATGAAACTCACGCCGGGCGAATGCTTTACGATGCTCTTCAAAAATTGGTAGACGAGCAAAGAGCCTCGATAGATAAGTTAATGGAACAAATCCAGAGTCAGGATAATCCTCAGCTCATCGACGGACTTCGGAAGGAGCAATCGAAAATTGAAGGGGACCTCCAGTCAGCATTAGACGGCGTTCGGGAGCTTCGGGTGCCGCTGAGCAGGAGAATATTACTATTTTTATTTGGAAAGAAGGGAAAAATCGTAAGTTTCGTTTGTTAACATTTAAGATGCCGAATAACATAAGTGGTCATTCTAGAAACCACTCGCGGAGTGATAATAGTATTGTGTAGGCGTCGCCCAATCTCAAACTCCTCTGTATTACTTTTTCTGTAACGAATTCAGCCAAGCTATTAATCGTTGGTCAGGGATTTTAACTGAGAGGTAGATGCACGCTCAGTGTTGACAGAATCCTATGCGAATCACTACCGTAGTGCAACCAACGATTACATTCTCTTAGGAGCTGAATGATGGGCGGTATTCAGTCAATTGGCTACCGAACGAGTTTCGCGCCTCTGAAAGGAAACAAATTCTTAAATATGTCTCTTTCTCTGTCAAATTAGGATAACATCAAGGTAGTGGCCTAAACCTCAGACAGCTCCATTTATCAGTTCCAGCACGATTGACCATGCGCTTTCGAACGAGTCTTCAAACCGCATGACTCTTGACAGTCCCCCACCATGAGGAACCTTGTTCCAATACTCCTGCAGCTCCTCCTCGCGCCGCCGACCAGCATCCTCTGATTGTAATTTCCGCCACATTGTCGTTACGAAGGCAACGCGGTTCGGGAATGCTCTTGACGAATCCTTACATATCTCCTGTAACATTTTTAAGCGTACTATTGGCGGATCTGTGAGCTTTCCGTCCGTAATCCGATGCAGATACAGGATGCCGGATATCCTAAGCTTCTTAGAGCTTGGAAGAGGTTATTGGCATCGCATTTACTTAGAGATAAATGAGTTTACTCACATACTCTTCATCCAGGCTCTCAGTTTTTCTTCAATGATCTTTTCTTCGCTTACGGCGTCAAAGGCTGGTGTGTCGACAAAAATGACCTTACGATCCCCGTAGTGGATTGGATTGGAGCATTCAACGTGTTGCACCTTCAACGTATGTGGCCTGAGGCCATGCCCAATGGAGAGGATATTGCTCCCCGCAGCTGTATTTATGAACTGCATCTCCGGATAAGTGCGCTTACCTTCCCGTGTATCATTGACCTACTTACAGAGCTCTTGCCAACGCCACTCTGTCCTACCACTCTGGATGTTGTTTAGTCAATAGTTTCGGATTGCAAGTCTCAATATATACTCACGCAATGATAATATCGTTTGGTTGGATATTGTCAACCGTCGGAACGACTCTAGAGATTGCTGAGCCCATGAGGTGGGTGATGCATGAGATACCTGGCTCCCGACTCTACACCTGATCTATCCATTCATCAAGACCCCGCAGGAGGTAAAACGCATGGTGAATGACGAAGCCCAACCATGAATGGGGCAATGTATAATTAAGGAAGTACTGACGCATGTCTTCAACGAGGCTTGGAGATCAGATATAGATCACTCGATCCGGCGGGCGTCAAATGCAATGCTGCGGCCTCCACCATTCCGAATGGAAAGATGCTTCTCCAACCTCGTGGTAGCGTAACTTTGCAAGCTCCTATATCCCTTCCCTCTCACCAATTCACCCCCCAAACTATATGACCAAACGTCGAAAGGCCCGTTCCTCAGCCGCCCCACCGGCTGAAGTGGTTAACATTCCTAGCCACCTTGCTCAGCGCGAATCGAGTTCTTCGAGTGAAAGATCCCGATTGTAAGTTGACCTCTAAGTCATGAGCGACTACAGCCAGCTGATACTGGCCGACCATATGTTTTGGTAGGTTTAATGATAATACAGTGCGAGCGAATATCCCAAACAACCCTTCCGAGGTCAATCGGGACGACTGGTATAATGTCCAGACACCAGTCCCGTAAGAATTATGTCTAGTATAAGATTGGTTTCACTGAGTAGATCGTAGACGTCCATCGCGAGAAATCAGCTCAGGAAAGCAGAAAGAAGTAGAAAATTCGTCTGGTGCTAGTGTCAGAGGTAAGATCGGATTTTGATCAGTTTACCTATTCACATCATCGATAGAAGGTGAAACGTCTGGAAATTCGAGCCTATTGGGATTGTGAGACGTCTCTGATATTCACAACTTGAGGTGCTTACAGCCTATCCACAGGTTTTTTAACAACTTCAAAAAGGTCTATAGCGCCCTTCGCTCCTTAACCTCCAACTTCCCGCTGACATTGCACCTAGACCCGAGATCCGAGTATAGACCCAAACTCTCGTGCCAGTACCGAACAGGTTTCACAAAAGAAATCATGGAGCCTCCCAAAAATGAAGCAAATCGTCAAGACAGAGGAGCTCAAAGAGACGGATACTGTAGTAGCGTAAGTGTTCAATGCTTACTTTGAGTTACTTGTATGTTCATATCTTTCAGGCTGATGGGCCCGACGGGATCAGGGAAGAGTTCGGTGAGTTGTTTGTTCGGAATCTTTCCTTTCATATGAATTTAAGTTCGGTACGTAGTTCATTAGCAGCGTCGCGGATGCCGATATAGGTGTAGGGCATAGCTTGGTGTCCTGCACTAGTGAAGTGAACGTCGTCCGCGTTCGCGTTCCCGACGAAGACCTCGAGATTGTCCTGGTGGACACACCCGGGTTTGACGATACGCACAAATCTGATTATGAGATACTCAAGTTGATTAAGGACTGGCTCGAACAAGCGTAAGTTAAGCTCACATTATGAGTGATATGATAGACTGATCTTCTCGAAGGGGTCACAAGAAGGTCCTTCTAGACGGCATCCTATACCTTCACCGAATTTCCGATAACAGGATGGCTGGCACACCCCTAAGAAATCTGGAGGTATTCGAAAAGATTTGCGGCCCCAAGGCATGCAGTCGCGTCGTAATGATGACGACCATGTGGGATGAGTTGGACGACGAAGAGACTGGTGAAAGTCGCCAAGAGGAGCTTGAAACGACTTTTTGGAAGCCGATGATCGACAGGGGCTCGAAAACGGAACGTTATAGAAATACCTCGGAGTCGGCGTGGCGCATCTTAGAGCCGTTCCTCCGCAACCAGAGGCAGCGTCTCGCCGCACTTCAATCACAGACGGAGGTTCCGGTACCGCAGCAAACGCAGAAAGTCGCCATTCGGCTCCAACAGGAGACGGTACAACAACAGAAAGCTCTTCCTAGCACCGATGCTGGACAAGCCTTATACGAAAAAATTGAGGCTCTTGACAAGCAGCGGAAGTCGTTGATGCGCACTCTCGAGAAACAAATGAATAAGCGAGGTACGGATAAGGAGATTGTTGATTTATTGCGCCAGCAGTATGATGGACTAGAGAGAGAGCGTGAGGCGGCGTTAGGGGAACTGTACAATCTGAAGATACCAGTCCCGCAGCGATTTATAAAATCGATTGGTATGAAGAAGCGATACCGGAGATGATAACCCTTCTGTCAGTTGATTTTCACTGTTGTAAAGCCTCAGACCGACCCTCCTGATGAATGATTCACGTCCACTTGTATAGCATTAATTTTCCCTGATATATTATTATACTCGTTTTCTTGGACCCAAGAAGATTTAGTCCGTAATATTCAGCGACAACTTCTAGCTGTCACATCACCGGTCTCGAGGCGATGCAATTCGATGATATTGGCATGTTGTGCATCATATCATCAATGCGGCTTAGGCGTGGTGTCTAGTACGAGATGTCTCAGCGCTACTTTACCGGACTGAAAGCGGGAGTTCATGCGTAAAATAGATCCAATGACGTTGAATTGACATCTCTACTGATCGACTTCCAGATGCATACAGCACATGTGTCGTGACAAACCTCGAGGCCGTCTCATTTCATAGATGGTTCGAAACGCCTCGTGTTCCACTAGAGCATTTGGATCATAGCCTGCGTTTATAACGGTTTCCCTCTGCTCACTCTGGTGCCCCTACCCTCAGTACCGGTTTAAACATGTCAAACGGCGCAGAAGCTATCAACGCTATCCAAAAGATCAGAAAGGATGATATTATCATCGCGTAGGTTCCTTTCGAATACTCCACCGGGTATGGTACGGGCTGACATATTCACTGGAGATTCATGGGTCCGACTGGTGCTGGAAAAAGCTTTGTGGGTCCTTCGCCATCAACGGGTTCTTTGCTTGAATACATCTTAACTGAATCTACATTCATCAGTTCATCGACCTCCTTACCGGCCAGAAGGGAAAACGCGCAGGTCATAGTCTGAAATCGGTAACAAGTCAGATCCAGGCGACTCGAGTCAGGAGACCAGGCTATGAAGACCGAATAGTTCTCGTTGACACACCTGGTTTCGACGATACGACTCGATCTGATATGGAGATCCTCCAGATAATCAGTGACTGGCTCCAGAAAACGTGAGTCGCTTCTGAGCTTCCTCGGGTTAGTTAGATAATTTGGTATGGTTATCAGGTATTCGAAGCAGGTCAAGTTGAGCGGATTAATTTATCTGCATCGCATCACCGACAATCGCATGGCCGGTTCTCCTCACAAGAACCTCCGTATGTTCGGAGAATTGTGCGGAGACGTCGCTATGACCCAAGTCAGACTTGTATCTACTATGTGGGGGAAAGTGAAACCTGAGGTTGGTGAAGGGAGAGAGAGAGAGTTGCGGGATAAGTTTTGGAGACATTTCATCGACAAGGGTTCAAAAATAGAGCGCCTTCGAGATGCGAGAGGAGAAGATGCTTGGCAAATAGTTGATCGACTAATCGAAGACTGCAAGAAAAGGGACGCGGTCTTGTTACAGGAGGAGCTTGTTGAGCTAGAGAAACAACTGAACGAAACGGCCGCTGGAAAGACCTTATATTCTTCCCTCCAGAAACTCCTCGCGGATCAAAAGGAATCGTTGAGATCGCTATTAGCCCAGGTAGAGAAGTCGAACGACCCGAATCTAACGAAAGAGCTGAAGAAGGAGTACGCGAAAATCAATGATCAATTCCAAAGGACGTTCCAGGAGGTGGCAAAATTGAAGATCCCTTTAGGGAAAAGGATCATGCTCTTCTTTTTTGGAAAGAAAACCCGTGCAGTAAGCCCGCCTTTCGGCGACGACACATACAAACACATGGTTGACATCGTTTTCAGAAAGCTATCAAAGTGTCGGAAGCGTGAATATCGTTGGTACCATCGGTTGTTTGTTTGTTTGTTTGTGGTTTCTACGCTTCATCCTTCTTCCAATGTCGTTTCGTGTACATCACATCTCATGTAGTCCGTATCTTGCACTTCGAAAAACAGGATCAATTGACCAGCATTTATCACTGGTGAACGAAATCTATGAGTCGGGATCCAGTATAAAATCATTGACTGTACTACGCATGGACTCCCTTGACAAGCGTCTCCCCTCCTCACCAATGCCTGAGGGAAGATTGAGCCAGACAGGTAAAGGTATGTCGGTTTGCTTGGTAATAGCTCCGCGTATACTTCTGCTGGTCCAAGTTGTGTGACACGCATAGCACAGACTCAAAGCTATTGAGTCGGGGTGCTTGGGCGGTTGACCATGAGCTGCTGCGTTCGTGAGGTTAATGTGGTCAGGAGGTACATCTTCGGGGCTAATATCGCTGTATGAGCGAATCGAAATTTTTTGTTTCCAGTCTTGCGTTCCCAACTGAGCCGGTCTGGTTCCAGATGAGCGCATATCACAGCGCAGATAGCTTGTTGAATACCTTTGACAGAGAAGACATTTCCTGCTAGTAACCCCTTTCGTGGTCAATTTGTTACATGTACGAGCGATGGCTGAAACCGTAGACGGGTAATCTTTCTCGAGTCCCATGATAAAGTCTATGATCACGAGTAAGCTGGCATGATATAGCTCAGATGTAGCAACAAAATACCTCTCGTCAATGCGCCAATGTCTTGCCTCCCACCTGAATGTCTGTGTTTGCCAGCAATCCTTAAGTCGCACCACCAGGCCCAAAATGCGCATTCTTTTGTGCCTACGTCACGTAGTGGACGAATGACCCTTACAATTTGTTCGATATCATTTTGATTCCGGTATGTCCACTCTTCTTGTGCCTCTTCTCTTACAGAGTATCCTCCGCCTTGAGATATCGAGGATATTAAAGACACAGAGAGAGATGTTAAGGACGTCCCGAGGAGAAGATGAGAGGATTGAGTTAGGGCAGCGGTGTGGAGGAGGAGCACGCGAATGAGAGTTTGGATAGCGCTGGAAACAGCGGTCTGTGTAGGGAGTGATTCGATGTAACTTTTGAGGGATAAAAGAGGCGAAGTTGTACTCGATGAGAGTAGCTTTAGGAAGATATCTATTGCCTTGTGAGTTTACAGTCGTCGCGATGAGAAATAGTTGAAACCTTCGTTCATAATGTTTAAACCTGTATCGTTGTGAAATTTATCTGCTGCCACACCATGGAACCGAGCCCGATCAAATGCGTCCTCAAGTTTCATAGGTATGTATTCGATTCTCGTGCTGAGTTTGTTTACACATTGTTCGACAAGAGGACTTTGATCTTGGGCCTAAGAAACGGGTAAGGTATTAAACAGATCTTCATAATATGGATATCACGTACACCTGGTATAACTCCGGAGATATCAACATAGGCAACAAAAACTTTGGACCAGGGACAGGCAACGCCGTTAGGGTTCTGGTCGCCTTGCTGCCGCTCCCGAAATGAAAGGTATGTTTTCTGTACTAAATCGAGGAGCACAGAGGAGCCCAATCCTCCAGAAAGACCGATCAAAAGATTTCCGGACGCTTTCAAGCCCTTCCGTCGATGCTGTTGTGGATTGGCATTGATATGGGGTTCCAGTGTCCGTCGGAAGCGCAGGGAAATCAGATGAAAGAAGCAATCTCTGGAAATGTCATTCAGTGTTAATATTGAACGGAGAGTAACTAGGCGTACTTGCAGTAGACTGCATGGCGAATGACGATGTTCCCGATTTGCAACTTGCACTTGACACACGCATTACTTCGGTCATACTTTGGGCGTTCTATACCATGATCAGAGGTGGTGGTACAATATCTGGAGGACCTACTGGTCATCAGGGAGTCCGCCTCGACATTTGGATTTCCGCAAGAGGTCATGATGGTGTTTTGTCAAGCACCTTTTATTGATCGGTTCCGTATCTCACATCAAAATGTCCCTGAGAAAGGGAATTTATGCTGCCACCTTCTCCCTAATGCCACGCCGCATCCACTCATGCCGACGACCAAACCACTGAAGGAAGCTGCGCCTAAGCGGTCCACCCGTTCATATCTTGTCTTTCTCACAGCCTCAGTCACCGCGCTGGCCTTGTATGGGTTCTCATCTTCGCCCACGGACTACACGGTGTGCTCAAGTTCAAGTCGCATCTACACTGTGAACGAGCTGCAACCACAAGTGCAATGTATAACCATTAACAACGACCGTATCATACGCGTCGGAAAATACGGTATGTTACGCGCTTGTTCAAACCAGAGAATTTGATGCTGATATTGCTCAAAGACGACGTAGCTTCATTCATCATCAATATTCCATTGTTAGATTGGAGGATGCGTTTCAAGCGACCTTTGGTTTCCTATGTAGATTCTACGGACATCATCGTTCCCGGATTGACCGGTATGACCTGGAATCTACCCGCTAGAATCACCTTGTAATTGACCCCTAGATGCTCATGCCCATGTTCTTGAAAATGGTTGGATGATGCAGTTACCACTGGGAGGTTCTGCCTCTGTTCAAGGTAATTGGTGCCCATTCTTGTTGTGACTGTAAATATGACTAAATCGGTGTCGCAGAAATCGTTGGACGCGTCAAAAGCTATATACAAAATCACCCTGATGTACTCCACGATCCGAATCGCTGGATTGAAGGTATGGGCTGGGATCAAACCAGGTGGGAGGGGAAACAGTTCCCGAAAGCAGTAGGCACCTTTTTTCCCCCAATAATTGTAGCAATAATTCATATTGATTCCAGGCAGACCTTGACCAAGATCCCCTTCTGAGAGGGCGGCCAATTGTCCTCAATCGGGTGGATGGACATGCTCGATGGGTCTCCCCACGTGTGCTTGAGATCATGGGCCCGCTTCCTGATGACAGCGAGGTTATTGGTGGGCAGATCATCCGAGACTCTGATGGGAATCCAACTGGTCAGCCTCCAAGCTGATACCAATATCGGAGCAGAGTCTGATTTTTCTTATACCTAGGGGTGTTCCTCGACAATGCGATGGACCTCATTCCAACCCCTCCTTGGACTCACGATCAAATGGAGGGATATTTCTCAGCGAGCGCCGACCTTGCTTTACAATATGGGCTTACTAGCATACATGACGCTGCGACAACATTACCTATGATTGATTTCTTCCAAAAGTACGTTCTTTTTGACCTCAAATTTTTCGCTATTTGACTATTGATAGGAAAGCTGACGAAGGCGCAATTCCTGTACGCTCATTATCTTGATCTTCATAGAAGCATCGCTCATTTCGGTGTAGCTACGTTTATATCTCATGGGAAACGTTCCGTTGAGCGGCAACGACTCCGACGCGGATACGACTAAAATTGCCGCATACATTAGGGGTGACTGGAAGCATGGCATTCCTCGCTTCGTCAATTACGGAGAACAAGGCCGTCTCACCCTGCGAAGCGTGAAGTTATTTGCAGATGGTAAGCATCTCCACTACTCCACCCTTCGACGGGGTAGCTAACGTACGTGTACTAGGCGCACTGGGATCGTGGGGTGCAGCCATGCTTTCTCCGTACTCTGACAACCCTGACGTCCAGGGTATCCTACTACAGGCCCCTGAAGTCTTGCGAGCGGCTGTGAGAAGGTTCTGGGGAGAAAATATGCAAGTGGTGCGCTCATGTTTCACTGTTTGTTGTGGCCGGAGTAACCTTACTCTTGTAATAGAACATCCACTGCATCGGAGATAGAGCCAACCGTATAACTCTCGATATCTTTGAAGAAATTATCCGAGACAAAGCTATAAATGTTTCTTCATGGAGGCCACGCATTGAACACGCCCAAATCATTAATAGTCATGATCTTGGCCGTTTTGGGAAGTTAGGAGGTTTGTTCTAGTTGTCATATCACAAGTAGAGAAACACACTAATCTTGACGTCCAGTAATTGCCAGTGTTCAACCGACCCATGCGTAAAGCTTTAAATCTATTTTGCACGTTTATCTCATGCTGACGCTCGAACAGAACGTCTGATATGGGGTATGCTGAAAGTCGATTGGTAAGTATCCAAAGGTGGATGTGCTATTTTACTTATGCGACTAGTACAGGGTCCGGAACGAATGAAAGGAGCATATGCATATGCTACGTTACTGCGGTCAGCTGCTTTGCTTTAATGTTATATTGAAAACACCTTTTTAACAAAATTATCAGAACCTCACGCGACCGAATACTCGCTCTTGGATCAGATTTCCCCGTTGAAGGCGTGAACCCACTTCTCGGATTCTACGCCGCTGTCAAGCGTCTCAGAGTAGATGGATCTTCTCCTCACGGCCCTTCTGGATGGTAGGTTTCTCCTTCGGCATCTCCCAATGCCGTGCGACTTGATTAAATGCTGAGTACCTATATTTGTTATCTGACGGTACAGGTTCCCCAATGAACGACTCACAAGAAGAGAAGCGCTTAAGGGGATGACTTTGGACCCTGCATATGCGTCATTCCAAGAACAGAATATCGGTTCCCTTGAGATAGGAAAGAAGGCTGACTTTGTAATTTTCGATCGTGACTTTGTAGATTGTGGGGAGGAGGAAGAAGAGAGTTGTAATGGGTCCGAGATCCTGGGTGCAAAAGTGAAAGCAGTCGTCATCGATGGAAAAGTCGTACGAGGAGCGTTGCCCCCACCTAAGGATAATGTCACGTTCTGGGGGGTCATAAATCAGTTGGGGGCATACGTACGTGCTTCCGGTTTGTTTTAGCGGGTGAAGAGGCTGGTGAGTGAGTATGTTGCACCTTCGATATATACTGAAAACTGAATTGCCACAACCAAGGCAACTGGCAACTTATCTGACCATACAAGTTCCTATTATCCACTTCCGACTTGGTGTTCCTTATCTTTGAAAGCATGTAGTAGCCGTAAGTGACATGCATGACCTGAAGTACCTTCTGGTCAGATACATTTATTTCTCGATTACTCTTTTGCTCTAAGGTTTCGGAGAAATAATAGAGATGCTGGATTTGGTGTTGATCGAAATGCGGTTTGTCAATGGACATGCTATTCTCGGACGATATAGTCATTGTGCATCAGCAAGGGCAATCAGCTTTACCCGCCAATAATCCCTCCACCCTTACCTTTATGCAGGATGTGATAAGAGCCACAGACAGCAAGCCTATCTCCTGATCAACTGGTCTTTGATTTTATCAATTCTCTCTTATGCTGCAGAATAAAAGAAGGATACCGACATCCTCAGCCCGCCGAATCAGTGCATCGACATGTCAAGCTACAGCTACTTCTAACATCCAGCGCTTGTTCCCTATCGTGGGAGTAGAACGACATCAAGGATGACAGGTGTTTGAATTCATTCGCCATCTCAACCATCGGCTGATGTTTTAGTCTTCCTCCTTTTGATGTCGAATAAGGCCCTCGATGATACCCGCACTTTACTTTTAGAAATCATCAAAAATCCCTCCCAGGAAGACCTAATCGCTGAACTGAGAGGAGAAGATGCTCAATGCATCGCTGATCTTCTAAGTGTCGTGCGTTTGACTTTGTGCATCCCTAGGTGGGTCAACAAAAGCTGATGAAAGCCACACTTTAGCTTCTTCACGAGGATGGTGCCTTTGAATCCGAGAAGGGTCAACGACTCTTTAGGCTCCTAAGGAGACTTGTCAAATCATCCGAAGTCTTGCCGCGCTGCTACGAACTACAAGACATCCAGTGTGACTTTGGTCGAGTCCGAGAAGGTGGTGCATTCGCTGATATCTTCGAAGGAGAATACCTGCAGCAAAAAGTTTGTGTCAAAGCGGTTCGCCTGTTCGAAATAAAGGACAACACCCAGTTGCTCCGAGTACGTTATTCAGGGATCGGCATTAGCTATACATGACCTGAAACCACTTTTGCTAGGCTATGGCGAAGGAAGCTATCCTATGGGCCCACCTCTCTCATCCAAACATCCTCCCTTTCTACGGTGTATATACACAAACTATATCAGAAAGAATATGCATCATTTCTCCTTGGATGAGCAGGGGTGACCTTTCCGCCTATCTGAAGAACTATCCTGACACCCCTCGCCTATCCTTAGTACGTGTCAAGATGTCTTCCGCCATGATGCTTCTCAATATTGACAGGTCCTGGGCATTGTCGCCGGTTTGCGTTATTTACACACATCACATATAGTACACGGTGACCTGAAAGCCGTAAGTTCGTGCAGCAACTCGGAAACTTGTAAAGAAACTAAACACTGAACAGAAAAATATTCTTATCTCTGACAATGGTCACGCAGTGATCGCTGACTTCGGAATATCGACTCTAACGACAGCAGTGAATTTCGCTACCACTTTAGTCTCGAGCGGTAGTGTGCCCTGGATGGCGCCTGAGTTGCTTGATGCCAAAGAGGAACGCCAGCTTGATGGGAAGGAGGAGAGCCATCCGACACTGTCGAGTGATATGTGGTCTTTTGGTTGTGTTTGCTATGAGGTATGGTTTTACATGGTCGAGCGGGCCCAACTCATTTTATACCAGGTTTTCACGGGCAATACTCCATTTTGCGACTATGCCAACGATATCCAGATACTATCTGCACTTATGCGGCGGGCGCGCCGACCAGCGGACGCAAACCAGCTTGACAATGTCAACATCCAAGACCGTGAATTGATGGACAAATGCTGGTGTTACGAACCCGAGACCCGCGCCAGCTGCGAAGAAATTTACAGGCTCGTGGTTGACCGCATGGGAGAGTGTGAGCAGTCAAATGCACAAGATGTCGCCCTTTGGAAGGCTATAAGAGGTGGTTCAGGAATGGCGATCGACTATATACATGCCCACCGCATTCTTGGTGGCATAGGAGGCTCACATACACATGAGTCTTACCGTGGTTCTACTCCCATCGCGGAAACTTCCCGTTGTTCTACTCCCATTGCAGAAATTTCCCGTAGTTCTACTCCCATTGCAGAAATTTCCCGTGGTTCTACTCCCATTACAGAAACTTCCTGTGGTTCTACTTCGAATACGACCCGTTGCAAAGAGAGTGCAGGTTCACCTGGACTGTGGGTTATTTTTGAAGTCTTAATTTGAAAACTAACATCTCTCTTTATGCCAGATTTTCCAATAATGACTTCGCCCGACCTCCCAGTCGGCAAAGGATGCAAGGGCTATCTTTTTTCACTAAAACTCGCCAGGGCCAGCAAACAACACACATATCCCCGGAGAAACTTCATTCGAAGGATATGATCATCGCGTACGTCTATCCCAACCCAATGAGTGACCGTAATGCTAAAATCCATATCAGGGTGATGGGACCAACAGGAGTGGGCAAGAGTAATGTAGTGCCTCCATTTTTTCCGAAAAACAATATTCATTTTGGTCCAGTTCATCGACGTCTTTACAGGACAAATCGGAAAGCGGACCGGACACCTCCTTGAATCTCACACAGCGGAAGTACAAGCTATCGTTGTGGAGAATTATATCGATATTGGAGCCAATCTTGTGCTGGTCGACACACCAGGGTTTGACGATACAAATAAGCCAGACAGAGAAATCCTGGGTATGATAAGTGATTGGTTAGAGCAAACGTAGGTCAATTTCTGCTCGAAAATGCTCGCAGGTGATTCATGACTTTAACACTAGATACCGGAGAAAGATCAAGCTGACCGGTATCTTATATTTACATCGTATAACCGACAATAGGATGGGTGGGACACCTTTGAAAAACCTGCATATGTTTGGGAAGCTTTGTGGCGACGCCGCGATGAGTCGTGTTAATCTTGTAACGACGATGTGGGACCAGGTTGTCGACCACCAGATCGCGCGAGACCGTGAAAATGAGCTGAGAGAGAATTTCTGGAGGAAAATGCTCGAATTAGGTTCGAGAGTGGTTAGGTTCGAAAACACCCTGGAGAGTGCGAAAGCAGTTGTTTATGGATTGGTTGCAGAGAGACGGGAGCGTGAAACGCTCTTACTACAGGAGGAACTGGTTGACCTCAAAAAACGGCTAAATGAAACCCATGCTGGCAGAATGCTTTACGATGCTCTCCAACAACTAGTAGACGAACAAAGAGCCTCGATAAACAAGTTAATGGAGCAAATTCATAGTCAGGGTAATCCTCAGCTCATCGAAGGACTTCGGAGGGAGCGACAGAAAATAGAAGAAGACCTTCAAAGCGCACTGGACGGCGTTCGGGAGCTTCGGGTACCGTTGAGTAGGAGAATCTTGCTATTTCTATTTGGAAAGAAGGGAAAAATCGTGAGCTTCGTTTGTTAATACCCAAAATCCTGAGTGGTAACATTAACGACCATGACAGAATCCGCTCCCAGGATAATAGTGGGTAGTCTTTTACGAGTTTTTCCCGACACAGGCTCCCTCAGAACTAGGATGAACTGCCTAAGTAGTTACTCAGTCTCATCAATCTCAAATTATAAACCATTTGTAGCTCGCCACTTGCCCTCAAATTAGGCTAGTGTTAGGGACACGATTAACCTTGTACCACCGCTTCAGGCCGCGTTGCCGCCACTACCCTCAAATGAGCCAAGACATCCTACTCGGAGCTGCGATGTGTTACCACCCGAAGGATGGTATATATTAGCTTGTTCAAAGCATGACTACTTCATTTCCAGCTTCTGGAGGATAAAAGCCCGCTTGAAAGGTCGCAACAAGAGTTTGTCTGCCGGGTGACATGCACGTTTAGTCAATGAAGGAGGGCTGGACCGTTGTCATGCATATGGCAATTTAGATTGTTCTCAACTATATAAGAACTGAGAATAACAATACGCGTCAGAGACGTAAGTCGAAAGCACAACGCACGTTGCTCCTCTTACTCATCATACCATCAACAAAACCCCGACGGCCATCACCTCGCCGGTCCCGCCACTATCTTTCTACGTTTTATGCTTGACAACGATATACATCGTGGGATCTAGATGTCATCAAGAGTAGACACGAGATGCCAGCGTTTATCCTTTTTCGCCAGTTAACTCTCCAGTCCCTCCTTCACTGTTATCTCCTCGATGTCGGGCGGACTATCCGATCAGTCTCGTGCCTTGTTACAAGAACTGGTCAAAAGCCCCTCACATAGGGCCCAGATTGCGGAACTGCAGGGAGAAGATGCACAGTGCATTGCTAACTTTTTGAGCGTGGTACGTTCCGGTATCTAGCATCAAACAGTACACATTAATCAAGACGACAACGTTAGCTACTCCATGAAGATGGTGCCTTTGCATCTGAGGAAGGTCGACGGCTATTTAGGCTCCTAAGGAGGCTTGTCAAATCATCCGAAATGCTGCCGCAATGTTACAAGCTACAGGGTCTCCGATGCAACTTTAGTCATGCTCGAGAAGGTGGCTCCTTCGCTGACATTTTCGAAGGAGAATATAGAAAGCGAAAAGTCTGTGTCAAGGCGGTTCGTATATTCGAAAAGGACGACAATGCGAAGATGCTCCAGGTGAGTCGGTTTAGTAGTGTTGTTCTACTATCTGATATCAACCATGACAGGCTATAGCGAAAGAAGCTGTTCTATGGGCTCACCTCTTTCATGGAAACATACTCCCGTTCTATGGTGTGTATATACCAAAAGAATCAGGAAGAATATGCATCATTTCTCCGTGGATGAGTCGGGGTGACCTTTCCTCTCATCTTAGGAACTATCCCGACACCCCTCGCTTGCCTCTGGTGCGCATTTAGGTTGCCTCTATAGTAATGCCTTTAGCGACTACTGGTCACCAGATTCTGGATGTCATCTCTGGTTTGCGATATCTACACGCGTCAAGTATAGTACATGGTGACCTGAAAGCAGTACGTCAATGTTAAATTCCAGTACGCCGTTGAGGACTAATCACTCCTCAGAAAAATGTGCTTATATCTGACAACGGGCGCGCATTAATTGCTGATTTTGGAATATCATATCTTCCAGTATCCACGAATCTGGTTTCCACTCGACTTTCGAATGGGAGCATGCGCTGGATGGCACCTGAATTGCTTACTGAGGAGTGCCCTCCGACGCTGCCCAGTGACGTCTGGTCTTTCGGCTGCGTTTGCTACGAGGTAGGGCTTTGCTATCGTCAATCACTTCTAAGCAAGTCGACCTCATGATGTTAATGCTAGGTTTTTACGTGCAAGCTGCCATTTTATGATCACGCCAATGACATTCAAATATTTTCTGCTCTTGTGAATCGGACGCGCCGGCCTGGAGATGTGAATGAGCTCAATAATATCAGTGTTAAAGAGCGTGAGTTGATGAACAAGTGCTGGAATTATGAGCCAGAGTCCCGTCCCAGTTGCGAAGGCGTTTATCAATCTGTGGTTAACCTCGTTGGAGGATGTAATTCTGCAAAATTGGAAGATGTCGCTCTCTGGAATACTGTCAGAGGTGACTCAACAATGACCGTCGATCATATGCGCGCACATCGGATTTTATCTTGGATAAGAGCACATGGACACCTTGATTACTCTTCTCCATCAACTCATCCCGTGCCTACAAAGCCTAGTTTAGCCCCAAACTTCAGTCATAATCTGACCTACAACTCTTCCGGCAGGTGAGTGTCGCTCATCACCTGTTCGGCGTTCACTAATTTCGACTCTCAAACGCATCTCCATATAGATCTCAGCCTCCTTCAGAACCCCAGTACGCCCACTGTATTTGACATTGTAGCTCAATCTAATTAGCATGCAAGGTCGACCTTCCCTGCTCCAGGTCTTAGTTCCATTGAATACGACCCTCAACAGAATACACCTCGCCCCGTGAACAAGCGTCGTAAATTCGCACGTTTCCTGTCATTTTTGACACCTCGACTCTCCTGGCTACGCCAGTCTCGTTATACGGACTCCACCAACCAGCCGCAACAATCTCGCCCGCACCCGCCGCAGCTTCGATCCAGCAGAAGCCAATTATCCAGTGCCGTTACGAAGCACTCCAAAGAGCCCCCTCATGATTTGCTACAACAATATGCGGATCACGCTTCATTTCGACATCCGGCCCATGCGCAGAACTACAGACCTCCAGTGTTGGGTCCAGGCAACGCCGTCCCTCGAAACACTGTCCGCCCTTATTACGCAGGAAGGAGGAAGGCGCTCTGTGTGGGTATCAGCTATTTTGGCCGAGCCAATGAACTCGAAGGAAGCGTCGACCACGCTCGCGCGATGCGGCACTTCTTGTGCGGTGAGTTGATTCAGATTAAACTGCTCACACAGATAAAATAATCCACATCCTAGACTTTTTTGATTACAGCACGGAAGACGTAGTGATACTTACCGATGATAACCCCCAGTCGAGCCATCAGCCAACAAGAGAAAATATCGTGAGCATGCCGCCATGTGCTTAGTCGAGGTCCAGTATCTGATTAGTGATTACATCTAATTAGATTCAAACTATGCAGTGGCTCGTTAAGGATACCTGGCCCGGTGATTCACTCTTCTTGTACTGTATGTTTAGCGGAACCACTCTATAGTATATCTCATTATTACACAGATTCTGGTCATAGTCGTCGAAGTCAAAACCGCGGTGGCGACGGGCTTTACGGAAATGCTGAAGGTAAGTCATACAGTTCATGGCTAAGAGTTTTTAATGACATGACCCTCACCTAGCTATCTATCCTGTGAGTATGTTCTCGACACTTCATTTGTGCATACAGCTGATATTAAACTCAGATGGACTTCCGGCAGAGTGGTTATATCGTTGCCGATGTAGGTATTGATCGTCCTCTCGTTCATGTGCCTTTCAACTGACCTTGTATTAGCTGATGCGGGACATCTTGGTGGCATCGCTTCCTGAAGGCTGTCGCTTCACCGCGGTTTTTGATTCTTGTCACTCTGGTTCTGCTCTTGGCCTTCCTTACGTCGTGAGTATGCTTTGCGAGTTTATTTTGTTGTTGATACATCAACGTTGAATTAGTACCGCAGAGAAACTGAAGGAGTAAAATTTGGCATGTATGCCCGGAGGACTCGGAGTAGTCCTGCTAATGTTGTATGTCCTTCGTATCGCTATCTGCCCATCGCCTGTGGAATACAATTTGCCGATGTCAGATTGTTTGGAGCGTCTACACCGACTCACAAGCTGGAGCTAATACCCCAGGCGCTATACACGCAACTGGTGCTCTGGCTTCTGCATTCATGGCTGCTTTGAGTATGTTCAGCCCCTGTTTATGTCAGCTTCAGACTTGTAATTGACCATACGTTTGTAGAAGAGAAGCGTGACCAAAGTTATGAAGAGATGCTAAAAAACACCTGCAATATGTTACAAGGCCAAGAGCTCCAGTTTTCGAGCTCGTACAAGATGGTACGAGTAATGTTGTCTAGTGTCGGTGGGTTCCTGACCTTGGTTTGGTAGAACACTAGCGCTATGTTCATATGTTGAAAGGTTGAAGCGTTGCTGTTGACTCGTGGCTCATGGCTCATGCCATGTTTGTATTCCACTATATGATGGTCCTCGCTGTGCGTGTATTGCCTGCGGCCTGCGGAGACGAACACGATGTCCGACAAGGTTGAAACACGAAGAGAGATGGTGTGATGACCGGAAGATAATTCATCTATGCTCCTTTAAACAGCATTTATGGTTCATGCATGAGGATAACAGCCCCACTTATGGGCGATAACACTGATGTGGATGCTGCGCTGGGATTTTCCGATCAGTATTAGCCTTAATTGTCCGGATCCTCAGATGAGGCTCAATAAAACTGCCATAATTGCTGGAAATTTTCCTCGCCACCCAACCTGTCAGCTGCTCTTATACATCAAGACAGTGTACAAGTCACAATTTACTTGTCAGTTGATCCTTCGCTTTCAGCTCAATCAGAGAGGACCGGGTATTTATAAGGGTCATGGGTATTTATAACCACACAGGAGCTGATTCACGTTAAGCTGTTTTCCTCTCCTACATTCAAGTACACGCAGTGTACATACAGCACGATCGCTACTGGTCCAAACTTTCATTACAACTAGATGTCAGAGACCCACAAGGCTTTCTTTTACGGAACGCTGATGCACCCGGAGATACTTAAGAGAGTGATTGGGAACGATGGTTCACATTTAGAGATCTGCCCCGCAGTTTTGATGGCGAGTAATTTGGATGTTCGCAATGATCGTTCGGCTGACTTGAGTATGAATGAAACCAGGATTACACTCGGCATAGAGTCAAGGTGGGCCAACAGATAAGGACGGATGTGTCGCATTGACGGTCAGAGACAGAAAGCAGATTATCCTGGGGCTATTCCCCTGACTCGAAGCAACGAGGAGCTGTCGAAAGGGAGGGAAGACCTGTCAAAGGAAGATAAACGTGTGAGAGGAACACTTGTGACTGGGTTGACGAGGCACGATATGCGCTTTCTGGACTATTTTGAGGGGGACGTAAGTCAGTCAGCCGATGCCACGCATGCGAAAATGCTGACTGTGATGGAAGGAGTACACGAGAGATCCAGTCCAAGTGCATCCTCTTGGCCCGTTTACCAGTATAACGGCGCATACGACAGAGTTTAAATCGCTCTTCGCAGCACGCCCGCCCATGGTGCCTGATCTGTCGACGATAGAGCCGATTGATGCCGAGACATACGTTTTTATCGATTTGGAGATACTCGAGCCGTCGCCGTGGGATTTCGGGGATTTTGTGGAACGAAATGCATGGAAATGGTATGGGAAGGGAGCAAAGGCGAACGAGGACATGGCAGAGGTTGATCGGCGCCGGGAGGCAGGAGCAAAGCAGATGGGGGGCCGGGATTGTGCAGGATCATGAGTGACGCCGCCTTGATATCACGTGGGACAGTGAGGCTCGAGGCTTCAGCGGGCTGGCCATCACCTCCTTATAATGCTCTGCGTCTAGTCCACCGCAACTGCTCCCCCGCCATGGCACCGCTCCTAGTCTTCTTCTCTGTTGCCCTCTCTACTGTACTTTTGTTCGCCCTCAACACCGATGTGTTCTATTCGTGTCTGACCCTCTCCCGCTTCCGAGTCAGCGCTAGTGGTTAGTCCGGGACAGTTGCCATAGTTGCCATCTGCTCGCTCGCTAACTCCATGTAGACCAGCCCGATTTTGAGCGCTACCGCGAGCTTAGGGTCCTGTCACCCGAAGAAGTTCCTATTGGTGTGTGATCATCGCGGGCTGACATCAAACAATCCATTCACCCTGTCTAGGTGATCCTGACAAGCGCGTCATTATCGTTGGTGATATCCACGGGATGTACCAACCTTTCCAGTAAACCATCTATTTATATCCCGGCTTCGGAACTTCTGACTCGGTATTTTCGGAAGGCGCCTGCTCGAAAAGGTCGCCTATGACGGGAGGAACGATATTTTGGTACACGCAGGTGATGTACTCGCAAAGGGAACGCACGAAGGCTCGTTGGCTGTTATCGATTATCTGGCCACAAACAACATAGTTGGTGTACGTGGTAATCATGATCAGATAGTCATCGAGTGGAGGGGCTGGCAAGAATGGGTTGCCACACTCCCGGGTGGATCCGAATGGTTATCGGAACTATACTCTGAATGGAAGAAAGCCGAGTCGAAAGGCAAACGCCTTAAATCGTGGGTTAAAAACCGTCGTGCGGACAGTCGCGGAGATGATGCCGAATGGTGGTCTCTTATCCCCGAAGATTGGCTTCCTTTCGGCGATCACTATCACATCGCGGAAGATCTGACAGATGAACAATATTCTTACTTGCTTTCTCTTCCGCTCAAGCTACACATCCCGTCCATCCATGCATTCATTATCCATGCTGGACTTCTCCCTTACAATCTACGTTACGACTACGATGACCATAGGCGTCAACCTCTTGCTCGAGTTCCCCGCATGCGAGCGGACGTTTCAAGGTTTGATCGCGATACGATAGACGCTATGCGTGGCCTTCAAGAACTCTCAGTATTACGTCGAGTGACCCACAATACTGAACCATGGGTCAATCTTAACATCCGGAGTGTCGTCAAGAAAAAGAAAGTGTCAAGGTATGTATGCATCCATTCACCGTATATCTTATCAATCCTGATAATTTACTCCAGGGAAGCTCATCAGGGCGTTCCGTGGGCAGACTACTGGAATGATCAAATGTCGTTGTGTGCGGGGTTCAAACACGAACGCGCGACCCAAAACCCCAAAGATCAGTCAAAGACCACGGAGTTGCCATGTTATCCTTCGAGTGTGATTTATGGCCATTGTGCTGCGAGAGGACTAGATATCGGTCGATGGACTTTCGGTCTAGACACAGGCTGCGTAAGACCTCATTCTATTATCCCCCGGAATTTGGATTGTGCTGATGATACCTTCATAGGTTGTTGGTAAAAAGCTGACCGCTATGATATTAGGCCCCAATTCAGTACCAGATACGGTAGAGGATGAGGTCGATGAAGATGATCGGAATGAGGAGAGTGTCAGCCTCATTGATCAAAGCGACGAGCGCGATTCAAACACCATGCCAAAGACTCCGTCTGTTCTCAAGAAGCCGAAAACTGTCAAGTTTGGGGAAGACGGTGATGCTACGATCCTTCATGTTTCTTGCAAAGAGGATTTCCAATTCATTGATCTTTAGATCTCTTTCAATAATTTATTCTTCTTCTCCCCCAATATGCAAACTCTATCCCTGTTGTAAAAACTTTATGTTCGAAATTAGCTCAGACATGTTACATCAACCGAAATCAAATTGTTATATCCCTGACCTAGGGCTTTGGGCTCCCGGTGATTGAGGTGGCAAGGGTAGAATCTAGATCCTCTCAGATGGAGCCTTCATCTAGGAACTAAAATAGAGCAATCGGTGGACAGTTGTAAAATCAACAATGTTTCCAAGTTAAGCGCCGAGGAGAAGATGTTCTAATAATAACTATGATTTAATGTCCTGATGCTGCGATCTCCTGATCATCAACACTAGCCCTATGTAGAAACTCTTTGTGATGCACTCCAATTTTTGCCGACTCTCACACAGGCATATGAAGTGGCGGTCCCCGGTCTATGGCCACCCGTAGTAGAATTTGCTCGCTCTCCGCGGGACTTCGCCGCAGTATAATGTTAGTAAAGTTCGGTCCGAGCTGAGGGTTAAGTTTGGACGCCAGATGTTGATATCGATCTTCTGGGAACGATGTTTCCGATGTGGTATAGTGAATGTCGCGAAAATATTTTACTTGCATTTGATCTGTTGTAGATTTTTTTGGGTGAGTGGAGTTATCTGGTGTTTCGGACAAGCTGACTCCATACTCACATCAACTATCTACTATGTTCACCAATTGCGTAGGAACCAGCCGTTGGGGTTGCTCGGCATGCGGAGTACTGTCCAAGGAAATTGAAATGGTGAATGGACGCTGTCACCAACTTGGCAGGTCACCAGTCCTCCCAATATGCTCATAAATTCACTATTCAGCCAGTCTTGGCCATGTTAAACGGCGCAAGCTCCAACGCTAACTCAGTAGAACCGAGATGATGATATCATTATCGCGTAGATTATCATCGAATGCTCTCGTCAAATGTTTTTTTTTGCCAGGTTGACATAGTATCCACTGAATGTTCATGGGACCGACTGGTTTCTGGAATGAGTTTTGTGAGTTTCTCTCCATTTAACGGAGTTCTCCGCTTAGACATCCGTTAGTTTATTGACCGCCTCACCGGCCTGGAGGGAAAACGCTCAGGTTATTTCTTGACGAAAAGAACAATTCTGATACTCAGAGGGGCACTCGAATGCAATTGGCGTTGGGATTAGTCCTAGATAAAATCACTCGGGATAAGGGACCACATAATATACGGTTTTCTCTTCCTCAGTATGGCAAAAGGCTGCAACCCGCCACTGACACACGCCGCCGAAAACAACGACCCTAATAGTCGATAAATGTTCCCGGAGGTACTCGAGCTCGGACACAAACTCCTTCAATTCAGTACTCGAGCGTGGCTATAAGAATTACTGAAAGAGTTCAAACCTTGCTGAGGTACACACTCACCCGATTTATTATCCAATCTTCCTTACTAAGGAACTTGCCCTTGCGCCCATTACGAGCATTAGCCGGGCTCATCTCCCTGAAATCAAGGTGCCCGAATGCGAGGTTTCGGAGTCGAGTTTCCCGGTACAGTTCTATATCTTTGAACCCTTCCGCGAGGCTCTATGAAAGAAGAGCGACGTTCAGAATTAGAATCATTAGAATTGAACCTGAGAGACATTTACCAGGTTCAGTACAAACCATAGCAAGTCCGCAGGATCGAAGTAGTAGCACAACTTGGCAATGTGGGCCCTGCGTAGCTGCACATATATGGGAGACTGGACCGGCCTTTCCAAGTTCTTGTGTATCATCCGTCTTAAACAGTAAACAGTGTCACGGAAGAGTGTCGCGTGAAGTTTTGCAACAGCCCTTGACGGTATCTTGTCATCCCATTTTGAGCAATATTGGTGCCACGCAGATTCGACTGAAGCTGAAACAACTATTAAACTAGGATACGTCATGGAGATAAAAGGCCGCACGAACCTGTGGCAACATCATCCCCACTGCACTCATTCCAAATCTCTAGAAGTCTCAACACCGCACCATCCTCAATATCCTCGGTGCCACCAACATAGAAATCTTGAGATCTACTGGGGTCCTTCAGGTAGTCAGCAAACGAGGCATGAAAGAATGACAACCCCTCCTTATGCGCCACTTTCCAATCTGGTATCTTGAGGATCGATATGCACTTGGTTAAACACACGTGGATGGTATGTCGGTTGATGCTGAAGAGAATGGACATTCCTCTGAGGGTACCAAAACATCTTTGAATATCACGAAGGTTGGTCCCATTGTCGCCCTGGTGAATTGCAAAGCCAAATAGTTGTTTGGTTATTGGCCACTTCGCCGACGGAATCGAAGAAAGGATCTCATGGTAGAGCGCATCCAAATGGACAAAAGGGTTGTCTTCTGTTGAAATGGTAGTGGAACGCTCAATAACAGATATGAGGGTCTCAAGTCGGGCGGCTGGGTCGGCGTGATTCGGATCTCTGATGAACTGGACCACTACTTGGGCATAGATGAAAAGGCCCGAGGCGGCAGCTGTGAGTTTCAGAAAGTCTGTGTCGTTAGGCCATTCATTGGGAACAGAGTACCGATAATCCTTCTGAATTGTCTTGAAACTTGATCGGAAAAAGCAATCGACATCCTCGCATGCTTCGGTAGAGTCGATTGGAATGTATTCTTTGCGGCAGCTGCGGTAGACTTCAGGGTCATCGAATGTGTTGGATATGCGTGATTCAGGACGGCTGGCTATAATCCAGAGAAGGGGAACATCAGGATGATCACGGGCAAAGCTGCCGATGAGTTGTATGATGCTGCATTGCGCATCTTCGCCTTCGAGTTCATCAAGCCCATCTAATAGTATGCCCCATCGTTTACCATTTTCTTCAATTTTCTTCACCACGAATGGCTCAACTATAAAGGCTGTGAATTGAGCTTGCATATCACCGCGTAACAACTCTGGATCAAGGCTGAGTCGCTCAACAACAAAGTTGCGGTATGCCTCGATCCTAGTAGCCAACTGATAAGCAATAGTGATGAAGATGCCATGCGGGTTATTGCGTTTATTTGGGCGAGAAATGAATATGGACGCTCCGAGGGATTTGCAGTTGGCAAGGTACTCTGCAAATGTCTGGACAACCGCTGATTTCCCGACGCCAGCTGGGCCAGTTATCCATGAAAGAAGTTCTTGTGTGTCTTGATCGTCGAACCAAGCAGTGATACGAGCAATTAACTTGACACGGGTGTTGGGATGACAGCGTGGAGGTGGAGTACGAGCAGAGGAATCGTGGGCAGCGCCCTGAATGATATGCTGCGAGATTAATCCCATGACTTGACAAACACAAAATGAGTACAGGCAGCAGGAGCTGGAAAGCGGTACCACCCACTATGTGACACAATGTTCTGGTCCCCTTGGATATAATAAGTGTATTGGCTTCCCTGTACAGATGTCATGTGGGGATTGTGTATAGCAAAGCTTTGTGCATGTCCAAAAAAGCCTCGAGACCCAGCTTGGTATTGGTGATCTATGCGTAGACGACCTTCTGATCAGTGACCTGTGATACTATTGAACTAAGCACAGACCATCATTCCGAGGATCCCTTTTGAGGGAGAAGAGGCCCGATAGCCACTGCTTGAATATGACCCTCTTCCTCCTAGGGGCCATTTTGTACGGAGAGAGATGCAGAGGGCAGTGGTGGAAAGAATGAAGTAATCACTCAGAGGACCGTCCTTATCGACAAGCAGAGCACTGAACATTTCCCAAGACCCCATCTTCTGACAGCTGTGTACTTGTTACTATGCTGTTCCATTTCGGTAATTTATGAGCAGTGCCTTGGCTTGTTTTGAGAGTAGGGTGTCTTTAAAAGAGTTGCACTTTCGCACGTGGTGACTATAGTAGTTATTTTTCCACCAGTCTTCTCGCCGAATTCATTACCACCAGGTCAACTCTTCTGAAGCTCAGGAGGGGAGTTTGAGGGCTGGTATGCACTTTACCTTTCGGCCAATTTAATATCAATACCGTTCATCTGGGGTTACTTTTGATTAGTACTCATGATCAAGTAGCCGTCATCGCATGAAGCTGATGAGAGTCTATCGAGCAAAGTTAAGTACAAGTCAGTGTACAAAGAAAATATAGGCCAACCAATGAATTCAACAGATAAAAATGGTCTTCGTGTCCTACAAAAACACGAATGAAAACGCTGACATAGACTGAGGCATAGCAGGGGAAGAGACGTTACATACCGTCTTATCTGAGCACGAAAGTTAGGGTTCCTGTGATAAACCGCTATTTTCCAAGTACCTTCGAATACTCGCTAGCAAGTGCTGGAAGTCTGAGGTCGCGTTATATTGTAACACGCTAGCAGAGGTTACTAACATAATGTTCTAGATATCCTTTGTCTGCAACTTGAAGCAGAGAAAACAAAGGGATAGCCGTAACATATCCCAAGTGACCAAGGCAAGGTCGATGTAACACTGTACAAACGCAGCTTTATGATACTCAGCGTGACAGGGCCCGAGAACGACGCGTACGAAAGGCGGTGCGATCCGGACAGCCGGAAAGACTCCGAGGGACCATTTTTACGATTGTTGAATCGGTCCTGGAAAAGCACTGTTTACTCCCAACACTCGTTGGGAGGAACGGGGAAATGATGGTGAGGTCATGGTACTCAGAGAGAAACCCAATCAGCAATGAAATTCGGTCTATATGGAGTTACTCGGGGTAAGGAACCACATAACATACGGTCTGATTCTCAATATACTGAATGACTGCAACCCGCCACTGACTTACACCTCCGAGAATGATGACCTTAGTATTCGGTGAGTGTTCCCGAAGATACTTTAGCTCGGATACAAATGCATTTAATGCGGTATTTGAATGTGGCTGTAAAAAATATTCAGAAAGCTCAAACCTTGGCGCGATGCATACACTCACCCGATTTAGTCTCCAACCTTCCTTGAAAAACTTGCCCTTATGCCCATTACGGACATTGACTGGGTTCATCTCCTTCAAGTCAAGATGTTTGAACTCGAGGTCGCGGAGCTGTGTTTCTCGGTACAGTCCTATACCATTGGACTTTGCCTTGATGTCCTGTGAGAATAATAAACTTCAAAATTGAAGCAGAGAACCTGAGAAATCATTCACCAGATACCGTACAAACCATAGCAAGTCCGTCAAATTGAAATGGTAACATAACTTGGCAATGTGGACCTTGCGTAGCTGCATATATATGGGAGACTGTACTGGCCTATCCAAATTCTCATATACTACCCGTCTTAAACAATAAACAACGTCATGAAAGAGTGTTGTACAGAATTTTGCAACAGCTCTTGACGGTATCTTGTCATCTAATTTTGAGCAATATTGGTGCCACGCGGATTCAACCGAAGCTAAAACAGACATAAGTCGAATACGTTACGGAGACAAAAGATCACGCATACCTGGAGTAATATTGTCATCAATGCACTCGTTCCAGATCTCTAGAAGTCTCAACACAGCACCATCCGCCGTATCCCTGCGACTGCCAACATAGAAATCTCGAGATCTTCTGGGGTCTTTCAGGTAATCAGCAAACGAGGCATGCAGGAACGTCAATCCCTCCTTATGAGCTACTTTCCAGTCCGGTATCTTGAGGATTGACACGCATTTGGTTAAACACACGTGGATGGTATGTCGGTTGATGCCGAAGAGAATGGACATTCCTCTGAAGGTTCGGAAACATCGCTGAATATCATGACAGTTAGTCCCCCTTTCGCTCTGATGAATTGCGAAGCCAAATAGTTGTTTGGTTGTTGGCCACTTCGCAGACGGAATCGAAGAAAGGATTTCATGGTAGAGCGCATCCAAATGGACAAAAGGGTTGTCTTCTGTTGGAACGGTAGTGGAGCGTTCAATGACAGATACGAGGCTCTCAAGTCGGGCGGCGGGATCGGCGTGATTCGGATCTCTGATAAATTGTACCACTACTTGGGCATAGATGAAAAGGCCCGAGGCGGCAGCTGTGAGTTTCAGAAATTCTGTGTCGCTAGGCCATTCGCTGGGAACAGAATGCCGATAATCCTTCTGGATCGTCTTGAAACTTGATCGGAAAAAGCAATCGACATCCTCGCATGCTTCGGTAGAGTCGATTGGAATGTACTCTTTGCGGCAACCGGGATGGACTTCAGGGTCATCGAATGTGTTGGATATGCGTGATTCAGGACGACTGGCTATAATCCAGAGAAGGGGAACATCGGGATGATCACGGGCAAAGCTGCCGATGAGTTGTATGATGCTGCATTGCGCATCTTCGCCTTCGAGTTCATCAAGCCCATCTAATAGTATGCCCCATCGTTTACCATTTTCTTCAATTTTCTTCACCACGAATGGCTCAACTATAAAGGCTGTGAATTGAGCTTGCATATCACCGCATAACAACTCTGGATCAAGGCTGAGTCGCTCAACAACAAAGTTGCGGTATGCCTCGATCCTAGTAGCCAACTGATAAGCAATAGTGATGAAGATGCCATGCGGGTTATTGCGTTTATTTGGGCGAGAAATGAATATGGACGCTCCGAGGGATTTGCAGTTGGCAAGGTACTCTGCAAATGTCTGGACAACCGCTGATTTCCCGACGCCAGCTGGGCCAGTTATCCATAAAAGAAGTTCTTGTGTGCCTTGATCGTCGAACCAAGCAGTGATACGAGCAATTAACTTGACACGGGTGTTGGGATGACAGCGTGGAGGTGGAGTACGAGCAGAGGAATCGTGGGCAGCACCCTGAATGATATGCTGCGAGATTAATCCCATGACTTGACAAAATGAGCTAAGGCAGCAGGAATTAGAAAGCGGTACCACTCACTGTGTGGCACAACGTTTCTGTCCCCTTGAACGTATGTGTATTGGTTTCCCTGTACAGACGTCATCTGGGAATTGTGTATAGCAAAGCTTTGTGAATGACTGAAAAAGCTCCCAGATCCAGCTTGACGTTCGGGACCTATGGATAGACGACTTTCTGAGTATCATTCTGCGATGTTGTCGAGCTAAGCACATACCATCGTTCCTGATCCCGTCTTTCGGAGTGAAGAGGCCCGATAGCCATTCCTTGAACTTGTCCCTTCTCCTCTTAGGAGCCATTTCGTGAGGAGAGGCAAGTAGGGGGCATTGAAGGACACGATGAAAGAAGTCAGGTAACTAACCTCATTTGCACCAGATATAAGTACTAAGGGTCCCCGGCATTCTCCCGAGAACCATTTTCTGGGCTAGGCGCTTGGGTCTAGGTTCTTCCATTTCGTGGTTCTTCCATTTCGTGAGCAGAGCCTCCACTGATTTGGCTTGGTTGCTGAGGGGGGGTGCCTCTAAAGTTGTAGCACTTCGCACGTTGTGACTAGTAATTTTCCCTAGTTTGCTGACCAGATCCAATAACATAAAAACAGCTCTTCTTAGGTCAAGAGAGAGAAAGGACTAGCGTGCACTTATCCTTTTCGGTCGATTCAACAGTATTCGTCTATTTTTAGATGGTCCTCATGACCAAGCAACTGCCATCATGTATAACTGACGTTTATCAACCAAAAGTAAAATACAAGGGAGTGTACAAAGAAAACGCAGGCCAATCGATATATTCAACACACAAAAGTGTCATTCGTGTCCTGCAAAAAAAAAAAAACGAAAGATACAACATTGGCCGAGGCATAGCAAAGGAACTTGAAGAGACGATGCATACCATTGTGTGTGAACACGAAAGCTGGGGTTCCTGTGACAAACCTTCATGTTCCAAGTACTTTCGAATGTTCGTTAACAAGTGTTGGAAACTTTGATTGCGATCAGAACCTATGGGATGAGAGGGTGATAAGTGAGTAGTAGCCACAACGGTATGGAAAAACATTATTTACGTAAAATGGTCATGAATGCGTTGCACAGAGCACCAAATGCTTGCCT
This sequence comes from Agaricus blazei, assembly GCA_029719445.1. NCBI lineage: Eukaryota > Fungi > Basidiomycota > Agaricomycetes > Agaricales > Agaricaceae > Agaricus > Agaricus blazei. The sequence goes on from SSNC01000011.1 coordinate 890,833, forward strand.
ATTTATAACTACATCAACACTGTCTTTTGAATCTTTACAACCGCTCCACGAGATCTATATTTTTTTTTAGCTGATAAGAGCGATTGGAAAAAAGGGAAAGCAAATAACGTACAACGTTTGCCTTGCACTCTTTTATGAAGGATCCTTGGGTAGCTATATTCAGCTTTGCAGTATTGTAAGCCAAAGAAGATTTCGTTACCCTTCCGCATATGTTTTATCTTGCCCTTAGTAGAATACTAGTCGGGGAGAATAATTTAAGGTTCCTTCAGTTGAAGGGTAGATACCAGGCTCACCATGTAGGGGAGATCAAGACCAGTACCGGAGTGGCATGAATCGAGAACAGCTGTGAGATGACAATCCTTAGGAAGTGGTTTAACCATGATGTCGTGCATCTCCTAGAAAAAAAAAGATAAGGAATACTTGATAGAAATTAGAACGACGAGGGCGCACGTCATCAGTGATATATCCTACGATCTTCCCATCATCCTGCATCTCATTGTAATCTACCTAAATGGATGGCCATAAGGCACGCTCACAAATGACTGTTAATTTACATACGGGATATATAGCTGAATGCCAGTTTGATCATCAAAAGACTTTGAGATACAGATGTTAACTCGACCTACCCTCGTCTTTTTTGTCATATTCATCACCGTCTTTGTCGTCGACTTGTGTACCATGTCCAGAGTCTGCAGTACGATGAGATACAGTATAAAAATAGATCAACTTGACATACAATGAAAGAATAGACGGTCGCCGGCTTTTGCATCTTGTACCAACGTTCTCATCGCTTCAATCTAATCAAACACCATTTTAATTTATTTGTCGCGTAAGTGTAGGTGCGCTTACAATGTTTTTCTTCGTTGGTGGCGGAGAAGAGCCAATGTCATCGTCTATGAGTATGACTATGTCTTCTGGGTCATAGCCGTAGCATTCTGGACATTATATAGGTGTGAAAAGAAGTTAATGCAATTTTTAGAATCAAACTCACCGGAGAGGAACTTCCCCATCTCACGCGCATCGTTGTGGCCACCCCTCAAATGAAAGCTTTCCTCATCACGAGTGTAGTTGATACCGATACAAAGAGCCTTTCTCCGTAGTGGGATTGTACCTGGCATTTTTTCTTGTATATCTCCTGGGTAGAGTTGAAGGTGGAAGTCGTTGGCTAGGTTAGCACGGGGGACCCGCGTGCCCCCCTCACCTTAAATGCATCCTCTTCTTCGTCAAATCGGGAATCGGGCCTAGATGACATCCGAAGATTGTGTATTTTGGATACTGAATGAGAACGGGCGCCTTATATAGACGATTCTTTAGCGCGTGGAGTTCTTTAGGCGCCAAGCATTGCAGGGGATGCAATACTTCTGCGAAGATATCGGGGGAAGAGAATAGCCGATCCTTACATCGCTGCGAAGGGACACTCAGCAGAAGATGCCAGAAAGTACGGCAATGTCCCAGCCAAGATGAAATCAGCGCCCGTCAAGATACGGTACACCCCCATCAAGGTAGATTGATTCCGGAGAGGGGTATGCCAATGAGATGCTCATAACTAGACTCTCGCGAAAGTTTTCCGTAGGCGGATTCGCGGTAGCTGGGGTCAGGACTAGTGTATGCAAGCAGCGGAGGGCGTTTGTAGTTGGAGAAGTTATATTTAGAACTACGCATTAGGAATTTGATAATTAAAAACCGATTAGCTGGCTTGATATCGATTTGAAGAGTGGGGGCATGTGTTAGGGGTAATAGGACGGCGGGATGACTCGTGACTGTTTAAGACCGTGGCATTTAAATTTTTGGAACGAAAATCGAGAAAAAAAACTGGACATGTTTTTGGAGAAAAGGGGCTTGGAACTTGGAGGAGGATAGTTGAGGATTTGTCCACCTACGATGATTCGGCTAATGAAAGGACAGTGCTGGTACAGTGGCTCAAGCACCAGTTGTAACTCCGTAGAATCTCAGTCAGAAGACCCGGACAATAATAGCACACCTCGCTTCCGTCGCATGTCTCGGAAGGGACTAGAGGACAGCAAAGCCGTTATCATTTCTTTAGTCTGCCGTACATTTCTGCCCTAGAGTATGGTTTGATCGATACAATAAATTAAATCGGGAGCAAAACGACGAAGGCGTAATGATGAGTAGTTGTGCTTGATTTGCGGATGACGGAACAGGATAGAGTTCTTGTAAGCCCCTGAGTCCGAAACGCGGCCAGTGATGTTGAGCGTTCATCAGGCTTTTGGACCTGCTGCTCTCGCCCGACGCCCATACCATTTTCCCCAATACATTGTACATTTGAGCCCCTGCCAGGCCCCTGGTCCTATTTTTTCTCAGGTTTTTCACGAGCTCCTCGCCATCCTATCAACTGCACTTCTAGTAATTGGTATAGGTACGTCTACTTACTCAATACATTGTTTGTCTGTGTGGGTACCACCTTCCGGTTTTACATAATCAAAATTGATACAAAGAGAACATAGTAGTAGGTGATACGAGACGTTGCGTTAGATTTTCAACAGATGAACATAATATTGGTGTCCTATTGAATCAGAAAAGATCATATCAGTCAAAGATTACAACACGGGAAAAAAGCTATCCCTACCATCGGGTGCGAGCTCGAAAGCTGGGGCTTTTGGCTGTATTTGCTTCTCAGGATCTCCCGGATATTGACGAGCAGCTCTTGATAACTTTGGTCACGTTTCTTTCCTGTAGAAGATTGTGAACGATGAGGGGATAGCACAACAGGAACCGAGCATACTCAGGACATGCATGAATGCATAGCTCATAGCACCAGTTGCCTCGCCAGCTTCAGACGTATCAGCACTAGTTTGGGAATCTTTGCAGCCGCTCCACGAGATCTATTTATCGCCAGGTCAGGGTCTACTAGGCATAGAAGAATAGTATGAAGCACGTACCACGTCGGCGGGGCTACTCCTTGTGGCCTTGGCATACTTGTCAGCCTTGGCGTTATTACCAGAGGCTACCTTAACAATTCCCATGGCAGACTTGAAGACACCTCCCATGTCGCCTCTGGCATAGGAAGAGACAGCGGAAAGAAGACCTTGACCGGCTTCTGCTGCCATGTTCGGTTCCTTCACTTTGCCTTCTGTAGAGTACTAATCGAGGCATGACAAATTGGGATAACGTCCACAACGAACTGACAGGGTAGGCTCACGATATAGGGAAGATCGAGGGCAGAACCGGAGTGGCAAGAATCAAAAATGGCTGTAAGGCGACAACCAGCGGGAAGTGGCTTAACCATGATGTCGTGCATCAACTAATACAAGATCAGAACTATGAATAAACATAGTGGAAAATCTATGCTCACGTCGTCAACGATATGCCCATTCTGGCGGAAGTCCAACTGAATTTTGATATCAGCCATAAGCAGCCATTGTAGTGCAGAAAATCACGCTTACTGGATAGATGACTAGACGGGGGACAAGTTATTGAAAGTTCATAGTCAGAAGAGTATTACTTACCTTCGTCGCTTCCATCAGCTTCGTCACCGTCATGATCTTTGGTTTGTCCACCGTGGCCGGAGTCTGGGGAATGATGAGATATAGTCCGAGTGAACTGTATTGCACGTACAGTGGAAGAACAGCGAGTCGTTGGGCTTGGCATCCTTAACGAGCCACTGCATGGCTTGGATCTAATTATATGTCGTTTGAATTGAATTCAATGACATACATCATAGTATACTCACAAGATTTTGTTTTGTTGGCTTTTGGCGAGGATTTGTGGCATCGTCCGTGAGCATAACGATATCTTCTGGTCTGTAGTGGAAATACTCTGGACACTGAATTGGTGTACGTTCGAGTGGTTAAGCCGTGCTAAACTTACCGCACAAGAAACGTTGAATGTTGCGAGCATCGTTGATGCAACCTCTCAACTCGCCAGCCTGACCAACGTAGTTAATACCGATACAGAGAGCCTTCCTTTTGCCATTGCATTGTGAATATTGGAAGAAAGGTCGAGTAGAGCCAGGCCCTTGCGCTTGAGGCCCATAATTCTGGACATTGGTGGGAGGTCTGGGTGGGAGCCCTACAGGACATGATTATTTGATGCTCTTCGTAGAGACGTGCTGGATGAACTCACTGGGCTGGTACTGATTGGAGTTGGGCGGCGCCTGGCCTCCGCTGGGTTGGTGCGGTCGATATTGTTGACCGGGATAGCCCCCACTGTGAGGTTGAGGAGGCGAGGAGTGTTGAGGAGGCCTAATGGTCGAAGATGAGAGCGATCCAACTTATGCATATATGATGTTCGTACATGGGGGGAGGTGGATTTGGGCTATATCCACCAGGGTTGAAACCTGGAGTGGGGAAGCCAAAGCTAGCACAGGTCAGATAGAGAGATGTATTGTTAGTCGAAGTACGCACCCAGGCTGTGGAGGAGGCCCAGAGGGGGGTGGGTAACTGTAGATAAATGTAATTCAGTGCACAAAGCGAGGAGATGTCGAAACGCACCCGCTTGGAGGGGAGCTGTAAGTGGGAGCATAACCAGGATTATAGCCAGGGTTCTGCGGCGGCGGAGGGCCAGTGGGCGGGGGAAATTCGCTACCGATAGAGTGTTTAATGAAGCCTCGATGAAAACAGGTTGAGGCTACTTACCGCTGCACTTGGGGGAATCTGATAATCGCCAAACCGACAGTCAGACGATAGATCTTTGGAGGAAAAAAAGCTAGACTTGCGCTGGAGGAGCGTTATCCTGGTAGCCGTAGCCGCTGTTGTAAGGGGGCTGGTTGTAGCTCATGTTGGTACGGTGCTGAGCGTTGCTGGGCGCTGGCCATTGTGATCCCACGCTAGCAATGTTGGTGTGACTGTGACAACTCGAATCTTGCCGCTGCGGTTGACGTCAGAGATCCTGTTGGCCTCTAAACTGTACTTTGACGCCTCCTGCTGTGTCACCGCTGCCCGGACAAATGCTCCTGGGTGCTTGAGGTAGAGCCCAGGGAAGCCCTGGCGTCTCAGGGTTATCCCCGAATCCGAGGGAAAAATAAGCCCCCGCTACCTCATCCTTCAGGCGTTCAGTAGCCGTATGGTCTACGGTCCTGTCAAACATTGACTCCTGCGACTCCTGACACATCGGCTACTGTCATCAAACTACCACGCGACCTGGAAATATATCTCCGAGGTTGTTGCAGCCCCAGTTCCTTTTTCGGGCCGTGTACGCGTTTTGCGTACTGGTTCCCAGCCGATTTCCATAATTTCTCAGTCATAATAATAATCTCATTTGGATCAGGGTTCTGGGTATACTATTCTGTCGCCCCACCGTCGCCCCGCGTGGTCATCTGCGTCGCAATCTGTCCCCAGTTGGTATTCAATTCTATCCCTGTTCCTTCCTGACCCATCTCCACACAAAACGCGCTCGATCTCTATTTGCGCAAGCTATAAGAACAAACCAGTTCCCATCATGGAACTTCCGACTCCTTTACCCACTTTTAGACCATGGTTGCTGGTACAGCAGGAGCGGATGCATCCCATGCAGCTCTAAAGCGTAAGGCCCTCTCCGGGCAGTCGGGTTGGGTGCGTCGCTGTCCATATACCAAATTATCGGGTGGATTCACGTTTTCTCCAGCGAGGACTCATCCACAATCGTCGAATTTTTGCAATTGCCGTCTTCGCGTCATTGGGAGGATTGTAAGCCCATTATCTTTTAACCAGTGAGCCTGACTTACCTCGAGATGCGTCGTAGGCTCTATGGTATGTCACTGCTTCAGATAGAGACTTTCTAGTTCCTCATTGTTATGTTTCCTTGACTCAGGTTACAATCAAGTATGTTCCCGGCTCTTCCACAAGATACTCTGTATTGACGTAAATCCAGGGTGTTTTCTCAAGTGTATTGGTGTACGTTTACAGCCTTGGTTGGCTTAGTTGGCAGGACAAAAGCTGATGTTTTATGCAGCATGAAATCTTTCGACCATCGTATGGCGTCTGTGATAAACGACAGCGGTAAACAAGGTTGGCTCGTATCTATCCTCGAGCTTGGAGCATGGTTTGGTGTCCTCGTGACGGGTAATTCAGACTCATTTCCATATGCCCCAACGGTGCTAACTATGCCTGCAGCTTACTTTGCTGACAAACTATCCCGCAAATATACAATTGTTTTGGGCAAGTCCGTCTTAAAAATGGTTGTAAATAGCTAATTCATTCCGCATACAGCCGTATGCATTTTCTGTATTGGTGTAATTGTCCAGACGGCTGCGAAAAATGCGGATTATATCTACGGCGGTAAGTCCTGGTGGGTAATAACAATTTATACCCATGTTTTAACGCATCGACTAGGGCGATTCGTGACCGGTTTGGGAGTTGGTTCCCTGAGTATGATTGTTCCTCTCTATAACGCCGAGATTGCACCTCCCGAGGTACGCGGCAGTCTTGTAGCACTCCAACAACTAGCAATCACTTTCGGTATCATGATTTCCTTTTGGATTGATTATGGTGACTCAGAATTTCATGCGGAGAGATACCTCCATACTGAAATGTTTCATACTAGGAACAAACTTCATCGGAGGAACTGGCGAAACACAGAAGGAAGCTGCATGGAGGCTGCCCATCGCGTTACAGCTCGTTCCCGCTGTCATTCTCGGAGTCGGCATTCTCTTTATGCCATTCTCGCCACGGTGAGTTGTCTTTTTTTACTTCCGGTATTCATGAGAAAAGTTTGTTGATTTTGATGCTCCTATTAATAGATGGCTAGTCAATCAGCGCCGTGATGATGAGGCTCTGGCCGTTCTCAGCAGGGCGCGAAATCTACCCCCCGATCATGAGCTAGTCAAGATTGAATTCTTGTAAGTATTTTTTTCCCATTACGAACCTAGTACGCTTCAACTGATGTTTGTGTAAGGGAAATTCGTGCACAATACTTGTTCGAGAAGGAAGTGTCAGAGGAAAAGTACCCTGACTATCAAGATGGTTCCCTGCGTTCAGATTTCTTGCTTGGTTTCTACGGCTATTGGAGCCTTATCAGTGAAAGGCGTAGGTGCAGCTCTTTCCACTCAATCCCTATCTTACCTCCAATTTCTAGACCTGCTCTACCGTACCGCCGTTGGTACTTTGTAAGCACCCACCTTCCTATCGAAGGAAACTTGACTAATATACACCAGGACCATGTTTTTCCAACAGTGGAGTAAGTCAATTCAGCAGACCGATCCTAACATTCTCTTACGTTTGCTTGTTCGCGTTCTGCAGCCGGTGTCAATGCCATCTTGTACTACGCACCTCAGATCTTCAAGAATCTCGGCCTTGACGGAAACACCAATTCTTTGCTCGCCACCGGTGTTGTCGGTATTGTGTGAGTTTGTTTTATGATCAATTCATAATTCATCACCTAATTATTTGGAAAAGAATGTTCTTGGCCACTATTCCCGCAGTCATTTGGGTTGATCAGCTTGGTCGCAAACCCGTTCTCATATCTGGTGCATTCCTCATGGGAGCGTAAGGGTCTCGCTTCTTTCTCCAAAATTTATTGTTGATAAGGTTTGTAGATGTCATATGATTGTTGCAGGCATCAGCGGCAGGTTTGAGGACAGTTGGTTAACGTATGTATTGTTCACTTGTGGAGTTGTACCGTTTACTGAATCATCGATCGGATCAGTCATCGTGGTATGTATTCACCAGTGGAAAGTCCGGTTGAAACGGTGCTAATATACATGCAGCGGCTGGTTGGGCCGCGTCTGCTTTCGTATGGATCTTTGCCATCGGCTTCGGATACAGTTGGGGTCCATGTGCTTGGATTGTTGTTGCCGAGGTAAAGTGACGTTTCGTTCTTACTTTAGTATCGTGACTGAGTTCTGGGTAGATCTGGCCTTTGAGTGTCCGTGGAAAGGGTCTATCTATCGCTGCGTCTTCCAACTGGGTACGCAGCTCTACGTCATTGTTTACCCTTCGTACTGAAAACCAGATGTATAGATGAACAATTTTATTGGTGGGTTTTCCTCGGCGTTCACCACTGGAGTCAACTGACGTTTCATGTATTTTTACAGTCGGTCAAGTAGGTTATCTCCAGCCCATGATGATGAATCTTGTGAGACTGAATTCACACAGGTCACACCGACCATGATTGACCATCTCCGATTTGGAACATTCATCTTCTTCGGGGTATGTCTTATCTCTTTTTCCTATTCGTGTATTGTTCTTGAACATCCGACTTACAGGCCTGGTCCCTTCTGGGTGGATTATTCGTCATGTTCTTCGTGCGTAACAGTTTGCATTTCACATTTCTTTTGGGAAGCTAATCATCTGCTCCACATCCAAATAGGTACCGGAAACCAAAGGTACGCGGAGAGAGCCAATCATGGGATAGTATTGTATTTACTCATAATGCTACTTTAGGTTTGACTTTGGAGGAGATGGACGACGTATTTGGTGATTCGACTGGCTTGGCCAAGGCAGATCTTGAACGCCAGCAGGCTATCAACCGCCGTCTTGGTTTACTAGATGACGGAGACTTGAAGGATAAGGGTTCCCGATCATCTCAAGAGGTTCCGAGTCAAGACGAGAAATGAGAACTTTAGTTTGATGGTTTGTTTTCGTCATTTGTTTGATCGCATGCATGAATTTGCTGTACGACTTTAAATGTCCCCTTTATTGATCTGATTTAATGTATTTAAATAAAATTTCACTCCGAAAGTCTGGACCATTGAGCTGATGAGTGTAGAACGAGAATCGGGACTGAGCGGAAGTCACACTGTGACCTCTAGACTAGCGTGACACTTACAACCGAGTTTTGCATTTTACCTGCAGACCTTTAAGCCATGTTCAATACTGCACTTCGCGCCGCTCGTCCAGCACTTCTTGCAGCCCGTGTTGCTCACAGGCAACAATTATCTCGTGCCTTTTCCACTTCTCTTCGTGTCGCCTCTGGCGGACCTCCTCCACCTGAACTTTATGGTCCTGGCGCCAAACCCGGTACCGTCCCGACCGACCTTGACCAATCTACTGGTTTGGAACGTCTGCAATTACTTGGAGATATCGAGGGTATCAATGTTTTTGAGGAGGGTCCCCTTGACTCGAGTAGAATTGGGACCAAGGCTGACCCAATCCGCGTTCCTTCCTATGTGCGTGCCTTGTGCTTTTAGTCCGCTCTTTGGTCATTGACTGGTTACCTTCTTTTTCTGGTGTGCTGGTGTGGTGATGACAGGACGTAGAACGTATCATTGGATGCACTGGTTCACCAGCCGACTCACATGAGGTTGTCTGGTTTACCTTGAAGCAAGATCGACTGGGCCGTTGCAAAGAATGTGGTTCCTGTGCGTTTGATGGACCCTTTCAATTTCTATCCAGGAGTGAACTGACATTGTTTGCTACTTTTGCAGTTTACAAACTCGATTTCCTGGGTGAAGAACAATCGGAAGAACATCACTAGATTATTTGCTGGGCTGTATTGTAGCTCGGCTCAAGGAAGCACCGGCATATAGATCCTTGTGTTTACTTGTGGAGATGGAGGGGCGAAAATGAACGTTTTTTTTTCTTGCATTTCTCATATTGTCTGCCATTGGACCCAGATTGGACCTGACATATTTGACCGTTTCCATATACCGATTCCGAAAAGTTCATGGCTCCGGCATTCACCGAACCTCATGGTGACTTTCGACTTGGAGGTTCACCGAGACGCTGTCTACAGTATGAGTCTGACCCTTACGATGGGGCCTTATATCTTTATGATCTGATGAGCCTAAGGCTCTCTCGAGTTTTACTGGTGACAGGGGGTTGGCCGTAGATGATGTACAACTTGGCGAACCGACGCGTCAGTCACTTCGTGATCCGTCTTTTCACTACAATGACGGGCTCGGCTTACTTGCCTGAGTTAGAGACGAATGCGTCAGCATTGCATATAGGATGGTGTTCATCATCCTCAACCCCTGAGAACATTGAACAGACGCCTCGTTTATCCTCATGCATGGTTCTGACCCATCTTTTCGTGCCTAGTGACCGGCACGCTTCGCAGCATCTATTTTTCTTCTGCTTGGTGCTTAATTTGGGTCGTGCGACCAGCAGTTGGTCGAGCAATCGGTCCTTTTCACAACATAACGACGGAGACAATCACGCTCTCAGGTTCCTACGACATTATTGGTCCACTTACCTTGCCCCTGCCTACCTATCTTTGATCAGTCAGTCTTAGCAACGGTTCCACCTTTTCGTTACCTCGTCCATTCTCCCATTGGGACCTATGGCTTCACTTTCATTGCAGAATTTGTGCTCGGCTGGATTTCTCTCGCTGAATAACGTCCGACCGATGTTGCCACTTCTTTGAGCAACCAGAAACATTTCGGTGCCGAATATTAGAGTGCCTTTGTTACTTATTTGGCTCGTAGAATCTTCGGATGGTTATGTAGTAGGGTGCCCACTTTACTGACCCCTCTTTCTGCCATTGGGATCATTGGAAATTCCCGTGCCTGGTAGGCAAAGCAACCATCTTATTGGAATGGGAATACTCTCAAGAGTATAAGAATGGTTTCTATCGTTCAATGTTGCCTTCAACCCTGCCGCCTTTCATTCACTTCTTTGCCTTCTTTCATCCCCCTTCTTTTTTTCTTCAGGGCCTGGTGTCCTTTTTCGTGAACGTGTGTATAAGCTTCTTTCCACTGGGTGTTTTCAGCGATGTTTGTGAAGACAACACTTTGTCATGTTTTTCTGTCGTTACTGTTGGGGATGGAACTAGTCGCTGGGCGTCAACGATGGCTTGAGAGGAACAACAGGCCAGTGCGCTTGAACCCTAGACGTTTTGGTCAAGAAAACCCAGCTGTAATCCAAAAACTGCAAAATGCCTGCCCTGGCCAAGTTTGCGGTGTGTTGGCTGGGGATGCTATCAAAACATTGCTTGCAGCACAACCTGAATGCTCGCAACAGGATATGGCGGACCAAATTATCGGTAGGATTGAGCATGATTTCAACGTCAACTTACTCACTATCCCCGCTGCAGATGCCAGTCGACAATTTGATGCTGATACGCAAGCCAATATGATTGCCATTGCTCAAGAGTTTCGGCAAGTAGAGAAGAATACCCCTCCCGTATGAATTTTTATCGAATGACGTGACCCTCAAAGGGCTTATATCGTAATTCGTAGGATTTCAGTGCTAACCCACCCATCCTTCGCAATTCGGTGTTCTGCGGGAAGGCCCCAAGAACTCGGAACTGGATGGTCTTTTCCAAGCTCAAGACCCAGGAAACGATCCGGATGTGTTCTTTGATCCTGCGGAAAACAAAAGCGTTAAGAAAGGTGAACAACCAAACACTTTCCCGTTTGGCCAGGCCCCTGGGTAGGTGTTTGTACTTCGAGTGGTGTGTCAACATACTAATAAGAATACAGGAATGGTACAACGACGACATCGGCTACTGTGTCTGCGCCGACTCGCGCTGCGACTGGGACTGCTATTAGGATTCCAGTATCGTCACCGGCCAGTGGATGTCCAGTATGTTTCCTTTACATTTCTTCAGATAGTAATCCAACGTTCTCGTTAGGCTATTGTCACAGCTACTGTATCAGGAACCAACCCGGCAGCGACTTCCCTCACCAACGCTGTAACGGTCACTGTCGGAAAGCCTTCGCAAACGAGCTCTCCGGCCCCTGTTGCCACCTCGTCTGCTACCCCTGATTTCGGAAGCTGTCCCACGCCGGAGGTCGAGTTCGGCGCTGGCTTTGACAATAGAAAGGAAACAAGTTTCGAGCCTGTTGACCGAGGTTGGTGTCTTGTTCTTCTCCCCTCGATAGTTCTTCCACTTATATTCTGTCACTAGACGCTTATCCACACGGTTCGGCTCAGGGATTCGACATAATTGCTCGTAAGTGTTATTTTTCGATACACCATTGATTCAGGGGATAATCTCGTCCGTCTTAGAATTTATGTGTGATTCTTTGACCAATATTTGTAAGGCAAATCAGGCTGCGAAGGATTTGTGCAATACTGCTCGTAGTGCCGCCGCTTCAGCCCCACCTAAAACGGGTGCCCAGGCCGACGCATTCAACGAGGTATTTGGGATCAAGACGGTATGGACATGCGATACCCTCGTGATTCCCCGTAAATGTAACATTGACCGTTCTCTAGAACTTTGCCAACATCGCCCCCGTTGATGACAAAGGCAATACTCTTTCTGTAGTAGGACCCACCAGCGCGGCAGGCGCTGGTAGTAGCATCACCAGCACCACCAGTATCAGCAACAATAATGGTGGTTCTCTGACTACCGCCGTCACTGCTCCCACTACTACATCCTCGAGTGCTCCAACTACTACTGCGGGTGGTGATGGAAATGCTGGGAACTCGGGGAACATTGGAAACTTCGGTTCCTGTCCAACTCCCGCGATAGAATTTGGTCAAGGCTTCGATAGCAGGCGAGAAACCAGTTTCCGGCCTCAAGACTTAAGTATGCTTACATTTTCTCCCTCCGTTATTTGATTGACTGGTGTTTTAGCGGCATTCAATCATGGATCCGCCCAAGACATCAATATCATAGCGCGTAAGATGTCTAGCAATAGCATTCAAAAACTGTGACCTAACCCAAAGGCAGAATTCATCTGTGGTCAATTGAAGAGCCCATGTAAGGCGGATCAAGCAGCTCTGGATGAATGTGCCCGAGCGACGTCTGCTGCCGAGAACGCTACTCCAGCCGGTTCCGGTGCGCAGGCTGATGCATTCAATGCTGTTTTCCGGATCCAGACGGTGAGCACCAATTTCCCGTGTTTATCGCTGGGGCTGGCTGACAGGAGCTGCATAGAATTTCGCGGATGTTCAACAAATAGATGATCAAGGTAGACCAGTTGGCAATTGAAGAATGTCAATGTCATCTATGTGACCAACCTACCTCGGGCGACTTGTGGCTCTAAAATGTTTCTTCTAAGTCGCTTGTGATCACTAGTTCATCATAATGATAGGCGTACACTGTATCAGGATACCCTTCTACCGTTGAATTCGCATATACAAACTTCAGCGCAGGAGCTCGGAGTGACTGCTTAGGCCTAGAGTTCATGATTCAGAAAGCGGTCAACGTGGGTTCTGCTGATAATGGCACACGTTGAACGGTACCCCACTCACGGTAGGTTGCTTACTGTACCGGATCTATCGAGAGGAATAATTGTTGTCGGTAATGGCTCAGCCTAAGTAGGGCCCTCCGACGAGACAGGCACACCTCAGAATTACTCCTTACGGTCCTCAGTGCTTAACTAACAAGTTGATGACAAAACATCTGGTTGCTAACAGCATAATCCGTGGGCAATATTGGACGGGGAATATAAAGTATTACTCCATGAGTTTCGTTCTCTACTACTCCAGCCTTTTGGCTTAGACAAAGTATAGTATCTGTTCGTGATACTATTGCCACTGTTATGGAGATATAGCTTCCATAATTAGCTGTCTGATTTCTGCCGCCTCTGCCTTGCACGCCTTGTTTCGACGACTCTGTCACCGCGTTTGGGGTTTCCTCTCCCAATTACCTGGGTGTCCGCACTGAAGCCATGAAGCCATCTGGATATTCAGAGTGTCTACCGGTTAATGAATTAGTGTTGTAGTGATATTCTGATGACGTTTGGCCACGAAAAACGTGCGTGGCACAGAATGCTGCGCTGATCCAAATATAGGTGGCAGGGGAGCCGAAGTGTGATGACCGGGTTACTACAAAAGGCGAAATGTAGTCATTCTGTTTCTCCCCAACTCTTCTCCCCATCCCCAGACAATGTCAGAGTTTGATAGTCTCTCTGACTCTGACTGGCTCGACATCTCGAGCCGTGCCTCCGACGACAATGACTCCGTCAGCTCTCATGACGGCCTCAGCTCCAGACCCCTATCGAGGCGATCATCCATCAGCTTTGGTAGCTCTCATGAAAGCGAGGTCGAAGCTTGGGAGGGCTTTGTTGAAGAGAGCGGTGACGAGTCTAACGTCGAGCAGGGCATGTGTCTCGTGCGGCCTTTGAGAACAACGGCCCCCTCTGAGTCTCTCCCAATAGGCACCATCCCCGACATTAGCCAGGACTCCGGCGATGACAAACAAGTCAGAGAGGCTCTCGACCAGAGCATGGTTGGCACTCTCAGCGCATCTCGCACAAGTACCGCAGGCCACAGCACTCACAGCTCCATCCGCGACCTCCGCCTCTCTTTCCCGGATCCTCTTACCAGCTCCCGCGATCAGCTAACCAAGTCTTACACCGAAATTCCTGACTCTGAGAGCCTCTCGACCTCCAATGATGCAGATGTGACGATTCCCCTCGCGGATTCCATTGTTTCTTCCTACGAGTGTGAACCGGAAACTTCCTCCCCGTGTCCCATGCGCCCCATCACGAGGTCACGCAGCAAGATAACAAACCCAGCAATGTGGTCTTGGACATCATTTTATACGGTTCTTCCTCGCCCATCAAGTGGTCATTCGTCCAGAACTTTATTCAGAAGGCTGCTTACGTATCCGGGAACACTACTCTCAACGTCCTTGATCCGAATGCTGGTCCCATGCAGACACTGGAACTCCGTTGCGGGAAAGACAACTCCATCTTAACTTCTATAAATGTCTACGATAACACGAATGACAGCCCCAATACAGCAGATGCAGTACGTTTTGCTCTGATGGCTTCCCCTTCTTGACCTTCACTGCGTTGATAGCTGGATTTGCAGGATGATGTCATTCGCCCTTCCTTAGCAGTTGTTTATCTGCCTGCCACGACTTTGCCTATCTTGTCTCTCCATACCGCTTACCTCCCTGTTCTCGTTCCCGCTGCTCCTGGTTCGAAGGATAGTGATATCGGTTCAGTCTTGCGTCATGTAGCGGAGGACGACTGGGATCTACTCGGCGTTCCCGCCAATAAGACTGTGACCCTGGATTCAGAGAAATCGCCTATTCTCGTTGCTGACGCTCTTCCTCATATCGAATCTTGGAAAGTGTCTGAAACCATCGATAACATCATTGATGGCCGACTTCGACGCATTAAGGCTGCACCTGATAATGGTCACTCAGTTCGTGCTGTTACGCTGTACGTCCAGTAACGTGTTCTGATCCTGGAATCGGCTGACACAAGCTTATAGTGTTGCGCTTGTCTCCGTCATGGTGGGACTTGCTTTCAATTCCGCGTTCCGTGGGACTGTTTCCGTACCTACTGGTACAATCAAGGAACCTACTTGGGCGACAATCCAATCCAACACGATCAATCGCACTTTCGCCGTACCTGTCACTAGTACCGCACTTATTTCCTCGTCTGCTAGGGATATCTCCCTCGCCGTCGTATCTCCTGGAGTTACCTCTCTCTCGATCTATCCCCTCGGGTTAATTCGCCTGCAGTTACTCCGCGCGATAACTCCCTGGACTCTAGTGTTCAAGTGACTTCTTTGCAAGTAGTCTCAACATCTACAGCGCTCACGATCAACGGGCCCTCTTGCAAGCCTCTGCTAACACCTGATAAGGCTCTCGCTTCTCGTTCCAAGGGTATGATAATTCGGGTTGTCGTGTTTATTGTACTAGCTAATCCTTGCTTAGAAGCGACCTTGCCGACATCCACAAATACAGAGAAGCAACACAAGGCCTCGTCAGCTAACTCGATCAGCGTACGCTTCCCCAATAGCCTTTCAGAGGTCATTGACGTTGGTGCCAAACTTGTCGGCAACAAAGTCAATTTTGAGAACGGGGTGAATGACCTTATTAACGCATTTGACGACCTCCTTGCGTCTATCCAAACTCAGATGCAAGAGCATATCCGACAATACAAAGGGAAGGCGCGCGAGTTGCAAGACGTTGCCGTTTCGAGGAACAGCAAAGCCACCAGACGTGCTAGGGAAATTAAGAAGCAAGGGAGCGATTGGTTGGTCAGACAAGCTGCTGCGGGAAATGAATGGTTAGGTGGAAGGAACGCCATTGCGGCTCAAAGGGCAAAGGGATTGAAGGAAGGCGTCAAACAAGGTATCAAACAAATAGGGGCGTACAAGTACAAGTCTTATGAGAAGGTTCTCGCAGCATGGTTGGCGGCCTTGAAAGGCGTAGAACAGTGTACCAAGGATAAACCTGGATGGTTGGAGACGGAAGAGAAGGATGATTGGAGTATGTGGGCCACTGCCGCATGTGGGAGTTGGTAGTTTGTTAGAATTCGTTTTCGGCATAGTTGCTGTGCAGGGACGTTTTCAGCTGGAATTGTGTGTATTTTGTTGTCTGTCGAGTAAACGTGTATTGTGGCCATTGTTATTGCCGTAGTTGGTGAAATGAGGCTTTGTATTGAACAATTGTATTTTGTTGAAATCGTCTTGTTCCGGTTGCTTGGTGACCGGGTGATAAAGCAGTGTGGTTGCCACTGATCATTAATCATTATTCATTACATCATGAATGGTATCTATTATAACGTCATAACAATAGCCCCTAGATCCATTTTAACGAATGCGAACTACAAATAAGTGCGGCCTAATTTCTTTAATTATCCAAATTATACTATAAAAACCAAGTTCTAAGGGTATTATCTAGTAGCGCATAACATTAAATTATAAATTAAATCATTAGAGGTCGATAGGATTACACTGACGATACCCACAGAACCACCTGGGTATAGAGAGGAACGTCGCCTTACTTAACTCGTCCGAGTCCTCGCCTTGGAAATCCGTGAGCTCCTCCGCAGAGGAACCGATGAATCACGGACTGCCGGGTTCGCTTTCTTGTCACGGATAGCAGTATCAGGTGCCGCATCCACAGGATTATTTTCATAATCTTTGGAGTCATCTTTGGCGCCAGAAGATCTGGAACTTCCTAGATGACTTTCATTATGACGCATGGAATTGACCTTCAGCCTGATCTTGAGCCGCTTCGGGACACTGGGACCGGATTCGGCGTTGCCGTCATCGCTGAGAATAGTAGACAGCTTGCGTTTCCCCTCTGGAATAAATGTTAATTTCGATTGTAGAATAGGTATTCTTATAAACTTACTTGTTTTGGTTTGCCGAGGGGCGGGCAAATCCTCTACCTCACTGTCTCTCGCGGTAATATTATGAGTTGTACTCTGATTATGCTGTGTGGTAACATTGAGAGTCGTGTTATCATCCGAACTTTTCGTTTCATTATAAGTTGGGTTTCTATCGGCTTCATGAAGACTCGTAATTTCATCTTGACCTGCGTCTCTGTCATGACTTGCGTTCCGATCAACTATATCCTGAACAACAGTTTCTTCACGGCTTATAGTTTTAACTCGACTATCGTCATCATCGTTCTTGGCAGTTTCTTCTCCGCTTTCTGTTACGTCACGCTCTGGGACGATAAGTGTAGAACCGCCATCTCTGAGAGTAGTGCGAGTCTTAACCCTTCGACGCTTTGGAATTCTAGGAGTAGCATCACTGTCTTCGTCAGACAAGGAACGTTTACGAGTCCTCACTGCAATCGATATTAGCTTCTCAAAAAAAAAAAGTCAAGAAAATTTTGTGGCGTACTATAGCTTTCGTTGTGTGTCAGACGAGGCTGGTTGTACGACGGAATAGGTGGAGGGAACATGTGGCTGATCAAGATAGCTTTGACATCAATTCCCCTACGCTATCGAGATGAAACAACTTCAACAATCCCATTAATAATGCACAACACCATAAGCTCACCTGCGCCTCCTCGAGGAGCCATTCGAGTGAATATATTTGCGCTTCAAGTTGATCGCGAGGATTCGAAAGTAAATTCTGTAAATCAGGTCGACGACAGTTATGGGTAACCACTGGAGGTGGCAGAGCAAACGGCGATAATAACGGTGTAGCCAGCAAATGTGGCAGATCTGGAGTTGGTGATCCTCTTGGTTCGGGTGTGATGGATTTGGCAGCCAGGTTGATGGACCAGCATGAACAGATGAGTGATGTGAATGTGATGGATGTGGCAGTGGTGATGATGGCCTGGGTTGCGAATACGACGGAAACGGCAATCGTGATGGTCCAGCTCCAGAATGAGATGTAAATGGCAGATTTAGTGGTGAACCGAGATGTAAGGACGAATATCGCGGCTGTGTCGGCGGACCAGATGGGGGAAATACGAATGTTGTTCTTGTACAGATCTTTCATGGTGTATCGGGCGATGCGTTGTTTGTGGCGGTGGTCTATTATACGAGTGCAATGAACGCTGTGGTGGTGGTGACGTTTCGGGTCGTGAACACAATGGATCTCGTGAAAGAGCATATAGCCGAGGTGAGCTTCCCCGCCGAATCAACGGGGGTGGTTGTACTGGCACCCTGCCGGAGTGAGAATGCGATGCATATTGCGATTGGATAGGTGGCGATAATACAGGATTCGGATTTGGATAACGTATTGGGGACGTGTCGTATCGCGAAGATGCAGACGGCCGCCATTCACTATGACGGATATAAGTAGAGCCAGCACTATGGTCATGTCGTCGCCACGAGTCGCCAGCGACAGGTACTAGGCGATAGGCGGAGCTTTGACGCCTTGGGTATCGTGTATTCATTTCTCGATAGGGATGCCGATTATCGAAAGTTGGGCAAGTCGGAACTACAGGCTGGCCGAATTCGTGATATCTCTCGATTTCGGCTTGAGCTCGGGAAGGTAGCTGAGGTCCATTTTCCAAATATTCAGGGGTAGGATGGAAGGGCTGGCACAGGGCACGTAAGTCGGCCCTGGATCTGGATGGAGAAGTCATAAGGTATCGAATGAAATTACTTGGGAAGGCTTAGTATTTATGGCCAGTGAAATCCTGTGGCGAAACAATAATTCCACTACCTGCATAATGAGCTTTAAGATGTTATTTTCTACCGTAGAGACAGAAAATAAAGCAGTGGCATCGTCCTAGAGACCTGTTCCGGAAATAACAATAATAGCCCTAAAAGTCAAAGGAGGGGATAATAAGTGTTGGACAAATCCATTTAGGATTCAAATGCTGTGCTTTTGTGTGCAACAAATAGACATACTGACATGTGATACTGACACTGGCTCAACAGGTACTGAGTCCTACTGACGCGGTCTGGCAGATTCACGCCCGAGACGCGTCGCAAAAGATGGATGTTGATTGTTGACATTGACATCGAGCGTTAAACGTTAAACGTTGAACCAGGCAGCGTGTTGCAATCAGTGGTCCAGATCTGTCCAAGGTCTTTCCCAAAGTCCGATAAATAATTCAGGTATGCAAGATCATGGAAAACACTCAACACTATCTACTACCATGCTCTAGCCTCCCGTACTGAGGCGAAAACCGAGAGAAGGATACAAAGAGATCGAGAGTTATGAGATTTTAGCCCGTTTTTGTAGTATGAGATGGCAACTCGGAGACACCGGTACATCAACAACTGATGACTCCTCGCGCTGTGTCTGGCTATGGTTTAACGGCGGCGGTCAGATATCGGTTGCTTGTCTTTTTCCTTCTTAGGGCCAGGTACCAGCGCCAGAACACCAAAGATGAGCGCATACAGCGCACTCGCTGAGTTTCATTTCAGTGGAAAGAAAGGAATGAAGCGTGAACACTTACCACCAACGAAACCCCGAAAGTACCCCAATCCTGACCACCTGCTTAGAACCACAAAATGAAGAAGCCAACCAAGGATGATGGTGGCTGTTAAAACCTGGGATTCCTCCTTTCAGTAGACTGAATGGGTGGAAGATGCAGGGTCGTACCGGAATAATGATGGACAGTGTGCCCGACTGTCGCCATGACCTCCACTAGCGTATGATATTAGATACTGGGAAAACAGGTCGAGGATGAAAGCCTGGCGTACATCAGGATGTTCGTCTTTGTAGTATATTAGGAACAGCATGTAGGCAAACAACGCAACCATAATCGCTGTGTTACTGACAGCAGCAAGAGTAATTGTACTGCGAGCGAGGTCATTCACGGAGGAAGAGACAGCGCATATTGTGATGCGCTCACCTCTGCCATGAGCCATTCCCTGAGTGCAGAATTCCAAGGATTTTATTGATGGTGCCCAAGTAGAAGGTTATAGAGGCGCCGGGGATGATGAGCTTGAGCTGGCGGACGGCATTTTGGGACCAGTGCCTGCGACGAGACTGACCTCGGTCGGACATGATATGTTGGATCAAGACGAGCCAGCACACAATCACATGGCTTCACGTGTTCTAAAAATATTATATACATTCGTAGCCGTATGGTACCTCCAATTCGTCAGAGTTTCGCGCTACGCTCCTCGGACACCTTCACAACTCTGCAGAATAAATTCAGTTTTGTGCGATAACGCCGCTGGAACTTTCACGTACAATTTACCGGTATTGGCGCCCGAAAACAGCATGGATAGGGCTTTAGGTGCCTCCTCAACACCACCTTGGACGACGTGGAAGCGACGTTGGATCCGTCCGTCAGCCAGTGCTTTTCCCATCTCCGCGATAGCAGCAGGGTACTCTTGTGCGTAATCAAACCTAGCGCTCTAGTCAGTGGCTACATAAACGGGGAGACGGAGAGTCCTCTTACACAATGAAACCTTGTATCTTGGCCCGCTGAGATATGAGATTAAGGTATGCCTGGAGGCCCTTTGGTTTTCCCGCGTCTTAGGAGTCACCGTGAGTAAAGATGACAGTTGGAAACGACAGGCAATGCCTACTGTACACCGAGATGGCACCTGTGTCCTAATTAGTCCCAAGTAACTCTCTTCAGCTACTGAGGCTTACCGCAAAGGACAACCCGAGCCTGCTTGTTCAACCTCGTCAACATGAAATCTAACAGGTCTCCGCCGACATTGTCAAAGTACACGTCCAAGTATCCAACACTCGCTTTGAAGTCTTTGAAGAACGTCGGACTCTTGTAATTGAAAGCCTTCTCAACACCAATATCTTTTTCCAGCCAGTCGCATTTATCTGGTGAGCCAGCAATCGCATAAACTTTTGCGCCAGCAGCTTTTCCGAGCTGGCACACCAGAGAACCCACGGAGCCTGCAGCTCCCGATACGACTAACTTCTCTCCGGCTTTGAGTTCACCAATTTTTTTCAGTCCAAAGTAAGCCGTAAGCCCGGATGTACCAAGGGTGTTGAGGTAGTCCAGCGGTTGGATGCCCGGATAGATCCTAAAATTTGTTAGAGACGAAATGCAAGGGAATGAGGCATGGCACATACGGGAGCTTTTTGAGTTTTGTATCAGAAATCACTGCATATTCAGTCATCCCCCATACACCGGAAACATGATCACCAATCTTGAACGTGCTGCCCTCTCCGACCTCGAGGACGACTCCCAGACCTTGCGCCCTCATAGTCTAATGTGTCTCCGTCAAGATCATTGCAATGAGTCCGCGGCGCCGTTGGACTCACTTCACCAATCTGAACAGGAGGTAAATAACTCCGCGCGTCCACGAGCCATTGTCTCATGGCGGGTTCAAGCGATAGCCATGTGCACTGAATAAGGCACTCCTGTCTTCCGGGCTTGCCAAGTGAAGTCAGTGGAAGCACCTCGGTACGAAATGTGTCCGGTTCGATGTCGCCCTTGGGACGAGAGTTAAGCAGGATGCGTTTGTAGGTCTGGGGAGGCATGAGCGACGGAATAAAATTGTTGGGAAGAAGCTAAGAAGCTAAAAACGAAGTTTATAATACACATAGACATACCGGCCCATGTGTGCCATTGCCGGTGAGAGATATCACGTTGGCTTCAAAATAATTTTATCCCGGGAAAAAGGCCTTAGAATAGAACAAGACGTATAGTACGAAGTAGCAGAATTAGTATAAGTAAGAATTTTGTGTCCGGGCCCTCTAGGAGAGGGTTGTGTGAGAATCAGGCATCGAGCCTCCACTGGGATGCCGCTCCCGGCGATCATCCGTCCTGCCAGCCATCAGACCGGCTTTCTCTGTGTCGCGCTGCTTTTTTCTCAGGTCGGGCGTGACTCTCAGTCGGTCGTTCATAAGCATGAACTGCTCCAGCGAGTCTGCAGTCACGACCCTCCTCGAATCAATCATCAGAATCTCGTAGATGAAGATGGCGGTTATCGACGCAGTGATGTTCGTCAACGACGTGAGCGCCGCATAGCGCCCCGCAGCCGCTGCAAAGGCACAGTCATTACATAATCCTTTGGCACTGTGGACAGCCACATACCTCGTCGTCCCCAAATGGTTATGGCCCAGAGGCGGCCTCCGAGATCTCGGGAGGTGTTCATGATCGTACCGAAACTCCAGATAGATACTCCGCTGCGTTTATTCCGTCAGATCTACCTCGAACGGCTTACTCGGCGAAACGACTCACAATCCAAACGCCCCTACCCAGACACCTAATCTGGGTGGCACCAAGGGGTTGCTCGGGTCCGAGGAAGCCCAGAAGATCGTGTACGCCGCCATGCTCTAAGATATCATCGGTCAGTGCCTCTTCGACATCAATGCTTCGGTCGGCTGTTACTCACCGTAATGAATTCATTCAACCAGGCTTGCCAGTACGATTGACCGGGAAGACGATAGAACGCAAACACTCCACTGGGGCCGTTCAGCGTATACTGCACTTGGTCCAGGATACCCTGCTCTCGCAAGGTCTCTTCCATCTGCTTGAAGAGAGCAAAATTCTGGTAATACACCGCCATGCAAGCGAGGTATCCGCCAACGATTTGTACAACGATGTAACTTCAGGCCCGACTATTATCAGTTTGATATCTCGACTATGTGGGCTGGTGACGTACAGTACCGCTTTCCACTTGTTAAAGCCTCTCCACAACACATGTGCAATGGTGACACTTGGATTGCAGTGTGCCGGGACACGCTGTTCGCCGTCGTGGTACAGCTAATGATGCCGAATACAATGGCAAAACCGACTTGTATGGGACCCGCTATCAATCAAGGATTAAGTCACCGGTAATCTAACTCTCGCTCGGTACATGACGTACATGTCAAAATTGATTGGTTGTTGACTCTGGCATTTAACTGCGCGACGCCGGATCCGATACCTGGTATCAACGTTAGCGCCACACCAGGGCTGGATGCAAAGACTCGTACCCAAATAAGAATATAGGAAACACCCTATCTTTTTCAGGGTCAGTCGTCATAACCATGTACCGTGGCCACAAAAAATAACATACCATTTCTGCCCAAAGCTCTAGTATAAGGCGTGTTGCCTTGAAACTGTTCCTCCACCTCTCGAAAGCAACGAGCCATCTAGGCCGGTCGATAACTTCTCCGAGATAAACTGTGTTTGGCTTGACTTCTGCTGCCATCGTCTTGCACCACCTGGGATTGCAGAGATTTGGGGGGGAATGTTGGCTTCACATTCCTTAGCCTTGACGGTTTTTTATCTAAACTCTGGATCCCCGAATTTGATTTCCGACCACCGCGGTTATAACAAGCCTCCTCCACGAAACGGCGGGTTTCAGAGAAGCTTACATATTATACCGGGGGCGGCCACCCACCGTTTCCATGACCTGCTCTAAATTTGTTGATGAGCTGACAGCGATGATCCTGCTGACTGGTTCAGGAAGTTTATCTCTGTCAATGGCGTCGCATAAAAAATATATCACCATTTGGATTTTTCATACAAAAATTTTAAACGTCTCATGGATATAATATGCGATGGGATCGCTATCAGAAATAGGAGGCAGAGGAGAAGGTGTATGCCAGAATTTGCCAAGCAAGTAGCCCAAGGTAAGGCTCGCCAACTATTTTGGAGGTGCTCGTACCTGTAAGCACGGTGAGTGGTAGAACCATCAGGTACTTTTCTATTTCCGACTCGGCGTGAGGGCGTGGAAAAAGCGAGACATGCTCCGTTTTTCCTTGAGTTTAGCGAGCAGGCTGCAATGGTATCACTCATCCCGATTTTACGGCACGCTAATCTTAATCTGAAGTAGCCATCTCGACACGCCACTCGTGTCGGCAAGGGACTCGAGTGCGGGCGTTGATAAAGGGTTGAATGCTTATACACTGACTCGATTTGAATGTCGTTAAGGATAAAGAATTAGCGTTATTCCCGTCCGTCGTTCAGTTCCTAGGATCCCTAGCAGGGGTCACCCCCTTCAGCACCCTGCATCAGATATAAGAAATCAAATACGAAAAACAAATTTTTACATTTGGCGACGTAAAAATTGACTGCATAAAATGATAGGCTTTCTATCAAAATTTGCATAAAGCAAAATGCTCTCTGCAATGATGTATGCTCCTTGCGACATGGGACCGAGGTGGAATGTTGGATAAGATTGGACTTGAAACATAGCTAACTAGTTGCCGCTCAGATGAGTGTTGTTCCGATCCAAAGCTCGGTTCCCGACACGGGATCACTGATGTCGGCCCGCCCCGGCGATAACAATTCCTAAGCGAAGTAAAAGTTTAACCTGATCTGCCATCCATCAAATGAGGCCAACCCTACCATATCGAATATGTCCCTGAACTGCTGCTACACTTATCCCAACTTATCCCAACTTATCCACAGTAAAAAAAAACATAATTAACTCCATTTTCTACAGGGAAACAGTATTTCCGCAATAAATTCGCCAAAGAGCATTCAAAGTCCAATTCGTCTATAATGGGGCTGAGGCACGCGAATCAATAATGCGGGTGACGTCGTGATGTGGCCTCCCGGTGGCATTGATTCGGTAGCAGGGTGAACAGTGCATCAATGATATGGCGTGGATTTAGGCGCCCACAGCGACGCCATTAACCATATATGGTATCAGCATCGCGACATCACGTATCACTTAAACTTTTTGTTCGTGGCGCGGAGAATCAGTTTTAGTATAACGGTATAACGGTATACCGTAGGCTGAGGCAACTTAAGACCTCGGTTGGGAGAGCCAAGCGCGAATACACTAGAAGCCATATCAAGATTGGCTGTCTAACAAGGTTCGATTCTTAATGAATGCCTGAAACTAGAGAGGTGAGAGAGCCATTACGCTGAGACGGAAGGACGAAGCTCGAAACAGTTAATTGAATGCGGCCGAGCAGAGCAGTAGAAGTCAGTGACTACGATTTACCTGCCAATCTAATCATGGCCACCCCGAGAGCGACGGAGTAACCGATGTCTGATCCTGGGCAGCCACGCACCCCGAATGGACATCCGCGTGAGATAAATATTGCGTCCTTCCGTGACTTATACTTAAAAAACTGACTATACTGCTTTGAAGCTTAGACCAGGCTTCTAAACGGTATTTAAAGCTTCGCCCGGCTCTGATATGTTTGATGTATATTTGTTGACCTCCGTTGGGCCCGCAGTAAAGCTAGATTTTTTCTTAAATGAACATCTTTTCGCTTCTACTGTGGAGCTGCATTACCATAACAACGTCTCATGCATGCAAGTTTATCTTTGATTATGTCACTCTGCCATGCACGGGCGTCGTGCGTGGATGTACATGCTACATATCAGGGCAAGTCACTGGGCTGGCACCGAGCGCATTGATGGTTCGTACGTACATCCTTCGGCGGCTCTGGTCTTGGATGTCTTCTATTTAACTCAGGTAGGCATAAGTCTGCATATGCTGAGTACAGTAAATTATATCATACTCAGTACAATATACTATTTTGTGCTACTAATGGAATGATAATACATCTGAGGCTGCTCTCATGGCGGGTGTGACACCAGAATTCTGGGAGAAAAGCATAAGGTTATTTCCTTACACAGTAGACGTCTTTTCGGTGCTAGAATCTCGCCGCTTATCGACAACAGTGGCCTCAATTTCAGGTATTTCCTGAGGATGTAAGCGCCTATTGCCATGTTCGAGCCGCCCAAACATCATGGCTTCTGGAGTCAATGGCTTGTCTGAATCAACAAGTAATAACTCGTAGAGGACAACGGCGAAGATGGTTGCGAGTAAATTGGTCAGGGCAGCAATAGCAGCATAGCGTCCCCCAGCAGCTATAAGAAATCCGAGTCAGATGAGTGGTCCAGTCTAAGAATGACAAGTTGTGTGTATTACCTTCTGTGCCCCAGATTGATAAGGCCCAAAGCCGCCCACCAACATCACGGGCTGTGTTCAGTGCAACTCCGGGAATAGCGAAAGCCCAAATAACAGCAACGCTTGAAAATGATATGAGTTACTAAGCGCGAGAATTAATAGTTTCACCACTCACTATGAAGCTGAAACGTAGAAAACGGCTTGGCTGGGCGGTATGATGAAGTTTGTCGGGTCAGTGGCCGCCCAAATAGTAATCCCTACAACGAAAGACTACACAAGACACTTCAGTTATTCAGGTGGTAGTATATAGAAAAGATAACTCACACCAACAAACTCATTGAGGAACATATGTCCTAATCCCACCTCAGGATTCCGGTACAAAGCGAAAGCACCGGGAGCGCCTTGGGCAGTAAACAAAGCCGCTGGGTTCCCCAACGCAACCATCTCCTTGACAAGAGGCTCCCACTGATAGTAAACAAGCATACAGGCGACATATCCACCAAAAATTTGACAAATGATGAACCTTTTAAACATGAGTGAAAACTGGAGCACATGAGCAACGGTGTATACATTACCAGAGTGCCTTCTGTGCTGGAAATCCACGGAAAATGACCTGTACAACAGATACGGCAGGATTGAAATGACCCCCGCTAGGTACTCCAAGAGCCAGCAAGATGCCGAACCCATATGAAAGTCCAATTTGGAGTACGGCTTTGTTCGTCGTCATTTTATGGATCTAGATACAGTGAACATTCCTAACTTACAAGAATATCCCTCAGTCTTTGTGATGCCCCCAAGAATGAATCCTAGCGTTGATCCGACACCTGCATAGAGTAAGAATATGAACAGGCTCAACGACTGTATTGCGCTCACCAGGATAGACGTAAAGGAAAACCCCAAGCTGTATATTATATTTTAGTACGGCCAATTACCGCAGAATATTGTGTTACTGACGGCCTCAGCAAAGCCTTGTGTGATCCAATGAAGTTGCTTGCGGTTACGTTGCCTCTCCCATGACTCGACGACGCTCCATCGTTTTCTAATATCACCAAGGAATACAAGGGGCGAGCGATTCATGATGAGTCGAGGGATAGGGTAAGTAGGGATAAAAACCTCACAGGAAACGCTCAGGGTGCCTTTGCCGATGCTTTATATATGCCCCTCAAAAGACGACAGTAAATACGTAGTCGCGGAGACAGTCCCATGATGGCCTCATGATCATCACTTTTCGACTTGGCTTTCAGGCATGCACCTGACTGTCAACCTGTTGGAGTAAACTGAAGAAGTTTACCGTGGATATTTTTAGCACGTTCCAATATTTTTGACACGGGTGCTATTCAAGGTGGTCCTGGATGTGAGTATGATTTCCTAACGGGGCGAAGATGTCAGTTTGAGCGGCCCTGTATACGGTATCTTTATGGAGAATGTCGCATGAGGACACCGGGCACAAGCGAGAGTCTTTCGTTCATTCCAATTCCCATGTAACGAACACTGATCGGCCTTGAATTCTCGCAGATAGTCGGCACTAGGACACGGTGTGAAAAGAGGTGAAAATCTCACTAGCAAGGGATGGGAGATAAGTGGGACAAAGTCAATAGTGAGGACGTATTATGAACCCGCGCAATGTAACACGGCTTCGGGAAGCGCGTAATCTCCAAAAAAAACTGTAGTAACTGTCAGATTTCCCGTAATCACGGAGACGACATTGCGCCGTAGACGGACAGCAACAACATTAGACTGTATCTCGTAACTTCGATGTAAGGTACGGCAACTTTTATAGTGAAGTTCGGGGTCCTGGCAGTTCTGCATTAGTGAAGGTGGGACAGGAACAGTCAAACACCTGTCGTATGGGTGGTGCCGGATAAATGGTCCTCCACCTTCCTGCGGGCCCCACAGTGCGGGGCAGGTGCGGGGGTCATGTATGTTCTTAGAATTGTAATCTGGGGAAATCAAATCAAAATCGATCAAGACGTACGATAATTCTATGTAGGCCTGATCTTTTCGAGTCGGGGTCGTGCACATTTGTGGGGGATGGTCCGGATGGACTATTGTAGCCATGCGGGCCTCCTGATCCATATCTATGTGCGCAGTAAGGCCCTAATTGAAGGAAATGAATTGGACAGAACAACAAAAAAAGGCGGAACATGAATATCGGATGGGGTATACAATTTGGTGATGGTGGATCAGAAAGAATGTACAAACGTCCCCCAGACACTGCTACTAAGTTTGGCTCTGAAGCCCACTGATTTAAATCTTTGATCGATTCCTGACAAGACATGCAGGCTGGATCATGCCTGTGGGCCCAAAAGCCCAAGTACTCATCTAACCTTCATAGTTCTAAAACTGAAATACAGAGTGTTTTTCACCCGTGCTTGCGGTAGAACCGAGGGCATTTTGAAACTCAGCTGAGACGAGTTTGTTGGCTTGAAGGCACCATCGTCAGCTGTCATTGTACTCTCGGGCACGGAATTAACAGGCGATGTCAAGGGTCCTGGTGCATATGACATTGATGAATCCATCAAGCTCAAGCTGAGACGGACCTTGAAGGACTTGGTGTGAATCTTGACCCTTTCGCCCCTCCCAGATGGTGTTATCTGCCGAAAATGGTCTGGGAGCTCACAAAGAATTGCATCCAGACAGGTCATGACCAGATCCCAAGACCCGGGAGTAATCAGGTTGGACGCAAGTACTCCGCGCTCCAGCGCTCCAACTTCGGAGCTCCTTGCGACATCGTTTGAGATAGATAGCATGACAAGAGTTTCAAAGTAACTTGTCAATACGTATTTTTGTACCTGACTACTGTTCATTTACATAGCACATCAGTGATGTGCGCTGAAAATTGGAAGACAGCGAGCAGGTGGAATGAAAGTGGCTGAGTGGCTACCGGATTTTTCGGAGGCTATTACATAACTTAAATTATGACATGGCCACTTGAGTCGATGTACGACTTGTCGTCTTTCTCTTCCTGTTGCTGTCCGATTGGGTGCTGTCCGATTACAGTGTCTACTCGTCTCCCGTAGATCATATCGTGGCCCCTCTAATTTTGAACGTCTACAGCTCCCGTTCGTGCTTCTGAACTTCCTAGTACTGACCCTCGGTTCCTTAACATGATCAACGTGGATTCATACCGAGTTGCTTAGTCTCTGCTTTCTCCTGCTTGCGCTCCATGCATCCGTGAGGATCTCATCAAGTCATGCTATACTCCGTGTTGACGACCAAGGACTTGCCTCCGGTCCTGTGTTCTGGAGTTTGCGTTGTGTTTAATAATCCGACAATCGCCGTACTAACAGCATCTGATGGCGCTCACATCGTCAGTGGGGTGTATGTCCTTGGCAAGTCGCTCCAATCAGATTGGACTTCAAGCAGACTTCAAGAGACGTGGTCCTAACCCCAAGAGAGGTATCTTCTATGGAGGTCTATTATCCCGTATCCTATGCTGGATCCAACGTTCGGTCTTCTGCTCCCGTAAACTTCGACGTACTCGGTCGCAGACGACGAGAATAGAAAAGGAATACAACGCACAACTACGAGCAAACGAGGTAGCTCCGCCGGCTTTTGCCTAAAACTCAACATCCAATCGAAGTAAAGCACCAAACGTACAGGTTTTTTGTCCCTTCCCAACTGTCAAAAGTGACACATAGATAAATCATCATCAAGAGACCCCAGAAGGAGACAAACTTTACTGGCGTTCTCGGCCAGCGCTTCCGTGACCGACCTGTCGTTGTCCCCGGTACACTAGAGACTAACAAGCCGCAGTGGACTCCTCAGATGGTCGAAGTAAAGCAATCTTGGGATAAATTGCTACTGCTGGTAACTTCCATTTCGGGTCGGCTTTCTTGTTGTACCGTTTTAATCTAATAGTACCCTCAATTACTGATACTTCGTAGCTGAAAGCAACTTACACCCCTACTCCATCAGTGATACGTCTATTGATATCAGACAGGTACGTTCTTCTGAGGAAAATACATCTCATGTTTTGACAGATTTCGAGTGCGATTCTTCCGCAACAGTCCCCGTTTAGCGAGCCAACTGCATCTCAGCCATGATTTCACGTCGGAGTATTCCGACCCAAGGCTTGCTATTCTCAAATCCGTACTGGAAATAATCCGGTGGTTACGGACCGGTTAATAGCAAAAGCCCATCCTTCTATAAAGCTACAGATCGACACATCAACTTAATGTGCCGGCGGGGTAAGTCCTTGGGTGCATGTTTTGCTTACACGTAGGTGCAGCTATTTTTTCTGAACGTCGTGCATCAGTACCAAAGGAGAAAGATTTGTGGCAAGTTGCGAGGGAATCCTGATTGGATTGTGCCGTTGGACCCTATATGAGCAACATGCAGGGTAGATGCTGCGTCAAAGATGTTTGGTACCAACCGTATATGTCTTCTATGTCACAGGGAGAGGTGTATTCGGACACAGCGAAGTTTTTTTTTTTTTTTTTTGACTTAGATATGAGATGATGATGCATTTGTGGAGTAGCAGACTTCTCTCAATTCAAATTCAACATTGACAAACTTTGGTGGCCTGGGGCTTATCTTGATTTGCCTACGTCGAATTCAAGATCTTCATCGCAGCCTCCCCGCCGGCTCTGAGAAGCCTCCAGTTAGAACCAGTTAGAAGCATTGAATATTTGGGGCAGCTTGCTCTGCTTGAACCCGCTATGGTGATATAGGATCAATCAACCTCGGGTATCTCGCAAGTTCGGATTGCTATTTGCACGACACAGCGCCAACGAGGCCTTCATGTAGTTGCTTGAGCGGAGTATACGGGGATGTCACACACACGAGGCAGAGACCAGAAAGCCGGGAGAGATGGACGACGAGTAAGCTGCCTGGACGAGAGTCAAAATATAGATTATTGAATTCCAGAGATTGACTACGGGAAGCCCCTCTATTGCGAAACTTAGAATGCCACAGCTTCGCCCAGTGCCGCTATTGAAATGCCTGGAGCATTTGACTACTCGTCTTCATAACCTTGTACGGGTCTCCGAGGTCGGTTAGGAACTGTTGGGAACCCTCCATTAAAACTGGGATACGCAGTCAAATGTCAGAGGGCACGCACGGGGATACGTCGTTGGAATCATATCCGACCGCCTGTAGCCATAGCTTTCGCGAATGGAAGGAACCACCACAACCAACACCGGGCCAACAGTCCCGATTACTAAAGAGTAGTAGATGACAGGGCTTTCGTGAGCCAGGCGTTGCTGCATTGCATTAGTTAGAGAGTAAGAAAAAACGCGACGGCGTTCACATTTCACGCACAAGATAACGATAGGATTGGCGAAACGGAGACAGCATTTGGGCGTGGTTAGAGGGAAAACACGGAGGGTGCTGACGT
Source organism: Agaricus blazei (assembly GCA_029719445.1). Classification (NCBI taxonomy): domain Eukaryota; kingdom Fungi; phylum Basidiomycota; class Agaricomycetes; order Agaricales; family Agaricaceae; genus Agaricus; species Agaricus blazei. Next base: position 921,879 of record SSNC01000011.1, read on the forward strand.
AATAGACCAACCACTGCCTCGCGCCATCATTCGCATTCAGCACTCAGACCTGCACGGCCGTCTCTGCCCCAATGTCGATGGAAGAAAGCATTAGCTTGGAAGAGACCAACAAGATCCGCATCTCGTTGGGCCTCAAACCCTTGACCGAGGACAAGGCTCCGGCCGACGACAAAGACCAACAGGCGGAGGACAACTACAAGAAGCGCCGTGATGCAGAGACGAAGGAGCGGGAAACAAAGTATGCTTCTATGCGTTTCGCTGAAGTAAACTAATGTCGTTTTCTCTTTATTCCCAGAAGGATCGCTGATTCAATAGCCAAGTAAGTACTAATCATTTGTCGTCGCACAGTCACTTCCATGTCCGTTCGTGGACTCCATAGGCGACGACGATAGCGAGAAGCCAAATGCTTATGCACACCTTCCAGGGTACGAAATCGTCAAGCACTCCATGCTTCACTCAAGGGTGCAACGCTCGGTGATGCAGATGGTGATGTCGACAGCACTTTAAAATGGATAAAACGAAGCAAAAAGAAAGAGAAAGAGCTCGCCAAGAAGAGGCAGGAAGAACTGGAACAGATGGACAAGGTGTTCCTGGCCGAGTATACTGAGCGTGCGTCTGAATCTAAAGTAACCAGGTCTCTTTACCTGATCCTTTTCTCTTAGGTGACCTCGAGGGGCTGAAAGTCAGCCATGACTTCGACACGCTAGACGATGGTGAAGCTCGTATACTTACTCTCAAAGATAGTCGCATACTCGATAACGAAGGTCGGTTTCGGTGTCTTTGATGAAACATATAGGCTGACCTATGCATCGCTAGAGGACGAGCTTCAGAACGTAGAGATGGCGGAAGAGGAAAGGCGACAAAAGAATCAAGACTTGAAGATCAAACGCCGTGATTACACAGGCTACGATGACGATGAATTTAAAGAGGGCAGCCTAGGTTTGAAGAAGTCTGTCCTCGCTAAATATGATGAAGACCTTGAGGGTCCTCAGGATTCCGTGAGTGCTCTCTTCTATGTTTGTGTGAGGTTTACATTATTTCGTCAGGGTTTTCGGCTGGGGTCCGCTGTTGTGTCAAAAAGGACTAAACAGGAGGAAGAACAACAAGCTGCCGCTGCCGCCGTTAACAAGTCCCTACTTTCCATTGATTATATTAGTGGGTCCGTCTTTCTTATCCTCTTGCATTTGTCTTGATGTGCGTTAATCAAGAGAATCTCGATATTTCCGACTACAAGAAAGAAGGCGAGGTCAGCTTTAAGAAGGTTAAGGTAAGCAAACCAATTCAATTGTTGGTGCACCGTACATATCTTGTTTTCAGTCGAAAAAAAAGCGCTCTTCTCGGCGAACGATCGATCAACTAGAGCCGATCGATCCTAACAGCATGGAAGTCGACGAGAAGCCTATAGTGCCGATACAAAGAGAGCGTGACTTGAACGCCAATTTCGTAGATGATGATGAACTGCAGGCTGCATTGGCACGTTCTCGTCGAGCGAAATTAACCAAATCGAAGAAACTTTCACCTGAAGAACTTGCGAAAAAGAGTAAGTTCTAGTTGCTTAACTACCTCATTCATGCATGGCTTGACGCTTTCATTAGTCGCAGAAGAACGGACTCAAGAAGCGTCAGCTGAACTAAAAGATGTGAAGACTGAAGAAGACAAAGGGTTGACATTCGATGACACCTCAGAATTCGTGCGGTCTGTTGGACTGCACTTCACGGAGGAGCCTAAATCAGAACCTCAAGAGCAATCTGTACCACCCGCCCGGTCAGAACAGAAGAAGGAGCGGTCTGCCTCAAGAGATATATCCATGGTTCCCGGAGACGTGGCTATTGATGAATTGGAGACGGGGGAGATATCGGTAAAAGATGAGGAAACCGAGGATTATGACATGGCGATGCTCAACGAGATTGAACATGCCATTAAGGCTACCGAAGCCGAAGAAGCCGCCGCTAACGACGATACCGTTGGTACTTCGGCTGAACAAACATTTGGTTCGGGTATGGCTTCCACTCTTAATATCCTTAGGCAGCAAGGTATCCTTGCGCAGCCCGCCGCAGGTCAGCAGGAACGTGAAAAGGTTCAGCTACAGCGAGATCTTTGGCTCGCAAGCATGCGCCAACGTGTCGCTCAGCGGGAGTTGGAGCGTCTTCACTCACGCGGAGGCAACAAGGATCAGGCGCAGCGCGAGTATGAAAACCGGCTACGTGATCAACAGGAAGCACGCGAAAATCTGGACATGTTTAAGGATTACAAGCCGGATGTCAACATTGTCTACTATGATGAGTTCGGTCGGCAGTTGACACCGAAAGAAGCGTGGAAAGCTTTATCGCACAAATTCCACGGAAAGGGGTCGGGGAAGATGAAGACGGAAAAGAGACTGAAGAAGATTGCGGAAGAAAAAAAGAAAGAAGCGATGGCTAGCGGGGATACACCACTCAGTATGAACAAGGCGTTTCAACAACGTCAGGAGAAAGCCGGCCAAGCACACTTCGTGCTCTCTGTCGGTAACAGGGGGTAAGTACCTTCTTTTACTCCGGCCATTATTTCGATGTTGATGGTGCTGTCAGGGCTGTGCCACAGGCCGCCGAATTTTTGGATGCCCAGCCACTTGCCAAAGGCAAGACAGAGAAGACCAAGAAGAAGCGAGAAGGCAAAAGTGCATTAGCAAAGCAAGAAGCCGGATTCATGACAGTCCCTGTCCCACAGATGCAATCGCTTACCAACGGCGGCAGTCCGGGACCGTCGAGTTTTTCACATAGTGCATCAGGATCACCAGCGCCTAAACCTGGGTTTTCGCGAATATCTTCCACTGCCGTCGAAACACCTTCCCAAGGGGGAACGCCTGTCCCAGGAGAAAGAAGCAAATTAACCATTGGCTTCGGTGCCAAGCGAAAGGCAACAGAAGAACCCATGGGTTCTCCAAACCCAAAGAGACGATAGTTGTCAATTCTTCTTTATGTCATCACTTCCTCTCACTCCACATCATTCGTCTATCGAGATATCATGCATTAGATGTGGTATATATCGTTACTTTACAATGCATTGATGCTGCTTATTTGAAGATCTTTTGTAACCATACACCGGTCCTTATCCAGTCCTTTTCCCGATTCAAACGCTTTGAGCAGTGAAGCTTGTCCCTCGTCTGACCTGTAAATTTTCGTTCAGACATAATAAAACTAAGTTATCAGTGCTCATACCATTTGACAGGATGCCCATGCTTCTCGAGCAAAACCTTGACCGTGGCCCAAGAAAAGCGAACCACCTTGGGAAAGCCAAAGGTCGGTTCAATATTGTCCCTCAACCAGGCTTGGGTATTTGGATCTATTTTAAAAAGGTTTCAGTGCCGGTGGCATTAAACGGTGACCGATGAATGATTAACCAGAAGGGTATCCGGATCCAAATGTGTTACTCCACTCGACTTGATCATTCCCGACGAGCTCTTCAAAGTGCCAGTTTTCAATGCATGCATCTCTCGTGACTTTAGCGGCAATACTGGCAGCTCCTACGATTGGGAATTTGGAGTCCGCTTTCGTCGTGACTGTGAAGGCTATGCCTGGAAATAAATCAGAAAGGTCTTTCTCATAGGTTGTCGTGTTTCCTAAGGCGTCAACATACACCTGTAATCCATAGATGTTGTCACATCATTATAACTTCATTGATGACCTGATGCACTAGTACGGACCTCCGTCAGCTCAATGCCCTTCGCAAGCGTTTCCTGGATCAGCAGGACGGTTGCCTCCCGTGATTGTTGATTGAGATTGGTTGGTGGACGTTTCATCATGCCACTCGATATCGCTTGTGGGCTGGACTACACGATCAACGAACAGCCTCGTGGCTTTGGCTCGAAACCTCACCAAATTACACGTACGGACCACGCCAGGTTCGAAGGTTCCGAACTAAGGGTATCCAGTAATGACGATCGTTTCTCAACAGTCAGAATTTTAGAGTCTAGGTTCCTAGTGCATCAGGAACACGTCGTCATTCCGCGAACGAACGAGAATAAACTGACCTCTAAACCCCATTCCCTCTAGATCATCTTTGAATGAAACTGGACAATACGCAACCCCGTATACTAACGGGCCTAATACTGGCCCACGGCCGGCCTCATCGACGCCCAAAAAGTAGGGTCCCTTCGCAGTTGGCGTCGGTGAATGATAAGTGTATGATTCCGATAGTGGAGCCGAGGGTCCTGGGGTGGATGGAACGAGTTCAGTCATATCTGGGTAACAAAAGCAAACATACGCGTGACATCAGTCGAATAGAGTTATCGCGTGCAGTAGTTCATTTTTCCACGGGGGACGAACATCATCTCAGTTTATAGTTGGCTAAGGAGCACGACTCCATTTGGTATGGAGCCTAGACTCTGTTGGTATTCCCAGATACCAAACTCCCACCAAAAACAAAAAACAAAAGGGTGACAGGTGCTTAAATGACATGTAGCATGTTACTTGAACTCGTCCGACTCAAGCCGAATATGGGCTGTGCCGTTGCTACTAACATGAGTAATGGGCTCTTTCGTTTGAAGAGCTCTCACGCATGACACTGATCTCTGTGGGATAGTAGGTTCTGTATTATGCAGTGGTCGCTCTCAGACGATATACACGTTTGTTGATCGCCTTAGTTATTTTCCTAATCCACAAACGAATTTTATATCTCCGCAATCGCCGTTCTTGCCACTTCTGAAGACAGATACATTTATTATAGCATTGACACGTCAACTTCTACAAACGGACCGAAAAGATATCCAGGGCTTAAAATACAGAACCGACTCAATTGAAGATGATTAATCAGCGGTACAGTATCACCGGCGGTGGGCTTGACAAACGCTTAGCTACGCTAGAAAGAGTTATCTGTGGGGAGTTCAAGTTGGCGTTTTCCTTACACATAAAGCGGCAGCACGACCCACCAAGCTATTACGCTTCTATTCATTAGTGCCCATTGGATGCATTGGCGTTCGGGTTGGAGGTTCCTGTATTACTACCAATATGTCCGACCGTTTGCCCGCCGTCATTTGTAGCGCCCCTCTCGAATGGCACAGGTGGTAAGGAGGTACTCTCACTCAGCGGTGAGAGTTCCCCGGACGTGGCGGGAGGTAAGGAGATGACGAAAATTTTCCTTCGGGCGGGGATTCTGGCAAGAGGTGCATTCTGGGATACAGATATCAAGAGATAAGTCAGGGATAGAGGCCGCTAGAGAGGGAAGGGAGGCTTACGGATGATGACATTGTGAAACGGTGCGGATGAGAGGTTCACTGTCCAAGCGTCGACCAGGATGTTCAGAGCTCTATATATAAGAAGCGTAAACCCCAGGATATTGTCCTATTCGAGCTGTCGATTTCTTCAGACTTTCAATGTCAATGTTTTTAGCCAATGCTATTGAACCAGGCACTTGTTGCTACTCTTTTTCGTCGCTCCTTTGATTCACGTTTCCGGTTTGGTACTAGATCTACCAATTGAATATGCGACCCAAGGGCCTAAAATAACATGAAACGCGAACCGCCAGCTCGGCCATCGTCGTGTCTCGTCAATGGCCGCGATAACTTTATTTATTGGTGCTTTTCGCAATTTGACGAGAAAGACAGACGGCATTTTAGGGTTCCGCAGGACGATTCCCCTTATTTTCTAATTTAGTGACTCTATTCACATTTAACCGCATAAGGGACACACACCGTTAAACCTTGGCTAGTTCCGCGATCTATAGACTCATGGGGTAATTCCCTGGCGGCATAATTCGGGAATACCAATCTCTGGCCACTTAGACCAAATGGCGCAAGTCTGAATATAGCGCTTACGTCTTTTGCGAGCGAAAAACTTCTCGGCACCTGCGAGAAACTTTCCCTTCGTTTGTAAAGGAAAGACAATCGCCAGGAAATCTCCGATAGCACATGAAGGGTCCTCTGGGCTGATGCAATGCAGATGCATCTTCCAAGACAACAAGAAAGAGACTAAGAGCTTTCCGTGGGTTTGAACGTAATGTTTCCTTGGTTCGAGAAACTGCCCCCTAAAACGAAGAAAAGCGACTTTCGCGAGGGCTTGTCGAGAAAGGGAAAAGTCAGTTACTACAATGCCAATGACTGGTGATCGCGGAGCGAAAACCCGGACAGTAGTACTTTTGGTAGTCTAGCAACCCTGAAGTAATCATGGCATAAGCAATAGTCGTCATACATTTAAAGTTACGAGTTACGTACCAGTACGAACGCAGGCGGCAAAAGCTCATGAAACACTAATATGAAAAAACAGAACCCAACCACGCATCAACTAATCGCATGAGCCCTGGGAACGTGATGGACTCCTTCCTTACAGCCAAGTTGCCGGATTCGGCTCTGTGGGCACGTTTAGAGTTGGAACTTTGCTGTTTCCATATTCGACCCCCCGAAATCAGGCAAACTCTGCGCTTCCGCATCCTAATCTTGGATTATAGTTCATTGAAAAAGAGGATGACACCGCGTAATTGGTTTTGCATGCACAGTGGGGCTGCATGCATGAGAGGAGTGGCTTGATGAAGGGGGATGAAAGCGGTATAAAGGAATGTTCCAGGGGTGACAGTACCAGAACCTGACCAGAACAAGGCGCTCTCCTTCGGAAATTCCCAGCTGCCTAAGGTTCTTCATTCGACTCTACCCGTTTGTGGTCGTACCGACCCGAACGCGTCATGAAAGATCGATGAAGTTAGATGGTTCTCACCGCTAGGGCATGCATCCTGATAAGGCCTGATCATGAAGACCCCTGCACTTGCGATTCATTTGGCGATGATGAAGTTTGAAAGGCTCTTCTCCGTCAAGATTACCCTGAAAGTAAGCCACAGCCGTTTCGTCCGGCCCCAGATCCACTTTCCCTCTCGGTGCGGTCTCTTTCATTTTGGGAAGCGAATACTTTATTACTTGTCAATGTCATCCCAGGCGTTTCAGAAAGAATGGGTGGAAAAACTGCTTACTTGTTTATAGTGATGGAAGTTACCTGGCCGTACCACCTCTTCCCGAGTGCCGAATGAGAGTTTAGGCTAGCATAAAGTTGCTATATTTCCATGGATGGTGCCTGCGCGCCATGATCATCAAGCTTCCGCGGTTTCTGTTTGACAGGTGAATGTGTTGGGGTTTATGAAACGGTTGTCGAGTACGGAGTTTCCCGCTCCCCAGAACAAAACCACGAATTTGTGGAAAGATGATTTCCGAGCTGAGTAAGAAGGTGAACCCTGGAGAAAGGAGATAAATTACAAGAGACACCTAAGGAGGAATAAAGAGCGTCCGAGTCCTGCTCGTTGATTTCCGATACTCCTTGGTTCACTTGATGATACGAGATCCCTCTTGGCAGACGATTGTTGAACGTTTGACACGGAGAGCTAGGTCATGATAAGTTATTGGACAACACAAGTAATGGCGTGAGACGAGCATTATATTTGGAAGAGACACCATTATTGGCAACCTCTGTTCAAGCACTGAGCCAGTCCAACACAGGAGCCATTAATCATTCCGTTATCGTGCTATATCCGGCTCTACCAACATTTGCAAACAAAAGAATCACGATATCAGTAAACTATTTATCCTGTCACCGGATTCCTACCAGATCCACTCAATTGTGTGCCCTGGATCCTAACGCGCTGTTCCACTTGCTTCTGGGGGTAGGCCCGCATCTGGTAGCCCAGCGTGAATTTTACTCAAACAGGGGGAATGATTCCGACTCGATTTGATCCAGTGAGTACTAACGCCACGAGCACTACTTCGTACTAGGCATCTCTCCAACCCGGCGTTACATGACAGTGGGATGACGAATACTGAGACTAACACACTCTCGCCTTCTCTCTCCGCTTTTAAACCTGATGTCTATTCGTGTACTCGTCACATCTAAATGTACCTCGGCCCGTGCTTAAGCGTCGCGTAATCCAGATTCCGGAGCAATCGTATTCCATCCTTGTGAGTGTACACTCCGTGTGATGCAGTTAAGTTTGATAATTTTCTTTGGCTTGGTTTCTAAGAACCAAATTCAGCTGAGCATGATACTTATTAATGGCTGCATGTAGTTTGAATCGTTCGGAGCTAGTTCAATAAAAGATCAATCAGCCCGATTGATTGTTTATGAATGTTCAAGAACGGCCAAGTTACTGGGATGTTGTCAGTGTCGTTGCCCTAACCCGCCGGGATCTAGTCAAGACAGATCTAAACAGCCTCGCAACTCCGAGTTAACGAAGTACATAGAACCACATTCAATTCAGTACGCTCATTCTTGAGTTCAAATCAGGTGTTAAAAGGTCAATCGGCATTGGTTCCGATTGACCAATTGGGCGTGCGACATATTGCTCAATGCTCATAAATTGTATCTTTAGTCTAAGGGTTTTTCACAAGGACGTTCTTCGACTCCGTCGTTTAAACGGTACTTTGTTGAATATGAAGCCCGCCGTCACAGAGTTTTATTGGAAAAAGAGGAAGGGACCCAAGGCAAATAGGTGTACATGAAGACTATACCGTTCACGTACAGTGATAGGAATCGACACTGGGCATTGAAAAAGAATCGACCGGATCAACATTTTTAATTTTGATGAGTAATCTCTTTATATGTGTCGAGGTCTTAGAGTAGAGCTGGAAAACCCAGGATTTGGCTCCTCCCTGCCTCCAGATGCGGGAATCCAATGCTACTTATGAATGAATCAGGACCTCATTGGTTGATTCATTCAAACCACTGCTTCGCTGACAACCTTAGTAAAGGCAAAGCATAACAAAACAAGGATTGACACAGCTCAGTAGTACACAGCCGACTCAACCAGATTACACGTTTGGCAAAGCAGACCAAATACTCGTTCAGAGGACTACAATGTATTTTTACCATAATTTTCACATGTTTGGGAACCAATATGGGTGCGCTGTGTAGGAGTCATGGTCTCTTCACTGTTCAGACCTTGGAGAACAATGATATATTATATAAGCCCCACGTGAAACCTCAATTATGAGCTTTGTCTGGACATACAGTATTGCTATCCTTAAGGACGAAACGAGCCAACAACAAGCCAACGTACTGAATCTACCTTCTCTACCACCTTCTCGTTGCCGCATACCACCACCAAGGTAGCGTTGCTGCCCACATTTGCCCTAACAGTACGTTCTTCGGGGTAAACCAAGGAATAACATCACAGCGTTGTAGTGAGTCCAAATTCTGCAGAATAGCCTAGCTTCGGGCAAGAAAAGACTACATGTGACTGATTAAGTTAGACCAAGCACTCTAGTTTGCCTTTGTCAACTGTCGCTATCTTCAAGAGTAGGTCAAAACGAAGGGAGCGGGATAGTAGAGCAACACAGGATCAAAAGCAGTGAATTCAGCGCTGAAACCCCAAGCCTCAGGTGTGACATACACTATGTGTATTTGCCAGATGTTGACGACAGTTTACAACCAGGTTTGTTGAGCCCAGACCTAAATCAAGTCGTGAAGAACAAGCCTCAGCTCAGTTGAGTAGGTCACACAGCAGGCGATGATGTTAGTATGTCGGCTGATTGACCTTGCAGTAGACTAGGAAAAAAAGAACAAGCACGAGACCGGAAACGCAAAGAAATGAGTAGCACCGCGCCAGCACCAGCTACATTGTCTGGAGCTATCCAGAGTTTCAACAAGGAAAATTCTGCATCTGTATTTCAGCGCCCAAACGCGCCCAGGATTAACTTGAAAGAGCTGATACACAACGAAGACACTATAGTCATTGATCATGGAGATGATCAATGGGTCCCGCAACACTTGCTTTTTTTCAACGATATTAGTCCACGAGTCGACCACAGACTGGCCCTACGAGAAGAACCACGTGCTGTTGCACAGCCATTTTTCGCATGTGTGCCCGCGAACCCCGGGAGCCCAGACTATCTTTGGGGATCGGTTCGGATGCCAGTATTAGGAGAAGACGACAGCCCAAGCATTGATTTCGAGCAAGTGTTCGACCCAGCCACTGAGCCGCCTATGGTGCAGATGGTCATACACACGGATGCAGGGAGTTTCATCACAGTAGACGCAGAACAGGGGAGCCCACACATCACAGTGTTGGATGTTCAACGGAAAATAATCCAGTGGATGAGAGAAATGCGTACCAGGTCCGGTATTAATGATCTGACCGGACAATTTTCGAGATGGGTGAGGATGGTCGATGATGATGGGGCTGAGGTTGAGGTAGAAATCTGGGTTTGGAGAGGTTTGAGGCCTCTATCCAACGATTTAATAAACTGGCACTTACATTTGTGCGGGTTTGAATGTCAGCGGGAGGGCACTGCTGGAACTTTGGTCGTTCAATTCTTTGTATATTAGCTGTAGCAGTCGACCTGGGAACAGATGATTGTTTGTCAAAAAAATCAATCTGTCGAGGTGTTATAAAAGTGAGGGATGAGGGGGGCTATGAGCGAGCAGCGGTGGGCGAGGGAACAAAGGAGGAGAGGAACAAACAAACGATGTGAGGTGTCTATATATCCTAGTAGTCAACCAAACTACCCACCTCGGCAATTTCCGAAGATATATTCGATGTACTCTCCCACTCTCTATGAGAGCTATGAAATGATCAAACCATGGTCTTAAGGAAAAGTAGGTAGTATAGAATGCCATGAACGACTCAATACTGTTTTTGTCAAGAAATAAAGGACTTATAGAGAACGTTTCAAAGCGAGAAGTGTGTGACGTGTGACTTGTGACAGATAAGAGAAAGCTTCTACTCAAAGTAGCCTCATTTCGCACATCTAGGATCGCCTGAGCACCCAAGCTTACTATCAGTGGAATCCACAGGCGCTTGGACGACATAAATTTCAAACATCATCGATGAATTAAAATTAGTAAACAACACGCCTACCTTCTTCGTTCTGGGCCTCTCATACTGATTTACAGCACCACACTTGCATTTGAACTACGGGTAGGGCCCCTCGATGCCCAGGGCTGGTACAGGCCCCCTCCTCATCCGGCCGCTGGCGACGGTAATTGAGGCAAACAAGAATGACTTATTTTGGCTCTGATACCAACGGACCAACATATACCAAGCATGGCAGTCACAGTCGGTCACAGATGGAACCGAGCTGTTACGTCCGTTCTGAGAAGGCTGACTCGTGTTTCACCTCGACACTAGTTATCAACAAATAACTTGAACAAAATGTTGTATGTAGGGGATTTGCCAGGCTCCTTCCCATCTCCTCACTAAGCCGCTCGGATGTCACATACGTTCCAGTGACATAGTGCCACGAAGTCAGTCTTTATGTGTTGAGCTCTTCTTGGAGTAGAATCGGGGCAAATTGCCCAATGTCATGCAAATAGTCCCTGACCACCAATCCTCCTTCCTCCACGTAACGCCTCAATACCGCTTTGTCAGCATTGGTCATACATGACCTCGAGTCGTTCGTTTTGAATGTCCTGAGCACTAACCCCTCCTCTCGAAGTTCCTCTATCGCAGCCCAATCCATAGGATCTAGAATGTTTAAATTGGCTTCCGGGTGCCATGATTCGAAAACCTTCAACTTCATTGGATAGGTCGAAATGTACGTTCTGCCGGTACCCTCAACCGGTGATTGGATATCGAGAGAACGGGAAGACAACAATGTGGCCAGTTTCGCGGCCGCCGGTGGCCCAATGTTGTAGAGTGACAGATACTCTAAATCTGGAAACAAAACTCTGCCATACTGACGAATTTCAGGCGTCCAAGTCAATTTGGCCATGAAGTTATCAGAGAATAGACTATAATCTTCATGGTGATCAGCGATGAGTAGCGCTTTCAAGTGTCCTCTCTCTGCTGTCGTCATGTTTTGGTCGGAGGAAGATGCACCACCTTCCACATTATCCAGAATTTCGAGAAGATTCCTGGCTTCGTTGTATGATGCTTCATACAGATAGAGCGTCTCCAGCAGACACGCCGAACGTTGAAAAAATGAAATGAGAGCGTCTTTTTCTCGGTCGGAAGACTTGAGCAGCACTAGATGTTGGAGACCGGGTAAGGTTATAGAGTCGAACAACCCCTCCGCTTTCGTGATCAAGACCTCAAGATACGGTAGTGATACCGGTTCCGGTGGTGGCGGTTTGATGAAGTCATCAAGTATGTTTGGAAAGCAGGCATATACGAGGTTTGGTGCCGCGCGGAAAAAATCAAAAACATCGGATGTCAGAATGACAGGCATCCAAGTGATGTGTGTGATTAAGTCCCAGCTCACGCCTGTATCCGTGAAAGGCCAGATAGGAGTGCCAGTGATGACGTTGAGACGCCTGAGTGTTCGCAGAGAAGATTGGATAAGACTGATGAAAGGGAGAACCCAATGTTGATCCTCTTGATGCGGCCCACGGAGTGGTGGGGCATATAGGTCAAGAGATTCAAGGAAGGGGGCGGCGAAAGGAATTGAAGTTGGTGGTATATGTGGCCTATGCGGGTTCGCAGATTCAGGGAAGAGTAGTGCAAGATGCTTCGATCTTGGTAAAATTTTATGAAGCAGATAACTAGCGTGAGGGTATGAGAAAAGACCAGAGTGAGTGGAAAGGGAAAGGGGGAGCGTCCGGGATCGATCAAGGATTTTAGAAATGAAGTCCGCCTCTTTGGCATCAAAGTCAGCGCTGCGGATCTTGCCGCATTTTTCTTCGAAGTTTGTGGCAGAGCGAAGGTGAACCTGATGAATGAGGAAATTCTCGGCCAGAATGATAGAGGACCAGAGGGAGGGATTGTTTACGCTAAGGTTGTGCCACCTTGAGCAGATTCGAGTGAGGAGCAGAGGTGCTGACGAGGTGCTGAGAATGTCATGGGGAGGGATACACCAAGTAAAAATCTCGGCGAGGAGCTCGGGCGGTAGTCTTCTCCACGGGGAAGAAAGGGACTCTAGAGCCGCAAGAACGCTCTCTAGCTCGCGGACTGTGAATTCTGCTATATTTGTCTTGCCTTTCCCGACGACATCGCAAAATTTGATGGTCTTCGTTCTCTTCGATGGCGTTGCCTGAAGCTCTCTAAGCCTCTCAGTGACGGCTTGCGTGATCTCCTGGAGAGCATGCTCGCTACCACCGTCAACTGAAAACCTCGTTCCCGGCTCCAACCACATTCCTGATCTGACAACTCGCCATATTTGCCCAATAGTCAACGGCCCCACATGACAGTTTTCGTGGTGTACTGTGGCTTCTTCCGGTTCCTGGGGACGAGTATCCATGAATTCGAATGCAGGGGGTTGTGAAATCGGCTCGGCGGGGGTTTGCGACTGGGTTGAGGTAAAAACACTTGGGCGCTACAGGATGATCAAGAAGTCTATTGCACACGAGGATGACTTAAGAAATCTCCACGCGACGCTATTGTAGAATAGCCTTGGATTTCTAGTCGCGCTTGCCCTCTTTCAAATCTGCGTGGTTGTACCAGAATCGAATTCATCGGAAAGGTGAACAGAAGAGGTATAGTCTGGGTATAGCTCCTTCGATGACGCAGAATTCATTTACCACGTCCGTGTGGATTACTATCTCCTTTCGGCTCAGGTACAAGCCCCGGGTTTTTGATAGAACAGTTACGAGTCCCTCCGGTGAGTGTTTAAGCGGTGCTATATTTTATATGATGGTAAAGATAATCGGTTGCCAGTCGCAATAGAATCCCTGTCGTGTTGTTGATTATCAGTAGTTGCTCCCCGCGAGGGCAATTTCTCCTCGAATGTCAAGTGAGTGGCTTATCTGAAAGACCGTCGAGGGATTGGAACATTTTCTTTCCCATAGTCCGAGGGCGGGTAAACAAGTGTGGTACCGCTCTGCGAGACTGGTGTCAATTAGCGTCAACACGGATACATAACACGACACTTCGAACGACGCCCAACGTCGTGTCTTGCCAACCTGTCCAACTATACATTATGTATACCCCTCTGCTGTGAGAAGAATTTGAATTCGTCCTCACCTGCAGGAGACTGTTAGCCTCCGACTTGACTGATACTCGCCATGGATCCCAGGCTCGTTCGAGTATGGGCTTAAACTGTCCTTTTATTTCCGGCAACTTTGTGTTCTTCAACTCTACGGTCATCACTATACCTGCTCTCACCACTAATAAAACGATAAACCGCGTACACTAATGCACTCGGTCCTTCGCATGATCGAGGTAGACTCTACAATAATCTCATTCCCACTTACATCGTCCACCATCCAATTGTCGCCTAAAGGGCATCAAGAAATCGAAGAACTTATCCATCAGATGGTAAATTTTTCTAAGTTATTCATTGTCTAGTCTCAACTTATACTACCCCCCCCCAACCCCCCAGGAACTTTGGGATACTATAAGCTCAGGCCATTTTCACAGTCAGGCGGATAATAACTCTGTGCAGACAAACCTCCCGATCCAGGCCAAGAATCCATCTTTTGCATCTCATGCCGCCTCAAGAAGCGAGTATAAGGTCAGCCACCCTGAGTCATCTTAATGTCGCCCATATTCAATGAGCTTTGTTCTCTTAGGGTTCCGTTCGCTTTTTAGCGAGGGATATGATATGGGAACAAGTCAACCAGCCCGTGCCTTTTCAGTCCGTTGTTGGCCAAGAATCTCAAGAAAGTGACTGGGCGAAGGACAACAAGGGATGGATGGGTGAATCAACTCAGCTCTCTCCAAACAGTCTTGTGGACTTTATGGATGCTCTGGATATGAATGACGATGGATTTTTACCCCCAACACAGACACCCTGCCATCTGGATAGGCCGAATGTTAGTAAATCTCGCTATGGAGTTCGTCGAAAGCCCGTTCCGCGGCTATCGGATCTTGTTTCTTCTACCTCCGTACCAAAGAATCTTAGAGATGTGGTTCACAAGGATACGCTCAACTTTTCCCCCACCTTGGATAGTGAAGGCTTTTGTCAGCCTTGCCGAACCGGTCTGGAGGAGCGTCTTGTACCACAAGAGATGCGTATACATAACCTGACCCTCAAAAAGGTGTTGGGTGTAGGGGGGCAGGGAAGAGTTTATCTTGCACAAGGCCCGACAAAGAAGTGGGAGCAGATGAGCGAAAAGGAAGAATATGCACAGACAGTCTTTGCGGTCAAAGTCATGGTCAAGAGTTGCCACGCCAGCTATGACGATATTCTACAGGAGCAGCGACTATTGAGGCGCCTTCGAGGGAATTCTTTTTTGCTTCAACTCGAAGCTAGTTTCCATGACAGCAACAATTTTTATCTTATCACAGTTCGTGTTTGATCATCTCGTCAGGAAACGCTTCCCTGACTACGCTCCAGGAATACCACTCGGGCGGTGATCTGGATAGTTTGCTCAAACTCTATGGTCATTTCTCTACGTGTGCTGCTCGCGTTTACACTGCGGAACTCGTAAGTCGAATGATCTTGTTTTTCTTTTTTTTGCATGACTGATCTGTCGCGTCAAGTGTGCTGCCGTTACCTTCCTTCATGAAAACTTCATTTTGCACAGAGACATCAAGCCGAGTAACATTCTGATCAAGGCTAACGGTCACATTTGCTTAGGCGACCTCGGCCTCGCGGTAGACTTTCTAGATTATGCCAACAACGAGGCCGAAGACAGCTTCATGGCCGAGGCTGAGCCCGTTGTTCAAGGTCGTGCGGGAACCGTTCTGTATATGGCACCTGAAGTATTGAGTGGAGAATACTATGGCTTCAAGGCAGACTGGTGGTCAGTTGGCGTCACATGTTTCAATTTTTTTGAGGGTTCGGTACGTGTTGTTTTAGAAGTTTTGGTCGCCTATTAGATGATGACAAAAAATAGCATCCCTGGCCCTGCCAGGAGTTGTCCTGGTTGTCAGAAAATGCCGGAAGTGAATGTATTCTATTTCAAGAAACCAATGATCCACATATTCGGTCATTCATTCGTGCGGTAAGACCAACTTTTGCGGACAATCGTTCTGATACGATTGCCACATCTAGCTCCTTCAGCGGGACCAAGACCAGCGGATTGGGGATAAAGTGATCTTTAGCCACACCTTTTTTAACGAAATGTAGGTATTCCGCTCCGACATCCCGATTTGATTTGATATTTTCATATCCATAGTGATATGCAGGATATTCACCTTTGCCGACTTATTCGTGAGCAATCTGCCCCTATCTCCACCTGATTGTTGCTCATGACGCCCCCAAGCCCCGTATCTTCCTGAGCCGATTAATGCCCAATTCGTGCCAAACACTCTCCGCAGAAAAGATATGATTGAAATTGGAGCCAACTACCCTGAGCATGCGACCCCGATGCTTGATTACTTTTTCTATGGACCTGACTTCCCAGAATGCGGCCCATCTTCAGATGAGAACAATCGCCAGTATGAAACTTGCCGGTCGTTCGGTTCTAGTCAGCAGGTGCAGGGAATGCTGCAGACATGCTGCGACAAGGGTGGATGCGCCACTACATATAGCATGTCGCTTGGTGCACTCGTTCCTCCTGGCCGCCTTGACGCAATATCGGGACCCACGGTCACTGAATCGTTTGGACTGGGTGTCTACCTTGGGAATGAAGCGACACCCTCACTGGGAGTGAAGATCATCAAAAAAGATTTGAACTTCCGTTGGAGCATGTTGAGTGTCGAGGAAGGACAGTTTGACGATGCTCCTGACTCTGAAACTCGCGTCTCTGTCGGTACCAGATGTGTGGATCATGGATTCCAAAAATTCCAAGGCTCAAACTCAAAAACTATCATCCAGGAGCCTTGCGGGCTAGGTAGACATGGTTACAAAGTTGGCTCTGCAGCAGTCACCGCTCCCTTGAAACACTTGAATCCAACATTAAATTCTTCTCCATGCCGCAAGGCTTGGGCGCGAATTTAAACTTCCCATAAACTTCAACGCGCTTGCCTCTGAATTAAACGCATATATCGATTCGCCGATGTTGTCACCTACGAATAGGAAGGATTCTACTCAAACAACGGTGCCTGCCTCGCTGCTTGGCTTGGGGCTCTTCGTTGAAGGCGAACGCGGCTGGGTCGGTATTTCTCCTGTGGTCGGTCCCGGTTTACCATTTTGGATTGGCTCGCCAGAAGCAAAGGCTTCTGATGGTTTTTGTAAAGAAAACCTTTACGCGATTCAATCCACCCTGGGCAACTCAGTTATCAGTGGGCTAGACCCTTCCCTTCCTCCTGCCACCAGTGGAACTACTCCACATGCCGACAATGATTCTAGTGACAGAATAAGCTCTTACGGCCACTCCAACCCAGTAGATTGGGATCGCTTCAGCTTCCAGATGGAGGATAATGCGGATAAAACACTCGTTTCCATTTCATCTCCGGTCGAGTGCCCTACGTGGAATTTCCAGACTCTTCATGGTCGTGCTGTGGCCCGGATCCGTATACTTCTCAAGAGGACCGCTCGCTTCACACGTTTGACTTCAGGCTGGGTCAAACACATCTGGACCGCGACCCGTTCTTAATAGACTCGAATCATGGAGCAATCTTTTGAATATCATTCATCTCATCTCATCTTCATCTCATCACACACTCTTTTTTTTGCACCCGAAGCTATTTGCATTCGGATTAACGCTCGTTTTTATTCTTCTTCTATCATCTCGACTCGACCATCCTGCATTTTCATCAATCACCCAACAATCAAAGGAAGCAATGTTATTCGGACACCCCTATGATTGATGCTGTTGCTTGATCTTCGCGTATCTTTGATTCCTTGCGAACTCGCTCATCATCATTATCGACCGAGCTGGATACGGTCAAAAACTCTCACATCTATCAAACCCCCGAGCGATTCGGCCCACTTTCAGTACCGCGGGAGAGTTGTCAGTTCGAACTGCGCACCGACGGGTAAATATGTCGAAATTCTATCATATCAATCATATATGCTTCAAAGGTCAAACAGTTTTCATCTCCTCGTGGTCTTTATATTTAGTTTTCTGTGTGTCTGTCTCTTTTTTTTTTTTGGATACCAACCCCTGGCGTCAAGTGGCGATTGATCGTTTTTCTTTTACCGATGGGCTGGCCCGACTTGTCACTCATTTTTTTCTTTTTGGTCTCTCTTGTATTCGCTACTAGTTCGAATTGTGTTTGTTTGTTTTTTTTTTTTAAAGAGTACCGAGGTTAGCTGCCCATCATCAATATTACTGCGTTTATCATGTATGCGTAACTTGTTTCACTTCTTCACGTTTCAAGTTTCAGGTAATCAGAGGATTTAGCCGATCAGATCAGTGAAGGGGGACGAGGGAGACATAAGAAGAACAACTATGAACTCTTTATGTTTTCTTGTTTTGGTATATGAATCCGTCAATTCAGGATTTCGGGGCGCGGTTGGAGTTGACGGGCGAGATTTTGAGTGTGATAGTAAGTGTGTAATAGGGTGTCATATTGAATTGACATTCGCTCGAATGACATTGATGGGGATAATGTGGCACGCTTGTAGATGATGATGATATTGTGGTCAATATTGGAGTGTACTGCGGAACTGGAAAAGGTGCTAGTGTTCCCAAGAGATAAGTGAGCAGGCGAAAGTTTAACTTGACACGAGGGTTTGATAAGGATCTCCACGATTGTATGCAACCGAAGTAATAATATACAAATCTCGACACCACTACGAGGCGAGGGTTTGATATAGATACACTACTGGATATATGTAGCAGTCCACGACGACTCTATATATGCATCAATACAGATGAAGAGCGGAGTCGAAAGCAAAGCGAACAAGTGAAAGAGAGAGAGAGAAAAATAGAGAGACGGTACAAGTTCATCCACACATTTTAGGATACTTGCGATCAGTTGGGTCCTGTGGGATCCAGCCACCTTCTAAGCCCATTTGATAGCTCCATTCATCAGCGATTTCCGTCTATATGACATACGTCAGTCAAAGAAGAACAATGATGATCGGGGAATGGTGAACCGCACCTTCCAGGTCCAATACACCCAACCTTGCACGGCTTCACCGATCTCGACTTGAAGTTCCCAATACTGTCTTAGTGTGTTTTTGTAGTCATCCGAAAACCCCTTGCCGCCATCAGTTCCATTCCAACTACCTGTCCAGCCATCACAGCTGCCGTGGAAGATGCTGGTATCTGATGCGACACCGCTGTTGTCCCATCTCGCGCCTACGCCGCGACCGTTGAGCCATTTGGCACAGTCGGTAAGGGCCGTTGACCATTCGCCTAAAACAGTCCAGACGTTTGAGGAAGCATAGGAAAGGTAGGAAGGGAGAAGAGTGGAACAAGCAAAGGAAACGTGATCAGAGAGGGTGCGATTCAACTCGCCATCGCTGAAAATTTGATAAGCATGGGTGTCCATAAGAACGTTGTGTGCTTGGGGAAACGCAAGGAAACCGTTCCACGGTTGGAGGGTTTGGAACGCATCCCCGATCATTACGCCCAAAGGACTGTTGCTGTTGGGCTCGACGGCGCGAATGGTATTGTAACCGTCAAGGAAATATTGGCGGATCGTATCTACCCAATTTTGACCGCGAAAACCTCCACCTTCGTTGAGTAGTTCAATAATATCAACCATGCCGCCAACGTTCTGCGTTAGCCACCGAATGGTGTCAACCGTCCTTGTGACATTGGCAGGGTTGAGTGCCCAGACGGGGTTTGACGTGCGTTGACCCGAGTTGTCATAGCCGTTCTGAGAGCCAGGTGCGCCGTGTATGTCAAGGATGACATGGATTGAATGATTTCTGGCCCAGTCGAGGGCACGGAGAAGATACGGCCATGCGCCAAAGACATACGGGGAGGTATCTGTGGAGGTGTTTGTGGCGGAGGGCGGGAGAGGAATTGACCAGTAGCCAACAGGTATCCTATCATAGACAAATGAGATGTATTCGCGGACGAAGACACGGGTGGCCACACCGAACGTGATTGAGACCTGCAGCCTTGATGGCAACAAAATCGTCTTCGGTAATCCACTGGCGGACACACGTCAGTTTATATTTATAAATAATCGGGCATGGCAAAAAATTTCGGTCACGGACGGTTTCCCAGTGGGCCTGCAGCAAGTTCTGGGCGTCTTTGGGATTCATCAGTTGGCCTAGTGTGAATTCGTCGACGATGGCATCGTTTCCGGTGTTCTGGAACAAGCTGGGCGTGATCCACGGCTGCAGTAGAGAAGGTCAGGTGCGCAGTTTGGAACTCAGCTTCGACGTACTTCGAGAACGAGCCATCCTCCTCTAATGATTGAGACGAGTAAGAGGTGTCAGACAGAATGATGAGTGAAGCCAGGGTAGATAAGCATCTACGCACAAGTTGACACCCCGTATCTTTGTGTTCGAGTAATCAAAAGGGGTGGGGGCCGGCAGACTTGGATTAGCCGGGGCGGGCTGGGAGGGGTCGGGGGCTCCGGGGGTGACGAGCGGGATCTGCGGCTGCTGGGGCTGCGGGTTGAGTCTGAGGGCGCATTTGGAGGCGCGGGCGAGGGGGACGAGGGGGGCGAGCTGGAGGAGCAGGGCAAAGGCGAACATGCGGGCGCGTGCAGCGGGCCGATGGCCAGTGATGCATAAATAATAAATAAATAAATGCCGCTACTTATCTTGGGCCAGTACCCTCACGACGTGGCCCCCCCTCTTCCATGGACACCCCCCTCATCCTCACCCACGACCACGATCCCCAGGTCGTCTTCAAGCCCCAGCTGCCCTCCATGGACTCGCCGGGCTCCCCCGCCAGCCCGGTCTCCTACGACGCCCTCTGGTCCAGCTTCCAGAGACTAACCCACTCCTACAACGACCTCATTCTCCAGCACCGCGAGCTATCCGACGCCAACCGGACCCTCCGCGAGGAGTGCAGCAGCTTCCGGGACAACTACTGGTCTCTCCGCTACAAGCACCAGGAGGTCGTAGACGAAGCCATCAATGCCCGCATAGAGTCCTGGCGTCATGTAGTGCGGCTCGAGGAGCTCCAAACAGAGCTGCGACTGGTCAAACAGGGCGATTCCAAACCTATGTGTGTTTTCCCCAGCTCAGTCCCACCTCGCCGTCGCCACCAATTAACAAAGCTGTTCCAGATCAGCCAAACGCAAATTTACGGATATCGGGTGTGATGATCAAGACGGAGCCTGTTCCGACTGGTCGGCTTCGAGTAGCGCTCACTCACGTACTTTTTCCACTGATGCATTCAATACGCCCGCCAGTGCTTCTTCGAAACCCGCGTCAGCACCTATCATTAATGATGCTTCGGATGACGACTACGTCTCATGTCGACTTGGAGGGTTACCGACTGTATCACAGGCCCCCAAACGCCGTCGTAAAAGTCGTTCCGTGATTGGTGACAACGACAATGAATGTACCCTTTCGCTCCGGCACGATGCTCTTCACGCCCCTAACGGGATTTCGGCAGAGGAATGTCCAATGGACACCTTACCCGAACTACAGACGGGGCACTCCGCTGGCCGGCTACAGAAAACGCCTCAGACACGGACAAAGAAGTCTCCTAAGCGTAGGCACCTGCCGTTAGATGATCAGAAGACCACTGCGGCTGCTGTCGCCGCAGCGCTATCTGGGGCGGCTGCAAGCAACACTCCTCACTCCTCACCACGCTCGCTACCCGATCAAACCTCTTAATTCGCCCTACTTTCAGGTTATAACTTTGAAAGAGGGTAGACTATCCCGACGACCTCTACATATCCCATTGACGCAGGACATATGGTCCTGCCCATTCTTATATTCGTGTGTTACTACTGCATATCCTTTGGGTTCGCTTGAATCACTTGTCTGTTAGCATATCACTTCTTAATGAGGTGCCCTCTCCAAAAATTATTTCATCGTAATATGCGCGCGCCATCTGCCGTTGGTCGTGCTATTCGTTTCAACCACCAGTGTACTATAGATCTATTCGCTCTTGCTCCATGCTTGTAACTAACTGTACTCTACTCACTCTCCCTTAAACAGGCTCTTTCCGTCCTGGTTTTCCTCGTTAAGTTTCTGCGTTGCGTGCTTAGGATTTTTGGTTGGATGTATACCCTTTATTATGATAAAAATTCCAGGATCTTGTTAACAGTATCCGGTCGTCTTATCTCTCTAGAAAAGCCTCGTATATAAAATGTATGACGCTTTTAAGTAACAAAATAATCATCGTCTGTCGACTCCGTAGTGAATACAGCGCATATACCGTCATCCCCTCCACTGACAATAACAGACCCGTTCAAACCCAAGGAAGCAGCTAGAACCGGTCCACGGTGACCTGTGTGTTTGCGAAGTAGTTGGCCAGTTCTCGCATCCCAAGTGCATAGTGTCCTGTCAGCAGAAGCTGATATTAACAAATGGGACTGGGGAGGGGGGTGAGCGAGTAATGTGGTAATGGCATCGTCATGTTGCAATGTACTCCTTAATCTCATCGAGCTGAGATCCCAAATACAAGCTTTGCCATCTGTAGCGCCAGTGACGACGACACCAGGGCTTTCTGTACTGGTGCCTGTGAGATCAACGAAGACGATTGATTCGATACTTTCGCCTTCGGTGTGACCGCCTAGAGATTGGGTGACCTCGCCTTTGGAGAGGGAGATGACTCGGATACCGCCTGCTGCACCACCGACGATTGCGAGTGTGGAAGAGGGGTTGACGCCGAGGGAGGTTATTCCGTCGAGGTTGAATCGGGCGTCGGAGGAGGTGAGTTTGAATAGGGGTGTTTCGGAACGAGGGTCCCAGTATATGAGAGTGTTTTCGGCATCGGCTGAGATGATGTGTTTTCCTGGAGGGTGATTGTTAGTTGTGGAGGTGTGGGGTAGAGATGTGGGGGAGTGAGTGTTTACCGTCGGGAGTGAATTCACCGCAGTTGACGGGACCTGCATGTCCGGCAAAGACTTGCATTGTGTTACCGGATGGTACTATGAAGGGGGATTATGATATCAGATGATGATTTGAGAGATTTTCGTGGACGTACATTGCCAGAGCCATAATGTCGTATCGTTGGATCCCGCGAGTAGTACGTATCCTTTTGGATGCCATCTCAGGAACTGAGTAATACGATGAGATGGCTATGAAACGCGAAAGGGGGGGGGCAAATGGCATACCATCACTTCATCGGGACCTTGTAGTTCTGTTAAAAACTCCCAGGTGCGATAGTCGTCTTTTCCTTTGCCTTTGGCTACTCTTCTCCATATCCGTACTTTACCATCCATACCACCTGTAGCAATCATCTCTCCATCATGAGTCCAAGCGACCGCAGTAACGCTATCGGTGTGTCCGGTCAACTTGACGATAATCTCGCCATCGGTTATATCCCATATATAACCAAGATCGTCTTCACCTCCAGATGCAGCAAGAGGTTGTGTAGGGTGACAAGCCACGGCGAACACGGAAGTTTTATGTGATTCGAAATGTTGGACAGAGTTATCTGTCACCTCTGTATCATCTACATCTGCAGATGAACTAGTACCGCCGATGTGTGGAAGATCGCCGACTTGGTCGTCGTCGTCATCGTCCATAGGTTCATCATCGCCATCAGGGGCGTCGAATTCGACTTGGATGTCGTCTTGGTCGATAAAGTGTTCCTCTCTTTCGTCGTCGAGGTTGTCTTGATTATGTCGGTCTGCGGACATGATCGGGTGTGTTTTGTGGATGCCAACTCTGTAAGCAAGCGGCTTTTATAAAAAATTTTGAGGATGAGACGGAATAGATAAAAGGGTAACGGAGGGGGCAGTGCCAAATGTGGTAATCCCAGCAGCCCTTTTTTCCCGGAGGGGGGGGGGACTCGAGTGAGAATGACAGGGAATGACACACGGAACAGCGCAAGCGTGATGACAGAATGGCGAAACACTATCCATTTCTTCATGATTCTTGCAAATCCCCAGGCAACCGGGCTTACTTGCAGAGCATTGAACACCATGGCCGATGAAGGATGACCAAGCACGACACGACATCACTCGACCTTTCCCACTGTTACATACCTCCACGTCAGAACTCCGGCTTTCCAGATACTTTAATTTCCCAACTTTGGTTTTTCCAACACTCGCTCCCTATAATGAGGCTCGCTGCTTTCTTTGTTTCTGCGTTTGTGGCTGCTGTGTCGGCGTCGAATGTGCTCGAGTTGGACCCGACCAACTTTGATAAAGTCATTGGACATGGTAAACCTGCTTTGGTCGAGTTGTGCGTCTCTTCGTTTTAAATCTGGCCTGCACCACAGTTCTTGACCTGTTAATCTCAATACAGCTTTGCTCCCTGGTGGTACGCTTTCTCGTGTTTCTTTTCTTTCGGATGTTCTGAGGTAATTTGAATGATCTTCGCGTACAGTGGACACTGCAAGGTACGTACATCAAAACACGTCACTTCAACCCTTTCGTTAAACCTCTTTCTTCAAAACAGAACCTTGCACCTACATATGAACAACTAGCAGACGCCTTCGCTGACGCAAAAGATAAAGTTACCATCGCCAAGGTCGATGCTGACGGTGCCGGAAAGCCGTTGGGTAAAAAATACGATGTCAAGGGTTATCCCAGTATGTCATACCCCATAAATCAAACAAGTCTTGGCTGTTGAACCTGACATGCATAATTTTAGCACTCAAATGGTTCGATCCCACCGGAAAGGACGAGAAATATGAAAGTGGTAGGGACTTGGACAGCTTGGCTGACTTGTACGTTAAGTTTAACCTTTGGAATGTGTCAATCATATTGAAGGGTTTTTACTTCTGCTAGTGTCACCAAAAAATCAGGTGTTAAATCAAATATCAAACCGCCTCCGCCACCCGAAACGACTATTCTGGACCTTGATAATTTCAACAAGGTGGTCATGGTACGTACACCTGTTTTCTTGGAACGGTTCCGGCCGAACCAATGATTGATTTTTTTTTTATCTTCAGAACCCTTCGAAGAATGTTCTCGTGTCATTCACTGTAAGCGCTATTCTTGTCATGATTCGTGGTATCCGGGTCACCCGTGTAACACGTTCTTTTGATGTGTTAGGCTCCTTGGTGTGGACATTGCAAAAATCTCAAACCTACTTACGAAAAAGGTAGGCCTGGTGAAGTTTCGTGAAGTTTTGTGATTACTCAACCGACTTTTAGTTGCGAAAACGTTCAAGCCGGAAGGAAACGTAAGCTCTCGAATCTATCATTATTCTAAAAAGAATGATCTCTGAACACATTTATAGTGCATCGTAGCTAACATTAACGCCGATGATGAGATGAACAGGGATATCGCTAAGAAATATGATGTTTCGAGTTTCCCTACCATCAAGTTTTTCTCCACCGATAACAAAGATGGTATTGCATATGAAGGCGGGCGGTCGGAAGCCGATTTCGTTTCATATTTGAACGAAAAATGTGGCACTCAGCGACAAGTTGGTGGTGGTTTGAATGAAAAGGTATGGACTTCCCGTATGAAAAAATGAATTTCAAAATTAATGGAGTTTGTTTTCTTTTTCCAGGCCGGTCGGTTATCTTCGTTTGATGAACTGGCGCAAAAGTTCTTTACCGCTGCGGCAAGTTCTCGTCAATCGATTCTTGATGAAGCACGGGCATTGGCGAAGAATACTAGTCAAGGAGCTGATCATTATCTGAAAGTTATGGAGAAGGTAGTGGCTAAGGGTGAAGGTTATATTGCGAAAGAGACGAAACGGTATGTCTTCCCCGCCTTTCCATTTCGGCGTGTTGTTCTTGTGAAGTTGATTGGTTTCTCTGTTGAATTTCAGGCTTGGCTCCCTGATGGGAAAAGGCACTCTTGTGCAATCTAACCTTGATGAACTGCAGATTAAGATCAATGTTCTTCGTTCGTTCTTGGAGGAACCTAAAACTGCTAGAGATGAAGCTGAGCTCTAGGTGTATTAGGTTTTATGTAGATTCCTGGATGTTTATTTTTTCCCTTCTTTTAATTTAAGTCCGGATATTTTCTACTTGTGACGTCGCTTAAATGTTGATGTATACGCCCTCAGTCAGAAGCGGTTGCCCAAAGCCCCAATCCTATAGAGATTGTGCCACATGTGTACGAGCCAAGAAATCAAGAGATATCAGATTTCACAAGGTTTTTTCTGTCCGACGTTTGACTGCTTTTTGTTTTTGTTGATCAGGGACGTGGAACATGCATCAGTTTGATGGTTTGATTGATATAGTTCTAGTGCGTGATCAACGAGGAAGAAAATTGTACGAGAACTATATAGTAATGTAATAACATGACATGGGAACTAACCGGGTATGAATCGGAGGTAAAGAGAAAGTCCCTGTTGGTAATGTGTCATGCTAGATCTGAGATCAGTGATCAATTTGAATTATGCCCCCCGTGATTGTTCGGTGTGTTGTAAGTTTACGCCTCGAGGCAGAAGTCGAAGGGATACGAGTGCCACGTTGTGGAGATATGGGTTACGGAACTTGGGGGGGTCGAGACCTGCTTCGATGATTTTTTGGGCTCCCAGGGGAATTGGGATGGAGTTTGTTGGGGGTGTATATGGAGACGTGGTGGGGTCGATCATGTCTCGGGGACAAGGGATATGTTTGTTGAATTTGTTTTTGGGGGGAGTGTTATGGGAATTTGGGGTCGGTGAAAGAGAGTGGGTATCTCTTGGTGAGAGAGAGATGTTTTTATGTGCGTCTGCAAAGGCGCCTGGGGAAGGACAAAAAGAAAAGGGGAGAAGCCGGGAAGAACGCTAATCGGTCTTTATCTATTTGCAAAAAAGCTTCCGTATGGTCAGCTGGTGATTACTATTAATCAGAGTGGACGTACATGTATCCTCGTGATACACGAAAACCACGGAGGGAAGTGTAACGCTTAAAATTCGCAAATCACTGCAGGAATTTGGGCCCGGGAAAGAAGAAAGACCGAATGACGCCACCAGGAAGGGACGAAGGTTTTGACGGTGAAAAGGAATGGGAAAGGTGACAAAGTTTCCTTGATTAGGGCTTTAATGGCATTGTGTTCCACCTCGTGTATGGCCCTACAAGATCACGAATACTGATATATATATAAGGCTGAGTAAACCCTTATCGCTTTGCCTCTTAACCCCCGTTCGAATACGTATCCTCCAAACTCTTACGGCTGTTATTGTATCCGGCCTTTTGAATTTTGTCTAGAATCTTTGAAGTTCAATCATGGTGTGCAAACTTGCGGATTTTTGCTGTGGCGTTGAGCTGATAAAGGGTTTTTTTCATATCTTTTTTTTGTTCGCTTTGGGTGGCGATAGATGTTTAGTATGCTTCCCCAAAGGTTGCGGGTTCCTTTCTCTAATGAACCTGTCACGGAGCCCTTCATTCCTCCTTCTCTAGAGGATATGGACCCGAAAGATTTCCTCGATGACCGACCTGTGATACCTGATACCGATATACGGTCCGCACTATACGATTCATACAACGATTATCAGCGACCAGCCACGCCCGCAGTCAGCCATGAGCCAGTCACCACCAAAAAGAAGGCTACGCCTCCTAAAAACCGTCCTGTCATACCAACAAAACAAGAGATGGAATGGCCGTCTGAGGAAAAAACGGAATGGCGGACTCCAACGGGCGAAAGCCGTCGATATGCATTGCAGATGTATCGGTATCGACCAAGACGTAATGAATGGAAACATGTCTCCTCCCAGAACCGAAGACCAACGATCGGAGGAAACACGATATTGCCAATGACCGTGCGGGTTATTACGTGGAACGTTACTTGCGATCGGAGAGTCTGGGAGGATCGTATTACAGGGGTGTTGCGGCACTTGGAGGATATGACGTCGAATTATAGAGATAGCGAGCAAAATAATGGGCACGAGGGCGAGGCATGCGTGATAATGTTGCAGGAGGTTACCCCAGAGATGCTCAATCAATACATAAAGAAGGACAAGTGGGTGCAAAGCTGGTTCGCAATCGTCCCGATTGAACACGAGAAATGGCCCAAGGACGCATACTTTGGAAATGTGACGTTGGTCTCGAGGGATTTAGACGTGCACAGTGCGGAGATTGTGCATTATGGGTCTTCGCGCAACCAGCGGACGGGGCTGGTGGTCCGGATAAAGATGTCGCTGACGGGAATGGAGGAGGACGGCCAGGTCATCGTCTTTGGCAACACGCACCTGGAGTCGATGGCAGCGGGGGAAACACTGCGGCCTGGGCAATTAAAGGATATGGCACATTTGCTAAAAGAAGACGACGTGGAAGGGGAGTGATTGCCGGCGACATGAACGCGATTGATGAATCGGACATGGAACTTGGACGTAATTTGGGCCTGCAGGACGCCTATACGGGGAAGGACTCTGATCCGGAGGGGTTCACATGTCTGCCTCAGGAAAACGAGCACGCGCCGAGGCGACTGGACAGAATCTACTATCTGCCGGGCCGCAGGTACTCGGTGGACGAGCCCATGGTTTTTGGCGTGGACCTGACGGTGACCACGAAGGAGGACGAGGAACACTCCCTCTCGGATCACTGCGGCCTGGAGACGCTTCTCCACGTGACAGACTAGGCCGTTTGTTTGTACGCGTAAACAGCAAAATAAATACACGGGCGTTATTTAACCCACCCTTTCTTCCCATCACCATCCCTTTCTACCCACTCCCCGCTCCACCTCCCGCCCCTCTACAATGAAGGCAACATTCGTCCCCCTCGTTTTCGTCGCCTCGGCTTTTGCCCAGAGCTTCACCATCAACACCCCGTTAGTGCCCTGTCACGACACGTCTGATCTGCCTCGCTCACCCCCCGCAGCGCCAACGTCGCCCAATGCCAGCCCCTCCAACTAACCTGGACTGGTGGACAGTGTAAGCTAACTCGGATATTACCTTTGTTTTGCAACAGTTGCTCATAATTTTTTGCAGCCCCCTACTTCTTGGTTCGTGTATTCGCCGCATAGTAACCGTAGCTCCCTCGGCTAATCCGATTTTGGCGCGCCTGTCTGGATTGATTAGACGTGAGCTCACTTCTCTCCGACGCATTAATTCCACTCATATGCAATTTTCAAGCGTTACCCCTGGTGCTGAACCCAACGGTCAACCTCTCGTCAACCTTGGTCAAGTGAACGGCACCAGCTTCAGCTGGACGAAAGTTAATGTGCAAGCTAGTGAGTGTTTGCCCCTTTTATACTGTGAAATTCCTCTTATTAATTATTTCAGATACCGGTATCGGCTTCAGTCTTCGCGACAGTACTGGTGCCGTTGCCCAGACCGCTACAGTGACCGTCAACGATTCGGGTATGTATATCATAAGCTCATGGATTGAGGCAACAATTCTTATGCCGTAATCAAGGTGACAGCAGCTGCCTTGGCCAAGCACCCTCTGGCTCAGGAGGTACAGCCGCTCCTCCTCCCACAGGTGGTGCTAGTGGTACCACCGGTGGTGCCGGTGCTACTACTGGTGGTGCTGGTGCCACGACTGGTGCTGGCGCTACTACTGGTGGTACTGGTGGTACTACTGCCGCTGGATCTTCCCCTGGTGGTGCCTCTCCTACGAAGCCTGCCGGAACTACTGGGTACGTGGTATCATTGTAATCCATTATTACTTCTGACATTCGCGAAAAACAGTGGTTCTGCCACAAACAGCGGCCCCTCCTCTGCCACTTCATCAAATGCTGCCTCAGCAAACGTGGTACAGACTGGTGCGGCCGGAATCATTGGGGCTGCTCTCGTTGCCCTTCTGGCGTAAAATTATTCATAGGTGCTACTATTGGTCCTTCGGTTCGCTTTTGGTACAGGCATGTGGAATGGACGCCTTGTTATTCTGTGTGCTCCTGCACGTGATCTCTACCGTTCACTCTTTTACCATGTGTTTTTTAATTGACTGAACTCTTGACTATTTTGTTTTTGTTTCAATCTTATACTAACTTTCTTGGATGATTTTTCGCGCCATCTTCCTTTCTTTGGTCCTCTGGATCTTACCCGAAAGTATATCTCAAATATGCATCAGCCTTTGAATACCCGCTCGTTTCTGTAATTCGATCTGCATGCCATCTGCCTTGTTGGGTGTGAGTTGATTGCAATGTTTCGTTACTGCGATCATTGATATTGCACCCCTGGATCGGGAACAAACCGGAAATGGTTATAGTAACAAAGATAAGGAAATGAATTCAAATGACCTATGTTGTACACAATAGAGCATCTTCCGTGAGTTAGTACTTATTTTCGGCGCAGCTGCCGGATGAATCATGGCATTGACATAATTAACTCTGACCGACATTGGCAAGAGTAGGAACGTGAAGGGAACCATGACCCTCGTGCAAATCGTAGGTGGGGTGGTTTATGCAATAGGTTCCGAGTGCCGGAAGGTTGTCCTCGTGGTGAACGACACCATTTAGAACGTTGCGCCAGGATGGGTTGAACCGCTTCATAACCTCAGCCGTATCCACGTCTCTCTAGCACGCTCTAGAGCAACCACCCCCTACCATCGATATGTCTACTTGGTTTGTCGATGGTATCAAGAAGATCAGACGGGACGACATTATTATTGGGTAGGTAACCATCGGCATGTTTTTTGTCCTTCTTGCTGCGCTGTTCTGACAGATTTTGATGCGTTTTTGAACGTAGGCTTATTGGACCATCGGGTTCCGGAAAAAGTCATGTACGAATTTTGAACCGAATTTGGGCTTTTGAGGCTCAAAAGTCAAAAACTATGGAGTTCTTACGTTTCTTTTTTTTTTTTACTTTTTTTTTCTTCTAGTTTCTGGATCTTTTGACGCAGCAATTGGGACTCCGTGTTGGCCATTCTCTGGAGACCAGTACTACCCGGATTAGTGCTGTCAGGGTGAAGCACCCTTACTATGGAGATCGAGTTGTAATTGTCGATACACCTGGTTTCGACAATTCTGTGACGTCTTCGGCGCAAGTCTTCAACATGACGAATAACTGGCTTCGAAAGACGTGCGTTGTATTTTGCTAGGCGACGTTATACCTTTTTTCCCGAGATCCCTTGACAGCGTTCCTGATGGTGTTTTTTTCTAACTAGGTACAAGAAAAATGGCAAAATCCATGGTCTCATCTATCTTCATCGAATCACCGACAATCGAATGACTAATCCTCTGGAAAACATTCACATATTCAGAAACTTGTGCGAAGATTTCGCTATGACTCAAATCGTGTTGGTGTCAACGATGTGGGATGAATTACTCGTTCTCGATGATGGTTCGATGAGGGAAAAAGAATTGCGGGAATGTTTCTGGAAACCTTTTATTGATAAAGGTTCGAGGATCGATCGACTTTTGAATAGTCATGATCCACGAGAGGCTTGGCGGATTGTTGATCAACTTATACGGCAGAATGATGCTAGGTCGGTTAAGAAGTTGCATCAGGATTTGGAGAATCTTGGGGAATCGTTGTTGGAGTTGTGTTCTGGTAGGACGTTGCAGAGCTCGTTGGAGAAAGCACTTGCGAGACAGAGGGAAGCTGTAAAGCAAGTACTGGGGATACAGAAACGAAGGATAGAGGATCCCGCAGTAATCAAAAAGTTGATGAAGGAGTATACCAAGAGTGAAGAACAAACTCGAAAGGCTTTGGAGGACATCAAAAAGGCGAAAGTCATCATCGGATCGGAGATATTGAATGTCTTTTGTGGGAAAGACACACATGCGGTGCGTATCGTTTACAGCCCAAAGAATCAATTGTTCATGACGGTTTCCACATTCGCAGGATACAATCAAACTTGTATAATACATATGAACAATGCCGAAGATGGCGGGTCGTCACATCTACAACGCACAGACCCAGCACCAAGACGACGGACCTCACGCACAATCTGAACAGGACTCATATCTCACTAAGAGGATTCACCATCCCCTCGCAACGTAATTATCGAGGAATTATGGAATTTGCTCTATGGTTTTGTACTCGATTTCAGGTCCATGAATGTTCTACCGTATATGTTCTGACATTGTCATAAACAGCTATAAATAGCCTCTTCCTTTCTATATGTCGACATTGATTTGGTAGATTATCAACGAGTTGTATGTGATGACGAAATAAACTGTATGTCTGTAGATAATGTAAAATATTCTCTGATTCGCTTTCACCCGAGATATAGAAAATGTCGATAATTGGTTAGACCATAGGACAATATACTACGCTAGTAATTTTGATCTACACTAAGAATCTACTAAGACGTCCCCACATTGTGATGTATTCAAACTCATTGGATACCGTATGTTCGGTAAGGGAGGCTAAAATAGCAGCCGTGTAAACAATAGGTGCGATCGATTGCCATTGTTATCGTGCACGGATAACGATGTATTAATAGCTCGGAGGCTGAAAGTTGTTGCACAGTAAGAGCTCAGAGCCAGGGCTGCCTCGGAGACATCGACAGCACCTATTATAAGCGATTCACCGTAGCCCGTTGTATACATCAAAGTGCCTTCACTACCATCCTTTTGCGGCATAATCCTCAAGGATATCTCTTGTAGTTTCCTCCATCGTCCTATATTTGAGTTCAGGTCCGAGTATCTTGTTCGCTTTGGCATTACTGTAGGTCAAGAGCTTCTTTCTTTCGATTTCGGGGCATCCTTTTGGCAGGTAGCCGTCGAACCCTTTGTGGTGAGGAAACTCGTGTGCCTTGAGGGGAGAACGGTGTGTTGATGCGATATCAACTAAGTGAAACGTTAGTAATGGTCCATGATACACGTATAATGCAAGTGTGGCAACTTACTCCAGTCTTGCCACGTGTAGGTACCTAACAACAATCATGAACGTCACCAAAATGCATAGGTGGTTGAAGAATGTGTGAACACGGACCGGCGGAAACGATTAATCGTTCACCTCCAGCATCAGGCTTTTGTAGAGCAAGTATGAAACCCCGACCAAGATCTCTCACATCAACCCAATTCCCGGCATGCCCAGCCGATGTTGGGGTCGCAGGATTGGCGATAACATTATCCCACCACATCTTCGTGCTTTCATTTTGCTCAGAGGGTGTCTTGAAGATGTTGAGAGCGGGCTAGAAATCATCACATCATTCAGGAGGTTCCCTTGTAATATATTCTCGGGAAAGTGACATACACCATAAATCTAATTATGCGGATTCGAAGTCAACTTCTCGAGACGAGCAAGAGGGGACAACAACATACATATGGAGGAGTGATAACACTAACATCCCATTGGACGTCATTTTTATGTGTTTCGAAAAATTCCCAAAACGCTGGCAAGCGAGAACACCTTCAGCTTTACTATTTGAATTAGGCAATTGATTGAAATACATACCTTTTTCAGCGAGTACCTTCGAGGTCGTATATTTAGACATTGGCGTTGCTCCTCTACCCAACCTTTCCACTTGTTCGACGGCAAAATCGTTCCAATTAGTCTCGTCTCTAATCGTTGGCTCAGTCACAGGAGCAAAAATAGCGCCCGTAGACGATGTATATATGATCCGATTCAACTTATTCCTGAAAATAGAATTATTGGCGTCAACTACAATGAGCACAAAGGAGAAGAAACTCCACATGCGCAAATTTCAAGGAACTCTTGAGAATACCAAGTGCACCGGCTACAGCAGGCTTGATCACTTCCTCAGGAAGGTCTGCTCCAAACGTGACGGGAGAAGCTGTATGGATGATCCCGTCCACACCCTTCACAGCATCATCAAATGCTCCATCCTATCCGGGGGGAGAAACAGAGATCAGATTACTGAGTCTGGTTACTCGATATGAGGCTCACCACAGCAATGTCCTCGATTACAACAAATTCTAATTTCCCAGTTTCA
This sequence comes from Agaricus blazei, assembly GCA_029719445.1. NCBI lineage: Eukaryota > Fungi > Basidiomycota > Agaricomycetes > Agaricales > Agaricaceae > Agaricus > Agaricus blazei. Next base: position 955,301 of record SSNC01000011.1, read on the forward strand.
ATGAAATCTGAGAACCTCGACACCAAGTCTTTCGATTTCTCCAAATTGCGAACGGTGCCTCTGACGGTGTAGCCTGCGTTCAACAGTAGATTAACAATCCACATGGCGACATATCCATTTGCGCCTGTGACGAGTATTTTCGAGGGTGCCGTGATTACGCCCATTGAAAATTATGACTATGAAGGATGAAAGAAGACTAGAAATCATCTCGCTTCTGTGAAGGGTCCTTAAATATCGCTGGCTGAATCAGGGTATGACATTTCTGATCGCATCTTTCATCCTTGACAGTGGATTTGCCGGTACGTTGTTCCCGTCCAGCATTCAGACGCCTAAAAGCCATATGCTTCTGATTAAGTCATTCATTTTAGAAGTGATACAATAGAAGGAAGAGGGAATCATCAGACCATTCTACCGCGGTATTAACGAACCCTCGACGTATGTAACTTGACCTCGTTTCCGTACATGCCGATTTCCTCATGCTATCGTTTACCGCGGGTCAATGTTGGGTCATGTCTTCCAACGCGGCTTACCAAGGTGATTGTGGACCAAGATCGGACGCCAGATTCTCCGAGGCCGGGCAGATCTAAAAAAAGTTTGCGCCATGACAGGTTAATAGAACAACTAAGCATTCCAGAGAGCTGGCCATTGTGAATGAATATCATCACTATCATTTGTAAGTATCGGCATTGCGTCTTCTAATATACGGCCACGTACTGTGATGTATCATTTCAACGTCCGAGACCGGGCCCCTGTCGTATTACCTGTATATTCATTCTTGCCTCTATGTGAAGAGAAGTAGAGTTCTGGGGATGATATTTGTTGCAGGCAATGCACAAGGCAATCGTACAAGGCATAGTAATAGCGATGATAACGGCCGTGGCGGTATCTAGTAGTGAAAGTAAGTAGCGATCCCAATTCAGCTTGCTCAAACACACGCATACACGGTAGCTGCACTTAGTCCTCGTGCATTCTTTCACATTCTCCTTCAACTCATTATCTGCGGGCTCCTCGAGGCTTGAAATAGGCATGGTAATTCTATTGCAGGCTGGATCACTTTTGACTCTACATGTGTCACCCCATAATCAACTTGAAACTTAACACTGGTAGACTCGGACTATGACATATCTGTGCGACTACAATTAATTTTGTGCTCTTGAGTCATTGTGTATGCTCGCACGGACATAGCACAAAGGCGCGCAATCGGGATCAGAGGCTGGGACGGTTTCGGTAATGTCGAGTACAAAAAACTATGGACAAATTTTGAGACCGACTAGGCATGGTCATTTATTAAAATGAACCAATGTTTACTTTCCACTGCACATAGCGAGGGGGAGTGTTTGAATTCACTCATGGACGCCCTCGAGACACTCAGAATGAGTTCCTGGATCAGTCCATGATCCGTACCATTTCCCTATGAGCAGTGGACAATAATAATATTGCTCATGGTACTAATTGTTATTTTGAGCATCAACATACTTTGAACCAATAAACACTTGTGTATTTTATTCATCTAGAACTTTCTTACACTCGAGTCCTTGAGTATCTATGTAACATCTACTCGAGTTATATTCCTTATACGCTATGTACAAACAGATATGATTTATGTATAAAAGAACTTATGTAGTTATGATGAATTTAGACTAATTCTACTCTTGAATCGTCTACTCGCTCTCTCTCGGAAATTCTCTGAGATCTCACAACTCTTAATACGACATACAGGTGCGTAGGTCGTAGTCCTAGTCATTGCGCATTTACGGTTGCTGCTCAAGACTACAAATAGGTCAGAGGCCAAATGATTCACACATTAATCTGAGCTCGAGCCTTCAATGAAAAGACTCGGTGTGCTGATGATGGAAGATCTATTTTAAGATACAAGGACTGAAGATTATAACAACTTCACTACCATCCTCTTGCGGCGTAATCCTCAAGGATATCTTTCGTAGTTTCTTCAATCGTTCTATATCTGAGTTCAGGTCCGAGTATTCTATGCGCTTTGGCGTTATTGTAGACCAAAAGACACTTTCTCTCGATCTCTGGACATCCTTTTGGTAAGTAACCACCAAACTCCTTGTGATGGGGAAACTCGTGTGTCTTGAGGGGAGAACGGTGTGTTGATACGACATCAACTGAATGAAACGTCAGTGATTGTCCACGATATATGGATGATGCGATTAGTGCAGCTTACTCCAGTCTTGCCATGTGTGGGCACCTAGCAATAATGATGATTGTCACCAAGATGTATAAGTAGTTGAAGAATATGTGAACACGGACCGGCAGAAATGAGTAATCTTTCACCTCCAGCACCGGGTTTTTGTAGAGCGAGGACAAATGCGTGACCGAGATCCCTTACATCAACCCAATTCGTGGCAAAGCTAGCAGATGCTGGTGTCGCAGGATTGGCGATCATATTATCCCACCATATCTTCGTGCTTTCATTTTGGTCAGAAGGTGTCTTGAAGTTGTTGAGAGCGGGCTAGAAATCATCAAATCATTCAGCTTCCCTTATGAGATATATTTTTGAAAGTAACAGACACCAAGGATCTAATTATGTGGATTCAAAGTCAGATTCTTGAGACGAGCAAAAGAGTAACATACATAGGGAGGGATGATAGAACTGCAATCCCATTGAATGTCTTTTTTGTGTGTCTCAAAAAATTCCCAAAATGCTGGAAACGTGAATATCTTCCACCTTAATATTTCAATCGAGTAATTGACAAAAATACAAACCTCTTTCGGCAAGGATCTTCGAAGTCATATACTTCGACATTGGCTTTGCTTCTCTACCCAACCTTTCCACTTCTTCGACTGCGAAATTATTCCAGTCAGTTTCATCTCGGACTGTTGGTTCAGTTACACGAGCAAAGATTGTGGCCGTGGAGGATGTATATATGATTCGATTCAATTTATTCCTGAGGATAAAATTGTCGTCAATGACTACGGAGAACTTGAGAGACCAGAAATTTGATATACCCAAATTTCAAAGAACTTTTGAGAACACCAAGCGTTCCAGCGACAGCAGGCTTGATCAATTCCTCAGGAAGGTCTGCTTTAGTCGTAGAGGGCGAAGCTGAATGGATGATACCATCTACATCCTTGACAGCATCATCAAAAGCTCCATCCTATCCAAAGGGAGAAGTAAAAATCGGATGACCTGGCCTCGATACTTGGGATGATGCTTACAACGGTCATATCCTCAATAACGGTAAATTCTAGTTTCCCAGTCTCAACGAATTTTGAGAACCTTGACACCAAGTCTTCTGATTTCTCCAGTTTGCGAACAGTGCCTCTGACAGAATAGCCTGCGTTCAACAGCAGACTGGTAACCCACATGGCGACATATCCATTTGCGCCCGTGACGAGAATTTTCGAGGGTGCTGCAGTTACGCCCATTGGGGGTTATGACTAGGAAGGATGGAAGAGGACGAGAGATTTCTACTTCTGAGGAACAACATTAAATAAACATCAAATATCGCCAGCGGCCGCATCAGTGTATGAATTTATGATCGTATCTTTCATCCTTGTCAGTTGAGTCATCGGCGCACTGTCCCTATTCAGGATTCAGACACCCGAGGGTCATATGCTTCTGATTTATTCATACCTGTCAGAGTCAGTACATGTGGGTAATCAATGACCATTCTATCAAGATACTGACCAATATCCCTCGACACAGGCAACCTGACTTCGTTTCAGTGTAGGCCGGCTTACTCATGCCGTCGTCTACTGCTGGTTCATGTTGAGCCACGTTTTTTAATGCGGCGTACTCGCGTGTTTCTTGCTTGTGATTGAACACCACTTTCTCTGAAGCTAGGGAGGTCTAAAAAGAGTTTGTGCCATGGCAGATTAATAGAACAATTAGACACTCCAGAGAGCCAAGCATTTCGGGCAAACATCATAACTGTTATTTGTAAGTATGACATAGCACCGTTTATCAATGTGGTAACATACTGTGATGCATCATCGAAATGATCCAGGCTGGGTCCCCGCCCTAGTATCGCCTGCAGACTCACCCTTTCCTCTGTGTGAAAAGAAGTAGGTTTCCGGAGTGGCTGTAAATGAAGTTATTATTTGTTGGAGAGGAACACAACGCAGTCACAGGTGGTGGTGGTGTCACAGGTGGTGGTGGTGGTGGTGGTGGTGGTGGTGGGATTGAGGGTAGTGATCTAAACTTAGTTCGCCCAATCACGCGCACACGTAGTCGCACCCTGGTCGCACTTCTCAGATATTCGATCAGACCGTGTACAGTCCTCGTGTATTCTTTTAAACCCCCATTCAGCTTATCGTCTGCGGCCTCGCAAAGGTTTACGACAGACACAGTAACCGTTTTGCTGGCTTCAGTGTTTTTTGGATCCACGTATATTACCTTTCGATAAGCATTACCGGTGTACCCACAAAGTACTGATCCGAAATGACCTGTCGTTCGACTCTAATGAAACCTGTATGAGTAGCACTACACATGAGTCATTGCATCTGCGCACACAGGCGGACCAATCATGACTTATCATCGATGTCCATAAATAGTTCGGAGGCCAAATGATTCACACATTAATCTGAGCCCGAGCCTTCCTTGAAAAGACCCAGTGCACTAAGTATAGACGATTTATCTAAGATCACAAGGCCAGATGATTATAGAAAACTTACTACCATCCTCTTGTGGCATAATCATCAAGGATATCTTTCCTAGTATCTTCCATCGTCCTGTATCTGAGTTCAGGTCCGAGTCTTCTATGTGTTTTGGCGTTACTGTAGACCAAAAGATACTTTCTCTCGATCTCTGGACATCCTTTTGGTAGGTAATCACCGAGTCCTTTGTGATGAGAAAATTCGTGTGTCCTGAGGGGAGAACGGTGTGTTGATGCGACATCAACTGAATGAAACGTCAGTGATTGTCCACAATATATGGATGATACAACTTACTCCAATCTTGCCACGTGTAGGTACCTAGCAATAATCACGAGTGTCACCAAGATGTATAAGTAGTTAGAAAACATGTGAACACAGACCGGCAGAAATGAGTAATCTTTCGCCTCCGGCATCAGACTTTTGTAGAGCGAGGATAAATGCGTGACCAAGATCTCTCACATCAACCCAATTGGCGGAAAAGCTAGCAGATTCTGGGGTCGCAGGATTGACGATAACATTATCCCACCATATTCTGGTGCTTTCATTTTGCTCAGAGAGTGTCTTAAAGCTGTTGAGAGTGGGCTAGGAATCATCAAATCATTCAGCTTCCCTTATGAGATATCTTTTTGAAAGTGACATACACCAAAGATCTAATTATGTGGGTTCAAAATCAAATTGTTGAGACGAGCGAAAGAGTAAGAGAGTAACGTATATAGGGAGGAATGATAACACTACAATCCCATTGGATGTCTTTCTTGTGTGTCTCAAAGAATTCCCAGAACGCTGGAAATGTGGATACCTTTCGCTTTAATATTTAAATCAAGTGATCGATAAAGGTACAGACCTCATTCGGCAAGGACCTTCGAAGTCATATACTTCGACATTGGCCTTGCTTCTCTACCCAACTTTTCCACTTCTTCAACTGCGAAATTATTCCAGTCAGTTTCATCTCGGACTGTTGGTTCAGTTACAGGAGCAAAGATTGTGGCCGTGGCGGACGTAAAGATGATTCGATTCAATCTATTCCTGTGGATGGAATTATTGTCGTCAATGGCTACGAAAAATTTAAGGGAAAAGAAGTTTCGTATACCCAAACTGCAAAGAACTTTTGAGAACGCCATGTATTCCAGCGACAGCGGGTTTGATTACCTTCTCAGGAAGGTCCACTTTAATTGTAACGGGTGAAGCTGTATGGATGATACCGACCACATCCTTGACGGCGCCGCCAAAAGCTCCGTCCTATTCGAAAGGAGAAATGAAGATCGGATGACCTAGCCTCGATACTTGGGATGATGCTTACAATGGTTATATCCTCAAATCCAGTAAATTCCAATTTCCCGGTTTCAGCGAATTTTGAGAACCTTGTCGCCAGGTCTTTCGATTTCTCCAGTTTGCGAATAGTACCTCTGACAGAGTAACCTGCATTCAATAGCAGACTGATAATCCACATAGCAACATATCCATTTGCGCCCGTGACGAGTATTTTCGAGGGTGCCGCCATTACGCCCATTAGAAGTTGTAGTCAAGAAATATGGAAGAAGACGAGGAATATCTGCTTCTGAGAAGCCACATTGAATATCGCCAGTTGCATCAGCGTATGTCATTCATGATTATATCTTTCGTTCCTGTCTGTCGGGTTACCGGCGCCCTGTCCCCGCTCAGCATTCAGACACTCAGAAGCCATATGCCTATGATTAAGTCATACCTGTAAGAGTCAATACGTGCTGGGAATCAATTGACCATTATATCAAGATATTAATCAATATCCCTCGACACATGCAACCTGACTTTGTTTCAGTGTAGGCCGTCCTCGTCCTGTTGTTTACTGCTAGTTGATGTTGAGCCACGTCTTCCAATGCGGAGTATTCGGGTGTTTCCCGCCTGGAATCGGACGCCAGATTCTCTGAAACTAGGCAGGTCCGAAAAAAGTTTGCGCCAGGGTAGATCAATTGAAGAATTGGACACTCCAGTGGGCTGACCATTGCGGACGGATATCGTCACTATTGTTTGTAAGTATCGGCATTACGCCGCTTATTAACGTAGCAACATACTGTGAACATACTGTGATGTATCATTGAAATGATCAAGACTGGGCCTCCGCTCTATCACCTGTGGAGTCGTTCTCGCTTCTGTGTGGAAAGAAAGTATAGCAAAATACAACGCAGTCGCAGCCGATGTGGTACTAGTTGTGATGGTGGTCGTAGTAAAGGTGATAATGGAAACCCGAGCCTGCTCAAACACGCGCACACACACGGTCGAACCTCCCAGAGATTCAATCAGGCAGCACTTGGTCCTCGTGTGTTCTTTCTTATACGCGTCCAATTTACTGTCTGCGACAGGCACAGTCATCTGTTTGCGGACTCGATCACTTCGTGGAATTATGTGTTACCCTCGGATACACATTACTAGTGGGCCCCAAAGTGCTTATTCGAGATTGCATGTGTTCGATTCCAATGAAGTTCGTATAGACAGTACTGCACGTGAGCTACCACATCTGCGCGCCCAGACGTAGCAGTCATAACTTATCGTTAGCGAAAGTCAACCTCTATAAATAAACTGGATGTCAAAAGATCTACCAGGCCTGAGTTTTCCATGAAAGGATCTAAGGCGCTTGGTATGTGTGATTAAATTACTTAAATTAGAACACTAGGCTCGAAGCTCAGCTGTATAAATTATGGGACCTTCACTACCACCCCCTTGCGGCATAGTCCTCGAGGATATCCCTCGTAGTTTCTTCCTTCGTCCTATATGTGAGTTCCGGTCCGAGTATCTTTTGTGCTTTGGCAGTGTTGTAAACCAGAAGGCGTTTTCTCTCGATTTCGGGACATCCTTTAGGCAGGTAACCACCGAACTCCTTGTGGTGAGGGAACTCGTGTGACCTGAGAGGAGAACGATGTGTTGCTGCAATATCAACTGAGTGATCGAAGATGTGAGCGACGGTATACAATATAACAACAATACAAGAATTGCAACATACACCAGTCTTGCCACATGAAGGGACCTGATGATATTTGCAAGAGGGTCATTAAGATATATAGATTGACAAAGAAGGTGCAGATGCTGACCAGCAGAAACGATCATTCTTTCACCTCCAGCACTAGGTGCCTGTAGAGCAAGTATATGAGCGCGACTAAGATCTCTTACGTCGACCCAGTTACTGGCAAAGCCGGCGGATGCTGGGGTCGGAGGAGTTGCGATAATAGTGCTCCACCAGAGGGTTGTGCTTTCAGTTAGGTCAGAAGGTGTCTTGAAATTGTTGAGAGCGGGCTAGAATGCAACACATCATTAAGTTTTTCTCATGATGTATCATTTTAAAAGTGACATACACCCAAAACCTAGTTATATGGGTTCAAAATTGAATTCTTTGTAAGGATGAAAGAGCAAGAGAGTAACGTACAATAGGCGGATGAATCACAGCTACATCCCATGGGACGTCATTCTTATGTGCTTCATAGAATTCCCAAAATGCTGTAGGCGAGAACAGTTTCAGTCTTTCATACAGACCGAGGGATGAAGTGAAAAGACACTGACCTCGTTCAGCGCGCACCTTCGAAGTCATATACTTGTAAATCGGAGTGGCATCCTTACCCAGCCTCTCTACTTCTTCGACGGCTGTATCATTCCAGTTCGTTTCATCCCGAACCGTTGGTTGAGTTACGGGAGCAAAAATAGTGCCTGTAGTCGATGTCATTATGATTCGTTTTAATTTATTCCTGAAGGAAAGAAAAAGTTATTGTCATCAGTGGTTACAACGAACATAACAGAGGAGAAACTCTACATACCCAAAATTTAGAGAACTCTTGAGCACGCCAAGTGCGCCAGCTACAGCAGGTTTAATCAAGTCCTCAGGAAGTTCTACCTTGATCGTGACAGGTGAGGCAGTATGAATAATACCGTCCACATCCTTGACTGCATCATCAAAAGCTCCGTCCTATCCCAAGTGAAAATCGTACGACGATCAGATTACTCAGACTTCATAGTACCCGAGAGAACACTTACAACTGTCATGTCCTCGACTATAACAAATTCTAGCTTCCCAGTTTCAACAAAATTTGAGAACCTTGACGCCAAGTCTTTCGACTTCTCTAATTTGCGGACAGATCCTCTGACGGAGTACCCTGCATTTAGCAGCAGGTTAATAATCCACATGGCAATGTATCCATTTGCGCCAGTGACAAGAACTTTTGAAGGTGCCGCGATTATGCCCATCTGAAGTTATCTCTAGAGGGGATGGTTGGAAAAAAAGAGGAATATCATCTAGTTATGTGAAGTGACCTTAAATACTCGCCGTATGCTTCTTATGATAGTAACTTGCGTTCTTGTCGGTGGAGTTATCGGTATACCGTATTCCCTGAATTCCTTGAAGTATTTAAGTACCGTATGATCGTTATTATAGCAACTTGCGTCATTGTCGGTTAAGTTATCGGCATGTCGTATTTCCCGTTCAGTGTTTTTACACTCTCGGAAGACAAACGTTTACGACTGAGGACATACTTTTAGATAGCGATACACCGCCGGGAGCCAAGAGGAGTTGACCATTCTATCACGGTCAATCAGTAACCATCACCACCTGTGTAGTTTTTCATTTCCTCATGGAAAAGATTACAGCTGGTCACCGGTCAATCAGTCAATATTTATTCTTGCAGTTCGTGTCGTCCAATACGCCTTATTAGGACACTCACATCCCCGGAGTCCAATCAGATGTCAGGTCAACCCGCCACGAGGCAGGCCTAATAAGAACAGAAAAGGAAGTAAGTGTCTCAGCAGAGCAACAGAAGCACTGGAGATTCGGAGAGTCGGGACGTCGTGACTTGTATTCGGGAGTATCAGACTCCCGTCGTCTATTCATGCGACTATTTCTGATATACCATTCAAATGATCAAGGTCCAGCAACAACAACAAACGGAAAACTTACCGGAATACCAATTTCTATTCCAGAAAGCGAGAGAGTGCTCGGTGTTGATTTGTGGACCGAAGCCTGGCCGAAGTGACGAATAGCTGCCGCCGCTAAGGGTTCAAGAAAGGTACAACGTACGCGCGTTCGGCATAACACACAAGAGCTTGCACGAGTCAGCTATAGATATAGTCAAATTTGACCTGCGGGCCCGATCGCCCATCGGACGTTGATCCGTTACCTGGTAAGTATACCCAGACTCCAGAAATTCCAATAGCATACCGTAGGCCGGCAACTATCTGAATAATGCCAGACCGTCTCTAGCTACACCAGTACCACCATCCTTTCGCAGTGTAATCATCGAGAATATCTTTCATTACCATAATCGAGATTGTAATTATTCTTTTGATGTCGCTCGGATACCCTTTAGGTATATCACAACTGAATTCCTTCTGATATGGGAAAACATTTACTCTTTAAAGGGGATAGATGCAATATCGACTATGTTGGGAAAAGAACTATCAATCGATTCATAAGACCCTCTATGCCGAGAAGACAAGTACTACAAAGTCTTGCCGAACAAAGTCGGACCTAGAAATTGGGCATGACAGGAGCAACTTTCATCGGCGCAAGACAAATGATACTCACTTTACAGATAGATAATCAATCCTTCCGCCACCAACATCAAAGTTTTGACAGTCCAAGAACATGAGCTAAAAACCACATCTCGAAACTTCCGACCCAGCAATTTTTAGGAAACATAATTGACAGATCTGGGCGTTCTAATATTAGCACTGTCCCAGGACAAGTTTACTGTTTCAGCCCTAATCCAGCTCGCAAAAGTTCACCTCCGTGACCTTTTTTTGGTCAAATTCTTCGAATTTTCGGACATCTATGATGTGATGCAGGATCCGCAGCTCTCGGGCAACAATGACTATTCTTGTTGATGTAATAATAATCAAGACGACCCGGTTCACTTCGTTACTATTATGCTTCAGTTGCATTGATGATAGGGGTAAAGAAGAGATAGAAACATGTACCCATATCTCGGATTGTGCGAGAGCTCGGAACACCAGATACGATCAATTCTTGCGAGGCTTAATTATCGGCATGAGCAATATCATGGGAAGCCATACTGATAATGCTGATTACCATCTTTCACGGCGTCATCGAATGTTCCTTCCTAGGTTCTCCCTCGCTAAGCTTGGAGCTATCACGGCGGAAATTGGAAGTGTTACTTACGGAAATGAGTTCCTCGTTATCAAGTCAGCTCCCCGCTGACAACAGGAAATTGTTCAGATCCTCCGTTTCATCTAACGTGTATGACGCCCTTGACAGCATAACCTGTATTCAACAAGAGATCAATAACCTTGCTTGGCAATCTAGCCGTTAGCACCAAGTGATGAGGGTGCTTGTGGAGCCATAACCATCATGAGCCTGAGAACAAGAAACGGAGGATACAGATTTGAAAAAATCATGAGGAGCGGGCCCCGTTGCCGGTCAATCCGGAACATATGCTGCACGTAAAGTTATCAGCAAGATTCAAAGGTTTGTAGTTTCGAAATTGAACGTAAATCTCAGATCCAAGGGGATGCAACGCAATTAGCACCATGCTTTCTGATTAATGCATGTCATTCGGTACAGATACCTGATGAATAAGAGACTACAAAATGTGTGTTTCCAGTTTGTTGTCTATACTGGGTTCCAATTTCCCGATGTCATCCTGGAGGCTTCCCAATCTGATCCAGTTCCTCCTGAGTTTTCGCCCAATGTGGCTTGATTTTTAGCCGATCAGTTTGAAGAGAGTTGAATCTCTCGAGAAGTGAATCAATCGATTTATCGAGGAATGGTTGGTTCGCTTGTTTGACTTGAGAATCCTTGGCTAAAGCATTCCCCGCGTCGCGCGTCTTTGATAATGCCTGCCAAAAGTGAAGTGAGGAATTTGAATATCAGATACATAATTTTTTTTTGTTGGTATTGTCGTACCTCGTGCATTCGCTGAATCATCGCCATCTCAGAGCCCAATTTTAGCCACTCGGAAACCGGATTATACTCTTCTGGTGTAAAGGCCCGAATTCTTCGATCATTAACCAAGTTGTCAAGGTCATGGGCACTGGCTGCAGCCAGGGTGGTAGCAGCGCCAGGTAGGTTGATGGCCTTTTCGAGATAGCCTCCGAGGGATTGACCAAGGGTTTTGTGGGGGGCGAGAGAGAATCCTATTTCTTCGTCTACAAAACGCTTAGGGTAGCCCATATTCACGACGGCGTGATTGGATTGTTTAGGTACGTTGAAGGAAGACCGGATAGCATCGGATACCCGTTCTACTATTTCGTACTCTTCGGTTAAAGGTTCTGACCAAACTGCAGGCTAGGTCGAAAGGTCAAACCGGACTGTTAGATATGCAAGAAAAAGATATACCAGAGACTCGGAAGCTTCGATGAATACGGTGAGTAACTTTTTGCCCGACTGTGTTTCATCTTCGTATTGGGCAAGATAAAGCGGTATTAAGACGGGGTAGGCAGCAAACTAAGAATGTGGTTAGGTATTGTCAGGCATGTAAGTATGAAGTACGAACGAGGTTTGCTTTCAGTGTCGATGGATCGAGGCGAAAGCCTGGTGCGATCCCCGCTTCCGCATGTGAGAGATGACCAGCAATGTCGAGGATGGAGAACGGGGATATGTTGTACGGTATGCACGCGATATCAAGGTCATGTTGCCGTAGTAAGTCTTCAGTGAAAGGAACGGTTTCCGTCTCACGAAGGTTATATGGTGCGAGCGTAGCTGATGAGAGGACCTTGTAGTCCGAGCCTAGAGTAATAATGAGCGCGTCCCTATAGCAAGCAGGACTACTTGAATACCTGGGATATAACTACGCGATGAAATAATTAGTTACTGAGGATTGGGAGTAGAAAATGAAAGGGCGTACGCGTGGGTTATCTGGGCAGACGCCTGCCGCTTTAGGACGCAAGGACATGTTAGGGGCATGAAGACCGCTCGGGTTAAAGACGCACATCATGGCCTTTGATCGTAACTTGTCCATGAAGTTCAACATCGAGGATCCAGCCAGGAAAGTACACGGGCTGTAAACGAACGGGCCTGATAGGTGAGAAGCCAGCATTCGGGAAAAGCCAGCAAAGCATGGACTGAAAGATATTCTTCCTTAGGAGACCAGAAGCGAAGGGCGAAAGGAGACTCTGAGCGGCCTCCGGGGACACAGTGAAGGGGAAGGCTAGGCTGAAGCGTGAGCGCGCAAGAGGCGGGAGAAGCGGGGAGGGTACCTCTAAGGTTGTGGAAGACATAGGGGTGTGGCAGCGAAGACTGGGCCGAGTACGCCCTGCGCCACGACGCGTTGACGAGGCGCTTGGTGGTGCATAACATCTCCCCGCTGGTTGGCCAGCCCCCCCGGGAGAACTGGACGGCATTGTTTGGCAGCACCCCCGCGGCCAAACACGGTGTGTCATGACACGTACCATGGGACTGCGTCGCGGCTGCTCTAATATCTCTGCGCTCTCACTTTCCTTTCCGTCTCTCCTTCCCCATGTTCAGGCTCCCTCTCTTTGCTCTTCTCACCCTCCTCACCCTCGTCGCCGCCGCGGACTTTTACAAAACTCTCGGAGGTGCGTCATCCGTCGAGCGGAATGATCCCAACCACTAATGACTTTTTCCGGCTACGGTCAGTCCATAAATCCGCTTCCGACAAAGACATTCGGTACGCGTACAAGAAGCTCAGCAAAAAGTTCCACCCAGATAAAAACAAGGATCCTGATGCAGAGGCCAAGTTTGTCGAGATTGCCCATGGTGCGGCTCTGAATTACCTCAGGTTTTGGTTCAGCCTTCCAACATCGCTTTCCAGCATATGAGGTTCTTTCTAATGCCGAAGTGCGTATGTCCGACTCCTTCCACCACCCCGTTTCTCAACATCTAATAGAAACGACAAATATATGACCGATATGGTGAAGAAGGGTTGAAGGCACATGAAGGTGGACAGCAGACTACAAATCCCTTTGATATGTTTGCAAACTTTTTCGGCGGTGGTTGTGCGTCCAGTTTCCACTACATCTCCAAACCTGTCCTCATCTCTATCAGATAGAACAGAACAAAGCCGTAAAGGTCCCACATCTGTCACAGAATTTGAAGTACCGTTGGCGGATATGTATGTATCATTTGAATATATCCTTTCTATTCATTGCTCAATGGTCGCTAGGTATGGAGGTGCCGAAATTGACGTATGCCCACTATCATGTGCCTTATATTTCCCCCTTGTTCACCAACTCAACAGTTTCAAGTACGGAAGCGGATCCTCTGTGATCACTGCCGAGGTACTGGAGCGGCTTCAGACAGTGATATTCACACATGTCCTGGTTGTAGCGGCCATGGTGTCAAATTAGTGAAGCAACAAGTTTGTATCCTCGACCTATGTATCGTTGATCCGCTGCTTACACTTTTCTATTCTCAGGTCTTCCCAGGAATGTATGCCCAATCCCAGGTGACATGCAATGAATGCAATGGACGAGGAAAGATCGTCAAGCGCGCATGTCCCCTCTGTGGTGGCGAAAAGGTCGTCGAACATACCCAAGAACTCCACCTTGAAATCACACCGGGCATGTCTGAGGGTCATGAAGTCGTTTTTGAAGGCGAAGCCGACGAGAGCCCAGATTGGGAGGCTGGAGATATCGTCATCCGTGTCAGGAGCAAGAAAGATGCTGGTAGCTGGCGGAGAAAGGAGACCAGTTTATACTGGAGGGAGACAATCGGTATCGAGGAGGTATAAGCCTTTTTCTTACTCTATCGTATCAGATGGTCTGATTGTCGTGTTCAGGCGCTGTTGGGCTTTGAGAGAAATTTGACCCATCTAGACAGACATATTGTCAAACTTTCCAGGCAAGGTGTTACCCAGCCAGGTACGGGTCCAAGCGGTGCTTATCTTTCAGGATAGCCTATTAACGGTTTGCGCAGGTTTCGTCCAAACTATCAAGGGTGAGGGTATGCCAGAGTTTGAACGGTCAACGCGCGGGGATTTGTTTATAGAGTATAATGTGGTGCTTCCTACAGAGATATCACCACAAATGCGTAGAAGTGAGTGGATATTCACCTCACCATTTACCCAGCCCTTTCTGATGTCTCTGGCTTTTGTAGGACTAATGGAGGCTTTCCATGAGTTTGATAGGCATGATGAGTTGTAGAGATTCGCTGTAATTTATCTAATGGGGGTATTGGATATCTTATTATCGCTGACGTTTACTACAAGCTTCTATCTGACTCCTTCGCGATACGTCAAACGACATATTCCAACTCATCGTCTGGTAACGTGGCAGACGTGTATTAGCCAGGGATTCGGGTCGAAGCCAAGGCGACTCTCTGATCGACCTCCTTATTCGGAAGCTTAGGATGTAAGGTCACTCCCAAATTGGATTTAGCCAGTCTCTCAAGAACTACAAATCCCGGTAGAAATTCTGGACGAAGTCATCAGAAAAGTTGTGAAACTGCAAGGTATCTAACTTAAACTCTAGCCTCGTATTGTTCCCCTCCGTGTTCTTGATTAAAACGCAGTGTGTACTCCATTTGTAGTTTGATGGACCCATGGTTACGATATTTCGCATGTGCGCGTCCGCGGCGTCATGTTCGATCATCAACCGTTTATGCACTAGTGCCATTCTATAGCATGGTGCCCTACCGCGCTGGTCATAACTAAGATGCAGTCAGTAATAAGGAGACCGTTAAAACCCTCCTTCGATAGGGGTCTATTGCAATATCCCTAGGTTCAGGAGCAAAATTGAGCTAGTTGAGGCACCGTATTTGGGGCTTAGACTGCCGGTCGGTCGGTCCAAATCCTGGCCGAACGATGAGCATGGGATCGTCGCCGGGTAATCCCATGCCATCCAATACCGCCATAGCCATAGGAACTCAACTCAGGCTCGTTGTCATACTACCTTGCCAAAATGTCTCTGATCAGTGATCGTCATGCAGCGTGATTCCCGAGCACTCCGAACTGTATTGAAACTTCCCTTCTAAACTTTGTGATCGTGGATTTTTGAATTGCAGTGATCGCTATTTTTGTACCCGAAGTACGTCTCCCTGGGGCCTGGGCATCTCTACCTACCATATTTAGCTACGCCGAGATAACCGACAGGACTTCAGCACACTCAGCTATGGTAAGGGCGGGGATTGGATGTTGTCTCCGAGAATTAAATGCCAAGAGTGGACAGGATTCTACATCTTGTTTCCCCCCCCCTTCTTTTTCTTTTCTTCCTCTCTCTACCCGCTTCTTTTCCTCTTCTTCGTTCGTATTGGCCTGGTTGCCAGTCTTTCCTTTACATTTCTTTCGTTCACTTTCGACATTACTTATTTGGCTTGATCCTCGTCAACTTCAAGTGAGTTAATTGGAAATCTTTGAATGCCCTGTCATGCTTGCGGGGCGTTCATCTAACTCGCATGTGGTTATTGACGTTGTGAGCTTCCAGGATTTAACCTCACCAAAATGTTTTCCAAAATCTCAACTGTTGCTATCTACGCCCTCGCTGCTATCACCAGCGTCGCCTCCTCACCTCTCGGTCTCACGCGGTCTAACGAACTAGGTAAGCCCCCCAAAGCCCGAAACTCTCATCGTCCCTCCTAACTCTCATCTCTTTCTTCCCACCCGTCTCTCTCTCTCTCTCCTCCTTGTCTATGTATGTGTATCATTCTCAGAAACTCTAGCCGTTCGCACCTCCCCTCCTCCGTCTTTCAATAACTACGGAGGACTCGATTCCATGGCCGGCTTTGACAATTTCTACGGTGCCGGCAATTTCGATGGTTCCCAAAACTCACAAACGGTTATCACAATCCATGAAAAAGTTTGCCACAAGCAGTCCGTTGAAATCGTTCAACAACGTTTACTCGTTCTTCAAGAAATGGTTAAAAAGTAAGCTTCCAGTTTCTACACACACATGTGCATAAAAGTGTCAAACCATTCATCTCACATTTCTTTTCGGGAAAATTTAGGGTTATAACTGAAACTGTATGCGAGGTCGAGGCCCAAACCATCATCTTGCAACAACACGTTTCAAGTCTATCAGGATTCAGTCATGACATGCGTCGCATGTCCGGCAAACAAGTCGGATACGATCAATCCATCTCGAGCCATTACAATAACATCATGGATTCAAACGGGACCGTCACCACTCACAACCTCAATTTCACCGGTACCGATGCCGGGAAAAACACGGTAGTTCCGGGTGGTGATAATTGGAACAACTCTACTTCGCCGGCTTCGGTTGGTGCTGCGTATAATGCTTCGAGGGATGCTGTTAAATCTCTTCATGAGGCGTAGGTTTAGATGTTGAGTTTTTTTTGTGTTTTGGATACCTAGGTTCGAATTTGATGTTGGTGAAACCTGCCTTTATGGTTAAATATATGTCACCCTAGAGGTGGCGTTCTTGTCGACTTGTCCTCCGTTGAAAGTGCCCAATCACAGTTAACTACATTGAATGACATTTTCATCTCCCAAAACCAGGAGATAAGATTTAAAAGTACAACTTGAATGAAATTAACGTCAAGTACCATATATCGTTGAGAGTAAAAAAAAAACCAAGAGAAGGATATGCAAATGCTAGTAGCTCAAACACAAAAACTGGGTGATAATCATACAAATACATTTCATTCCTCATGCCTTGAAAAAGAAAGTCGTGTGAGTAAGTATATCACAATCTGAGGGGAAGATGACACTAACGTTGTAGTTGTAGGACTTCCGATCCTCACACCTTTCCAGGTATTCCTTCTAATACGAACTGAACAAAAGAACAATAATCAAAAACAGGGTATCCACTCACCTCAATCAAAACCTCGATTCTTCTTTTGATGAGCATTGGTTCTGGCGTGAACCGATTAGCCACTTGCTTAACCGTTTCATTAACCAAATCAATGTGCGTCATATGTTTTCTGTCCTTCATAATACGAACAATACACGCCTGAAAAACCACAGTCAAAAAAACTCTGAACCCCAAAAAAACCATCACTTACATCAAGCACATATCTCCGTTCCTCCTCTATCCTGTCATGGGTATCCTTCCTCTCTTCCTTACTCTCGATCTTCGATGACACCGTCGCAATCTTAATCTTCGTCAACTTACACTCAAAATCATTATTGAACGAAAACGAATCATCATCATTGACTTCCTTCCCATGCGGATGTTTCCTCAACACCTTAAATTTCCCACAAGCAAGAGACTGCAACTGTCGTTTCAGTTCATGATCCACAATCGCAGTAGCCTCTTTGATTTCCTATAACACCTCGTAGTCAGATTCATCTCCTTCGATAAAATTTGTTCCCAATGAAATTGCGAAACGTACTGAATACGTCAAAAAATCATCATCACCCAAGTCTTGAAAGAGGAGTAGAATAATGAGTGCATAAGTGGAAACATTGAGGTCGCGGGCCCCCTTTTTGAACTGGGTATGAACATCTGCATTTCCATAGCCATACTGCCAAGTCAATTGACGGCCCGTATGTCTAGACAGATAGAACTGCTGAAACGATTCGCTACTCTTGGCAAGGATAGCCGGAACATTGCAGGAGGTCTGTACATGAGAGACCGGCCAATAAGTCGAAGTCATAACAATGACACTGATAGCAACTTCCGGCGACTAAAGGAAACAAACAATCATAAGTCAACCTGTGAACTTACGAACTACGATTAACTCACTGTCGTCTTCCTGAGATGTCTTTGATATGCCTCCATAGCTTCAGCAGACAACTTGATATCGTTGAACATGCCCTCCAACTTTTGCGTGAATTGGTATCCACATTCCACTTTGAGTCTACTGAGCATTTCACGCTCAGCGTCTTCCGACACTGATCGATCATGAAGAAGGCGTTTGGATAGATGTCCCTTGTAATATCGTTCAAAGAAATCCTTCTCAGTAACGAATCTGAAGATAGAGATGGTTTTATCGAGAATAGTCGCAATTTCAGCGTCAGTTTTCTGGGTAAATTCATACGTCAGCACCAGTCTTATCGATTCCGACCAGCTCACTTACGCCTTTGAAGTCTTTCTTCAGATGATTATCAATGAACAGCGACAAGAACTCTGAACACTTGGCATTCTGATTGATAAAAGACTCGAACGCCTATAAAAGCACACAAACCCCATCAACATTTCAAAGGGAAACAGAACCTCCAAAAGATAAAAATCTCACCTCATTGATCGCAACCTCCAGAACATGATTTTCCAGAAAAGCCTTCTCCCAAATATTACTGAACTGATCCTTCAATTCCAACACTCTCTGCACCCACTCTGTCGCAGGCGTAACCGAATTCACTTGAACTTTCGCCCTCGCCTTACCCTTTCCTTTCACATCCTCCGCCTGCTCCACCACTTCACCAGCATCCGGCCCACTCGACGCATCATTAATAACCTTTCCACGCCTCCCAATCGATTCCTTCAACGCATTTTTCAAAGTCGGAAGTCCCATCGGAACGAGAATGTATAACCGATACAACCGTGATAGCACGTCGATCTTATCGGTATCAATCATAATATCAAGTCCAGAACCCGGCATGGAGATGATATCAGAAATATGAGGCGAGAGTAAATGATCTTTCAAGATCTGTTTAATAGCCGGGGCGGTTTGACTCGACAAGTAATGATGCGTTCGTGAATCTTCAGCATCAAACCGCTGTTCAGCCTATTTCCAACAATTAATCCCAGGTCAACAAAAAAAAAAATCAAAATACTCGAGACGAGACTCACCTTTAACAAAAACTCTGGCGCATCACACGATTGCACCAACTTCTTCCCTTCCTCTTTATAAAACACCATACTCTGCTCCAAAAACGCCGGTTCAATATCACGATTAAAGATGGTCGTACCACTCTCATCGCGTAATCGTAGAAAAACATCAACACAACCTTGAATAGCCGATCGATTGACCATATAACCCTCCCTCTCATACCGAATTTGATCCAAAATAGCTGTGACCAAGTGATTCTGGATAGGAGACCGAATGATACGTTGTATAAAAAGCTCAAGACCCAAATTCCAAGTCTGCTTGACTTCAGCTTTTTCGACGTAAACGCGATCCTAAATAGAAACACATATCAAAAAAACCAATTCGATAGAGGGGAGGGGGAATATAGTATATGACGAGTCCAAAAGAAAAAAAACAAAACAAAACACACACACTCACCATATACTTCAAAATCTGTCCAATCTTCGTCATACTCCCAATATGATCATCCCAAACCTTCCTCAAAGCCTTCAACAAAACCTCCCCCTCAAACATCTCCTGAACCCTCTCAACCGGAAAAGCAGGCACAATCCACTTCTCCGCCAACTCATCCAAATGCTCAACCACAAGTTCCTTCAACCCCCGATACAAAACATCCCCATGCCTATACAACACCATATTATACCCAAACCTATGATTCTCCTCAAACGAAAGATTATGCGCATTGTTCCTCTGTATCTCTCGTATATTCCGCGAAAGCGTCGGCCAAGTAAGATTCACATCGAATTCGGGGCCTAACTGTGTATAATATGGAATCGATAGATATTAATAAGAAAGAGTTTTGATAGTTTGGAAATTCCACTAGTAACCTTTTTAGGAACTTTCTTTTAGATTTTTTTTCGTTACAAGTCAAAATCTATGTTTTAAAAAAAACTGATTTAAATGGAAAGACGAGAACCAAGCAAAACTCACAATCTGTTTCTTCACCGTTCTGTTTCGCGTACCAGCTAACACATTCAAAGCGTTGTCAGTAAACGAGCAGTGAAAAGGATAAGAGTATGCAACGTATGGAAGTTTACATACCAGCAGCCATTTCTGAACACACGCTCCCCTTTTCGGCCGAGAGGACACAAGCGTTCGAGTGGAGGGGGAGGAAGCTGGCTGTTAATTGATCAAAACGGCTTTATCGGCATAGTCTTAGTCAAACAATCACAAACTCATGTACTCCGCGTGTAACCATGAGCTTACGGCATTTATACTAGTTGGTGGCAGAATATCTAAAGATATGGTGTAACGGTTATCTGACTGACTAGGATAGCCGGGTTACACTGTGTGCCAAGTAAAAAACGTCATCCAGAAATATATGAAAAGTAATGCAACGACACAAAAAGAGGGTAACCAAAAAAATGATTATCAACACAAAATGAAAAAAAAAAATGGTAAACCTAATCTAATGACAACTCCTCAAGCTCAGTTCAAAAAAACAACGCTCAAAAAACAACAACAACAACTCAAAAGCTCTTCAAATCTAAAGGAGAAAAAGAAAATGTTATGAAGTACGTCTCGAAGACCGAATCAAATCCGTAAAAAACTTTCTAAACACCTTCGGATCATTATTCTGCATCTTCGTCACAAGTTCCATCGCCGTATCCGCCGGCCAATTCTGCGCCGGCAAAAACACACTAAGCAAAAACGTCGACGCCTCCTGTCCTCTCGTATTCACTATCGTCTGTAGAAGATGGCAAATCTCTTGTAAAGCCTTAAAAAAAAAAGACGTCAGCAAAAGAGAGAGAACAAGCTAGTAATCAAGAAAAACTCACAACGACAACTTGACCGTCTTTTAAATTAAATCCCGGCGCCGAAGGAACTCTAAACGCAAGAGGAATAATCCTTTCATATATAAACCGATCAAACCCAGGCAACCCCTCCTGATCAACACCCGCACCCCCTCCCTCAACCCCAACAACAATAGGCTTCCCCCAAATCCCAACACACTTATTAAAAAACGCAAACGCAGCCTTCTGACTAGAAGCATCAGTCACATCTTCAGCTTGCCCCAACATACTTTCTAGCAGCGTTTCAAAATTGGCAGAATTCCCTATAATAGATGAAAAAAGTACATGTGTTAGACCTCTCTGTCTCTCGAGAAGTCAAGAAAACACAGACGTTCAGATGTAAACACGTTTTGTAATTTTGCAGCCATGATATTATTCAAAAGCGCCAGATACGCTTTTTTAGTCTCGATATGTGCCCGCTCATCGTCCGTCCCAGATATGGGTTGCGACAACAGTGAGGTGATGTGTTGATTCAGTGGACCTATCAATTGATCAAGGACGTCATAAAACGCTTTCTGTTAAAACAAGTCTCAATCAACAAACAGCAAGAAAAAATGTGGTACAACACTCACATTCAGTCTGAAGATCAAGAGACCAATAAAAGTCATAAAATCCACCAATTCCGAAGGTTCAAAATGCGCAAGTAAATTCCCCATAAGCGGCGGAATAAAAGTCGCAACCGTCGGTCCAGCAGTAGCCAACACCCTAGCAAAAGCAAACCGCGTCTAGACAAAAAAAAAAAAAAAAAAAAAAAGAAACAAAAAACTAACGAGTCAGCCAGAAAATCTTTTTTTCAATTACAAAAAAAATCTTACCGCATCTCTAATGACTTTAAGCACATTCATCGCTTCCAAACACACCAGAATCGCTTTGGCCACCTCCACAAACACATCCAAAGGAGGCATTATATAATTTTCCGGAATCACAGTCGGATAATCCGGAAAACCTTTTGCAATATTCCCAAGTGCCATAATGACATGATGCATTTTGACAACCGGCATCAAAGTGTCCAAATCATCCTTATTCCAACCCTTCTCCCTAACAATTTGCAGATTCAACGATAAATCATTCATAAGAGGTTTTACGAGGGAAAGTAAAAGACTAGCTTGGATTTCAGGAGTTTTGAAATTTAAAGAGGTGAGAATACCGGCGGATTCAAATAGGTAGAGTTGTGAATCAAATGTGGAATTTCGAACAATCTCACCCAGGATATCGAATTCAACTTCTTCCAGATCGGAAGGGATTTCTGCTTCGATGGGGAGGAGATCACGCATGGTATCAATGATTTTTGAAGAGAGATCTATCGGAATTTCTTGCCGGTTTTCCTTGATGAACTTATAGAAGAGATAGTATAATCGTGAACGCGTATACGCGTCAGGATTGTGTAAACCCCTTGATTCCTTGTCAACATTCAAATTCAGAGGTGAAGTGAGATGGAAGAGGGCCCGTACCGAGCATCCATCATAGCCTCCAGTGCTGGCAGAATGCATTCCTTTCTAACCTTGAAAAAGTCCGTATATCTGGCAACGGTTTCGAAATATTGCAGAGCGACGTGTTTATTGGGGTATGACACGATGCCAGACTGAACCAGGGCGAGTAACATCTCTCCATGAGGCGTTAGTGGGAACTCTGAATAGTCCAGAGTGTGCTTGGCTTTGTTGTTTTTATCGACCGGTGGGGCATGACAAAACGCGGGGCGGCCTTTACCTCCGGCTGGTTTTGGTGAGTGAGCGCGAAAAAAAAGGAGGGAGTATGGTACACACATTTACTGATCTCCCCAAAAATGAAGACAAGATAAACTCCCAACTCTGCATCATTCCATTTGAGAGACACACCGTTTCTGTAAGCGTCGATGGTCTGCATGGCGAGTGTATGCACAGCGCCAGTAGCGAGATCTTGATCGATAGCCAGGACAGAGTCTAAGAATGTGCGCAAGTCCTTTCGCATTTTATCAAATTCAACAGCATCGTCGTCGTCCGAGTCATCGGGATCGGATCTCTCCTCCCATTTCAGCTTGGCCAAGATGACTCTAAGGAGGTCCGTCAAGAACGAAAGCCTGGTTTTGCTGAGAGGCTCCGTGGTCGACCTCCGTTCGCGTTTGTACTGCACAAAGAAAAACAGGGGTTATTAATTTTGGTCACACGATCAAAAATCAAAATGTAAAGACTTGCATTGGATAGGACAACTTGTAACATGGGAAAGATGGTCGAAGCAGTGTCATCATAATCATCCGCCATAAATCGTAGCATGACAGGTAGAGCCTGCTCGAGATAGGATGTAGCTTCACGGCGAATCTCCTCTGTCCCTGGTTCCTTTGTAGAGAGGGTGAGGATCTAAGATTCGCACATGAGAGGAGGACACCTACATCGACGAGTTTCATGAGTTCGAGTCCAAGGGCATTGAGCATCCTCCCTAAGGCCTCTCGATAGGCCTCTTCTCCTTCGTCTGTGTCATCACCCCGCTCGAGCTGCTGTTGGCGCGTTTTGGATTCGAGGGCGTCGAGGACCTGGCCGAGGGCTAGGACTTTGATGAGCTGTAATTTGTCTCCGGGCTCTTTCAGACCCTTGGCGACGATGCGGAGGATGGCGAGAGATGTAGCCAATCGGATGGGCAGCGACTGATCCGCAAGCATGCCAAACAATAGATTGACGGTTGTGGGCGTCACGGTTAGGCTGATATCAATCCAGCCTGTGGAAAGATTGATAAAAGGGGTATGTAGTGGTATGGAGAAAAAGGCCTACCAACGTAAGACCCAAAAGTCCTGATACCCCAATCCACGACCTCGATGAGAGCATCTAGGTCTTTTTTGACGTCGGCTCGGTCTAGTTTTCGGAGCTGGACCATTGTTTCGGCGGCCTCTGCGACGATAGTCAAGACGGCCTCGTTTATCTCTGGGGCGTCTCGCTCGCGCACGGCATCCCTGACCCTGCCGTCGCGTTGGTGTCTGGTCATGTTCCAGCTCCTGGCGGCCTTGATGGACTGATCCGCGACTTCGCCAGAAATTTCAAGGACGATGTGGAAAAAGAGGAGGGCGACGTGTCTGTTGAAGGATGTGGAGGGGGAAGACTCGAGGGGGGAGCGGATCAATCCAAAGAGGTCGCTGAAGAAGGAGGGCCATTGGTTCATGTAGGAGCAGAGGAAGAAGAGGGTGAGGGTATGGGAGAACTTGTTTCTGAGGACTGGGGGAGAGGGGATGAGGAAGGGGGGCGGGAGAGGAGACGTGAGGAGGCGTACAGGTTGCGTCGGCTTCGGCAGGGCCTCTGACGTATTCCGAGTGGGCGTAGGACATGAGGGACTGCTGGATGGTGGTGAACGAGGCGTCGTCGAGGGGGTCGAATCTGGGGTGTCGCGGGTCAGAGAAAAAAAGACGCAAGAGGGCAGACGAAAGACCTGTTGTCGAGAAACTCATCGAGGACGCGGAGGGCAAAGAAGCGGGTCTGGGGGTGTATTTTTTGGAGCCGTCGTCGTTGCGGCCGACAAAGATGGGGAGGGCGAGGCGCCAGGTGTCGGCGGCGTTGTGCTGGACGGAGGCGAGGTACTGGAGGGCGTGGGGGTGGAGCGGGGCCTGGGCGGGGTCGGCGGCGATGGCGATGGCCTGCGCGATCTGGTCGAGGTCGCTGCTCATGGCAAGCCACAGCCGTCACGTGCCTCGCCCTCCATGGCCTCGTACCACCAGCGACCGTATTCGTGGCACCAGGTGAGCGTCCCGCTGCCCGCCCGTGCTGGCTGTTTATGCGTCTCTGCAGTCCCATGACCAGGTAGTGCGCTCAGTTCTGTCGCTGTTGTCCTCCTCGTGACGCCCGCCACAGGCCACCGTCCTCCTCCTCCTCCCGCACAACACCACCCGGGACGATCTCTCCGTGCGTGTTCTGCTGCATTCTGTTCCCACTCTCACACCCCCCAGGTCACCATCGACCGCAACTACCTCGTCGTCGCAGTCGCCGGCCAGCCGCCCGCGATCAAGGTGCGCCTCGGCCCGCCCTCTCCACTCACCCCCTCACCCCCCCTCCTAGGGCCGTCTCTACAGCTCCGTCCACACCGCAACGTCCCTCTGGCAGCTAGAGCCGAGGAGCTCCGGCCTCAGAGAGCGCACCACCTCCTCCGCCTCGACGACCTCGACCCAGTCCTCCTACGCCTACATCTCCGACCCCGACATCTCCAGCAGCTTTGCCGCATCCCTCGAAAGCGGCCAGGTATCAGATGCCGAAGACATCATATCACTCTCGCCCGGCCTCTCTTCACCCACCCTCTCCTCTGCAGACGACCGCCTGCTTCGCCACAGGAACAAAAACGCAAACTCCGCAGCCGCCTCGCGTTCTGTGTCTCCCGGCCAGCGTGCTGCCCTGCCAGGCTCCTACGGCAGCCTCCCCTCCAGCTTTTCATCCCTCGACTCGCTCCACGGCCCCGGTTCCGGCAGGCTCCTCACCTTGCATCTCGAGAAAGAACAGTCCATCATATGGCCCTCATTGATCGTTGGTCCCGCTCCAGAGGCGCTTGCTCCCCAAATGACTCACTCCGTCGTTTTCAATCACAGCCATCAACTCGAACACCAGTACAACATGGATCCCACCAGCCTCGCCCTGATCGGCCTCGACTTGTTTGACATCAGACGGGACAGAGACGAGGCGTTCGAGTATTTCCTTTAAGTCCCTCTTTCTCCCTCACACCCCCCCTTTACCCCGTACTCATTTCATTCTCAGGCGTGCATGGCACCAAGCCCACATCCCCTCGGCTACTATGCGGCTCGTCTCCCACTATCTCCCCCTCTCAGGCTCCTATAACGTCACAAACCTCCCTGAAGACCCGGCTCCTCGAGGTACAACACCCTACTACCTCCAATGCATCGGCGGATCTCGAGGCTTGGCTCAGCTGTACCTCGAAGCTGGCCTGCTCCATTTAGAAGGCGCAGCCTCGACTCTCCTTTCGTCCTCATACTCCAGTCTATCATCACTCCGCGTCCCCCCTCACCAATCCAGCGAAAGCGGAACCGACGCCTGGAACCGCGATAGAGAAGCCGCAAGCAAATACTTTGATCGTGCCAGACTACTTCAACCCGACTTGGACATCCCTGCACTACCTCAAAGCAGCATGCGCGGCGACGTAGAACTGGAGATGCCCTCGCTCGATCTCGGCGTGCTGACACCAGACAGCATTGCTTCTAGAGAATCTCTAAATACAGATACTGAACCGCCCCTTGTGCGGAGAAGAAGAAAGGGCAAGGAAGAAGACTCCCTATCTGCCAGTAGTGTAGTCAAGAAATCCCCCGATGAGGTGGACAGTGATGGAGGATGGTACTACTATATTCCTGCATTGGTTGTCGTTGGAGTTGTCGGTGCCCTCAGCTTTTCGAGTTGGTCGAGGCGCCATCATGGTTCTTAGTTGCTTCTAGTCTACAGTTTGTGTGATAGTTTCGATACCTCTTTTTAGTTGCTTTCTATACACCGTTGCTTACAAAGGTGAATTAGCCCCTATGGCTATTCCCGCCACCGAATCCGGAGATATCCATTCTCGGTCTCCACACCCCAACTATACCGTTCTTAAGCTCTTGTGATGATGACTTCCTGGACTGTCGATTTTCTCAAACCCGTCATCACCCAGTCTTCTCGATCAAAGAATCGTGTCCTCGCCACCCCGAATAACACCACCGTTCACCGCTCGACTGAATTCGCTCTTATTATACTAAACCAGTCTTTTTCGTTGTCGTTACTCGAGCGGCTATGGAAGGCGTCTGGGTGGCGTTGTTGTGCAGATGGAGGTGCTAATAGGTTGTATGATTTATTGAAGAGTCTGCATATCGATCCTCGAAAGTGCGTTCCTCCCCTCCGTAGAATTACAAAGAGAAGATATTGAATCCCCCGCAGTTATCTCCCCGATTTGATTAAAGGAGATTTCGATTCCATCCGTGACGACGTAAAAAAGTACTACGACTCCCAAGTACGCCTTCCTCCAAACACAACACTTGACAATCTTTCTCAAACCTATACCAGGGTGTCAAAATCGTTCATGATACATCCCAAGATTCAACAGATCTCATGAAATGCGTTCAAGCTCTAGAATCAAAAGAACACCCAATCTCATCACCATCATCGCCTAACGAAATGGCAGATCCTCTAGAAGGACAATATGAAATCATAATCCTCGGTGGTCTATCCGGCCGGTTGGACCAAACCATTCACACACTATCGTACCTACACAAACTCAGAAAATCGAGAAAGAGGGTATACGCCGTAACGGATGATAATATCGGTTGGGTACTCGACTCCGTACGTCCCATCATTTCCCCCTCCCCTATACCACACACACACATATATATACAGGGCGAACATACCATCCACATAGACCACAAACTTCTAGGTCCCACATGCGGTTTATTACCCGTCGGCACCACCGAAACCATCCTATCAACAAAAGGTCTCAAATGGAATCTCACGAACTGTCCTTCCGGCTTCGACGCCTTAATGTCTACTTCAAATCACCTAGTATCGGGAGAAGATGTCGTCTGGATTAAAACTACTAAACCCATTTGGTGGTCTGTCGAATTACGCTCTCCGCCTTTATTAAAGTGAGGGGAAAGAGGGGGGGGGGGGTTTTTTCGGCCCGGGGTTAATTAGTACCAGAAAACCGATATCTTTTTTTTTTTTCTGTATTCTTTTTTTATGTATAGTTAATAATCCAATTCCAAACCTCCACCCAAAAAAAACAAACATGTCTTCACCACCAACAACAATAACCATCCTCTACTTCGCCTCCGCCTCAACCGCCACCGGCAAATCCAGCGAAAAACTCATCATCCCATCCACCGGTCTCCCCTTACCCTCCCTCCCCAACCTCCTCATATCCCAGTACTACCCCAACAACACCTCCCTCCTCACAGTCCTAAACTCAAGCCAATGGAGTATCAACGAAGAAATGATCGATGATCCCAGTTCTGTGATTCTAAAAGGCGGAGAGGAAGTAGCCGTTATCCCCCCCGTTTCGGGTGGTTGACACTAGAGGGGCCGCCGGCGGCGTTGTCGTGTGTCCGACGTAGCTAGAGAGGAGGGGTCTAGAACTTCATTTCCGTTTAGACTTCACCTGCGGACACGCTTCGGTTGTTATCTTTACCTTTTTTTTTTTTTTTTGGCTTGCTGCTGCTGCTGCTGCGAGTTAGAGACTAGGGTAACCCAAAAGCCAAGCCAATAGTAAAACCACCTGCTTGCCTCATGTATTCTGAAGACACCTGTATACATATAACCAGATTAAAAAAGGGCTCAGCTCCCTTCTGAGAATATAGACAATGTTCACAATCCACTCCCCCTCAGCCACAACTAGTATAACCTGGCCAAAACTCCTAACATGCATCCTCATTCTCACACTCTCCCTCTACTTCTCATCTCCCTCCCCCCACCCCCTCAAACCAATGTCCGCACCCCCAAAATCCGCCTTCAAACCCTCCAAACTAACACCCACCACATTCCTTCTCAAAGAATACAACGACATCTTCTCCGAACACCCCCACATCTACATCAAACTCCTCCCCTCATCCAACACCACCCTCATCATCGACACCGGCACAGGTGGCAAATCCAACGACCCCACCATCAAAATCTCCAACCTCCGTCAATTCATCGAAACCATAAACATCACAGAGAATAATAATCAACCCTTAAATGAAGCCGGACACATGAATTACGTAGTCATTTTGACACATTGTCATTACGATCATATCTGTACGCCTGTCTCCCGCCCATCCTAATTTTAAACTCGGGCGCAAGACCCGATATTGAAAATCCAATCCCTTCTTTTTTCTTTTTTTTTTTTTTGGCATACCAAATGGTATTTGACAGTGGGCGTCGAAGATTTGTAAGTGCAAGATTATCCCCCAACTCCAAATCCCTGAATGTCAGAAATTCGTCTAACCGTCCAAAGTAGTAACGACTCCACCATCCTCGCTTCTGCCCACTCCAAAACCTTCCTATCAAAAGAAAACCTACCAGAACACTCCCTCTGCAATGATCTACACATCAAAGTCCCTCAATACACTCCCAAACTCGTCCCCCACGGCTTCACCATCACCTCGCCCACACATCCCCACACACTCCTCAATATCACCATCCTCCACACACCAGGCCATACTCCAGATGAACTCGCCATCTATGACGCAAATGAAATGATGCTTTATGTAGGAGATACTCTTTACGAAAATGCACCCATCATCTTCCCAAAGGAAGGATCATTAGTGGCCTGGCTAGAATCCGTGGACTATTTGATGGCCTTCGTCACGGAAAAGAATAAAACCCCCAGGAGAACAGGTGGTAGTTCTGGGCCAAAGGAAGTTATGATTAATGCTGGCCATGAGACAGCAATGCGACCCGCAAAAGACGTATTGGCAGATTCAAAAGCCTTTTTGGAAGACGTCATCGAGGGTAGAGAGCCTATCAGAGGGAGACAGAAAGGGCGAGGCGAGGATAGGCTGATTTATGAACAGCAAGGAGGAAGGTTTTCATTGTGGTGTCCGGAAAGGTTAATTGAGGAAGCACGTAGAAAGTCCCGATTATAGTTGAATGTAATTTTAGTTATCGAGTTTTCTTGTTCTTGAGGAACTCGTGTTGGAGTTGAGCGAGGAATACATCAGCGTCATTTTGATTGTCGGTTTTCGTAGCTGATTTCTTGGTTGGTTTTGAGATAGATGTTGTTTCCAGGACTGAGAACGGATCAACCTCAGCCGCCTTTGGCTTTAGTTGATCTACAGCCGTTTTGGAGGTAGGCAAAGGATCTTTTGAGCCCTCCGCGTGCGCAGTTTTCGGTTTCTTCCTCTTTTCTTCGAGCATCTTTCTCCTCTCTTCAATCTCTCGCTTCCTTTTCTCCATAGCCCTGCTCTTGGTCGATTTCTCCTGCATACCTTCAACTTCTCCAGGTAGCACATCGACAGCTCCAGCCTCTTTCCGTGACTGTTCAGTTTCATCTCGAGCAGCTTTCAATTCCTCCATCTGCTTCTTCCTGGTCTCTTCGTCTCCAGAAAATTGGTAGAATCCAGCACCTTTGGCTCGTACCTCTCTCGAGGCATCATAGTGGACGTTCAGCGGGTTATTATCCTCCGCAAACTCCTTCTCAATTTCAGCCATTCGTTCCTCTGATTGTTGGTAGATGGGGAAATGGTTCACGGGGTTATAGATGACTTGGTCATCATCAGAGTCACCCCCGTCAGCATTATCGCGGGGCAAAAGTTCTCTAGGCACTTCAGAACGGGGAGCCGTTCGAATACGACCGAATTCATCTTCGTATTCAATGATAGGATCACTATCATCTTCCGGTGGTTTTGGTACAGTAAGCGACTCGTCGACGTCATCGCTATCGGACTCGAATGCATCGATAGTTTTGCCGTCGAACTAATGAGGGGGACGAATCTGAGTATGCATATGTAACAAAGAATAAATGTTCACTCACGTCCACAAGTAGAGCATCGAATTGCTTGTCATTCAGCCCACCTGTCTTGCCTTTACGTAGTTTATCATAAATTTTGGCTTTGCGCTCTAACACTGCACGAGCAGATTCAAGTGTCGGTCTACTAATTTCTTCGAGATGTATATCCCTAGAAGCACGTGCATTTACACCCTTATTCTGACGGGCCCATACCGTCGGTTTCTACGAAATATGAGTGTACGACCAAAATTGGCTAAGGATCAACTAACCTTGTCAGGTCGTTTAACACCACCAACGATCTGGCTGCTCTTTCCCGCAGCCTTGTTTTTGGAAAATTCAGCCTCTTGTTTTGATAGCTCTGCCTTGAGGTCGAAGAAAGAAGACGCGCTGACGCCCTTCGCCTTGGCTTTAGCAGAGTGGGACATGGAGAGAGGCAAGCGGCCCGTTTGTTTGCGCGTGTTGTACACGCATTCGTCTCTCTCTCCTCGGTTTCTGGCCTCTTGTATTTCTGATAATTTCCTTCCCTGTGCTTGCCCGGACAGGCGGCCATGTCCTTGGACGGCCAGCGACACTCATCCATGGCGGTCGAGGAAGATGCTTCGAGCAACGGTGAGTCCTGGGAACATGATCATTGCATCACACCTACTTTTCAACTCCATGGGAAATCCATCTGACCATTGGGTTAACGCTATTTCTGGGCGCCTCATCTCACATCTCACCAATGCCACCTCGGACTCGCCGCTTTTCCGCACGCTTAGCTGACCTACACATCGAGTCTGATGTAGACATGGAACAAGACGATGACATTGATGTCGAGAATGACGATGAATTGGACAATGATGACGAGGGAGAGGAGGCGGACGAAGAAGCGGACGAGGAGGAGAGGGATGACATTCAGTCGGTAACTGACTTTTCCCATTTCAATTCACAAATATTTTAATTCTGAACGTGTTAGGAAGACGAAGATGAAGACGAAGAACCTATACCCTCGCCCAGAAAATCCCAACCACGCCTGAGGATCAAATTGAAACTCGGGTCGAGTAAACGCATCACTAGCTCAAGTGATAGCACCGCGCAACATACCCCTGAGGTCGAAACTCCTCCTCCTCGAGCGCGAGGTCGGAAGAAAGTGCGGTCAGGTAAACTGTCGTTCTTACATATCTACAATTCGTCCAAGCTCACATCTTTGTACAAGACATCGAATCTGAGGATTCAATGTCTCCAGAGTCGGAAGACGATCAAGCCGACTCAGCTTCGGGCTCGCGTCCACCAGGCCAAGCGAAACCAATGACCACTCGACAAGCCGTATTGGCCAGTATGGTCGATTCTAGTCATGTCTCCCTTGGTAGGCCCGCACCCACCGTTGTCAATACTTGGTTTTCGATATTGATTTCACGTGACAGGCGAGAGCAACCGTAGCAAGAAGAAAACCCTGAACGAATCAGAGCTTGCATTACGAAGAGAAGAAACGGCAAGAAAGCGGAAGAGCGTGACAGAAAAGAAACTCGAAGATGAAAAGGTATTTATCAATTCATAATTATTTAGACCAGAACCTGACAGATCTATAATTGCCTAGGCTGAGACGATTAACCGGCTATTAAAGAAGCAGTCGAGGCCTCGCAACAAACGGGGTACAGCCCTTGATGACAGATCTCCCATGCCTCCGGCAGGGAGAAAGCTCAAGCAGAAGGTAAAAGATGAGGAGCGCGAGGATGCCGCAGAAGAAGGCGAAGAAGAGGAAGTTATGGAAGCCGTGACAGAGGAAGTTCGGCCTCCTGTCATGTACCGTTGGATTTCATCTACGCAAGGTAGCGGCGATTCCGCACAAATGCTTCTAAGTTTCTCCGTCCCTCCTACAGCACTACCGGCATCATCGCACGAGCCCGAAAATCGTCCATCAAAAGCACCAGCACCAAATAATTGCGCGGTTGAAGGGTGCACTCAGCCCCGTAAATATCGACTCGTAAAGGACTGGACAATCGGTGCATGCGGAATGGCACACTTGAAATCTTTGGAAGGACACTAAGGATTTTTCAACCATTCTACCTCGCAATGACGATATCGGCAGATGAACGTGGACCCGAGGTCCACCGAACAGGCGAAACCGAACACACAAACCACTCATTACATCGGTCATTTCTCCAGGCTAAAGGACAATCTTCCGGTGCAGACATGCATATTACAATTATTATTTTTTTGGAATAGTGTGCACAGTAGAGTACAAGGAAAACTTTTGGTCGCAGCACTCAACCTTGAACCTCCCGGACGTGCTTTGTCGTTTCGTTAGTAGGGTAGCCAAAAGGCTTGTCAGACTGTGTTGTACGACTGATCATGTCTTCTCTTTCTGCTATACAGGTGACCCCAGCGTTTCCGTCTTCGAGAGCTACGATTAGAGCGTCAGTGACTCCTAACAATTGTGATCGTAGAATATATAAATACCGTGGTATCATCAGTACCAGAAGCACCATCAGGCAACTCAAGTACAAGCGCATCCTTCCCTTCCGCCCTATTGGCAGTGGTTTGCGTCCTCAGCGAAAGTTCATAATCCTCTGCATAAGGTGGATTTGAACCCGTCCTGATTTGAGTTAGAATACTCTGCTGCTGCATGAGGTGTATACTCTCTCGTCTGCGTTTTCGACCATTCAGAGAGACCATAAGTGCGTTTGTGTACCTGTGCGGTAGTGTCAGTATCACCACGAGGGACAAAATCGAATAACGGCTGACAATTTCCCGAGTAGTAGAGCACTAACAGGATCAATTACTTGTCAGTATAGTAGATCTACCTGACGTTCCTAAGATAACTTACGGTGCCTGATGAATGCTAGAATCTTTGTACAATTCATACAATACGAGATCGACCAACGCCGTGATTGCAGTGATGGCACCGGTTTCAATGGAATGGATGATAAGCATGTTGACCATTTGGCCAGTACGCTTCCAAGGAGAATTACGGCTGGCTTCTAGTAGCTATGGAATGACTTGAACATTGATTCGTGCTAGGATAAATTGAAACGGTGAATGCTTACTATTCCTATCATAGTGACAGCGATCAAGACATCACACGCAAAACTACCTCCTAACCATAACTGTTTAATAAGTCAGAAAAAAATCGTCTATAGAGCAAATAAGGAAAACAGTACCTCGACTATCCATGTTAATGACGCAATGCGTTCCCATGTTCTCGACACGAGGAACTACGACGTTGCTCAGTAAGCTTGAATGCATAGAACGATGTAAATAGACTCACGGCAATTCCCCCATACACAGCAGCACCACATTGGCACAGCGCGACCTAATTTTCTAATATTCATACAAACAATCTCCTGATGTTCAGATGATAGTTCTCACCACAGCAATAAGGACAGACATGGCTTTAGCAAGCCTAGGATACCCCGTGGAAACTCGAAGAACCCATATTCTCCTAGCTCATGTGAGTTAGTCTAGGCAACGAAAAAAAACATCATCAAACACACCATGCAAAGAAACACTGCACAAGCGTGGCGACTAGAGTGGCCATCAGTTATGGCTATCCGGATAAAAAGTAAACCAACTCACTTAAACCGCTCATGATTGACAGGCTAGCCGCCGACCAAGGGATACTAGGGGCACTAGCCGTTCCCCAGCCCGCCACAAGCATTTGCCAAGCATAATGCGTTCCCAATACAGTTTGTAACAACTCCAGCATATAAAGCACGGCAACTGTTCGAATACGAGTGAGGATAAAGCCAAGGCAGGCCCGGGTTTAAATCCTACCAAGCATTTTCAGACGCCGGTTATCATCTGGGTATGTCGTGATATATGTATCTAATCCATTCAAAACGTTTATCTCATGGTAAATCAGAACCAGCAAGACTTACATGCTTGTGAAATCAGGGTTCCCAATAAGCACCAACTGAATATTATTCCCATAAACTGTGAAAACTGTCGGAACAGACGCCAGCACACAATATAAAGACGAACAATTGGACCCCTTCTACGTCTATAGTCAATGGATAAGCGTTGTCGAGAAATTATTGGACGTACAAATCAGCCCCCATGGTACCATGAGAAGCCATCCTACATTCGACGCTCGAGCCTTCTGTGCGAAATCTGACTTGCGACCAAAGGAATTAATCCTTGGCGATACCGTGTCGTGGACGGAGGGGAAGCCGCAGTGAGGCAGATGACGGACGTACGTGCGGAGTGGGGCAAGGGAAGGGAAGTTTGAATTTGTACCTATCAGCCCATATATGTATCCCTGAGGTCATTCTGGTTCATGTCGAGGTGCCAATCTAGCGCATCTAACGCATCGGTACTATTGAAAATTGGGTTTAATTAACCGCAAGCCAAGTGGAGAATCCACAGATTCGATCAAGCACGGACGGACACTACTGGCGCAATCAGATTCTGGTACCCTTGTTTAGATGTGTGGCCCCTTGAACCCGAGTTGCCGACCCGCTAACCAAAAATTTGTATATGAAATCAGATGGGTCTATGACAGGCGTTTTCCAAGATTTCTGTCGGATTGTTGGCAGGTTCTGTGACAAGCAACTCTTCATTTTGGGTTTGGACCTAAGCACTAAGTAATGATAGCAAATCAGCTAGGCTGGTAAAAATCGACAGGTCGTAACGCTCGTCCTCCATGATTGCATAGGTGACCAACACTCCGTTCCACATCTAGATAGAAGGTCAGGAGACATACACAACTCGTGTTCTTTAGATGCTTAAACAAAAAAGGCTAGGGTATCAAACCTCAACTTTCCGCACCTGCATATTTCACCGTCCCAGCATTTCCAAGATATTAAGATAGAACAGTGCTATAACAAAGGTTTGGCCGATAGAAGCAAATCCGACAAACGTCAACAACCTGGTCAAGGTCCTCGCACATACCTGGGGTGAATGGTCAGCGGGTCCTCTCCACACGTATCGGTGCTTACGTTGCATCGAGTTGTGTCAATTGAGGTAGAGCCAGTATGACTTTACGCCTGTAGCCTGTTGTGTCCGAAGCTTGGCATGGATTACCTTCCAGATATATCGTCCGCAGAGAGGATATGTGGCGTAATTGAGCTTCCACTGAACGTAAATCGGGTATCTTATTCCCACTCATCTGGTAAAACCATCAGGCTAGGGTTCCACGGCGTGTAAGAAAAACCGTACCCAAAGCTCTTCCAGATCTGTCAAGTGAGCTACATTTTCGACCGTAGAAATGAAGTTACTTCCGATGTCCAATGTAGTCAATTTGGTCTAAAAAGAAAGCCGTCAATACCGAGGCCCCGCCATGAGAGGAGGACGACTAACGTTGTGATCGAGTCCTTCCAGTCGTTTGATGCCGTTGTGGCTGATGTAAAGTTGATCCAATGCGCCAAGCGCTTCCAAATTTTCCAGTTTTGTAATACGATTCGACTGAATTGAGAGGACCTTGAGCTTCTTTAGATTTTCTAGTCCTTCCAATTTCGTGATTTTATTCTTTCCTAGCCACAATTCTTCAAGGTTGACCAAGGCTTCCAATCCTTCAATTTTCTAATGATAGTATATTGTAGCAGCTTTTTTTCCCACAAACGTACGGAATATACACGTACCCGTAATCGGTTACCCCCGAGCTCTAGGCTCCTTAAGGTAGCTGAATTGGTGAGGCCCGTTATTTTGGATATCTTGTTCTGGACAAAGTATATTGTGTCTAGTGACTGGAGATGCTCTAGCCCGTCTGGGATAGCGCGTAGCAAGTTGAAGGACAGATCCAGTACCCTGGCGTTAAGGCAATCAACCGTTAGCATATAGTAGAACTAAATTCAGGCATCAATGCGGCGATAGAAAACCTACTTCAGACACTGCAATTTGTCAAATGAGCCTTGGACATGTTTGACTTTGTTATCATACAAGTCCAATTCCTCTAGCAGGGTGAGCTGATGGAAGATGTCGGGGTCAAGGTTGGAGATTAAGTTTTGTCGAAGACAAAGTTTCTTCAAATAAGCCGCGAATCGAGGAAGACGAAGGTTTGCGAGAGACTTGATACGGCTATGCAAAAGTTCAAGTTCCTTTCACACGACGAATGTTAACAGAGTTTGAATTGACGTCATAGTCGAGCAGAGTAAGTGAAAAATGTGAATTAGACATACAGGTGTTTCGTCAGGAAAGTCAACTAAGAAATCACTATTGTCTTCTTCTTGATCGTCTCCGTCGTCCTCGTCCGAATCTTCTGCCGGTGCAGCTGGAAGAACTACTCGCGCAGTAGGGTTTTGTGCTTTTATCTTTTCGCTGCAACAAATCTCTCAAGTTGGACGCGAATATTTAAAGATTGGAAACTCACCTTTTGCTCCCCGCTTCTTCCATACCCAAGTCATTCGACTCACCTGCGTCGACATTGGTAGATACCGAGGCAGTAGTGTCGACACGATCAGGTCCTTGGTCAATAGTCTTGCCCTCAGCCTTCGGAAGACTCATTATAGCTCTCTCTGAAGTAGTAGATAAAGGTGGCGATAAGAAGGAATGCGGGCCGATGGTTGTTAAGAGGGGTGTAAGTGCTGTGGTTGTAAATCACAAGATTGGCGGCCTGATAGAATGCCGCCTTGTCATGTTCATCAGATAAGATGAGATAAATGAGGAGATGACATCACAAACAAGCCGCCCACTCCATCCACCTCGTCTACTGTCTCGCAGAACCCACAGTTTCAATCGCTCTCACAGAGTTATGTTTGGGCCGGATTCGACTCACGGGGCCGGGCCCCTGATCTTCGACCCGTATCCAAACCCCTCTTTATTCTTGGATCAAACACACAGTTTCGGTCAGCAACCACAAGTTCACCATGAGGTTTCAGTATCAAAACACATAACGCACATAAAAAGCTACGGTTGTCAGCGCCGGACACGGCTGACCTACTTCCGGAATTTTACGTGTAGTATGAAATGCAGAACTTTCAGGTATTGCAAGTAAAATAGATGTGAATATATTGTACCATACCAAGAGTCATACAGTATCAGTACCATGATTTTATTCTAGCGTTTATTATAAGGCTTCGTGGTGTAAAAAACGGCCAAGCGAAAAAAAAAAAAAGACATGGAACATCGAAAAAGGGCGCTAGACGCTTGATAGAAGACCCAGATGCAAACACATGCTCAACCGCGAGGCAAGCGTCGATTCGTCAGAACCGAAACCACGCGACGAACAAGAAGAATGATAGGAGACCCCAATATAAAGTAAAACAAGTGGAAGTATGGCGCTGTTAATAATCGGAGCTAATAGTAGGGAACTATCGACATGAATCATATCATTATGCGACTGACAGAGGGGCGGTTGCGAGGGTGCTCAAGTAAATGAAGATGTGAAGTATTCATTGTGAAATGTTCGATGTGAAGCGTCCGGCGCCCGGCGTGAGACGAGGCGAGTAACGGAGCTCGGAAGGCTGACAAGGACACAACGGTGTTGGTGAGTGTGAAGAAATGCGGCCAGGGTCGGAGAGTGGAGTCCCTCCCCATCGCGTCTAACGAAAACTGGAAGCCAGCTGCAGAAAGAAGAACGGGAAAAACATAGGGGAAAAGGTGGAAAGAACCCAAACCTAAATCAGAGTCCATAATCAGAAGGAAGAATACGAGAAGGTAGTAATACAACACTCCGTCAAAGACAGGGCTAAGGGTGAAAAATCACCCATCAGATAAAAGTGCAGGCAGGCAAAAGGCACGAGGACGACACATAGGTGGGGAATGAGGAATGTTGATGCAGGTCAGCGCGATGACGACGATTTGGCCACATCCACCGCTGTTGAGCATATCGAGGTTCGTACGTGTATAAATGCATATACCGGGGCTTCCAAGGTCGCGGTCAGCCGAAATAAACTGACATTGCTAGCCGAATATCCAGACGCCCCGATCGTCCAAGCGGGCGAATTTTGGGCATCATTGACCACCCAAAACCAACCTTCTCCCATGTCGACCTCCAATTCCCGGCCCAATGGGGCTCTCTGCGCTGAGCGGTGTCAATGGCTCCCTCCCAGTATTCGTTCCACCTCCGCCCAACTCGGCGTTTCCACTACCTCCATTACCTTGTACTTGCGGGTCTGCGTATTCAACTTTAACGATTCCCGCCTCTCCTAACGATGAAGCGTGATTCGTATGATTAGAACCATTACTCGAATTCGACCCGACAAGCCGGTCCATATAAGACAAAGGCGGCAATTGTGTTGCATTGCTTAAACCAGTCCCATCAGCCCCCTCAGTCGCGGAAGGTGGCACTGACAAGGGTGTCAAAGGACCAGCCGCAGGCCCAGTGACGATATTATTCGCTTGTGATAGAGGCGATGGCCTTGCAGTGTACGTATGAACGTAATGTGCTTGTCCAGTCGAGTTAATAGAACCAACAGGCGGGAAATGGGGCGGATGAGATTGGGAACCTTGGGGGGAATGTAGCTGGGAATGGGAGTAAGAATGAGGGTGCACACTCAAAGGCGGAATTACCCGATCGTGCTGCTGGGAAGGAGGGTGGTAGTGAATAAAGTTGTTATCTTGTGCGGACTCTATCTGGGGAAGCGTTGAAGTCGAAGTCAAAGTAGAGGCACCGGCAGCACTGAGGGCAGACGAAGTCGAAGCGCTAGACGTAGATAAACCCAATGATCCAGAAGCCGAAGTCGACGGCATAGAAATCGAAGCTGGTGCGGGAGGTGAGGGTGAAGGGGTCACTGTATTCCCATTTTGGGTCCCAACTTCTCCAGTGGCACCTGTTGCAAAGGGTGTATAGGATACATGTCCATGTTGACCACTGTCGCTTCCACTTGCACTGGGTGGGGTTCCCGGCGTACCATATTCGGACCCAGACCCGAAGCTCCTGCGCATGATTGTGTTGGCGTACCCGGGAGAACCACCAGCAGCAGCGATGGTGGAGAAGGGAGGTGTCATCCTGCCACCAGGACTGCCTCCATGTTTTGCCCTAATACCTCGTTTCAAATCTGACCCATTCGTACTTCCGTTGCCTCCAACAATATGGTGGGGTCCGGCTTTCTCATGTATGTCGACTTTTTCCGCTTTCTTTGTGCGTCCTTGGCCGGAACCACTGCCATCCTTTTTGGCTCGTGATCGCGCATATCGCAGACCACATCTGAAATTCAAATAACGGTGAGACATCAGATAATCCGAATACATGGCTAATGGGACATACGCATTACATAGCTCTTTCTTACCCGATGGGCCTTTCCTCCACTCCGGACTCGCAGTTGCACCACAGCTCGAGCATTCAAGAATACCCGATGGCCGATTTCCAGTGCCCCTTCCGCTGCTTGTGGCGTGGCTATACTGATCTCCGCCCTTGACTGACCCAGGACTTATCCGACGTTTGGGTGGGGGGACAACATCATGGGTTACATTCGGACTCGTCAGAGATGTATTTGTGGGCAGTAAACCTGCTCCCACGTTACCGGTACCAGTACTCCTTGGGATATTTGGAGAGTAAATTCCATAGCTAGCAGGAGATGGGGCCCGATAAACCTCATAACCTCCTGAAGGTGCCTGCCAAGACGGCCCGGCTGCCAATGTATTCGAGTAAGGTCCGGGACGGTGATTATTATTATTCATGGACGGTGATGTATGTGTGTGAGGTAGCAAGGGTGGAAGCTGTGCGATCGGATGCGTGGGGCTGGGTGTCGTCCATTGCTGTTGTGGTGGGAGTGGCTGGGTTGGGGAGTAATTTTGGGGCTGCTGGACCTGGGACCATCGGGATGAGGGGTAGGTGGGAGACCGCGGGATAGAAACAGGCTGATGAGGAAGATAACCTTGATTATAGGTAGGGTTGAGAGGGTAGGAGGTAGGGGAGTCGTAGTAGGCCGGAGCCGAGGACGGAGGGTAATTTGGAGGGTTATCGATATTATTATAGGCCAGCTGATGCTCCATGGGAGTTGAATCTGTGGATGTGCTGCGCATAGACGATTCGACCTTGTGGCAGGCAAAAATTACAGAACCTAGCATGAGAGGGGGGAAATCAAAAGTGAGCGCGTCTGGTAGAAGGGAAAGGAAAGAAGGGTACCATGCGGTATAAAGATACTCTCCACCTCGCCAAGCGAGGGAGACATGAGTTGCGTGGCCCTGTACCTGCGTGTGCAGCTCGTTTTGGCATCGTTACCTTTTTGTGGACCAGCAGCCAATTCCGCATTTTCCACGAGTTTGGCAAAGTCCCTGCCCGTAAGGCCATTACCTTGATCCGGAGGCCACGAAAGAAGAAGTTGACGACGGGGCTGGTTGGCCAGGATCTGGAATATTCTGGTGGGAGGGCTATTTGGGGATCTTTGCGGCAGGTAATCGAGGAGACATCGGTAAAGGAGCTGAAATTGCCCTAGAGGCATATATGGTGTTCCGCACCAGTTTGTCCAGTCAGATTTGTTAAGTTCATCATTGTCGCTTTGTGGATCAAGGTCAACTGTGGCGTGTATGAAACAAAGGACGAGGCCTTCCGCGGCCCAGTTAATGACGATGTCCACAGCCATATAATTGGCATCAACCGCTAATTTCTCTTCTTCAGACCATGTCTGAGAAGGGCCTGTATGGCCGAGCTGGCGTCGAATCTTCGATAGGCGGGAAAAAACGGACACTGACACGCGAGGTGAGACAAGAGAGCATAAGCGATGCGAGAAAAAATGCGCGCACCGAG
Organism: Agaricus blazei; assembly: GCA_029719445.1. Lineage (NCBI taxonomy): Eukaryota > Fungi > Basidiomycota > Agaricomycetes > Agaricales > Agaricaceae > Agaricus > Agaricus blazei. Next base: position 996,363 of record SSNC01000011.1, read on the forward strand.
TGACGGAGCCATGGAGAGTGCGGCTTTCGAGGACGCTTCGGAGGTCCGTCTTGGCGGAGGCCTGTTCGTCTGGATGGACAAACGAGAGAAGAGACTTTCCGGTGAGGAGGGGAGCCTCCGTCTCGAGATGGTAGGCCAGCACAGGGTCGAGATAGATGAATTGGAGGTCGGTGGAGAGGAGGCCCAGTCTGGAAACGGTGAGAGGCGGCGACACGGGAGGAGAGAGGGACGCACAACAGCGAGTCTGGCCGAGTCTCGGAAGAAGGTGGTGGTAAGAGTCCATCGCCGACAAGCCTCAACAGCAGCCCGACTCTGAGACCTTGTCATCTCCACTCAGGGGTCCAGATCTCCCAGATCCTGTTTGTCACCGCTTGCCTCTCCCCACTATGCGGCAGCAGACAAACATCTGGGTCGCCGCTGGCGATGGCGACCTCGAGCGCGTCAGAGAGCTCGTCGAGCACCAGGGTCATAGTCCAAATGCCCAGGATCCGTTCACGTACACGCCCATGTTCGTTTTCTCGCGCTGCCACCGCCACCCACGCTCATTTTTGTCAGGCACGCCGCAGCCTCCTATGGCCAGAGGCACGTCCTGGAATACCTCATAGCCCACGGTATGCCTCCTCTCGCGCACACCTTACTATTCGGGTACTCGGGTACTCACTCCCTCTCCCAGGTGGCGATGTCAATCTGGCCGACAATGATGGGGACACCCCTCTTTACACGGTCGAAGACACTGAGACTGCCCGATTCCTCCTCGACCATGGCGCTCTCCTCAGCCACACTAATCATGAGGGCATCTCTGTATGTGCCCTCCCCCTCTCCGATCGCGAGCCTACGTGACCCTGTCCCGTTTTAGGCTATCGAACATCTGAGCGAGGAGTTTCCACAAGTCGCCGCCTATCTCAAGGCACAGCTCCCGTTATATACCTCCGTCGACACTTCTTCCCTGCCCACTCCCGATCACGTCCCTGCATCAGCTCCACCATCACAACACTCACAAAACGTCGCCTCCGAAATTCTCACAGACGATCTGATGCAACAAATAGAACATTTAGAGGGGCCCGAGGTAAACGAAGATCAACTAAGACAAATCGTTGCTGCCAAGGTGCTAGAAACATTCACGCGTGGGCACGAAATGCAACAGGAAAGCGATATCCGCCAAGTCGGCGAAAACAGCGACAAGCGAACAAGGCTCAACTAGCCATCGGACGATTATTCTGATCATGATCGAGACGGGATGACGATAATCAGGGTGATCTGCATACAGTATTTCAATTGCTCAACTGGTAAACATGTCCTTTTGATGTTGATCACTTCGTCCCGAGCGATCACTGATTGATTGATCCTGCTCGATCGATGCATCGTCCTAGCCATGCCCCAGTAAATGGACGCATGATGGAAGTCTCCCAGATATCTTCAACACGCTTCGTCGCAGAATTCACGCGACTTCCGGCCTACCTGCTTTGAGACATGCGCCTTATGCCTCAAGCTTTAAATAGAACAGCTCGCACCGAAGTGACGCGCCAATGACGCGCCTGGTGACAAGCGCCTACTCTTAATTAAGCTAAATGAATTTGTGCTGTTATTTGAATTTTGATTGACATTGACTGATGGTACGCGAAGGAAGTAAGGGGCGAATCGCTCCAAGAAAACTTGCCCAAAATACAATGTTTGATGTTAAAGCCGTACGTGCGTGATCGCCGGTGACAGAATTTTTGACAGTAAATTACCAAGTGCGTTATAACCTTCAGCCCAAATCAGCCGGAGTACATGTCAAGGGTCGTTTCCTAGACATACCTCGTTCATACCCAAGGGGAGAAACCTAGTCACTAGCTCCTGATAATTTATCACGTCGCTGGCGGGGCCTGTTCAGTATTTGATCGGAGGTCCCGCAAAATGTAATCTCAAGGATCTGGTGATGTGGAATAGGAAGGCCTGGAGCGGAGCGTTGTCATGCGATTCGTGATCAGCAAAGAAGTAGCGTTGGGTAGTGCATACTAACCTTGTCTAGTATGTCGGTAGTGGATGGAATATTAGAACACACGGATGATCATCAAGGCCTAGTTAGGTGTTGGCCGAACGAGCTAACACCCGAAAGGAGTGCTCAGCAGTCGCCTCCCCAACTTGGTCATAGCATTCTCTAGCCACGTCGTCTTGTTTCGACGACGCATGAACGGAGCATACGAAAATGGAAGTGAAGGCAAGAAAACTGAATGAAATACCCATTTGGAACTCCATTTCGACTCTGTTCTTGTCTGGCATGCTGTCGAAATGTTCCCCATAAGTGCTTGAAATCACAATGAATATGATCATAAGCCTGTCGTTGTGAATAAGTCCTCGGTACATCAGAATGAAACGAGGGAATATACCACGCTGTCAAGGCAAGAGGCAGAGATAATTCGGTGTACGTATTCCACAAGCCTGGTTGGTGTACTTCTCTTTGGAGCTGCTAATATCAAACTTGGTATGCATTTCAAATTCTCCGTGCATTGTGTATGCTTACCATTGCAACTTTGAGGGTCCTATAGGTTGCTACCATGTATTTTCCTGAGCAATACTCAAAATTTGGTGGGTGGCCCACGAACACAAGGAGAAGGGTCAATAAACAATGGTATAGGCAAGCGAGATATGGAAAGATACTCCAGTCTTCCCCAGTTAATGCTGCGCGCCATAGATTCATGGAGCAACTGAGACAGAAACCCAAGTTATGACTAAGAGCAAGGGCCGCGGGGAAATGGACTCACAACGGCAAGCAAAAGCAGGCAACGAAGGTCCCAATCCCTAGATTGTAGTTGAATCTATCGAAGGTCTTCCATCTCTGATGGAGGACGAGTTGCAGTCCATGGGTAGTGTCGCCTAGGTCCCTCCTAGCCATTTCCCTCGAAAGTTGCTCAACTACGAGGTGTTTCATCTCAACGAGCGACAAAGCGGGGTCGTCAAAGAGAAACACCAGACGAGGTAGAAAGATATTAGGAATTTGAAGGAGGACTACGTAGAAAAAGATTCTACGAGGGAGTGCGTCCGTTAGGAAGGATATGATGTAGTCCCATAACTTGAAACATGGCTGCGACGTATCAGCGACGTCAGAAGACCGCAAGAACGTGGAATACAGTGGCCGGCTTGATATATCGTGCATGGCCTTGGGCAGGTCGGTGGTGCGCTTTGCAAGAAGGCATTCCCGGACGGACAATGTGAATGGATTGCGGGGCCGAAATGGATGGGTGCCATCAGATCTGGAAGACATGGTGGAAGATAAAGCACGCCTGGGAGTTTGCCTCGCCCTGGTTTCTCGCCCTCCCGCCGGGATCGCAGATCTACGCATTCCCGCACATCCTGTCCCGGTCATGGCGCAATGGCATCACCCTCCTTCAGCTGGCCTTGCGACTTACTTCACTTTGGACGACATCCTCCGTGCATCAGTCTCGTCTCTCTCATCCAATCCGCCACCCGCACATAGACCACAGGATCCACGCCTTCCACACGCACAAAAAGAGCTACCGGACACTCCAGTATTACAGCTGATAAAAGAAGCCAGGGACAAGGGCTACGAAACCATCTGTCTCCCTTTGACAACTCAAAATTGGAAGGAGCGATGGGAAGGGATGTGTTTGTTGCCTAGTTCCCCGCTATCGACTGCTGCATTTGAGTCACACGGTGTTGAAAAAAACGGTGAAAATCAGGATGAATCCAGAGCCCTCGAAGAGTCAACTGAGGTACCGATCGATGTTGAAAAGAAAAACAAGGAACGAGCCGCCGCCGCAGAACAATGGCGTGCCAGACCTGGGTTCTTGCAGGATGAAGTCACTATCACTAGGATAGACGAAGCCGAGGGTATCACGCTCATGATATCCGACTGGCTCGAGCTTGACGCAGAGGACGATGGGATTCGTCACGATGCTGAGATCGTACAGTCCCCCTTTCTCTTCGTCATCCCGCTTCTGATGGATCTTCTATTCTCTTCACTTACAGGCTCTGCAGCAGGAGCTAGCCTATGCCTCTTATCTCCATATCCAAACTGCGATTCTTCCGGCACCGCGGAACCGGTCTCATGTGGCGTCGTACGCCCGTGTAGTAAACAATTGTCTAAAAAATACGCCCTACATCTATCTATCTGTCCGTCTTCCCATATATAACCCCACGATATTGCAAAACCAGGCCGCACCACCGGCGCAACCCTCTGCGACTCCGGGTCTGGGGATATCACCCGACGTGACTAGTTCTTCTTCATCCTTACCTTCGTTGTTCATTTCTCCGGATCCATCGTCGTCCCCAGCCTCAAGTTCTTCCGAGGGTGAAATGAATGCCACTTGGGAAATGTGGGATGTCATAAGATCGATTTGTGATTATAACCCTCGGCTGACCTTGAGTGGGTTTTACCTTCGCTTATGTTCACTAGAGTTCAGCCGTCCCTGATGATTCGTAGCGCTTGATTTGACTCCACCTCTCCCGTCCAAGCTAGGCGTTTTGAGCAAATGGGCTGCCGAATCGGTCAGGTACATCTTCCTCCCGGCCTCTACATTCATCGCGAATACAAAAGGATACCCTGTCCTCCCAAAGCCTACACAAAATTTCATCCGAGACAGTATGATTGTGCGCGTTTTCTCCTTTCGCTACTCTTACTGGCGCAAGACGTCTGTATGATCTCCTTTTAGCATCGGCCGACTGTAATACTTGCGGATGTAACGACTAACAAGCATTCGCGTGGAGGTGAAGTTGCGTATTCCCAGTATCTCAAGTTCTTGGAGAAGACGAGTGCCGCCGTACGAAATGCGCATCAATCAGGGACGGTGGAGAATTTTGCCCAGGGATACCAGGATTATCTGCAAGCCCCTTTACAGGTGTGATATCCCTTCCTGAAAGTTAACAGCGAAGATTGAAATTCTGTTTATTACAGCCATTGATGGATAATTTGCAAAGTATGACTTATCAAACGTTCGAGCAGGATCCTGTCAAGTACGAGAGGTACGAAGAGGTGGGTATGTTTATCAGAGGATACAGTGTAGCAACTGATGATTCTGCTTGTCGCAGGCAATATTCAGAGCACTTGTGGACCAGCCAGGGGAAGAACGGGTGTGAGTGTTTTAATCAAGCTCACTCCCTAGATTATTGAAAGAGGCCGTAGAGTTTGTTGTATAGCCGGTGCCGGTCGAGGGCCACTCGTGGCAAGGTGTCTGAGAGCAATTGACCGCTCTCAAAGAGAGGTCTCGGTATATGCAGTAGAAAAGAACTCCAATGCTTATGTTACGTGAGTTCAAATTTTATCTCGTGAAGTTTGGGGCGGTAACCTGGAATTTTATCCTAGGTTACAACAGAGGAAAGACCGAGAATGGGGCGGTAAAGTCAAATTACTATTTGGTGATATGAGGCTGTTAGAGGTACCCGAACCGGTTGATATTCTGATCAGCGAGTTACTGGGATCTTTCGGTGACAACGAACTGAGTCCAGAATGCTTGGATGGTGCACAGCGATTCTTAAAGCGTAAATATAGGTTGCCAATGTCTTCTGGACTAGAGGCTAATTATCCTTGACAGCAACGGGTATATCGATTCCTTCCTCCTATACGGCGCATCTAGCCCCCCTTTCGTCATCAAAACTGTACTACGAAGCGAGATCAAGTAAAAACACCGAGTCACTAGAAACTCCCTATGTGGTCATGTTTCAGGCTGTCAATATCCTTAGCGGAGACAAACAGGAGCCAGATGGAAGATGTGGCTCACAGATTCAGGAGTGTTGGGAATTCGAACATCCGAGGAAGGACGTCATCCTAGGAGTTCAGGGTGAGTTTGGCAGCGAGTTCAGATCGTCGATAATCTAAACCCGTTGGCGGCTAGGCACCCCTTTGACCAATAACCACAATGTACGATCTGCCAGGCTGAGGTTCTGGATTCCCCATGCGGGCGTATTACAGTATGTCGTGAATCTGCAGATTGTACGGCATATTTAACGGGTGTCGTATAGTGGCCTGGCTGGCTATTTTGAAGCGGTAGGTCCCTCCTCGATCGAGTCTTGTCGTACGATATTGATGGATCATAGGTTCTGTACGGAAACATAGGCTTGAGCATCCATCCTCATAGAAAGGATTTAGTATCAAAAGACATGTTGAGCTGGTTCCCTCTCTTCTTCCCATTCAAGGTGCGGGTCTTTGTGGCCCACCAAGCTCTATAAGGTTAATGGCTTTTATCAGGAGCCGTTATATCTACCGAGTGGATCCGAGTTACAGGTATCAATTTGGCGTTTGACTAATGAAAGACAGGTGTGGTATGAATGGCATGCAGAGTCATTCTTAATGATTATGACCCTCCTGGAGGAAAAGACGAGCTGTCGATGTATCCCAGTGGAAAAAACAATTTACCTTCACCGACGAGCGTTCCGAGCCCTCTTGCAGATGACGACACTTTCTTCAGGACACCTGCCTTATCGCAGAAACAACCACCGAAAAGGGGTACATCTCTGTCAGGTGGCGGGGAGTATGATGTCGTAAAAATTGGACATACTAGTCTGCATAATCCTGGTGGCAGGAGTAGTTGGATTGGATTATAGGTGTGTTCATGTTTCTTTTACCAAATGCTGCTCGAAGTGATATGGAGTCGACCACTGAGGGGAGCATTGGTGTTGGGAGTGGAATCAGCGAGATCGTTTTATGGATAATATGGAAGCACTTGTTCGCAGGAGCATCATCTTATAACTGCATCTAGTATAGCTCGCTGCCGTATTCATAAAACAGCATATATGAAGGTTTCTTGTGGAATTCCCCGGAATAAAGCTGCAAATGTCGAGGAGAATAGACAAGGGAGTGCCGGATCGCCGGAGTGGCTGACACTTGAGGGTGTGACAGGCCGCCGGGTACAAAAATCGAGCTCCTTTCTGCCCCGGCTTGTTCTTAACGACCATCTTCTCTTTCTAATCCTTTGCTTCCCCTCCACCTCTATCCACCTCCGCCCTTGTCGTTTTCGATTTCTATAAACAACTTTTACGGCTATAATCATGCAACTTACTATCGCCTCTGCCTCCATCCTCGCCCTCGCCTATGCGCGTTCCGCCTCCGCCGCCATGGGTATCGATACTCCGTACGTCCTGCGCTACTACATCGTGCGCATACTCACTTTAATTCTAGCGCGGGCCTTGCGCAATGCCGTGTGTAGATGATATATTGTTCTTGCATCTCTTTCCTGACGGTCATGGCGTCATTATACAGAGCCCTCCCTTTTGGCGTGGCATGAAGGCACGCCCCCCTACTGGCTCACGGTCATCCCGGGTGCGTTATATCGCTGATACGCTTGACCGGTTGAGTCAAATTCTGAGACAATGCGTGTAGGCGGTCAGCCCGGCGCAAACCCGGTGAGTGGGGCGTACATGCCTTTTTGAGTATATGATCTGACTTTTTTGGTGTATAGCTTAAATCTTTTGATGCAACCACTGATACGTCTCACACTTGGGTCGTTGACATCGCAGGCGGAACATTGATGTACGTAATTACTTCCATGACATCCAAATATATGTTTATCGTGCTTGATTAGCTCTCTTCAGCTCAAGGATGGAACAGGTGCTGTCGCATACTCAGATAAAGTGACTATTCAGGCGGGCCAGGATTCCTCGTATATTTTTTCTATATGGAGTTAATTTCTTGATCTAATTATGTTTTATGAAGGTGTCTTAATCCCAACGCAGCGCAAGCGCCAGCACCGGCCTCTCCTGCTGCACCTCCACCCGGTGGTGCTAGTGCATCTCCTCCGCCACCCGCTCCTGCTAGCCAACAGCCTGCAGGCCCGGCAGTAAGTAGCCCCGCACCACAGGCTCCGTGAGTCCATCAATTGTCCTGTTGAATACGAAGATATTCACACTTGCAGCAGACCCCCTCCCTCCAGGCCCACTGGATCTCAGGCCGCGGTTGCTTCTTCTAGCGCTAAGCCTTCAAGCGGTGCTATTCGCTCCTCGGTTGTCAACGGCTTTGCCGGACTTCTCGCGGTTCTTGGCGTTGCACTGTTCTAAGCCTTTTTTTTCTTTTTCTATCGAGACTACTTTTTTGGTTGGAACCCATTACTAGCTCGCGTTTTGTGATACGAACTGTAACGTAGAGAGATATATGACGAATTTACGACGATCATATTCCTGAGAGGACGAAAACACGTGAGGTGACGCGCCAGAAGGGAGCACGTGAACGCGAAGGAGAGTAACGATGCCTTTTTTTGTGCTGCCAGAGGAAGCGAAGGCGACTGTCTTCTTTACACTCGGACGACTCACTGCCCCCCTTGGCCCCTATCTATATCCCCCTCCACATTCGTTACCGCCTAATTATTCGTCCAAATGGCAGCGGTCGACAGCGATCTCCCCCCAGTATACCCCACCCGATCGCCGACGCTACCGACACCCCGCACGCGTCTAATGCTGTCGAGAGCATTCACGAACCAGATTCCTCGGACAACCAACCGTTGGCCACCGACGCCAAAGATATTTTGTCACAGGAAGTTACGAAACCTGCATTTGACGATTCCGCTGTGTGTATTCTCTTATGTCCGCTGTGCTGTAAACTAATCCCTTGGAGTCTGCTCTTGTCGATACCTCACTCGGGTCTATGAAGCCGGCGGATATCACTGAAAATGCGACTCACGAAACCCTTAAGGATACTTCAGAGGCTGAAGAGCCGGCTATGGCCAACGCCAGTCCCAACAACGTCGAGGCTCGTGACATTCCCGAATCCACTACTGCTGAGGATAAGAGTGTACGTAACTCCTGACGTTGAATGTATGCCATGCTAATATACGATTCCTCATCGCCAGGCGACCCAAGACTCCCTGATGGAGAAAGACGCCAAGGCCGAAGATACCCTTGTCAAATTAACGGAACAAGCTCCTGTAGACTCGTCTGTAAGTGTATGATCATTGTGACTGTTGTATCTTTTGTTAATTCTCGAGTCATTCAGACAAATTTGAGTACCGCTACGACTGAGACGCCGGCCGATGCGGTCCCCGTTTCAGAGGCGATGGTCCCAGTGGGTGCTTTAGATGTTCAGTTTTCTTTCCGCTTGTTCATATAATGGCTTTGTGACAGGGAGCAAGCGAGGATAAGCATTTGTCAGGGTCAACCGAGATTCAGGGTCACCCTGTTTCCTCGAACAGTGTGGTACGTGCTTAAATGGTCAGGATCGAGTGTATCTTCATCTAACTACGGATTTCAAGGTTGAGGAGCCAGTTGTAGGGAAAGACGCGACGGAAATGGCTTTGAGTAAAGCTGATGAGGAGGTTTGAGGGATTTATTTTCTCACCATTTGATCCTCTCTGATGACTTATTTTAAGCTTGAGAGGGAGAATGCGGCGACTGTTGCGGGAACTGAATCGGCCGAAAAAGACGATGCGACGGAGAATCACTTGGTTGTTGAAGACGTCGAGACTAAAGTCGATGCTCAAGAAGCTCCGGCGGCTGAAATGGCATCGACAGCGGAGAGCAAGACTCTTGAGGGAAAGGTAGCGGTGTCAGCTGAACAAGATCCTCTGGAAGTGGAAGCGACGGATCATTCTGCAACGGAAGACATGCTTGGCTCCGATAAGAAGGAATCCAAGGTTGAAGCTGACCAGGCAGATATATCGGTAGTTGAGGGTGGAGCTCACGAGGAACCAACGAAGGTTGAACCTAAGGAAGCTGACGAGCACGAGGATTCAGTAGAGCTAGCTGTCGGCGGCCAAAGTGAGAACTTGGAGCCCACTGGTATGTTTTTCTTCTATAACTCATTCGTTTTCTGATTCACTGACCCGTCTCGACAGAAACCCCAGTGGAAAGTATCATTGCTAATGATACGCCCGTCCCGGTGGTTCCTGTCGTCGAAAACTCCGACCTTGAGACATCGGAAACACAAAATTCAACGGAACCAAAAGAAGAGGCAGAGACATCAGAAATAACACCGCCACCTGATGCTCAAATCGATGATGTTCCCAAAGTCGCAGTCGACGAGCCTGCCGCGTCGCATAAGGAGGAGCCCGTAGAATCGACCACCGCTACCGATAAGGAAGTTCCTGTCGAGGAGACAGAGGCCGCAACTCCAGATGTCGCAGAGCCGGCTGCCGAAGCGACAGAGCCACCTGTCGTCGAATCTCAATCCCATGCTGCAGCCGAAGTTGAAGCTGATTCTCTCGCTGAGGAACACGCTGCCCCTAAAGGAGAAGAAAGTGCTTCTGAGGTTACGGATATTGCCGTTGAGCCCGTCGTCGAAAAGGTTGAGGAAACGACTCCCGAGCCGACACAACATGAGGCTACCGAACAGGAGGCTCCCATAGAGAACAAGCCACTCCATGATGATGCTACTCAGCAAACACCCGCAGAGCAGCCCGCCGAGGATATTGCTACTCCTGCTGAAGCCGAGGTCGCCGAACAGACTGTAGTGGAAGCCGCAACTGATCCTGTTTCGGAAGCACCTGCAGTACAAGAGTCTCCCAGCTCGGAAGCTCCCGTTTCTTCAGAAGTCACCGCTGAATCAGTTGTGAATGAAGTCGAAGAGGCACCTAAAGCTGAGGAAACGACTGAGGTTGCGAAGACAGATGTTGAACACGAGGTTGTCGCCGAGGAAAGTTCCCACAGGGAATTGGTTGAGGAAGCCCCCGTTGAGGAGGCTCCCATTGCAGATCATCAGCCTCCTGCTGATCTTGCTTCCATTCAAGACAATAAGGAAGAACCTTCTGAGAAGGTGGAGGAAGTAGTTGAGGAACAGGCTTCTCCCGCGGTGGAAGTGTCGCAAGATGAAAAGGACAACAACAAGGCACCCACAACCGAAGTAGAGGATGTTGCGGTGGAGGCGGCTTCCGTCGAGGCGGACAAGGCTAAGGTGGAGGATGTTCCGGTTGAGGCAGAGACGGTTCCGGTTGATGAGTCCGCTATGGAAGTTCAGAAGTCCGCGGTGGAGGAAGTTTCTGTTGAAACAGAAAAGCCTGTGGTCGAAGAGGTTCCTGTTGAAGCAGAAAAGTCTGTGGTCGAAGAGGTTCCTGTTGAAGCAGAAAAGCCTGTGGTCGAAGAGGTTCCCGCTGAAGCAGAAAAGCCTGTGGTCGAAGAGGTTCCCGCTGAAGCAGAAAAGCCTGTGGTCGAAGAGGTTCCTGCTGAAGCAGAACCAGCTTCGGTAAACGAGGCCCCTGCCTCAACCAAGGTCGATGCTCAAGAGAGCGAGGTACCCCAACTCACTGTTGAGGAACACCCGGCTGAGGTTCCGACGACTACTGAGGATGAACAGTCACAAGTGGACGAAGTTGTTGTCGGTGTCAAAGACGAAGCCGCTGAAAAAGTAACTGAAGCAGTTTCCGAAGAGACAATTGTGGATTCTGTACCTGTGGACAAAGATATTGCTGAAGTACAGCACGAGCCTGTTGATGTTCCGGCAAGCGAGACAGACGCCGTAGAAGCACCTGCCGGACCGATCGACGAGAAAGAGGATGTCGCAGTCAAGCACGATGTCGAACAAACAGCAGAAGCCGAACAAGATCAGCACGTTCCATCAGTGACAGAAGGAGACGATACAGTGATCAAGACTGCTGAGGTTTCCGCTCCCGTAGAGGTGGTGCCAGTTGTTGAGGCGAAGCCAGTCGTTGAAGAGGCAGATGAAGCCCCTATCTTAGAAAACTTGACCGCCAACATTCTTGTTGCTAAAGTTCCGGAACGCTCACCTGTGGAAGCACCTGTCGTTGAAGAACAACAAATTTCGGTAGAGCCGAAGGCAGAAACGGTGGAAGAAACAGCGCCCCACGACCAGCCGTCTGAGGCGGTAGTTTCTCACGAGATAGGAGACACCGCTACTGTTAACACGAAGGATTCTACACAAGAGGCTGTACCATGTATGGATGATTCCCTTGTGAGCGAAGTTTCCGAAGCCGATACGACAGCGGAAACAATCATAGTGCCAGAGCTGGTGACTGAAAAGAAGTTGGATTCTGCGAGCCCCGCCTTCGAAGAAATTAGTGCCCCCAGTGTCGATGAAGCAGCCCATGATGAAATTAAGAAGGAATCATTGCGGCTCGATATCTCCAGAGAAGCAAGTCCAGTCGAGCGACCTAAATCTCCTTGGACACCTTCATTCCAAGTCACGACCATTGGCCAGGGTGTTTCCCTTCCTCCTGATGACATCCTGACGCGCTCACTTGACGGTTCGGAGGATACCACGGCGAAACCATCGGAAGAATCCACAGTTACTGTAAATGGTGGTTCCAGTGAAGCACCGGTGAATGTCCCGGATGATAGTGAGGTGAGTTATGAATAACTTTCTTATTTATCGGTGCTTACAGTTTGATGAAGAAGGATGAACTTCAATCAACCTCTTCATTGTGGACTCCCTCGTACTCCGTTCATTCTCAAGGCAGCCCAAACCCTCCATTTGCCTCTCTAAAACTGGAAAATCCGGCAACTGCAGACGAGGAAGTTAAACCTGAATTCGATGAACCCACTGTCGAGCAGACTCCGGTCCATGAAGATGCTGCACCCTCAGTAACCAAGGAATCTGAACCCGAGCATGTTGAATCTCAATCGCCCGAAGTTGAACAAGTTGAGCAGGTGGCAGTTGAGACAATGAATGTCACCGAGGACCCAATTGCAGCCCTGGAGAATGCTATACCCGAAAGTCCCGCCATCAAAGAACCTCTCGATGAAGATTTCGTGGGGGAAGTTTCGATTCTTGTTCCCACCATCCTGGCGCAAGATACATCCGTTGTACCTGCTAGTAAAGAAGACGAGGGATCACCAGAAGAGGTTCAACCAGCGTTAGAGACAGCACCTACTGACTTACAGGTTTTGCAACAGGTTCAACAGGTTCGTTCACGCGACTCCCTCTCTATGGACGAAACTAATATATATATACCAGCATGATGTCGAGGATGATTCTTCATTGACGACTCCTGGACACCAAAGTGGCTCCGCATCGCCTTCCTGGATTCCCTCGTACTCCGTCAGTAGGCAAGGCAGCCCTCTACCCCGTCCCGTTGCGTTACCCTCCGCCGATATATCCGAAATCAGACTCGCGCCTCTGCAAACCAATGCTTTGGTTCAAGAGGATACACAGAATGACGCGCTTAAAGATGCAGCGAGCTCTGTGACCGCTCCAACTGTAGTTGTAGATGGAGCAGAGACTGCTGAGGCTGAGAAGGCTCAACCTGTAGAAGATCGTCCGAGCACGCCATGGACGCCTAGTTACTCAGTCACCGTACAAGGCGCTGATGTTTTGGAGGAGACCCCGCTTGAATCTCTATCATCACCTCCCAAACCTGAAAAGGCTAAAGAGCCTGAAGTCCGGGTAAGTGGTATATCTTGTGTGTGTCATTTGCAACGATTTGCTCACTGTACATATAGCAGAGGCGTTCACTCTCAGAAGAAATGGAGTCAGGTGCCTTTTCGCCAACTGCCCTGATCGGTGCCGGCTTTGCTGGAGGAGCTGCTGTTTATGCAGCGTCCGCGGCTCTCAGAAATTCGAACGAGGGGAGAACTAGTACCGATGTCGCTGAACCCCATACCCAGCAGCAAGAAAAACACTTCCCTACAGTGGAAATTCCCGACGGCACTAAGTAAGTCCATAGCCCCAGTTACGAATCACAATTCAGCTTTTTATGTTGACTCACTCTCGACAGATACCACACTGTACAACACTCTGACAGCAATGAGGCCACGCACACGACAGTTTCTCGCTCGCCCGAGACCTCGCCTATCTCATCGCGAAAGCGTCTCGAGTCTACAACCTCCTCTCGGCTCTTCCCTGGAGGTTGGTTCTCGACTTCATCCACAATTCCTGATGAACGTACATCTCTCGAAGTAGCTCAAGGTGAATTTACTGGTGCGAAGGAGGGAGGCTCAGCGGAGGGATCTCTCCAGTCTCCTACTTCTCCCAATGCCGAACCCATTACACCTGTTCGTGAGCAATCCAGCTCGGACAAAAGAAAGTGGTGCATCATTATGTGAGGAATACAACTTACTTGGTCTCTTCTGGTTATACGATCATTCTCTCTTTCGTCTTTACCTTGTGACATGGTTTCTTTTTCTGTCTTCTATGTCTATGATTGTTATGGCCTCACGACGAATTTCATTGCCGCTCTCTCTCGACGCATATTTCATTTCACTTTAGGTTTTGCGAATTTCTCTCGATATGTGTAGCCCTCTTGGAATATCTCTATCTAGTCCATTTTATTCTACCATAATCGCTATCACTCTCATTCTAAATTATCAGTCGAATCTAGTATGATCCGAGCGAATGGTTCCGAATGGCTGGATAGAAGAAGGAATCGTGTAGATGCTGCCGTGAACGGTTCCTAAGCTACCTGTTCAAAGACGTTTAGTGTGTTAGCCATTCACAACATGTATATCCTGGCCGAGGTGGTCAAAACTGCCACCTAACAAGCCAGTGAGTGATATGATTCCGACACTCCAAAACAAAACAAAATGAATCCGACCTGCCTGGCTCGAACAGGCGACATTCAGATGCGCTTAGGTTACCAATTACAGTCTGACGCTCTTCCAACTGAGCTAAGGTCGGTTGTTGAACTATGATGGCCTTCATCGAATACATGGCCATGTCGGCCCACCAAGTCAGAAAATCACAGAAAAGCACCGAACCATCATGGACGCTTCCCTCGAACAGCCGACATTGATCACACCCAAGGTCTCCGATTTACCTGGCGAGGACGATGACCAGTCCTCAGGCGACGAGGATGGTGCTCTGGACTGGACCAAAATAATGTAACAGCGACATCCACGATCTCCTTCCTCAGTTGTCATTGAATCATCAATGTTAGTCCCAATGTAGCGCGCCCTGTTATGCCAAAGCGGGGCGAAAAGGAGTTCGAACCTAGAGCGAATGGAGGCACTGATCTCCAACTCCATATCCTCGATCGGGCACGCTCGGCGATGTTTGAGGCTTTACGTTCAGCTCGGGCCATTTCAAGGTAACATTTCCATAGCGTCCGTGTCATTCCTTCATTCTGACATATCTTCCATAGTAAGAGCATTAGCTACGGTATCTGGTACCCAGCCCTTGGCCGAACTCATGTCACTATCTCTCGTGGTATCCATTTCTCAACTATGGGGCATTCTGCTCCTCGACCAGTCGTTGACGATAACGGAGTATCCAAGATTCATAAAAGACTGGAACTGCTCCCTGAAGAAGCCATCTATTTGATAGAGCGAGGGGCCCTCTTTTGTTGGAAGGAATGCGATATAGATCTTTCCTCACTACATGGCTTCGAGGGTTTTGCTGGTGTTCCGATGAGCGTTCAGCAAGCATATGCGGAGATGATAGGAAGGGAAAATTTAACATTAGATAAATTCCAGGTTTGATTGACTTAAATGATTCCTGCTTCATCGACTAACACTGTGATAGGTCTACGCATACCTTCGTAGACTTGGATATGTGGTAACTCGAGCTGAGGCACCAAACGACTCGTATCCAATGGCACCTCCCTTTGACCTCTCCAAACCTTCTAAAACCACTCCATTGATTTACCGAATATTTTCACCCTTATTTGGTTTAATCTCAAGGGCACGTCGTGTTTTCACTCGTAGCTTCAATTGGTGGAAGCCTCTCCACTTAAGCAGGTGGCTGCACCATGATTACGGTATGTTCATCCTTGGTTTTCAATTTGAACCCTGGTTTACTGTTCATTTCAGCATCAATATATCGCTCCCTTCGCTTCATGCCCTCTGGCCATAGCATCACCCTAAACCGACCTCCCCCAGCCACATCAGTACACCCTTCGCCTTACACAATATTTTTCAATGTTTATAAGCCATCGACGCCATTCAAGAAGACAGCACCTCCCTTACCTGATTTTCAAGTCGTGGTCGTGAAGTACGTCTCTTCAACTCTCCATTTCTTTCGCAATCTCACACTTCTTTATCTAGTGCTCGAAAAACACCAATGCCGACTCTACACGAGCTCTCAGCACTGTTTGATCTCCTCCCCGAACTCCCACCACCCTTACCGCGACCCCGGCGACAAGCTTATGGTACAAAATCCACTGCGTCTACCCAAGTAACTTCGACACCTGTTGCTGGGCCTCCACCTACCCTCCTTCAACGGTTCTGCCCTTCTTTTTTTTCCTTGTCAAAACAGTCCGAAGGACCTCAACGCAAACCAAACCCGTTCGCGGCTCTGAAACAGGGCAAAAAGATTATCGTCATCGCCGCAGTAGATAATGGTAATATCAGTTTCCTCCGTTTCAGTCAAGGTGCATTCGAAGAATGGCCTATGATCTAAGTCTTTTTTACTGGGTATTTACAATGCTATGTAGGGTAAATATGCATATATCCCGAATATTGTCGTACAAATACATGCGTAAGAAGTCATCGTTCAAATCAAATCAAAGAAAATTTGAAAATGCAGTCCAATGACACGATGCTTGTGTCCAGCTTCCATCACACAACGTGGATGGAAAACTAGGCCGGGTCCATAAAACAGAGTGATACTGCTTTGCCGGCCCTATGGTGAAAAACTTGTATGTACTCACTGCTGCTGTTTACTTAGATGTCGAATTTCCACGAAAAGGTTGATAAACATGATCACAAGATACGCGAGGATTAGTAGCATCCCCCAACGTCTTGTGAGGTAATAGTTGTTGAGGGGTACAAATATCAGTGTTGCCGCAAGAAGGACGAGGAGGCCAACAGAGCTGACAATGAGTGTTGGTGAAAGGTCGATAGTGTATGGCTGGTTTGTTGTATGAGCGATCCATGAGCCTGAAATGCCGATACCAAGGAGAATGTTGAGCATCGGACCACCAAAACATGCAGAGAAGCCCATAATGGGGGCAAAGACCTGTTCAGAGATGAAGGTGATTAGTTGTAGCCAATCTCAACAAGGCCCGAAACGTACAGCAACACTCATATTGGCAACCAAGTCTGCCAACGAGTTTCCAACAGCAAAGATTGTGAGACCAATGATCGCGTCTGAAAGTCCGAAGATAGTGCCGAATGTCTCCAAGCGAAATAATTAACTTAGAAATAGTGATCAGGTGGAAATGAGAAACGTACCTGAAGCACTTGGACGACTTCATCGGCGATAGCCATAATCCAAACCATAGATACGAGGAAACCCATCGAACATCTTGCCATCTTGGCATATGGGTGACACCCGCTTTCTGCAAAAATCAACACTAATACCGCAACAGCAAAGCCAGCGATGCCACTGGCCAACATGATCCACAACCCGTAAGAATAACCCGCTATAGTATAGGATAATCAGCGTCCCAAAATGTTTTTAATGTAAAAGATGGAGCCTACTGAACAACACCGCGGAGCAGAACAACGGCCCTAGAATGCATTGAGCAGCCATTAACCATTTATTAAATTGTAGATGGTGCAGATTTTCCTCCACCTCTTCTTCTGCCATCAGTATCCTCTCCACACCCTCTTCATCGAGTTCGACCAGCGGAGCACTTCCACTAGTAAGACATTTTTCTGGAGACCGATGGTGGCACTCGTATTTCATCACAACTACAGGTAGTGTTAAGGTCAAGGCCATAACCGCAGGTGCAGCAATCACAGATACGATTTTGCCTAGTACACTTTGCTCGCGGAGATTATGCAAGGTGGGGAAGAGTGTGTATAAAACAGCTTTGCCAGTTGTCCACACCCGTTCCCGTTTTGTAGGTGGAATGAATAGTTGTTCCTCGCTCTGGGCGGATGTCCGATATATAGAGGGTATATTCGAAAACAAAGCGCTTCCTCGGACGTCATCAGGCATCTCATCGTCCTCATCTTCCTCTAGTGCAAGAGCAGAGGTCGATGGTCCAGATCTTCGGTCATCAAGGCGAAGGCCTCCATCCGTATACCGGCTTTCTTCGTCCCCAAATGGCGATACGCTCGAGGCCGATGGTGAATGGCCACGAGAGCGATGGCGGTATAAACCACCAGTATATGGTGCTACGTGGCTTTCAAATACATTAAGGGTCGTTCCGGCAGCTTGACTTTGCAAAGATGTGACCACATCACGGAATTCGAGAGCACTGACAAGAGAGAAGGATGGCAGCTGAGTAGTTCGAGGGCTGGGTGAAGGAGTGCGTGACTTGGGTCGAGGTGGAAGAGTAACATGCAATCGGGGTGGTTCAGGCGTGGACACAGCTCGAGTTCTTCCAGGTACCGGGACAGGAGTACTGAGATGGCCGTTTTCAGCTGAATTTGGTTGAGGAGCTGCAGCACTGTGAACAAAAATAGAGGATCAGAGAAGAAGGATCACATACGCTCATCTAAATAAGGCGGGAAGTTATCGGTATTGTCCTCCCCGTACTCGCTTCGAATCAAAGCCTCTCGTCGACGCAGTCTCTCTTTTCTGTTCTCCCACCACGTTCCTACGATCACGATAATGACATATGTCACATATATCGCGACCAAGGAACCCGACTCTATCAGCCGTATCTGGCCGTCGTAGAGGATGACGAATACCATTCCCACTGCGAGGGTGAAGAATCCCACGTCTCGTAAAAATGGAGCACGGTAGACGTGAAACGGCTTGATGATGCACATGGATCCTACCACACACGAGACGATGAAAGTAGCAGCTCCCAGCAGCTCTCCTACGGCCAGACTTCCAGAACCCGCGCGCATCGCGGAGAATGTCGAGAATAGATCTGGGGATCCGTTACCAAAGGCCAGGAACGTTACTCCAGCAACGTTCTCGTCGAGACCAAGCATTTGTGCGATTGATGCAAGATTAGGGGTGAAGAAATCCGATGCACTAATGCCTAGAAATGAGAAAAGGAATATGAGCCATGACGCTAGGCCTATGAAGACCAGTGGTCGTAGCTCCGGCTTTGCACAGAAGTACGAATGTAGGTAGTTGATTGAGAAAAATGTGGATGGCGAGGGACATTGTTCCTCCACATGGCTACATTGCAGCGGCGGCGGAACAGATGTGGGAGAGCACTAAACAGTCGGTCGTCCGTCAACAATGAACATGGTTCAGGAATGAGATGTACAAGCATACCACGTCCTCAGATATGTGCATTTCCCCGGGGTGCATAAGCTCATGTGATATTCTCCGCATGAGGCCACCGTGTTCCTGGACGCGCCCGGCCTTGAGGACCAGGGTTTGGCCATACCGACTGTTCGACCATAGTAACAAGTTGAGAACCACAGCGAGAACGAAGATGAGTTTTGTCGCCGCAGCGGACATGGTGGGGTGAGGAAAGGACGCTGCGGCACTATAAGTTGGCGGACAGCAGACAGGAAGCTAACTGCCATTATTACGTAGCACCCTGATTTTATCCAAAGTTCATCATGAAACGCAGCTGATTGCACAGCTAATTCTATGGCTATACTATGTATATACTACAGTTACTTATTATGACCTAAGCCCACGTCTAGCTCCTCGTCCTTATTCTTGGATCCGCCTGGTGATTCAATCTGTGTCAGCAGTGACGCATGACAAGGACTGTAGTTTTACCTTCCTTCGCTCCTCCGCGTCATCCGATCTGATATTACCACGGTTTTCCCGGTCGCCCCTCTGTGCAAGTACGTGAGTACACCCTTAGGATTGATCGAACTTTCTGTACCTGAAGATCTTGTTCAGTTGTTACTATATCCGTTGCAATAAAGTTTGTTGATACGAGGTCGCACTCGGTCACATTACTCCGAACATTCTCCCTAGAGTTGAGAGAGGCCAACAATGAGTTGGCGTATACTATTGGCACAGCATTTTCAGCACGGTTTGTAAGCAATCCGAAAGTATCTCACGTTTCCCGATAACGAAGTCGAGCGCAAAGGTATAGAATGGATTGGGCATAACGCTGAACTATGGACCATTGAACATAAGCTAGGGGTTTCAACCACAGAACTCACCAGTACAACCTCGACAATAGCGGCGGCACTAAAGGCATATTCTCAAACGCAAACGGCTACTATCCCGCTAGAATACGTACCTGGTAAGAATACACCTATTGATGACGAATATGATGAGCTTGTTGATGATGTGATTGGTTTCCTGGAATCCGGAACGGTGATTGTCAAACAGAATGCAAAGTACGAGAGCGATGATAATATCTGATAAGACTGTCATGGTGCCAAATGGAAGGACTGCAATGAACTTCCGACTAGATTAGGCATAGAGGACTCTGGTAACGCTTGGCGTACTTTGGTTTCCTTCAAACGAACAAACTTCTTTTTGATGAAACTATTCTCGATTTGAGGTCTGAGCTCCACGTAATTGAATAGGAAACTTACAAGTGTACAACAGTTTCTGATAAGTATACATAAGTAAATATCACCAATGAAGGGATACATGTTCCTACCGATCCCAAAGCCTGACGTATACAAAGCCCGAGATGTCCTCAATGTTTCTTCCTGGTAATTGTTAAAGGCGGCTTACACAAATACAAAAACACCGTAGATGCCTACGAAAAACGTTGAATAGCTACATTCTTCGCAGAAATTATCGGCTACTTACAACAAGGCCAGTTACCCATGGCTTGATTCGCGGCGGGCAAACTGTGGCTTAAATTAGGGTGTGAGCAGACGGAATAACTTGAGGCCTTACGCGCGTAAATCCGCATGATGAAAAAACTGACGAAATGGTTGACAACATTTCTGTGGGGGTGGAGCTTCACTTACCACTTAGCAACGAATATTACGGATATCTTGTGGGATGTTGATCAGTCGACTGAGAGTGGGTGAAAGGCACATACATTAATAGCCAAAGAGCTCTGGACCGAAAGTCAACCATATTTTGAGAGAAGACCCAAGGCAGAACTCACATAAAGGGACCTGAAGTATGGTCTAGTGGGGAATAGATCGACGTGAAGGCGTGGAGACGTACCATACACCATCGAGTTGTTCATAAGTACCGAACGTCTGTACCTGGCTTGATGATCAGCAAACAGTTTTGGAAGGGTGTGGCGACCCACTAGGTAATAATGGACAGCATGACACACTAAACATCTGTCATAAAGGTGCACAGCCAATTGTCATGAGTATACTCACTGAAAACTATGTGCAGGGTATCTAGTATCCTGTAGCCACGTTTTTTAGTTCACGCACTGCGCTTGACAGGCCCATTACAACATACCAGACCCCGCCCACCTAAGGACCAGACCGTCAGTTGCAAACCGATGACTGAGGGCAAATGTGATAGTTACCAGGCATTTTACAGACCAATCATCTCGTGGGTAGTAGAGATAATAAAAATATGTCTGTGTTATCCAAATCATTCAACTACGAGCTTAGATGACAGCTATATCGCTCACTTGCAGTACGGTAATCCCATAGAGACCCATTGTGACAAAGGCGCTAATGAGTAGCACGCCTAGCAACGTTAATGAGCACCCACTTCATTGGTTGTAAGTTATTTGCCGCAACATACCGAAACTGTCGGCAATAGTAGGATCATCCATTGTGAAATCTGCTCTGTCTCTTTTGATAAAAGCTGGTGAAATGATCATGACAGAGTTTGGCTTCGGCGATAGACGAAAGAAGTCGCCAGTCGTTAGTTGAACGAAGTTTCAAGACCGTTGGATAGCGGGCGCCCGGGCAAAGTCGAGAAAAGAGGGAACAAAAAGAGGAGTAAAATAACATAAAGTTTGGGGTTGCGAAATCGGAGGAAACGTTTTCTTGAGGGAGGCAACCAGTGAGAGGCTTCCTGACCTAGCTTGACGGGGATATCATAGACGTGGTGCATTATATCATATATTATATTATCTAGCGCGAGATAT
The DNA here is from genome assembly GCA_029719445.1 of Agaricus blazei. Classification (NCBI taxonomy): domain Eukaryota; kingdom Fungi; phylum Basidiomycota; class Agaricomycetes; order Agaricales; family Agaricaceae; genus Agaricus; species Agaricus blazei. The sequence continues at coordinate 1,018,013 of SSNC01000011.1, forward strand.
TTTAGAATCTAGGTGTACGTTATCTCAAGGAGAGGAAACGCTCGTACCGCTCACCTTCGTCTTGTCAGTACTTTAAGTCAAAGGGGTTGCGCATAGCCTAAAGCGCCATCCCGGGCATGGCCAGGGAAGACTCGGACCATGGCATGGTTGAGGGCTCGTTTAATTCCTGGAGTTAGTGTGGGATCTTCGACAGGGAAGGATTTTCCCACGCGCGAGTGTAGCAGCCTCCCTGCCTTCACCCTTTTTCCCGTGTATACTGCATCTGCTCTTTTCCGCGTCCCTTTTTTGTCAGCTTCTACTATCCAGTGAACAACTATACAAACATGCCAGGAATGAGGCCATACGCCTACTTGGTACTCGTCTTGGTGGGTGTCCTGTTGCCATCACTGGACGTTCCCCTAACTCTGGCCAATCCAGAGCGTATTATACTATCGGAATGGGAGCGTCCTCAGAAATTCCATTTTCACCAAGTCATCTCTCCCTGAGGGATACATTGCGGGTGGCAACTCCGACACCGATTGTCACGACATAGGCTCGTCGGCAACTCCAGAACTTGCCTCGTGTGAAGACGCCGTTTTCTGGGACTTTCACGATGCCTCGGGTAAACTTACAGAACGCAAGCTCGTCTTGGGATGCGACCGCAACAGACCCAACTGGAATACCGTTATGGGTCCTTTGCGCGATCCCAATCCTATGGCTTCACTTTGGTTGTATACCGACTCTGAACCAAAATCATCTTTCGCCTCAACAATCGCTTCAACTCAAGTCAAAGCAAAGGCAGCAAGCATCCTCGACAAGATCAGAAACGCAGCAACTGGAAAGGGTTCTGAAGAACCCCAAGTTGTAACAAAAACTGCCCCTGAACCGGCTGGGCCCAAACTTCAGCGAATTGAACTCAAGAATTATCCAAAGGGCCATGATTTCCATCCTCTCGGCCTTGAGATATGGCCATCCTACGGCGGGAATAACTCGTACCTATACGCTATCAACCATGCTCGGGCGCGCACTGTCATTGAACAATTCATCCTTGATCCCGCCGACCCAACCGCAGCGACCCACATTCGCACCATATCTGACTCATGGTTTATTTCCCCCAACTCCCTCGCTCTCACATCTCCGGACTCATTCTATGTCTCTAACGACCATCTCTTTACCCGTCGTCTCCCGATTATTGGCAACTTTGTGCCCTTGATTGAAACCCTGCTAGGCCTCCCCTTAAGCTTCGTTGCTCATGTTTCCCTTAACCCCCCGTCTTCTTCTGCTCCGGCAATCGCAGAACACACCATCGAAGCACCGTTTATTCCATTCGCCAATGGTGTTTCACTCTCCCCTGGAGGTGGTCAACTTGCCATCGCATCGACGTCGCTCAACAAGGTCTTGTTCTACAATCGCGACAAGACTACCAACAAGTTGCGATACAAGTCTGCCGTAGCAGTGCCTTTCTGCCCGGACAATCTCCGATACTATGCCCCCGAATCACATAATGACGAAACTGCATCACTCATAGTTGCTGGACATCCCCATTTCCCTTCTGTCGCTCAGGTGGCAGCTGGTAAGCCCGGTGCCGTTGGACAAAGTTGGATCTTGTCCATCACACAGCAGCCCAGTACCGAAAAACGCTCCACAGTCACCGCTTATGACACCCAGGCGCCTCTCTCAGCAAATGAAAAGGTTCCAATTTCGGCTATACCCCAGGGATATTCTGTGGAGACTGTTTTCCAGAGTAATGGGACGAGATTTTCGACTTCGGCGACTGGGCTGAAAGATTCGCTCACTGGAGCTGTTTATGTTACAGGCCTTTATGCGCCTCAAGGTGCTATTGTGTGTAAACCTGGGAAATCTGATTGATCTCATCTCTTGTCTTCTGTACTTTTTTCCTATTATCTTCCTTCTGAGCATGAATGGAATCAATCACCATTCGGTGATGGTGATGGTGGATATGTGCTGTCTAGGTTTTTGGTTATGAACAGTTTTTAGATATTCTTAATTCTTCTTGCGCCTTTAGTCTTGTTACGCATTTACTTTTCTTTTTTCCTCTGTTTTTTTTTTACTCATCTGACCATGATTCATGATTGTATCTGTTTTACGGTTAGAAAGATGGTTGCATATGTACAGAATGTACGAAGATATCAGAATGAGAGTAACTAAAATGAGATGTTTATACACAGTAGATACACAGTTGACCCAAAAAAAAAATTCTATATTATCAAGACATTGCCAATGTTAAGTGTCCCGACGAAATCCAAAGCAGAAAAGTGCGTGAAGCATGGGGGGTATTCGTAATAACGTAAATCGTGCACATGGATGGTATCCGGGTGAGTATGAAGTAGTGAAAACAGGTATCCCAATTTCCTGGTTGCTGCAGGTAGAAGTCGAAGTTGATATATTCCTGCGAAGGCTTCCTCTACATCTCTCCTTGATCTCCTCCACAACTTCTTCTCGTTAGCTCCAGAAAACAAGAAATCTCAGCGACTCTGACAGAGACGCCGTTTCGCAGGAAGAGGTTTCCCCGTACGTGACCTTGGGGAGAACCCCATCATGCGACCTTTGGGTGGAGGTAACACCTCTAGATTAAAGTTGCAGGAACCGAAAGGCGAGTTGTACTGCCACGAAGCAGTTTCAAAAAATCCAGATCCTTGTGACCATCCCGGACAGAGAGGTAAAAATGGGGTATTTGGGTATCGTATGACGATATCAGACGCGACTCTACCATCTTCTGAAGAGCGCCTGTTGTCGAAATTAACCGGGTATCTAGACGAAGTTCTTGTAGAAGAGGGCAGAAAGTGTTATACGTAGGAGGATCAAGGGGGGTAAATGAGGATGGCGAGCTAAACGAGGTGGGCGGCGGGCATGTCAAGCTTGAGATAAGCTTATCAGTTATTGTAACGCTGGTGATGGTTAATTTCATGAGAGATGCTGTTGTCATCTCAAGACACTGGGCAAGACAATTCTCAGTCATGCATGTATCCAACGTTAGAGACTCGATACTACATGATGAACGCTGGACGAGAGATAGAAAGGTTAGCGGAGACCACAAGCCACTTCCCTCGTTTCCCTCTGCTGCGCCTCTCCTTGTGCCCATATAACGCTCCAGACACCGATTTGCCGGCGCTTCGGAGTAGATGCGGACATGCTTCAATGCAGGCAAAGTTAAGGAGTCGAGGAGTGCAGTTACGTCGTAAGTAATGCTCAAAGATGTGAGTTTGAAAAGGGCAAGGGGTGCGCTTGGTAGTCTGGTATCTCCAGGACGAGGACGGGTAATGCGGATCTGCTCCAGATTATAACACTGGTTGAGAAGTTCGAGATAATTGAGGGTTCCATGGCTGGTCGTGATGGATAGGCGACTGAGTTGAGATAAGGGGAGCTCCATTAACAGACGGGTATCAGCCAAATCATCCACCCAAATTACTTCACGGACTTTTGGAGCCGAATTTAGAAGCGTGATGACAGGTGAAATATTGACGGAGCTGATGTCACGGGCATCAAACTCAAAGGCACGCAGTAATGGCGTGTTCCCATTTGCGAGGGCCAGAGAGTACATGGGTGGGCAGTAAAGACCTCGAAACTCGAAACGGATACGTCTCCAGCGGGCAGAGTGGTGACAGATGACATCGAGGAGTTCTTGAGCGGGCCGTTCGTTGAAACCAACGGAAAGTGAAATGAAGAGAGGTAGACGCCCCGAACGACGAAGCCAGTCTGAAGTCATTTCAACATCGAGGGAAGGGTCTTTGTAGGTGATGTGCAATCTCGACCACAAAAGGGGAGTTGACAGTGCTACAGCACGCCAATGTGAACATGTGTGCGCCAGGAGAAGCGGGGCTTGAGTCTGTGAAGGCGTAGGAAAAATTTCCTCGGAAAAGCAGTGCTCAAAAATTCGGGCGAGGAGTTCGACGGGGAGGTAAGCCAATGACCTAGGCCGATGAATCGTTTCGACTTATTGTTCGAAGTAGGTGCGATGAATTTTACGAACCCTGCGTTCCTGTTTGATGATGTTGGTACGTTTTGGTTTTGGACTTGTAGCGCTGCGCCGGACGCCAGTTCAACTGACGGAGCAGACAACTTCATGGAATAGGCTTTACTAGAGGAACTCCGAGACGCTCTTACGATATATGCTTGAAGCTCGGATTGAGAAGGAGTAGAGAAGGACTGTCGGATGACCGACGCACCACCTGGAGAGGTACTAAAGTGAGGTGAGATATAAAATTCAAGTTATGTAATTTCATGGACAGGTCTTCCATAGAGTTTAATTCGCTTTATCTGCTCCGCTGGTCACGGTTTTTCCCTTGATATCAATAATACCGTGGCCTCCGGTAGTGGGTATTTTTATCGGATACGTTTACTCAAGTGACCCCAACGCTAAAAACTTGACTGATGGTGGACCATTCATTGAACCATTGGGCTCTGGGACTCGCCGGCATTACGCATTAACGCCACTCAGAACACGGCGCTTTCTACTGACATCCCAGGCAGAACAAGGCAGTCAGGGGCGTTCCTGTCGCCCTATGTATTATTATTCTACCGGATACCCACACGATGAGTTTGACAGGCGGCTAGTGGCCATGCCGCGTACCAACCGCCACTCCAAGTGAGTTGCTTGGGGTATTGACCCCGTCCTATCGATATGGACCAGAGGTACAGACTCCAACGCCACACACCAATGTGGCTGTGGCTGAACTTCTTAGGGTCGACCCCTGCATAGGAAATAAGGTCATGTGAAGTAATATCTTTGCCATGATGCCATCAAGAATAAAACCTGCTCGGACAACAGCGGTATGAATACGATAAGATTCCCGGCACCAGTATCATCTGAACAGACTCGATGTTTAGAACGACCTGATGAGGTATCACAATGAATAGCTTTAGTTTATCTGGGTTCATGCACCCGGGGTGCAAGCCGAACAGAGGGTACGAAAGAGCGAGTGTGCTGTCTCACTTGTCACACTCAAACCCTTACTCTTGACCATCAACCACGTCCACTTCACAGTCAGAGACAACGCCTGGACTAATACACCTCATCTCCGTCCATCCAATATGAAAATCGCCGTCCTCACCTCGGGTGGCGACAGTGCAGGCATGAACGCTGTCGTGCGCGCAATCGTCAGAAGTGGCATTCTCAAGTGATTCCATCTCGATTTCATCTTACTCTGAGTCTCATTTCTAATGCAAGGGGTTGTGAGATGTGGGTCGTTCGGGAAGGTTACGAAGGCCTTGTCCGAGGAAATTCTCACGCAACGCAAGATGAGGCCGTCCTGGTCAGAATGGCCAGTCAGTCAACTGCCCCGGATGAAGCCGCCATCGCAAGCATTGAAAAGGACGCTGAAGCTTTACTTGATCAAAATCTCACCCATAACCTGCGGTTCGGTGATGGCGAGTTGCTCAAAGATGGCACGGCTGAATATGTGGGCGGCCGTACACTCAAGGGCAGGTACATTATACGTGTGGGGTGGGACGACGTTCGGGATGGTATTCACAGGTGGGTGACAAATAAATACATCTTGTTTGCCACACGTCGTCCCGATCAGTATTCTAGGGGGGTACTCTCATTGGTACAGCACGATCAACCAGTTTTCGGACACACGAGGGTCGTCTTGCGGCTGCCCACAACCTAATTAAGGAGGGAATTGATGCTCTTATCGTTTGCGGTGGCGATGGCTCCTTGACTGGGGCCGATATTTTTAGAGCAGAGTGGCCGAGTCTCATTCAGGAACTGCATGATCAAGGTTTTGTCGTTTGTGGTATTTTTCTCTCTGACCCTGACAACGTTGCTCAGGAAAGATCTCCGAGGAGCGATTCGCAGCACATGCGCATCTACGCATATGTGGTTTAGTTGGCTCCATTGACAATGATATGTCGCTGACCGACTTAACTATTGGCGCCCCGACCGCATTACACCGGATCTGCGAAGCTATCGATAACATCAATTCAACCGCATACAGTCACTCTCGGGCTTTCGTCGTTGAAGTTATGGGTCGGGCTTGTGGTTGGTTGGCGGTTCTAGCCGGCGTTGCGTGAGTGTTGCACGTTCAATTTCTTAGGCACCAATGTTCATGCGTGATAGTGGTGGTGCTGATTTCATTTTCATCCCGGAACGGCCACCTAAAGTGAATCCATGGGAAGACGAACTTTGTGCTGAAATAAAGAAGGCGCGATTCCTGTTTCGTACGCAACCTGTTTGTCCGACTCATCCTGTCATCAGCATCGTGCAGTGGGGAAACGTAAAACAATTGTTATAGTTGCTGAAGGTGCCCATGACCTGGATTTAAAACCTATTCGTGCAGAGTACATCAAGGATGTACTGACGGAACGCTTGGGTTTGGATACCCGAGTCACAACACTCGGACACACTCAGCGAGGTGGACCTCCCTGTGCTATGGACCGCATTCTGGTAATTATATTGATGCAGACGCGTTTGTCATGTTCTCATTATCCCGCTAGCCAACCCTTCAAGGTGTGGAGGCAGTGGAAGCTATCTTGGAGGCCAAACCCGGGACACCCAGTTACATGATCGGGATTCAAGAAAATAAAATCACTCGTGTTCCATTGATGGAAGCTGTTGAAGAGGTTTGTTTCGTCTCTCAAAGTGGAAATTGTCTCGGCCTCACAGATCGAAGACCAGAAATGTTGCTCGACTTATCAAGGCGAAGGAGTTTGACAAGGCCCTTGCCGCTCGTGGATCTGATTTTTTAGGCTATTTTGACGCGTTTTCGTCAGTCTCTTCTCTGTTCGACGACAGTTCCAAAATACCTCCTGAACAGGTAAGTTAGTCGGAAAGATTAAATTTGACCCCTTCGTTCACTGCCTCTCATTAGAGAATGCGCATTGGGATCATACAGTGAGTGTACACACATCCTCCTTACGCTTGACCTAATTTATTCTTAGTATGGGTGCCCCTGCCGGTGGTATGAATACTGCCACCCGTGCAATTGCCCGTTATTGTATACGCCAGGGACATACTCCTCTCGCCATTCACAATGGGTTCCGCGGACTGCTCGATGGTCACATCAACGAATTAAACTGGCTAAGTGTCGATGCATGGAGCCCTCGAGGAGGATCTGAACTTGGGACCAATCGGTGGCTACCGTCTATGGATATTGGATCAATCGCTGCTAAATTCCAGGATTACGGTTTCGATGGCCTCGTGATCATTGGTGGGTTTGAAGGCTTCCACTCCTTGTTGCAGTTAGAAGAGGGTCGAAAACACTACCCGGCATTCCACATCCCGATGGTTCACCTTCCCGCCACCATCTCCAACAATGTACCAGTGTCAGAGTACAGCCTTGGCAGTGACACTAGTTTGAATACGCTGGTGAGTGCCTGTGACGCCATTAAACAAAGCGCCAGCGCTAGTCGCGACCGTGTTTTCGTGGTGGAGACCCAGGGAGGGAAATGTGGTTATATTGCAACTATGGGTGCTTTAGCTGTGAGTCGTAGTTTTTGTCTCGTGTGAGATGTACATTGATCCGGTGGACAGACTGGTGCTACTCTTGTCTACACACCTGAGGACGGTATATCGCTGGATATGCTACGTCAAGATGTCAAGTTCTTGAGAACACGCTACGCTTTCGATGTTAAGGGTAGACGTGAGGGACGCATCATCATCAGGTACAATCGATTGATCGCACTCGTCGTTGCAATCCTGAATGAACATTTATAGGAACGAGGCATCCTCACACATCTATAGTACCTCCGTCTTAACTAAAATGTTCGATGAAGAAGGTGGTGGCCTTTTTGATGCCCGCTCAGCCTCACTAGGGCATACACTGCAAGGAGGTGTGCCATCGCCGATGGATCGAGTACACGCGGTGCGCCTGTCAATCAAGTGCATGCAATTTTTAGAACAGCATTATCGAGAGGCGGTGGCGCAGGGCCATAAACGGAATGCGTCTGATGATGCCACTGCAGCCGTTATCACGATCCAATCTAGCTCATTAAAGTGGGTGCCCGTGCGAGAGGTTCATCATCATGCCGATATGCAGAACAGAAGGGGAAAGAATGCATGGTGGGCGGGAATCAAAACCCTAACTGAGAACCTGGGAGCGAAACCACAATTCCTTGGCCTCCATCCATTGGGGTCCGAAACGCCAAGGCCTAGTGATCTTATTCTTTAGAAGAAAAAATGTACACTTAGAGAGACAACAAGTATTTTGAAATATATGCGTCTTTGCTCTACGTAGATCATTGAAATAACTACCTATACGCCTGTGAAGTGGCAGTCCTGAGGTCTGGTCGAGGACACACGCGCTTATACAGTACCCAGGCTTATGGATACTGGTAATGCAGGTGATCACGGATTTCCTAGTGGATGAACTAGAATCCGCTTCGTCTGTGAGAGTACGGAAGGGCATAGACCCTTTAACAGCATTTTGCTCCGTCCTTGATATAGCATCCGATGGGTGAAACCGATGATTTTTATCACAGAACGTCACTTTATAAACTGTATGCTCGATCCATTCGGTCTCAAATCCATTATCCATTCCTAATCTACCATGGCTCAAGTTCCCTTTACGCCTCTCGTTATCGACGGTCAAGAGCGACCTGGAGGCAATTCCGAGACATATGAAGTCCACACACCTCAGACTGGTGTTCTTGTTGGAACTGTTGCGTCTGCGACAAGCCAGGATTGTCGTGATGCCATCGAAGCAGCTGCCAAAGCCTATAAGACTTGGGAAAAGACCCGTCTTATAGAAAGAAGACAGATCTATAATAAAGCTCTTGAACTTTTGTGTACTGAACATTGGGGCAACCTTCTGGCGAAGACGAGTAGGGAAGAAATGGCTTTCACGGAGTCGTGGAGTGGTTTTGACGTCTTCCTCGGCAAAGGTTATATCCAGACCGGAATAGCTGTTGAAGAGAAACTCAGAGGAGAGTTTTATCCTGCTGCTCATGTGCCAGGAGCAATGGTGTATGTTCAGCCGAGGGCTAAAGGAGTGTTGTAAGTTACTCTTTCTCTATTTTTGAGGTGTGTTTTTTTGGACTTTCGGCCCGTAGGTTTGCGATAGCGCCTTGGAACGCACCCGTTGCGTTGACGATTCGGGCTGTATCGATTGCGATTTTCTGTGGGAACACGATTGTGATGAAAGGTTCCGAGCTTACCGCAAGAACTCATTATCTCGTTACGAAGTTGTTCCATGACGCTGGTTTACCGAACGGTGTCTTAAACTATGTGGCCACTTCTCCGGAGACCACCCCTGCGTTGGTCAGGGAGATCATTGCTCATCCTAAAATAAGAAACGTCAACGTGAGTAATGGGACCATCTTGGAGATATTACCTGATGTTGAACTTGGCCTAGTTCACTGGAAGTGACCGTATTGGAAGAATTATCGCTGGTGAAGCCGCCAAACATTTGAAACCATGTGTCTTTGAATTGGGTGGTAAAGCACCCTGCATTGTATGTGGATCCGTGAGACTCGCTTCGGAACGGCTCTAATCCGTCTTCGGTCAGGTCACTGAAGACGCCAATCTCAAAGAAGCTGCGAGAGGCATAGTCTTCGGTGGGTTGGTCAACTCTGGCCAGGTGATTCCCAAAAGTTATATACTCTCAAGGAGCAGGGCAGCTGATGACACGTTAGGTCTGCATGTCGACGGAGCGGGTCATCGTCCATAAGGATGTAGCGGAGAGTTTGGTTGCTGCGATTCGGGAGATAGCATCTGGCATCAAGGCCGGTGCCGTGCCGGGCAGCTGTGGCGCCCAAATAGGGCCCCTGTTCTCGGAACAGTCTGCCGAACGCCTCATCGGCATCCTCAATGAGGCAAAAGCTGGAGGGGCACAAGCCTTACTGGGAGATCTGACGAGGGATAAGGCTGTTGTTCAACCGCATCTTTTCACGGGCGTTAAGCCTGGAATGAAACTCTGGGATGAAGAGTCATTTGGACCAGGTAGGGTTTATTTAATTTCGATCCTCTGCCCAGAGACTGATTAGTCTTTATTTTTGTCAGTCATCCTTTTCTCGACTTATGAAAATGTTGACGATGCAATTGAACTTGCGAACACGACTACTTATTCATTGACCTCATCTGTGTGGTCGAGAGACATCTCGAAAGCGCGGGATATTGCGTTCCATATGCGCTTTGGTGAGTTCAATATTATCTGCGTTTATTTATCAGCCGTACTTATCATGTGTCAAGGCACGGTGAACATTAATGGAATTACAATACACCCTGAACCCGTCGATGAACTAGTCGGGCTCTCGTGAGTAGATTGGGGTTCATGTTTTTTTTTTATCTTCTGACGTCCCCTACAGTGGGTCCTCCGGATATGGAAGGTTTGACTTCTATAACTTTACGGACAAAAGGACAACGATTGTTCACCCAGAAGATCGTCAATATGCGTTTTGAGAATAGTAACAAATAATTTTTGTATATATATAAGTCTTGCAGTACATATATTTTTAGGTGATATACGATGAAACTAGGCAAACTGTAGTGAATGATTCTTGCCACAAACTGTCACTGTCTGATTTTCGGCCTATTAATATGGAAATCCGTGGCGGATGAAGGGGACCAATTTCAAGGTGTGGCGTGAGGAGGTTCTCAGATGTTGCCAACAATTCAATGTTATGCATTAGTATCGTCCCGCGGAGACTCGATGTCTGCAGTTTATGTTGATCCTTGACATAGCATCAGGGGGCTGTGAGGAGAATGAATGGCCTCCTCTCAAAGTACAAGTTCACAGATTGCAACAAGGAGATAGACTACCCGGCAGATTATAGGATGACAAGTGGAGAGCTATTTCTCCGATCGAAAAAGATGACAAGCTTGCAGCCATACAAGGTAGAAGTATACACTGCTAGACAGATCGCGGAGTAAGAGGGAGAAAAGATTCCACCCTTTTTCGGACGACATGAGCCAGTTTCTGGGCTTCTACATTGAATATGGAAAGCCATCTGAATTAGCCTAGAACATACCGGCGCCTGAACCCCCTCGTGCCAGTGCTAGGCGCTCTGGAAGTCGGGTTGGTCGGTATCCTGCGCTTCCGTTTTCCGTGCTCTAAGATAGCCATTTTATCATTGATGTTTAACAAGCGTATACCTGGTCAAGTGTAGCATTTTGTAGGGCATAACACAACAGCTTTGTAATTTGTGCATAAGAGAACGGCTGGAGATAGTACTAATGGAGATGTATAGCTTACGGTGAATTAGATACGCGCCTGTTCCAAAAATGGCCTGAATCTGCTTCTCCATTAAGCTTAGTTCGGGTGATAACAGGATGCGCGAATACCGCCTCATTCACGTCCACAGCTTCTTCATCCTACTATAACCCTGCTTAATCATACCACCATCACTACAGACCATAAAAGTCGAAGTAGGATTCATGTTGTCTTCTGGTATTCGTGGTTCCTTCTTCCCTCCTCCCAAATCAATCTTAATCCCATTCTTTACTAATCCACCTGCCTAACCCAAGCATGCCCGACTCTTATCATCCAACGAGGTCCACGGGTGGGGCTGGGGGCATAGAACACGCGAATTCATCTAGCGTCCTACACGAACAACCGCATGCTACTGTTAAACATAGAGTCGAAGAAGCCTTCGTAAGCCTACTTCAGGACCACCCACAAAAGCACGATTTATCCAGGCCCCATATCAGAAGGCGGGCAGCTAATACTGACCCAACATATGCGGACAACGGGGACGATATTGGGGGTCGCGGCACAATGAATTGGGGCAAATTACGTGGGGCAGTGTTGACAATAACGGTGCCTGAAAAGAGAGTTGGCGATGCTCCTACTGTTGTACAGAGCGTCCGATCAATCGTTTGTGCGACTTGTGAGTGGAACTGTTTTTTTAACCTTGAAGGCACTGTTGGTAACTGTTGGTGACGAAGATCTCAATGTCCTCCTCGTTTTCATCCCCTTTTCGGTAAATTTCTGCCTACTATCTAATGAATACCACCATTGACCGGATCCTCCGATAGTGGGCCTTCCATTTTGCCTTCCCTGATCCGAACAGTAAAAAAGACACCTTGGTTTTCGTCTGTAAGTCGCGTAGAACATTGTGACATACTTTCTTTGTTCTTGACAATGAACATGACCAGTTTCATTTATCGCACTCATACCCTTGGCAAGGGTTCGCACTACCGTCTTTTCTCAATGTATGGCCTATATCAACCCATTCTTTTGCTTGATTCCCTTTAGTCGATCGCTTATGCCACAGGAGAGCTATCTATCCGAGTGGGCCAGACGCTCGCGGGCCTTTTGAACGCTACATTGGTGAGACACTCACTTGTTTTTGTAATGATACAATTCTCATTTTATGCGTGCGTAGGGAAATTCGTAAGTTGTTTTGAATTAGTTGATACGCGGACTTGATCAAATCCGGTATTCTTTTAACAGACTTGCCTTTATTGTTGCCGTAAGTGACATAATGCAATCGCTGGCAAGTTTGAAACCTAAACTTGGTAAACAGATCATAGCACTTGCTCACTGTCAGATCCGCATTGTGCAGGCCTCGTGTAAGTCATGCATAGTTTTATCGCCCGAAATCTGGTAACCCCTGTGGTGTCAAGTTCTCGACACCGTTCTCTGTCGTCAATGTACGTCCTCCAATTACTGACCTCATGTTTTTCTGGCAGTGGTGGGGTCTATCTTAAATAACTTGTGTATGTGTTATATTTGACGTCAGATTCTTTTGCATGTTCGCTCATTTGTTATTACCAGTGTTACGCGTTGGGTTGTGTTTCTTTGCTGGTGGTATCAAATATTCGGAACAAGGTATCGGTGCTGGTACGTCACTCGCTTGGAATTTTGCCTTGAAGATACTAAAATACCTTGTAACTACAGGTATCTCTCAAGTGAACGCATCACTCTTGACGATCAGTGTTATCGCCGTGCTGTTGCCCGCGGCGTTCCACTTTTCGTCGGGGCTCAGTCAGACAATCGAGACTCATGCCATCTTGTCCGCGAGCCGCGGAGTACGTAGCATATGATTTCTTAGGGTATTTGTTTGACTGACATCACTTGTCCATTAGACAGCGATCATACTTCTCGTCAGTGCGTAGAAATTTTGTATGGGTATATCTTTGGTGCTAATCTACAAATTCACCACAGCCTATAGCGCATACCTACTTTTCCTACTCTATTCCCATGCCGAAATGTTCGAAGACAACAAGTCTCCTGCCACTCGCTCGAGAGCGTATGTTCCACGGAACTATCGAGTCCCAGGCTCCTCTGCTGCCACGGGTGATGCACACCACGTTGCCACCAGAGATGAGGAGTCTGGATCAATGAATAGCGAGGTAGAAATACCAACACTAAATGCTTATGTTACGATTGGTTTTCTCGTGATTGCTACAGCAGTGCGCAGCGAGTTTTTTTTTTTCGTGATATCGGTACTTCCTGACAGAACGTTCCTTGATCAGCTCACGGCAGTTACAGTAAATTTCCTTGTCAAAGCGACGCAAGGTTTGGTTGCTAGAGGCGGTGTTCGTACTGAATTTGTTGGTGTCATTCTCCTCCCGGTGGTGGGTAATGTTGCAGGTAGGGTCCTTTAACGCGTTGCATCGAATTAGTACTCACATGAAACTCAGGACACGTCACCGACGTTACTGCCTCCGTCAGAGACAAATTGAATATGAGTTTGACGGTCGCTACAGGATCTAGTCGTGTAAGTTCCTAGTCATCTCGGGGACTTGGAATGTTGTTGATTTACTTGCCGTAGCAAATTGCTCTGTTTGTGTTACCGTAAATCAAGAGGCTACCTTTATCCGGACGAATTCTGAATGTCTGTTACAGCTTCATGGTTACCCTCGGTTGGATAATGGATAAACCCATGACTTTCTGGTTTGATCCCTACGAGTCTATAACACTTTTTTTCAGCAGTATGTTCTTTTTCAGTTTTAAATCCCTTGTAATCTCACCTGGTTCAACTGCGGACAGTTTTAGTAGTCAACTTTTCCTACCAGGACGGGAAATCGAATTGGATGAAAGGATTTATGTTAATGTGTCAGTGCAATTTACACTCATGCAGTGCTTGGAATCCCTGACACTCGATTGAATAGCTCTTTATCTCATCATCGCCTTGACGCTTTGGTTCTACCCTGGTATAATTTTGCTTTCTTTTAGAATAAGTAGATGAAGTTGACGAGCTGACATGATTGACAGGTACCGATATCTCCGCTGCCTTTGCAGAGCTGTGTTCTTAATATGATACTCCCTGGATTTTATGCTTTCGGGTTTATTGACTCAGTTTTTTTGGTTTTGTTCCACCTGCCTAATTACTCGATGGTTAAAAAGTAGTCACTGCGCTCCGCTTCCACAGGGAAATTCGCTCTACTGCGCTAAATTTGATAATCCCGGCTCACTCGGGCTATTGTTTATCTTACAATATGTATGTTTTTAGGAGTGTCCGATAACATTAGGCATTCCATTAGTAGTGGATGATTCTTGCCACAAATTCTGTCACTGTCGGGGTTCACCGCCAATTTCGAGCCTTTGAATTTCAGACACACATATCTACAGCTTTACTATCACAAAAACGTGGCAATCAGTATACAAATCTAAGTCAATCAAAATACAGGTAGTTCTTCAATAAAAGGATCTTCGTGTAGGGGCGGAGAGCGTGGCAGAGGTCCAGGAACAGGTGCTGGCGCATGTGGTTCAAATGTTACTTGTATTCCCGACTTCTCAGCTATACTGTCAATGCCCTCCTTCACATCATCGTCGTCCGATGTTGGCCTGCAAGATATTATCCTGAATCGATGTAGACGTGCGATATCATACTTCTCGTAGTCCACCAAACGTGAATTCAGAAATTCGAGTAAGATGTGCTCTGAGCAGTCAGCACCAGTGATATTGAGGACTTCGAGGTTGGGACAGAGACAAGTAGACGAAACGAGAACCGAATCATCCCTTTCTACATCTTGTTTTTGTTCTTGTTCGTGTTCGTGTTCAGCGAGTGAACACAGATGGCAAAGATTCCTATGTTCGTCTGGAATTAACCTCAACAGCAGACGGTCATTCAACAGCCCTCCTAACAACCTTTCGCATGTAGGGTAAAAACTGCAAAAGGATCGCAATGACAACCTCTTCAGCCCTGGGCATAGACTGAGAAGATCTATCAAATCGCTTGTCCCGCCGCTATAAGCGCGCAAATCCAATTCTTCGAGTGGTTCACCAAGCCTTTGTAAGAAAGTTTTAAAGACTTCAGGGGGTAAGAATTGACTGGGATCTGAAAGGCCCGTCATGGATGAAAGAGACCAATTGCAGAGTTGACATGATAGGTGTCGTAGAGCAGGGGCGAAGAGGTTATTGAGTAGGGTTAAATAGTCATTGTGGTGCATTGGTTCCATCCCGTAGAAGCGCAGCGTACGCAATTTGGGTAGAACTATCCTTGGACAGATATTGGAGGACTGTGTAGAATCCATACGGCTTCCCCTCAGGGTACAAGTCTCCAGATTGGGACAAAGAGATAAAATTTTGAAATCATGCGATAGATTAGAAAGCGATGAGTCGAGGCCTATAAGGTTGCTCCAATTGATGGGGAGGCTGAGCAGCCGCAAAGGATGATAGTATACGGATAGATCACGGAGCAAAGGAGCCGAAAAAACGCCACCCTTCGTCGAATACGAGCTATTCGTTTGGCTTCCACCTTCAACGTGCAATACCTCCAGTAGGGGAAGATCATCCGCCTTGATCTCCATAAGGAAACGCATTGGGTCACAGTCTTCCTGAGCTTGGAAATGAAGGTGCTTCCATCGTCGAACATATTTGACAATGAGGTTAAAGTATGGTCGAAATTCTCGAGAGAACAAATCAGGTTCCATAATGGTCAACATCGAGATAGAGATGGAAAGTGGCAACCCGCCTGAGCGAGTAAGCCAAGCATCGATCGTTTCCAATCTCGCTTCAGGTCTCGGAAAGGTGAGGGGGGCGGTATTGATATGAATGGAAGACCACAGTGCGGGCGTGGAATAAGCAACCCGCCGCCAGTGGCCACACACTCGGCCAAGCAATAGTGGTGCTTCTTTGAAGCTAAGCACCGCATTGTGGGCAATCGGAAGGCATAGACAGAATATTTCCTGAAGGATCTCTGGATGAAGTCGACGAATAGGAGAGAGAAGGCCTTGGTGGACCTTGATGAAGTGTTCGTTATCCTTCTTCATCTGGTTGAGAACGATGAGTCTGTCCTGCAGGCGAGCAATTTCGTTTTCCGATGCCCTGATTCTGTTGGATAGCTCGTCCATCGCCTTTCTGTCTCGGGCTTCTTCCTCGTCCGTAAGTTTCATGTTATTACGAACTTCGAAACCGACGGGGGATGTTGTAGGCATGGGAATTGTGGCGAGAAAGCAGTATGGGGAAGCAACCGGTGGATATACCCCATTCTGTAGGCCAATTGCTGTTGAAATATGATCGTGCCACACATCTGCTGATGCCAAACCATTTATGGAGATATACCTTGTTTATACAACGTTTTCCACCCGGTTTTCGAAGAGCCAGTGGACTTGCGTTGCGGGAGCAATATGAGCTTCCTTATTCCCGAGAAACCTCTTATCTGGCTTCTAGTCGTTTAATTCAACTCGTTCAAGTGAAAAGCCCGCGAATGAAGACTTCTGTCGCGTGGAGAAGGCGTCACGAGGATGGTGTAGCGGCCATGCTGTACAGCCTTGTCCGACATTCTTGGCGCTTTGAGCCCACAGCGAGACGTGATCCGACTTCATGCTTCACGTTTGCCCTCAGATAGGAAAGAAGAAGCGGAAGAGATTATGGCGCACTTATAGCCCATCGAGGAGTAGTTTTGGCTCTCGCGAGTTGACAGGAGGTCACGAAACTTTTTTGATCTTATGACGTATCCTACATTGACATGCCGTAATTTCAACAGTGAAAGGACAAGAATTTTGCACCTGGAAGACTGCTGATAGTACACAATCCAAGAACGGTAGTAGTCAGGCTTGAATGACACCTGTCACGAAATCTGAAACCACTAGTTACACGCGTCCCTATGTCCTTTACCTTCAAGAACATCCCGAACCACTTTATAGATTCAGATCAAAATACAGGCAGCTCCCGAACAAATGGATCAGGGGGAGAAAACGATGGTGGAGTATAGGCAGGTGTAGGCACTGGGAAATGTTCGAGTTTCATCAGTAACCCTGACTTTTCAATCAGATTATCGATCTCCTCCTTCAAATTATCCTCCTCCAACTCCGAGTCATTCGACGATATCATGAATCGACGAAGACGAGAAACACCGTGTTTGTCATGGTCCACCAAACGTGAATTCAAAAATTCGAGTAAGACGTGCTTCGAACAGCCAACACCGAGGACATTGAGGACTTCGAGTCTCGGACAAAGACATGTAGGCGAAGCCAGAATTGAATCAACCATTTCTGATTGTTCTCCTTCTGGCCCTTCGGTAAGTAAGTCTGCATCACAGTGACTCCTGCGTTCGAAGGGAATGAATCCCAATAGTAGACGGTCATTGAACAGCCTCCTGCGAAACTCGGATGTATATCTGATATAGTAGGAACAATTCACTGACAGCCTCTTCAATCCAGGAAAGAGACATAAAAGTTCCATCAAGTGACCCGTTTCGCCGCTAAAAGCGCACAAACTCAATTCTTCGAGTGGTTCATTTAGCCTTTGGATAAAGGAGCTAAAGACTTCCAACGGCGATAACTCCCCAGTAAATGGATGGTTCGGAAGAGCTGGAGGAAACCAACTGGATAGTTGGCACGAAAAATGTCGCAATGCAGGTGTATGGAGATTATTGAGGACGGTGAGCAAATCATCATTATGAATCGGCTCCATTTCATTGATAACTAGCGTTTGCAGTCTAGGTAGGAGGACTTTGGGCCAGCTATCGGAGAATTGGGAAATGGTCGGGGAATAGAATGATATGTTCCCTTTCAGAACGCACTTTTCCAAATTGCAACAAAGTGATAAGAGCTGGAAGATACCCGATAAACCGAAAAGTGATGATCGGAAACTTGTAAGATTGTTCCAGTTAACGGGGAGGTCAAGCAGCCGCAATGAATAAGGGTGTACAGATAGGTCGTGGAGTAAAGGGGCAGAAAAAACACCACCCGTTTTCGTATACGGGGTAGCCAGGACTGGGCATCCACCTTCAATGTGAAATACCTCTAGCAAGGGAAGGTCATCGGCTTTGATATCCTCGAAGAAACACATTGGGTCCCAGAGTTCAGCGTCAACGTGAATTGAATTCCACCGTCG
The DNA here is from genome assembly GCA_029719445.1 of Agaricus blazei. Classification (NCBI taxonomy): domain Eukaryota; kingdom Fungi; phylum Basidiomycota; class Agaricomycetes; order Agaricales; family Agaricaceae; genus Agaricus; species Agaricus blazei. The sequence goes on from SSNC01000011.1 coordinate 1,036,177, forward strand.
AACGTACTTTGCAACAAGGGTAAAGTATGGTTGAAATTGAGACACGGGTGTACGACAATGCATAGAGGTGACCGTCAAGGTAGTCATCGAGATGGAGAGTGGAAGTATCCCCGAGCGAGAGAGCCAAGAATCAATGGCTTCCAACCTCGTCACGGCCCCAGGAGAGGTGAGGGGAGCGAGTACGATATGGAGTGTGGTCCACAATGCGGGCGCGGAATAAGCAATCTGCCGCCACTGACTACATACGCGGCCAAGTGAGAGTGGCGCTTCTTTGAAGCTAAGCACCGCATTATGAGCAATCGGAAGGCATCGACAGAATATTTCTTGAAGAATTTCTGGGTGGAGTCGATGGATAGGAGAGAGGAGGCCTTGGTGAACCTTGATGAAATGCTCGGTTTCTTTCTTCTTCTGTTTGAGAACAAAGAGCCTGTCCCGTAGGCGAACAGTTTCGATTTCTACCTCCCTGAGTTTGTCCAATGACTCGTTCATGGCCTCCCTGACTTGTGCCTCATCCCCACTCGTAAGAGTCATGATACTACGAGTACTGCAATAGATGGAGGATGAGATCGGCGGTGGATGGCAATAGAGTAGATGGCAAGGCAACAGACAGATGTATCCCACCGTGTAGGCCAATTGCTGTTAACTATAATTGAATGGGGCTGATTGTGACTTATTTATAGATCATGTACTGTAAGCAGGCCCAGTACAAGGTGCGCGTGCTGTTGGGAGTAAAAGATGACGCATGTTGACGTAGGACAATGAATATCTCTGACCATGAACGTCGTAACTGTACATTATTCTACTTCTTTCCTAACCTTCTCATACACAGCTTTACTTTACTTCACGATGAAGACGCAAATTACTAGATTCAATCAAAACACGGATAATGTTTCGATAAATGGGTCCCTGTCCCGAGGCCGAGGGGACTGCCAAAGCATGGGCGCAATCGGAGGCGGGTGTCCTAGCTCCACTGATAACCCGGATTTTTGGGCTAACAAATCAATATCCCTCTTCATATCATGATCGTCCCATCTTGAGTCAAACGATATGCTAAACCGGCGAAGACGCGCAAAACCATATTTTTCGTGGTCCACCAACCGCGATTTCAAAAATTGAAGTAAGATGTGCCTTGAGAAGCATGCACTCTCGACATTTAGGACTTCGAGATTAGGACAAAGGCAAGTAGATGAAGTGAGGGCGGGACCGCTCATTTCACCTGACTCCTCTCCCAGTTCTTCAACGAGTATGCATGTTTGGCAATGACTCTTATGCCCATGCGGGATGAATTTCAACAGCAGACGATCATCGAAAACGTCTGATAAACCAGGGAGATAAAAGGAACACCTCAACGACAGCCTCTTCAATCCGGAGGAAAGATACAAAACTTCCATCAAGTATTTACTTCCACCGCTAGGATCATAAAAGTCGAATTCCTCAAGTGGTCCATTCAACCTTTGGAAGAAAGAACCAAAGAGTTTCGATAGTGATGGATGTCCTACAATCGGAGGACTTGGATAAGACGAAGACGGATTAACAAGTCGGCACCCAAAGTGTTGCAAAGCAGGTGCGAAAAGGTTTTCAAGTATGGTCAACAGGTCAACGGTATGACTGAATCTGTCCCCACGGATATTCAGTGTTCTCAGTTGAGGAAGAACGATTCTGGGTTCAAGATAGGAAGAGTCTTCCATTGATGAGGAAAAAGGATGACGTCGAATTCCGATCTCCAAATTGCAAGTCTCTAGGTTAGAACATAGTGATAATAGTCTGAGGATATCAGACTTGTTAGAGAACGCTGTATCAAGGCCAGTTAGCTTGCTCCATTGGACAGGGAGGTCAAGCAGACGCAAAGAAGAATCGCGTATGGACACAACGCGTAGTGAAGGGGATTTTAGGATGCCATTCTGTCTCAAAAGCGAGCGACAAGTTCCACGTCGGGCTCTGATGGTGAATACTTCTAGCAAGGAGAGATCATTTGCATCAATCTCCAAGAGTAATTTCATCCAGCGCAGATCCTCGAAGTGGCAATGAACATATCTCCATCGTCGAGCGTGCTTCGCAATGAGGCTGAACTGTTGTTGAGAGTCTCGCGGGAAAAGACTATTTCCTACTGGGGTAGACATTGAGATGGAGAGTGGGAGTATCCCCGAGCGGGAAAGCCAGGAATCAATGGCTTCCAATTTTGCCTTGGCTCCAGGAAAGGTGAGGGGTGTGAATACGATATGGAGTGTGGTCCACAGTGCAGGCGTGGAATAAGCAATCCGCCGCCAGTGACTACACACACGGCCAAGTGATAGTGGTGTTTCCTTGATGCTAAGCACCGAGTTATGGGCAACCGGAAGGCATCGACAGAAGATTTCTTGAAGAATCTCTGGATGGAGTCGACGGATGGGAGAGAGGAGGCCTTGGTGAACCTGAATGAAATGTTCGGTTTCTTTCTTCCTCTGGTTGAGAATGAAGAGCCTGTCTCGTAGGCGAGCGGTCTCGATTTCTACTGCCTCGAGGTTGTTGAATGACTTGTTCATTGCTTGCCTGACTTTTGCTTCATCCCTACTCGTAAGCGTCCGAGTCATGACGTTATGAGTACCGTAATCGATAGAAGGTGGAATCGGTGGTGGATGGCGATAGAGTAGATGGCAAGGCAACGGACAGATATATCCCACCGTGTAGGCCAATTGCTGTTAAATAATAATTGAATGGGGTTGATTGTGATTTATTTATAGACCATGTACTGTAAGCAGTGGCGTGTTGTTCCGAGTGAAAGTTTTTATCACCGATGACGCGTGTTGAAGTACTACAGCAATAAATATCTCTGACCATGAACCTTGTAATTGTATATTAGTGATGGCCTGAACAAAGAATACGTGCGGAGCAATTTCTCGTGAGCGAGTCCGTGTGTTCATGTTTGGTATGACATACATCGAGCCAACCTGGGACAAACCCTTACAATTACTCTTGTTCTCCTACTATAATGTGTATATCGTACACCTCCTAATTCACTCTTTATTTTTATCTCCCACTCACCCATACCCTGCTGAAGATGTAGCAGTGGAAGTCGAGGATAACTGCACAGGTTGTTAAGAGGACAAGTACGCACTTGGGGCAACCCAACTGCGTTCCCTGCTCCGACCTTACCACCTTGGGGTTGTCGTCAGAGAACTCCCGTTCCCTAACCTTATTGTGCAGTTTTCTTTGATAAACCTATCCAGCTACGAGCGGGATTTTACTCCTTTCATAACCTTTTAATACACAGTTTTTACTTCGCGGTGAAGGGGAAGTTAATCAAAACACAGACAGTGCTTCAATAAATGGGTCCCTCTCCTGTAACTGAGGGGGCTGCCAAGTCAGGGGCACAATCGGAGGTGGGTATCCTAGTACCACTGGTAACCTCGATATTTTAGCTAACAAATTAATGTCCATCGGCATATCATAGCCATTGCCCGAGTCCCATTCTGAGTTGAATAGTGTGTCGAACGATATGTCGAACCGGCGAAGACGTGCGAACTCGTATTTGTCGTAGTCCACCAATCGTGACTTCAAAAATTCGATTAAGACGTGCCTTAAGAAATACGTACTTTCGACATAAAGGACTTCAAGTTTGGGACAAAGGCAAGTAGATGGGGTGGCAGCAAATTGGCAAGCAAAATGTCGCAAAGTGGGTGCGAAGAGGATATGGAGTATGATTAACAAATTATGAGTATGACCTGCGTGAACTCCGTGGATACTCAGTGTTCTCAGTTTAGGGAGAATGATGTTGTGTCTGAGGTATTTTTTCATTACGGAATAAGGGTGGTGGTTTGGATACGGAGATCCGACATTCAAAACGCAGGCTTCCAGGTTAGGACAGAGTGATAAAAGCCTGAGGATGTCAGGGAAACCAGAAAATGCTGAATCGAGGCCAGTAAGCTTGCCCCATCCAACAGGGAGGTCGAGCAGCCGCAAAGAAGAGTCGAGTATGGATACAGTGTGTAGTGAGGGGGCCGTAAGAATGCCATTCTTTTTCGAAAGTGAGCGAAAAACTCTGTATCAGGTCCGGATGCTGAATACTTCCAGCAAGGGAAGATCATCCGCATTGATCCCAAATTGATAATGAGACGGAAAGTGGAAGTATGCCTGAGCGTGTAAGCCAAGCATCAATGGCTTTGCATCTTGCTCCGGATCTGGGGTAATTGGGAGGGACGGCATTGATATGAAGTGTGGTCCACGATGCGGGCATGGAATAAGCAATCTGCCACCACTGACCACACACGCGGTCAAGTAATAGAGGTGCTTCTTCGGAGCTGAGCACCAAATTATGGGCAACTGGAAGGCATTGACAGAAAATTTCTTGAAGGATCTCTGGATGAAGCTGATGGATAGGAGAGAGGAGGCCTTGGCAAACCTTGATGAAATGTTCGGTTTCCCTCTTCCTCTGGTTGAGAACAAGAAGTCTCTCGTAGGCGGGTGGCTTCACTTTCTACTGCCTTGCGTTTGTTGAATGACTCGTCCATTGCTTCCCTGATTTGTGCTTCAACCCTACTCGTAAGTCTCATGGTGTTATGAGTACTGTAATAGATGGAGGATAGGATCGGCAGTAGATGACAACAGAGTAGACGGCAAGGTAAGGCCACAACAGACAGATGTACCCCACCGTGTAGGCCAATTGCTGTTCAACTATAATTGAATGGGGTTGATTGTGACTTATTTATAGACCATGTACTGTGAGCATGCCCAGAACAAGGCGTGCGTGCTGTTGGGAGTAACGGAGTTTGTATCCCTGATGGCGCGTGTTGACGTAGGGCAATGGATTCCGAGTCCGACCATGAACTTCGTAACTGTAGATCATTTAAATTTTTTCATATACAACTTTACTTTACAAATTACATCACGATGGAGACGCAGATTACTAGAGGTAATCAAAACACGGATAGTGTTTTGATAAATGGGTCCCTATCCTGAGACCGAGGGGTCTGCCAAAGCACAGGCGCAATAGGAGGCGACTGTCTTAACTCCACTGATAACCCGGATTTTCGAGCTAACAAATCAATATCCCTCTTCATATCATGATCGTCCCATCTCGAGTCAAACGTTATGCTGAACTGGCGAAGACGCGCAAAACCATATTTGTCGTGGTCCACCAACCGCGACTTCAGAAATTCGAGTAAGACGTGCCTTGAGAAGCAAGCACTGTCAATATAGAGGACTTCAAGATTAGGACAGGTAGGTGGAGTGAGGGCTGGACCGTTCATGTCAAACGACTCTTCCTCTGATTCTTCAACTCGTGTGCACGTTTGGCAGTGACTCTTATGCTCACGCGGGATGAGTTTCAACAGCAGACGATCATCGAAAATGTCTGATGAACTTGGGGTGTAGAAGGCATTTTTCAACGACAGCCTCTTCAATCCGGGGCAAGTGTACAAGATTTCCATCAAGTAAGTCGCCGCATCACCAGAATCATAGAAGTCGAATTCCTCAAGTGGTTCATTTAATCTTTGGAAGAATGAACCAAAGAGTTTCAAGGACGAAGAATGCCCTAGAAGTTGAAGATTTGAGTACAGTGGAGACGAATCAGGAAGTTGGCATGCGAAATGTTGTAAAGTGGGTGCGAAGAGGGTATGGATTATGAGTAACAAATCATCAGTATGATTTGAGTGAATTCCATGTATGTCCAGTGTCCTCAGTTTAGGGAGAATGATTTTATGTCTGAGGGATTCTTCCCCTGCGGTGTAAGACTGCCAATACGGAGGTCCGACATTCAAAACGCAAGTTTCCAGGTTGGAACAGAGCGATAAAAGCTTGAGGATGTCAGGAAAGTTGGAATGTGCTGAATTGAGGCCAGTAAGCTTGCTCCATTCGACAGGGAGATCAAGCAACCGTAGAAAAGAGTCGCATATGGATAGGGTATGTAGTGAGGGGGCCGTAAGAATACCGTTTTTCTTGGAAAGTGAGCGAGCGGCTCCGTATCTGGTCTGGATGTTGAGTACTGCCAGCAAGGGAAGATCATCCGCATCGACCCCAAAGGGTATTCTCATCAAGTGCAAGTCTTCAAGTTGGAAATGAATAGATTTCCATCGTCGAACGTGCTTCTTAATGAGGTTCAAGTAATGTCGAAAGTCTCGCGGGGATATATCATGTTCCATAAGGGTTGATAATGAGATGGAAAGTGGAAGTATGCCTGAGCGAGTAAGCCAAGCATCCAAGGCTTCGAATCTCGCTCCGGATCCTGGGTAACTGAGGGGTACGGCATTGACATGGAGTGAGGACCACAGTGCGGGCGTGGAATAAGCAATCCGCCGCCAGTGGCTGCACACATGGCCAAGTAACAGTGGTGCTTCTTTGAAGCTGAGCACTGAATTATGGGCAACCGGAAGGCATCGACAGAAGATTTCTTGAAGGATCTCTGGATGAAGTCGACGGATAGGAGAGAGGAGGCCTTGGTGAACCTTGATGAAATGTTCGGTTTCTTTCTTCCTCTGGCCGAGAATGAGGAGTCTGTCTTGTAGGCGAGCAGCTTCGCTTTCTACTGTCTTGAGTTTGTTGAATGACTTGTTCATTGCTTCCCTGACTAGTGCTTCATCCCTACTCGTAAGCGTCCGAGTCATGACTTATGAGCGCTGTAACAGACGGAAGGTGGGATCGGTGGATGGCAATAGAGTAGATGGCAAGGCAGCAGACAGATGTATCCCACCGTGTCGGCCGATTGCTGTTAAACTATAATTGAATGGGATTGATTGTGATTTATTTACAGACTATGCAATATAAGCAGGCCCAGGACGAGCGCGTTGGGAGTAACAGATTTTGTATCACCGATTACACATGTTGATGTAGGGCAATGAATATCTCTGACCATGAACGTCGTAACTGTACATTATTCTACTTCTTTCCCAACCTGCTCATACACAGCTTTACTTTACATCGCGATGAAGACGCAGATTACTAGAGTTAATCAAAACACAGATAATGTTTCGATAAAGGGGTCACTATCCTGAGGTCGAGGGGGCTGCCAAAGCACAGGCGCGATCGGAGGCGATCGTCTTAACTCCACTGATAACCCGGATTTTTGAGCTAACAAATCAATATCCCTCTTCATATCATGATCGTCCCATCTCGAGTCAAACGTTATGCTGAACTGGCGAAGACGCGCAAAACCATATTTGTCGTGGTCCACCAACCGCGACTTCAGAAATTCGAGTAAGACGTGCCTTGAGAAGCAAGCACTGTCAATATAGAGGACTTCAAGATTAGGACAGGTAGGTGGAGTGAGGGCTGGACCGCTCATGTCAAACGACTCTTCCTCTGATTCTTCAACTCGTGTGCACGTTTGGCAGTGACTCTTATGCTCACGCGGGATGAGTTTCAACAGCAGACGATCATCGAAAATGTCTGATGAACTTGGGGTGTAGAAGGCATTTTTCAACGACAGCCTCTTCAATCTGGGGCAAGTGTACAAGATTTCCATCAAGTAAGTCGCCGCACCACCAGAATCATAGAAGTCGAATTCCTCAAGTGGTCCATTTAACCTTTGGAAGAATGAACCAAAGAGTTTCAAGGACGAAGAATGCCCTAGAAGTTGAAGATTTGAGTACAGTGGAGACGAATCAGGAAGTTGGCATGCGAAATGTTGTAAATTGGGTGCGAAGAGGGTATGGATTATGAGTAACAAATCATCAGTATGATTTGAGTGAATTCCATGTATGTCTAGTGTCCTCAGTTTAGGGAGAATGATTTTATGTCTGAGGGATTCCTCCACCGTGGTGTAAGACTGATAATGCGGAGATGCGACATTCAAAACGCAAGTTTCCAGGTTAGAGCAGAGCGATAAAAGCTTGAGGATGTCAGGAAAGTTGGAATATGTTGAACTAAGGCCAGTAAGCTTGCTCCATTCGACAGGGAGGTCAAGCAACCGCAGAGAAGAGTCGTGTATGGATAGGGTATGTAGTGAGGGGGCCGTAAGAATACCGTTTTTTTTGGAAAGTGAGCGAGCGGCTCCGTGACTGGTCCGGACGTTGAAAACTTCCAGCAAGGGAAGATCATCCGCATCGACCCTAGAGGGTATTCTCATCAGGTGCCAGCCTCCAAGTTGGAAATGAATAGATTTCCATCGTCGAACGTGCTTCTTAATGAGATTCAAGTAATGTCGAAAGTCTCGCGGGAGTACATTATGTTCCGCAAGGGTTGATAATGAGATGGAAAGTGGAAGTATGCCTGAGCGAGTAAGCCAAGCATCCAAGGCTTCGAATCTCGCTCCGGATCCTGGGTAACAGAGGGGTACGGCATTGACATGGAGTGAGGACCACAGTGCGGGCGTGGAATAAGCAATCCGCCGCCACTGACCACACACGCGGCCAAGTAATAGAGGTGCTTCTTTGAAGCTAAGTATTGAATTATGGGCAACCGGAAGGCATCGACAGAAGATTTCTTGAAGGATCTCTGGATGAAGTCGACGGATGGGGGAGAGGAGACCTCGGTGGACCTTGATGAAATATTCGGCGTCTTTTTTCATCTGGTTGAGAACGAGGAGTCTGTTTCGTAGGCGAGTAGTCTCGCTTTCTACGGCTTGGAGGTTATTGAATGACTCGCTCATCGCCCTTCGGACTCGAGCCTCTTCCTCGGTTGTAAGCTCAACATTTAGTCTGATTTTGTAATGAACGAGGGATGGAATGAACATGGTGGATAGTGGTGGAATGTATATTAGACCCGGTGGGCGGATTGCTGTTAAATGTTAAATATAGACTGGGCCCCGTGGGGTGCCCCTGCCCTTGTTCCCGAGACACCGACTGTGCGCGCTGGCAGTCAGTGCGACGGCACACGCGGGTCTCCTGGCACGGCAGCGCGGCTGGTTGTACGGCTACGGGACTCAGGAACGTGTTTGTTGAGCAGGGGCGTGGGAACGACGAGGGGACAACAACGCCCAACAAGCTTTCTCACCCTCATCAACCTCCAGTCACGCCCTCCCCGCCGTCCATCACGATGACCAGACCCGAGCTCCCTTTCGAGCATGCAAACCCCATCCTCATGGACACCGGTACATACCACATCCTACCCTCTACCACCATAATTTAATCCCCAACTCTCCGTCTCCCAGTAGAGTCAGACACACCCCCGCAAGTCAAATACCAGATGCTGAACTGCCAGGGCAAGGAGATTTTGGTGCGCACATATCTCTTTCGTATCGAGTGCCATCATATAGCTGTTTCCATCAATAGGTTGGTCGCCTCAAAGTGGAAACTCCAACGGTACATTCAGCTGCTTTCATTCACCCGCTTCCCATCCTAATATTTCTCTTATCCAGGAAAACGGTCATGCATTCATTCTTCGCCGATTTGATACTGGAGCCATCAGTCTCACCACCATGTTCCGCGCCGCCTTCCCTGGCGCCAGCGATGCCGAGGAACGAACTGAGTTGCAATGGGTGAAGGATAATTTTGATCTTTCCGGCAACAATGGTTCTTCTAGAGATAGTCATATCACGCGTCTGGCTGGAACTTGGGTAGACCCCAGACTTGCAGTCGATTTAGGCGAGGAGTATGCGCTCGAAAAGCTCGTCCAGATCATCGCAGAGGCTCGACCTGATCCAAACGCCAATTATAAGAGGTCTGCAAAATCTGCAGCTGCAGCTGCAGGGAATCCGGCTTCTCCAGCTGCGAATGGAGTCTCTCAACAACCATCTACGGTTTCGATTCTTGCTAGTCCGGGTAGCGCAACACCTCTTTCAAATGCCCCTATTCACCGAAACTCCCCTCGCGCAGCTACCAATTCTCTACCTACCCCTTCACCAACCGGATTCCAACCTAACCCTCCCAAACGCCGGAGAGAGGGCTCGCCTGCCACTGCTGAGGCTTTCTCTCCTGTGAAAACCCCACTGCGGCGAACAGTCCGTAGGAGCCCCGCTCCCAAGGCCGTATCTCAACCAGTGAACACTGTCACACCCGCGCGCACTCCCAAAAAGCGGGCTGAGCATCCCACCCCGCCATCCGACAAAAGTGTGGCAGTTGACGAGGAGGGAGATAAAGTGGAAGCAGTGGCTATTAATGAACTTCATGAACAGGACCTGCACGAGCAGAAGAAGCTGATCGAAGATCTGAAGGCCCAGCGCGCCGCTGCACAGAAGGAAAAGGCAGAGAACGCCGATGCTGAGAAAACGGAAGAAACAGAAAAATCGACGGAGGAGAGCGCCTCGAATATGGTAGCTTCATCATCGAAGAAGAGACTGAGAGATGAGAACGAACCCGAGTACACGTTTGAATTCAAAGAGCCGGAGACTATCCAGCGAGAGATCGCATCGAATCGTCGCGTTAGATTCCAGATGGAACCTCGGACTCGATCCCTTTTCTGGGGTGTTGCAGCTTTCGCAATGGGTATGGGTGCCGTGTAAGTTTTTTTTTTTTGTTTTGTGTTAAGGAGGACAATTCGCTGATGATTGATACGCAGGTCGTTTTTACCTAATTTCCTTTGACAATAGCTGTTTCTCGCTTATTTCGTTTAGCCCATTGGTTTCTCCCTGAGGAGTGGCCTTTTTGATTCACTTGTTATCTACAAGCACCATATGAGTTGTCTTGTTCCCTTATTTACTCTACCATCGCGTCTTATTCCTATCAACTTGCTGCCTGTGTACTTCCGGGTTAGTTGTTTTTCTAGGTTCGCTGTGCCTCTCCCCACCCTTTTTTTTAGGTTGCTTTTTCTGCTTTGTAAGAATCAAATTATCGTTTCTCTGTAGTGTTATTGAGCATTCTGTCCCGGTTCCTATTTATGAATGACATGATGAGAATCTCGCAGAATTTGACACGGTCGTCTTGAATGACGTAAGAGTCATTAAACCCGCGACTTGTTTTCTGTAGTCATGGTCTTTCGCCTTAATGAACGCGAGTCTAACCCAAATCCTCACATCAACTTCATATCCGCCCTCTCTAGGCGAGGACCAGAGGACCAGGAGGAGGCACGACAACTACTGCGAGCATTGGCCGCGCAAGTCCGTCCGATAATGAAGGCTCATGGTTTCATGGTCAATCATCTAGTAGAAGTACGTATATCTGGTTGAATCTCATCATATGAGAAATTAAGAAAGCAATAGTACCAGTATAACTCGGTTTTTGCGGGACGTTGTTGGGGGCCGGTGAGGCGATAGGTACAGTCGCGTCTATTGTGTTTGAGCACTCTAGTATTGAAACGTCGAGCTAGAACTCGTACTGCGTCAAAAAGATGGCTCGTTTTGGTCAACTGCTTGGTTAATGGGTACTCTATGTCATGAGGTTCGCCCTGCCCTTACCCTTTTCAGTGACTTTGCTGGACCTCTCAGGCACCGAAATATGTAGCTTGCTCATATTGAAGTATGTCTCTGCATCGTCTTTTGGTGTTTTTTTGTTGATGATTCGTATCAGCACGACAATCATGGTCCTGGATTTCAGGCGTTATGGGACCGATTACGGGATGAAGTTTGTGAACTTCAAAGTAAAGGATACTATGGAGATGGTCCGCACTCGTCACCACTTGAGCAGTATAACACGTCTCTCATTCTCATTTTCTTCTCATGCACAGGTTACTGGTCTTCGGGGAATCGTCTTATTGACTCTAGACGCGTACCAGGAGAGGGTATAGAGTTTGGCGATTTACCAGAATATATAGTAAGCTGCATCACATCTCCCATAAAATATCTGATATTCACAATCGTTTTTTTTTTGGTAGTGTGGGGGTTCATCAGCCGGTGCGAGGCCCACTGCAACTCGACGACGTAGGCACGAAGAGGCTGGCCCATCCTCGCGTTCCGGTAGACAGACAGCCAAACGGCGCAAGGCTGGCAGTCGGGTGACTTCAAAATATGCGTTTGTTGGAGACGGTCAATCGTTGGTCGGCGGTGACTCGGCTCAAAGTTCGAAAGGCAAGAGAGCTGCTAGGTGAACATTGAATCAAAGTTGGCTGCAAGATATGGCAAACTAACCTTTATTACCTAGTCAACGAGCGCGAGAAGAGCGTGTTTTGGCTGCTGAGAAACGACTAAATGCGCTAACCAAAGAGATAGGTATAGTTTTCACGAATTCTTCTTAAGCTATCTCATATGTTTGTGTAGGTACTTCTTCAAATAATGCTGAGACACAGGACGCAAACTCAGGGTCTGAAAGTGAAGTCGAGTTTGTTGAGGAGACTGATGCGGAACGACGACAAGCACTTCTTCGTTCAAAAAGTGGACACGATGAAAGTGTACGAGATAAAGCGTCATTATGGAAAGATTTCGAGAAGAAATTCAACCTTAAGCCGTCTCAATCGGGGACACTCGCGGGAAGTTCAAAGAACAAATCGCAGAACGACGACGTGATTGATTTGACTACAAGTTGTGAAGATAATCGTAACTCTATGTCAAAACCTATCTCCGCGACAGAGCGAATGAAGGGGAAGCAGAAAGAGAGGCCTAGCCCATTCTTACAGAACACATGTAAGTGTCTAAACATGTCTAACGAAAAGTTATAGGTCTCATTCCGAACCATAGCAGCTTCAAGCTCTAGAAAACGAGAAAAAAAGCCGACCTTAGGAGGCCTAGTCAAAGATGAGATAGAGTACCGGAAGAAGGAGAGCTTAGGTTTGCTGGCTACGCCAAAAGGGGCCGATCGTACGCTTGGTACAGCACCTAAAGCACGGAATGGCGAGACGGCACTCGAGTCAAGTACCGAGGGTCTATCTGTTTCAAGTATGTGGAACTGCTTGGTCTGTACACTGTAAGTCAATCTTTACTGGTCCAAAATTAAAGCTTTCATGACCGTTTTGATCAAATAGGCAAAACGACCCTGAACACCTGGCTTGTATGGCTTGTACTACGCCACGAGGAGAAGATACGTACAGATCATGACAACAGTATTACCGTACATTCAATCTATACACTCACAACAACGTTCGTCTCCCCTTTAACATCGCCAGCATCTAAAGAACACAATCAAGATGCAGGACGTAATAATGACATCGCTTAGACTCACAAGATCTCATAGTATTGATGACGATGCTCCCGCCCATCAAATGAGACGTTCGCGGCACCCCTAACGACATGAAAGAGATCAATACAGGTTTCAACAGATAAAAGGGTAGATAACTCACAGGTGCTCTCCAGTCTTTCCAGGAACCCGGATACCATTCATGTCAGCGATCGCATGATACAAGATATCGCCATTTTCCTCATATCCTCCCACAATAGGTCGACGGCCAACTGGGATTTGTCCATACTGAGCAGGAACCCACTCCATTTGTTCCGGAAAGAAAGGAAGGAGATCGTATAGACCTTCATGGGCAACTTCGCGGTCATCATAAGGAACTACTACAGGTGTAGGCCGAAGGTGTGTTCCGATCTTGCAGGGGTGGACTGAAGCTTCGAAAAAGGCGGATCCTATGTACACAGGGGAGCCATCAACATCAAAGGCGATCGGAGGACCACACTGTTTGGAGGGGAAGACGCAGTTCTTGCTAAGGGGTATGCGATATCCCGAAAGTGGCACTTTCGAGGACATCGTAGGGTGTGGTGGTAATGGTTGCGGACTACCTGGCAACTGGGGAGATTTATAATCAACAGGAGGTGGAATGAATCCGTGTGACTGTTTATGAGGAGGTGGAGGATAAGGAGGCGGGGCGCCTGAGTATGCCTCCGCCTCGCTGCCGTGGTCACCGTGGCCAGATGATGACGGGAACTCAGAGGCAGCTGAAGCTGGCGCTTTAGAGGATGTCATAGGTTTTGGCGGGAATAGTGGCGGATTACTTGGGAACTGGGGAGATTTATAATCAATAGGACGCAGCGTGACAGGTTATGAGGAGGTGGAAGATAGGAGGTGGAGCGCAGACACGGGAAGATTCAGGATCTGAAAGTAAAGTTGAGTTTGTCGAGGAGACTGATGCGGAACGACGACAGGCAACCCTTCGTTCAAGAAGGGACAGGATGAAAGTGCATGGAATACAACGTTATTATGGAAAGATTTTGAGAGGAAGTTCAAGCTGAAGGGGGAGAAATATATGTGATTGATTTGACTCTAAGCTCTGGAAATAGTCGTAACTCCATTTCAAAACTATCTCCGCGACAGAGCGAATGAAACGGAAACACAGAGAGAGGCCTAGCCCATTCTTAGTAAAGAACACATGTAAGTGTCTGGCCATGTCTGATGAAAGACTATGAATCTCATTCCAAGTCATAGCAGCTTTTGAGCCCTAGAAAGCGAGAATGAGAGTCGACCTTGGGAGGTCTGAGGGCTTGGGTCTGCCAACTACACCAAAAAGGGTTGATTGTACGCTTGGTGCAGCCCCTCGGCACTCGAGTCAAATACCGAGGGTCCATCTTTCTCAAGTATGTGGAACTGCTTGGTCTGTACACTGTAAGTTAATCTTTACCGGTCCAGAACCAATGCTTTAGCATGAGCGTTTCAGTCGTGTAGGCAAAACGATCCTGACCACCTGGCTTGTATGGCCTCACGAGGAGAATATACGTACAGATCATGCCAACAATATTACCATACATTCAATTCATACATTCATAACGACATTCGTCTCCCTTTTAGTATCGCCAGCATCTAAAGATCGTAATTGAGATACAGGACGTGATAATGACATCGCTTAGACTTACAAAACCTCGTATTGCTGATAAGTCAGCTCCTGCCCACCAAATGGGACGTTCGCAGCACCCCTAGCGAAATGAGAGAGATCAAGAAAGGTTTCGAATGACAAACGGGTAAATAACTCACAAATGCTCTCCAGTCTTTCCAGGGACTCGGACCCCATTCACATTAACGATCGCATGATATAGCTTGCCACCATGTTCCTCATATCCTCCTTCAACCGGTCGACGGCCAGGTGGGATTTGTCCATACTGCGCAGGAACCCACTCCATTTGGTCCGGAACAAAAGGAAGGAGATCATATCGACCATCATGATTGACTTCACGACCACCATAAGCAAGGGCTACAGGCGTAGGTTGAAGGTGTGGTCCGATCTTGCAGGGTTGGACTGAAGATTCGAATAAAGCGGATCCTATGTACACGGGAGAGACACCATCAGCGTCATAGGCGATCGGAGGACCACACTGTTCGGTGCGGGGGAAAGCGGAGTCCGTGCGAAGGGGTACGCGATACCCAGAAGGCGGGGCTTGGAGGACATCATAGGATGCGGCGGGACTGGCGGCGGACCACTTGGGAACTGGGGAGACTTGAAATCAGCAGGCGGCGGCATGAATCCGTGTGATTGATCGTGAGGGGGTGGAGGATAAGGAGGTGGAGCGCCTGGGTACTCTCCCGCCTCGCTGCGGTGGTCACCGTGGCCAGATGGCGACAGGAACTCAGCAGCAGCGCCCCCGCCCATCGCCAAGTGCGAGCCGCCCCCAAAGCCACTGTACGACTCTGAGTGCTCGTCGTGCTTATCTTTCTTGTCCTTCTTATCCTTGTCCTTGTCCTTGTCCTTGTCCTTTTTATCCTTCTTATCCTTGTCCTTCTTATCCTTATCCTTATCCTTATCCTTCTTCTCCTTCTTGTCTTTATCCTTCTTGTCTTTCTTATCCTTATCCTTCTTATCCTTGTGTTTCAGCTTGAAGCCGCGTTCTCCAGACCCGTAACCATCAGAGTCCTCAGAATCAGAAGACATATAGAAACGAAGTAAAAGGTGAGCACGAGGTATTACCAAGAGGTAAAAGCTTAAAGAATTGCAAGTGGGAACTAGCACGATTATATATGGACAAATTGAAACATCACATACAAAATAGATTCATTCCCTGCACTAGTGCACCGCCTTAGAACTAAAAGTAACTACTACTATGGGATAAAATATCGTTTATTTCCCTGGTCCAGGTGGTAGAACCATGTCTTCAAACTCCCACTCCCGCGATCCCAAAGCAGGAGGAGCTTGTGACAGAAGATGAGCAAATCTACTGTTCGAAAGCTGTGCTCCTGGTGTGGCGCCTCGTGCATCGGATGCCGACGGTGATTCTTGTGGGACTTTGCTGTCATCACGAAGCGACATATTTTCGAACGCTTTCTGCTGTTGCATTTCGCTACGTCGGCCATTAGATTAACCGGAAGTTTGATTCACGTAGCATGCAACGACTTACCGTAGCTCCTGTCGACGTTGATGGCACCATGTTTTGCAAACCTCTCTGAATTGGGTCAAAATGCTAGCAAGGTCGTTGTAAAACTAAGGACGAATATGGAATCAACGGCTTCGAAAAAAATGAATGGGACATAATCACAGACCTTGAATCCCTCGTCTAAATTGCGAGTTATCTCGCGATACTTAAAATATGCAAGATCAAGTGATTGAAGTGCGTGTTCCCGGTCCTTGACTGAGGGATCGTCTTTCCTAGATTGAAGGAACTGCTGATTAATAATCTAACTCTATATTTTAGTCAAAAAGTCGGTTAAAATGAGAAGCCCGGTATACCTTAATATCCGCAAGTAGGGTTTCTTCTCTTTGTTGTAGGTCTCCCATAGCGGTGAGAAATCTGTCGTATTTGGAGAGTTCTTCATCTAGGATATCCTCGAACATATCCGCTCGAATTTCAATGAGCCTTTCAAAACCTGACGCAACTTTTACCACCCGAGGTTGTATATCATCGGCAGCTTCCAAGTTCTGGGCCTGGTGATTTAACTGATTTCTATCATGATGAAGGGCATCTAGTTGTTCCAATTTGGCACGCAGTGCGCGTGCATGTTGTTTGGTTTGGAGTGATTGAGAATTGGAAACCGATCCGACGGTAGAGGACGGCACTGATGATTCGAGATCGGCCTATACAATATTTGATCAAAAAGATGTACATCGTACATCAAACGGAGAAACGGACTAACCTCATCCCACATCAGTTGGGCTATACTTTCTTCCCATTCATCCCACTTACGACGAATGGTTTCATCACCTTCAGCGGCGTCGGCAAGGATCTTGCGATATCTCCTTTCCTTTTCAATCAGTTCTACATTGGCTTCATGTGATGGCAATCTATCCAACGAGATCTCATTCCGAGCCGCCTCATCTTCAGACGCCTCACTGTCGAGAATGTCCATCGCCTGTCATTAGAGTTGGAGTACCAAGTCATGTAGAGTTTAGATAGGCAAACAAGAGATGACATGTAATCTCACCCCGTCTAAGATAGCCTGATTGCTCTGGGCGAGCCGCTGTACGTCCTCAATGGATGCCGCGACCCGTGATAGTCCATTTTCTAGGCGTACTTCCTCTGCCTTGTGCAAAAGGCTTGGCGGAAGTCCAATGGGGCGCTCAAGCGCCTCGAGTGCGGCCGGGAGGTTCATGCTCCTGAGCTGTCTGAGGGAGGGGATGCGTTACTCCAGCAGTCGGGTCATATTTACTGGACCAAATACGTACTCGTCGGCCTGGAACTGATGCTCTTGAGCTGCTTCCACGACCCGCTCTCGAACAAGCGTTCGTTTGCGATCATTGTAAATGCCTGCAAATTGTTTGAGACTACGAGCGGCGAGGTCGATGTTTACATACTGATTGCCTCCCGAGCACCCCAACTAATCAATCCCTCGAACAACGGTTGCATGCGGTTCAGAACAGCGCTTGGGTCGCGTAATGCAGGTGGAATAGTTGTATCAGTCAAGCTAATTTCTTGCAGCAGAGGAAGAGTGGCCGTGGCAGGTATGTCGTGGTGATATATTAGATCATTGTCACGTTGCGCGCGAGCCAGGTTCTTTTGTACTGTGTCCATAAGCGACTTGACACGATTGTCAAAGGCTATCCATCAGATTCGTTACCCTAATGTCCGTACCTTGATATCTTCCAAGACCGATGGCACTACTTTGCCACGACGACCAATGTCGTGTGCTCTCTTGGCTTGTTCTTGGGCCTTACTCAATCGGGATATCTCGTACCCGTATCTGGGGAATCATGTTCAGCAGAAACAGAGGGAGAACTAGACCCTCCCGAACCTACTATTTTCTGTGTCATCAAGGCTTTTTCTAAACTCAGCGACTGCAGAAAAATGATGGTATTTGGCCTCGATATGTGGAAGCCAATCCTACAAAAATAAGTTGTAGACATATTAGATGACCAATAGATACCACACACAGAAGGCAATATGTGTTTCACAGACGGACTTGCATTACGAAACTCCCGTAGAGATAATTGATACAGCGAAGCAACCTTTCAAATGTCATTAATTCATGAGTCCCGGCATCAGATGCACAAAAAAATTTTTGTCTCGCACTTACTCTTGTGGCAATCTTGGCGACAAGCGAATTTTTATAATGATCTAAAATTGGGTATTCGATGCAGTGTACTTTAATTGAATTAAGTTACGTACTAATCTTAGCAAGTTGCCACGAACATTCTTGAGCTTGAGCGAGCATGAGGTTTTTGAGACCAAGGATAAATGGAGAGGTGAGATCCAGAGGCCGCTCGTCTTCGTCTATTTCAGTAGAGAGCCTCGGTAATACAGTATTTAAGTAGGAAAGTGTCCCCGCCGCGTGCTTCATAAACGGTTATCAGATATTTGCGGGAACTAGAGACACGATTACAATGGACCTGATAATGTCCGACGGCGCGCTTGATACCATCGGTGTTAGAACGATCTGTTGAAGCGCCTAATTGAGAGAACAGAGAAGCGAGATTGAACAGGATGGCGGCGCGTTCAAAGGTAAGGTCGTTCAGAGTGATCGGAAGCTTATGAGGATTAAAGGCGGGGGCGTAAGAGATCTCGAGCTGGATCTATGCGCCAGTGTTTGAATAGCATTCAGGGATCACAAAACTAACCGAAGAAAAGGCGCACATCAGAGGGAAATTTAGAGAGAACAGACACTAGCTGGGCGTGATAACTGTGTGGAGACGAGACGGAATCATCATAACGGACAGGATGCGCCTTGCAGGGTTGGGACCCACAGCGATACGACATTGATCTGATCTACGTGAACGACGGGGGCGACGGCATTGGTCCGTAGACTGTGCCATTGTTTGATGTCGTGCTTGAACTCATCTGGATGGCCTCCACCATGGGCAGAGATGAAATCGCGGACAGGCACCTCGAGGCTGAGCTCGTATGTTTTCTTGTACGGAAAGTCGAGGAGGTTGGACATGATCGGCCTGCAGTCGGGGCTCGAAAGTCGAACCCTGAGTCCAGCCAAGTTGGCACCTCACGTGCAGCTCCGATCGCAGTTCCTTTCAAGGTTTCATGCCTTGATACGTCATCCACTTGTTTTGACAGCTACTGCCGTCCCATCTCTTTCCGTGGCTATGATTTATTACGGCGATCTCACACTGCGTATATGAAACTCGACGCTTGTTGCTCGTATTTTTGGCTCCCTGACCGGTCTGCTGCTCATACTGCCCATCTTGTCTCTCCTGGCCCTGCTATCTGCCGCATCTGCTGGTTTCAACCGCCATTTATCTAGTGATGTCGGTCCCGGGGCTAAAAATGGACTGGGCTCTGACAGTTTTATCTAAAAACCTTCCGAGTCTATCATTGACATAGTTGTTGATGAAGATATGTATGTATGCTCATTACTTTTATTCTTTCGGAGAGGAGCCTTGTTGCCCCTGGGAGACAAATGAGGCTCACATAGTCGTTAGGCCGGTCACTAACAACTTCTACATCACTCGAAGATGTTTCAAAGCTGTTTGTTCACCTCACCAGCAACGTGTTTTCCACAGGGCTGGTAGGTATAAAAGCTGCAAGTATCTCCTGCTATTCTCTCATCCTCATCTACCTCTCGCCTCTCGCCTCTCTCAGTATACACTTACTACATCCATTCACATATAACCGCAAGTTGATACAGTTAGAATTTTCCGGTTATGTTATGCCAGTACTAAAATGTTTCTTTTAGATGCCGTACCAGCCCGTAGGTCATGATAGAGGGCTACGAATTTACTAGGCTGATCGTCTCTGTCGGACAGTCACAAGCAGTCCAGGTGTTCTATGAAAACGTCTGGAGGCGGGGGGTCATTATCAGTGGTCTTCACTCCATAGACCAGGTAACTCGGGAGCTGCTTTCGCCGTCTTTTTCTTTCTTTCTGACTGACTGGGTGCAGCACGGAAGGATGGGTTATCTTGTCAGCCTCAACATCGGTGGCCGTTCCGTCGAGCTAAGATTCTATCAAGAAGACGTGCAGCTCCCTGCGCCAGATGTTCATTACACTTGATTGTAATGGTGATGTGACCTAGAGCGCGTTGATAGCGGTGTTCAATAGTTACATTTTAGCGGTGATATGAATGTAGTTCCACTCGAATAGATATGTATGACACCGCGACTCATATGGTCATAAGAAACTGCTAAGATGATGTTAATTCTCGCATCTCCTCCCGTGCTTGCGGTGTGTTACAAGAATAAAGTCAGAGTCCGGAGATACATGCATGGGGCGGTCTCCGTTGGCGTTAGGATATATTTACGAGTCGCAACGGGAGTACATATCAGAATTGATGATAGCTAGTGTGGGTATGATGGCGGGAATTGCCATTTAGTGAACCGCATCTGAGACTTGGCGCTGTGAACAACTACAACCCCTCGCCGACCCCGTTGATACCCTCTTCCCATTCACTCGCCTGCTCGCTGTTGCCGGTCTCCAAGCGCTGGTCCTGCTTAGGCCTTTTTCTTGACAGCATCCTTCTTTTCCCAAAGTGACAACCATGTCTTATGAGCCAATGTCCCCCATGTCCACCATGTCAACTCGCCGCCTCACGGGTAGGAACACTAACCGATACAGTGTCACCGCCCTGTTCAGCATGGCTGCTGAGCAAGATGTTGAGGTTGAGGATGACTTGGCCAAGGGTTCGTCTCGTCCCGTTTCTCCGTTTCCCTCGCTTAATCGCGCTGGTTAGCCCAGAAACGACTTCGCGACCTCAAGTCAAAGATATCAGCACAGTCAAAGAAGAACTTTGTGTTGGAAAGAGATGTCCGATACTTGGATTCTCGGATTGCCTTGCTGATACAGAACAGAATGGCTTTAGATGAGGTGCGCAATTCATGCTATTTCATTTTATTTCACTCTGATGACGCCGGCGCTATTACAGCAACGTGAAGTGGAACGAACTTTAGAGGACGTTGATCCCACCGAAGGCCATTACCCCGATGATCGAAAATTGCAACAATATTCGAACCTCTTTTTCCTCCTCCAATCCGAACCCCGACATATTGCTACCCTATGCCGCCTTGTTTCTCTCTCCGAAATCGATACCCTTTTACAGACGGTCATGTTCACTCTATACGGGAACCAGTACGAAAGCCGCGAGGAGCACTTGCTACTTACGATGTTCCAGTCTGTTCTTTCTGCGCAGTTCGAAACGGCAACTGAGTTTGGTTCCCTTCTTCGAGCGAATACGCCTGTTTCGCGTATGATGACTACATATACTCGCCGTGGCCCTGGTCAAAGTTATTTGAAAAGCGTCCTGGCTGAGAGAATTAACAGCCTCATAGAGCATAAAGACTTGAATCTTGAAATCAACCCCGTCAAGGTACGTCCTGGATGGCTGTACGTATTGGCTATTCTCACCCCCTTATAGGTATATGAGCAAATGGTGAACCAAATCGAAGACGAGACTGGACAGCTACCACCTAATTTACCACGAGGTGTAGCGCCTGAAGTCGCAGCCGAGAACATCGATGTCCAAACTATCATTGCTCCACGCTTGACCATGCTTATGGAAATCGCCAATAGTTTCCTTGTTACCATAATTGACAGCATGGAGAGTGTACCATATGGAATTAGGTGGATCTGTAAACAGATTCGAAGTCTGACTCGGGTACGTGACTATCTTTGGATTAATCAAATGGGGCTCAGTTTTTCGTGTAGCGCAAATATCCTGAGGCAACGGAGTTTGCGATATGCTCCCTTATTGGTGGCTTCTTCTTCCTCCGTTTCATCAATCCGGCTATTGTCACCCCTCAAGCGTACATGTTGGTTGACGGTGTCCCTGCCAAACATCCTCGGCGGACGCTCACCCTTGTGGGCAATTTATTCATCTGATTTTGATCATCTTCTGACGCTCCAACGTTAGATTGCTAAAATGCTCCAAAACCTTGCCAACAAACCTTCTTACTCTAAGGAGGCGTACATGATGACCCTAAACCCATTTGTTGAGAATAACAAAGCCCGTATCAACCAGTTCCTCAATAACCTTTGTGAAGTCGGTGACTTCTATGACACACTTGAAGTGAGTCTAGTCGATGGCTCGTCGGTATCGTTCAAATCTGACTACGGATACCTATTCAGATGGATCAATACATGGCCCTCTCCAAAAAGGATTTGATGATCAATATCACGCTGAACGAACTGTACAACACACATACATTAATTTTGCAACATATCGAAACTTTAGTAAGCTTTCTCGTATCTCCCAGACTTATTGACTTGACGAATATCAATTAGTCTCCCAACGAGAAACAACATCTACGGATCTTAACGGATGAGCTTGGGACAGCCCCATCCCAGGTTCCTCGGAAAGAGAACCGGACAATTGAACTACCTCTGTATAGTCGCTGGGAAACTCCTATCCAAGACATCCAGAGCGCGCTCATGGACTCCGTCTCATCAAGTGACATGCTGTACATGGAAACTAAGTCCATCTTTGTACAACTTATCCGATCACTGCCCGCCGGGCTGAAGTCTCCTTACGATCTTGCTGCGATCGCAGAGCGGGCAGCAACAACCAAAGATGCTGTGCTGGTGCGCAAGGGCATCAAGGTAAAGGAGATGCTGCGAGAGCTGGAAGAATTGAAGATTATCGAGAAAGTGGATGGGTTTAAACTTATGCAAGAGGAGGTGGCCCAGGAACTCGTTCATCTCGGTAACCTGCGAGAAAAGGTCATCGCGGAAACCAAATCTCTGGATTCTGTTTACAAGACGATATGCGATCATAACAATTATATGCGCTCGCAGCTAGAGCAATACAAAGCGTATCTCCAGAATGTCCGTCTTACAGCCACCAAGGATAAGGGAAGCACGACTGGAGTTGGAGTTGTCACGGTTGGGGGAAAGGAGAAGAAGCCTGCGAAGGCTGTCGTACTTGGACCCTACAGATTCACTCACGCTCAATTGGAGAAGGAGGGTATTATTGTGGAAAGTAACGTTCCCGACAATAGGTATGATGCTGATGTGTTCACATCGTCAATTTCTCCTTGATTAATGAATTCGTCTCCAGGCGCCCAAATATTTATTTCAACATTACATCGCCAACACCGGGAACTTTTATTATTGCACTACACTACAAAGGACGAGAAAAGGCTATTCTTGAGATGGATCTCAAGATTGATGATCTATTGGAGAAGGTAAGCGTTTCGTATTGAGATGATCGGTCACTGTCTTCTAAACTTCCATTACAGCAAAAGGACAACAAGCATCTGTTGGACCTGGAATATGTGCAGCTGAATGTTCCAAAGGTGTTAGGATTATTGAAGAAGGTTTTTGCTAAGAGATAATTTTACTCCTCCTTGGCGCTGTGTTCATCCATCCCCGTTTTTGTATTGTTTTACCGCCCGTCTTCGTCGTTCCTTAGTACCCGGCGCTACCTTTTGAATTATTTAACGCCCTTTTTTCTGCTCAACCCACTTAATATTTTTCTTTGATTGTGATGCATTGTTCAGGGTTTCGAGTACATACTTACGTAGTGTGTTTGGTGTACAACATTGGAATTACCACGGAGAACGTTTTCCTTTTGGGGAAAGAGGCTGTTAACTGGTGCTTTGCTTTGCAACAACCCATTCGCTCCTTTCTCCTTCACTACGCATACATCCGCCTCCCGCCCACTGTCGTCCTCAACTAGCAGCGCTCGGATGCACTCCTGAACCGCATTGCTGCAAAATGTTGTATGAGTTCAGGGCGCCTTTTCTTCTCCACTATGTGGCTTGGATCACCGTGTTGCTCCTCACTAGTGGCGTAAGCGCAAAAGCACCTTCCGTGGCGCTGGTCCCAAGATTCTTGCCGAGGGAACAGCTCAATACCTTGCCCCTTGTTCCCCGAGGGTCCCCCGGTGAACAAAGTAGAGCAGTGACAAATGCTACTATCACGAATAATCCGACTCAGCCGAATATCACGCAGGCGAACGCGGGATGGACTGTAGTTACGCAGGGAGCGGATAAGCAGTACGTTTGTCCCAGTTCTGTGGATAGAAATCAAATATCTCAACTCACTTTTTATAACACAGGTCTTATTACGTTCTGATGAAGATTGGGGGCATCAACTTCCGACTTGTGCTCGATACTGCTTCGTCGGATCTATGGGTAGTCTCATCAGGGTGTGAGACTGATACTTGCAAGTCACTTCCGAAGTATCCGCTGGGTTATGGTAGTCCCACCTTCCAGGTTGTCAATGGTAACTCGACGGCTTTTGGCGAGAGTTTTGGTGATGGTACATGTGAGTGTCCTTGCATCACACCCTTTTCATCAATTGAATGAGGGGTATTTGTGTACAGATGCGAATGGTTTTGTCGCGAAGGAACAGGTTGAAATGGGTGGACTAACGCTGTCTGGTCAAGCTATGGGTAAATTTAGAACACTCATCTGGCTTTTAATTTACGCTGAACCCTGTATTTTGATGATAGGGTTCGTATCGAATTCTACCGTGGTGCTCGCAGACCAAGAGAGCGGAATTGTTGGTATGGGATTCCAAAGGCTTTCGACGGTTTCTAGTTCCGTCACCAACGGTGAGACTGATTGTGTACCAGTCGTCATGCGAAATGCTGAAGGATACAAAAATAGCGACGACGTTATTCTCTGGCCTTGTGCAACAAGGACTCCCATATCCCATGTTCGGATTAAGCTTAACTCGGGAGGGTGGCTCCCTATCCTTAGGCGCTATTGATGCCTCTATCGTTACCAATCCTCATAACCTCAGTTGGAATAGTGTTGCCGAGTTCTCCCCCTTTGGTACCGAGAGCAATGCGTCCAGTTACCTGCATTGGGCGATACCGTTGTCTTCGTTCAGTGTGAACGGGACCCAGCTAACACCTATACCCAGTCAAGCCGCCGCAACACGAAATGTATCACTTGCGTTATTGGATGTGTATGTGCTTTTTTATTGGTTGATACTGTATGCGCACTCCTAACGTCCGTCTCAGAGGCACATTTGGCATGTATGGAACATTCCAAGATGTCCGTTTTCCGCTCTCAGCTATGTTGGAGTTCATTTGACTGAGATCCGAGCAGGTTTCGCGTCTTTATGACATGATCGACGGAGCTCGGCTTGTTGACGCTAACAGTGAGTTTCTTTGATCGCCTGCTCAGCTCCTCAGTTCCCAGGCTCATTTAGCAACTAGGTGGACAGTGGGTTGTGCCGTGTGATACAAGTCTTGTACTCTCCTTCACCTTTGGGTAAGTGAATGTTGAATTGAATCTCGAATGATATCACGAATTGATCACGTATTCAAAGCTCGCGGGAATATTTTTTGAATCCCAGCGACTATATCATCGGTCCTGCCTCTGGTAATCCTAATTTATGTTTTTCATGGCCAAGAGGTCTTCCTCCCTCGTCTGATGGGATAGACTGGCAACTCGGTAAGTCAAGGCTATATATGCATCCTGCTCTCATCCTAACGAGCGCGTTAACCAGGTTCCGCCTTTTTACAAACTGTCTATTCCGTCTTCAGGTTCGATAACCTCGCTCTTTGTGCTTTGTGCTTTGCCCTTATTTATGTTGTAGCTACGGTATCGATGGGAGAGAACCTCCCAAGATCGGTCTATTCCCTCTCAATCCCAATCAGACGAATACCACATCTGGATCGACACAAATATCGTCTACACCATTCACACCTCAAACTACTATCGACTCTACTCTCCCTAACTTCCTCGTCCCCACACCTACATTTACAACACCTCCATATACATTCAATACGTCTGTTCCAGCAAGCTTGGGAGGTATAGTCAGTTCTGGATTGGCATCCAGTACATATGGACCTATACTTGTCAAAGCATCAGCGACGACTGGATTTAATGCCTCGGCGATACCGACTGTGTCGCCTGCACCTTCAATTATCACCGTGACGCTGGGTGACGGTAAGACCGCTGTATCGACTTTATACAATGTGAAGGCTACACTCGGTGTACCTCCTGGATCGAATGGTGCTGTCAGTCTTAGAGCCTCTTGTTTGTCGATTGATGCTGTGATCATGATGCTTTGTGTTGGAATTCTCGTGCAAGTTTTCGGTTAGTTTGTGTATAGCGAACTTTTTCTACACGGCATAGTTAGCTTTTGCATTTTTTGTGGACAAGGGTTTGGACTGTGCATTTTTTTTACTCTTAATTAACTCCTTGTCCACACTCGGATTCTTATTTCACTGTCTTTTTCTTATATTTATTTTCAGGATGTGGGACCTCGTATAATTTTTTTCTTCCACCATTCATTCGTTTTCCTATTTTTGTTATATATATGTATATATCCTGTCTTTGCATCCTTTTGTAATAGGCTCCCTTTTATATACAATCTTTCACTCGCTCACTCACCCACCCGCACACTCTCTCGTACGAAACATAGAATTCATACGCCCCCAAAATAAGAATAAAAATAAAAATAAGAATAAAAATAAGAGAGTCGTTCTAGAGACTTGAACATAATTAATCTTTTTTTGGTTTCGAAGATATGAAGGCGAAAAAGTATTGATGTATTTTTTTTTTTCTCTTTTGGGCGCCGCCCAAAGCAAAAAAAGAAAAACCAAAAAAAGGGGGGAGGAATCAACGAAAGATATATCAACACATGAATGATAATTCCAAAATTTCCTTGTAAAAAAAAAAAAAACACAGCAAAGCGCAAACCAAGTAACAAACGAAGAAAAAAAGAAGAAACAAAAACAAAACTTGAAAACGAGTGTGACGGAGATTAAGAAGAAGAAAAAAAAAAACAATGATTGAGAGATTTTTGCACTAAGATAGTAAAAGCTACACAAGAAAAAAAAAACAATATCCCGTCCTAATGATTTTAAATGAAGAAAACAGAGTAAAAACCAAAAAAAAAAAAAAAAAAAAAATTGCTATTTCAAACCAGAGATAAATAACGAATGGAATGATGTATAATAACCCTCTCACTCCCCCCTTCTCCTCCTCCCAGCACACACAAAAACACCCATATTTACTCATACTTCCCCGCCACCAAATTCACCTGCGAACTCGACTTGAGCGCCCCAGCGATCTTCCTAATCCTATCCTTCTCAGCTTCCATATGTTGAACCAACATCCCATCCAACTTCCTTATCGCCTCTGGCTTATTACTGTTATTATTACTATTACCTGTCGTCGCCCCGGAAGAAGCATAAACCGGCGAAGAACCAGCAGAAATAACTTGATCCGCAGTTGCTGGTCGTTGTGTATCCGATAACGATGATGAAGGACTTGAAGATGACGTGAACCCCGAAAATGATGGATTATCTATCCTTTTCATCTCTTCATCTTCACCATCACGACTACCACAACCGCTAGCATCACTGATATTCTTCTCTTGTGCTTGTTGTGCTTGAGCTTGCACAAGCAACGAAGTAGAAAAATCACTACCATGCCCCAAATCACTCTTCCTCTCCGAAAAGAATGGTGTCCTAGCAGGCGTAAACCCAAGTGCCTTTTTATGATCCACAACTCCAACAGGTAACGCTCTCATCCTATCTTGAGCAGTATGCATTTGATGCTGTGGCGAGTATTGATAAGGATGATGATGACGATTATACTGTCCTCTTCCAACATAAGGTGCTGAAAAATTGCCTAACCGCATTATCGAATTAGGTGGTTTCGTAGGACTCGTCGATACTGTTGAATTTGCCCTTGCTCTTGCATCAATGATAAATGGTGAATATGGAGGAGATAGAGGTACTTGAGATTGAGGTTCATTATCTCTTCTTTCCTCACCATCATCAGCGCCATCCTCGTCCTCCTCTTCCTCACTCTCCGAAGAATCCAAATCATCCATAGCATTAGGGTGTGTTTGTATAGTATCAAAGAACGACGTTGGCGAAGAAGGTGCAGGTGAATGTATAGCGACAGTCTCTGTCGTAACGGGTATCTTTAGTGACAATGGTATGGGATTAAGATGGGCATGACGTGAAGTTGAAGCATAAGGAGAAGCAGGTGATCTTCTTGGTGGCGAAGCACCACTGACCTCTATTCTGGGTTCCGAGCTGAAGGCGCCCTTAACCGGAATAGTAGGGGTATGATTAAGTGAAGATGAACGAGGGGGTGGTCGGAGAGCTATGTGGGCAAAGGAAGTAGATGGTCGTGGGGGCGGTGATGCAAGAGAACGGGTATGGGTGTCTTCGGACCGAGCCTCGACGCTGATGCGACGTATAGAAGGGGTCACAGACCGATCCCCACTATGGTTCAACATCTCCTGGAAAGCAGATGTTGTAGGGGATAGTGATGCTACAGAATAACTTGATAATGATGGTCGAGTACCCAAAGCCGACAGTCTAGGGGACCTGTTAGCGGGGCGCTCTTCGGGTTCTTCAAGATGTGAACGAGACGAAAATGCGCTATTCCTTGGGGATAACTCCCGATGAGTCTCAAATGACTGGGAAATCACGCTTATTCGGGAGGATCCCCGAGTCAAAGGTAGGGGTGGTGGCGGTGGCGTCATCCCAAATTGTCGGACAACATCGTAAGCATCTGAAAGCATCGGTGTAGACATCGATCGGCGTAGTCTGGATTTGGGGGAGGTAGAAGTGGATAGGTCTGCGTCAGCGAAATCGTGCTGTTCTTGTAGATCGGAATCAGATATGGAAAAGGGAGGTTTGAAGCACTGCTTTCTGGGAGCAGGCGTTAGTGGCGTAAAGTTTGATATGGGAGTTATTGCTCGCGATGGCAAGTAACTTGTATCATTCGTGTCAAGCGGCGCAAGAAATTTACCAGACGGTTTCGACGTCGAACCCTGGCTTTGGTGGGGCTGACGAGGTGAAGCTTCCTTCTGAACACCGTGCGGAAGAGATAGATCTTCCGTCTCGAAACTGTGTGGTTCCGCGATACGTTGTTGAATTCTGTTCGCGCGCGTGCCCGGCGTCGTGCTCCTGGATGATAGACCATTAACTCGCGGTGTCGCAAGCATAGGGCTAGATGTACCAGGAGGGTGTGATAACACTGATTCATCTGGGGAGTTGCCCATTGAATGATGAACGGCTTCGTGTAACAACTGCTTTCTCCAGTCATCGCGGCCAAATATTGACGTGTTCTGGCTCTTGGGGCTGTTGGGGGGCAGGCGTTCCGCAAGAAGAGCGGCACCGACAGAGTCCTGGACACCGAGACCATGTAGTTCGGAAGCTTGAACGGCAAATGGATAGTTTGGAGCTGGAAGAGGGATGTCTACAGAATCGGTTGGGTCAATGACGTCGTCAATCTCCTGCTGTTGCGGGGATATCAAAGGCTGGGCCCACTGTCTGCCCTTGTCAGGCCCCTGATCGCGTTTTGAATTTCTGGATTTCAGGTCCTGCTGGGCTTGTTTAGCGGCTAATCCTATATCCGGCATACGCTCCCTGACGACAACCACGCGTCTACGATCAAGGGCTCCGTTGATGAGGGGATGGGAGGGGAGATGGGGAGATGGAGGAGGATGGTGAGGTGGTGTTCGTTGGCTGTAGGTGACAGAGTCTGAGGTCGTCCTGAGGACAGGGACTGGGGCGGGGGTGATTGGTGAGGAGGGTTTTGACCTTGATTTTCCGACGCGGAAGATATCCAGGAAGGCGGGGGAGGATTTTGGCTGTTTTTTCGCGTTCATCGAGCTGGCAAAGTCTTGAGGGGAGGGTTTCATATGCGCTGGGGGGAGGAAGTAGTTGTTATTGACGAGAAGCCGAAGCCGATAGGCTACATCATCGCCATCGTAACCTTGCATCTCGTCGAGGTCTTCGGGGAGTAATGAGATGTCAGGGAGGTGGGGGATGGGCTGGTCTTCTTCGTCGTCTTCCCGTTGTTCTCCTTCGTGTTCTGCTTCTTGAGCAGCTTCTTCCGCCTGCTCGTCAAAGGTGCCGGGGGAGCCAGGGGAGGTCAGGCCAGAGAAGGTCGAGGTGGAGGGGGGATAGAATGAAGAAGAGCTGGACTTTTGGGTCGAAAAAGAATCGCGCACATTAGGCGTTAATTCGGGGTCACGGGAGAAGGCCGAGGGGGCAGGCCTGTATGAAGTCTCTATGGGCGCGAGGTTTGGAGCGACCTTTGACACCTTTGTCTGGCGACCAATTTTAGGCCGGGCTGGAAAAAATCAGAACAAGAGGACGTACTGGCCTGGCCGCCATCGGAGGCAGGGGCGGCAGCGGGGCGACGAGGGTGAGCTCGCCCGCGGCAGAGTCGACGTCGCGGGAGCTGCCCGAGCTGGAGGCGGCATCGGTGGCGGGGCGGGGGGCAGGAGGAGGGCGCCGGGCGGGCTGGCGGGGGACGGGGCGGCGATGGTCCGTGCGCGGGAGCGGATGCGGGGGCGGCGGGCGAGGGACGCGGTGCTGGCGAGGCTGTCCTTGCTCGCCACGGAGCGGAGGGACGGCGGCGAGCTCATGTTGCGGGACAGAGCATGGACGCCCCCCTTACGTAAGGCTCGCCCTTTCGCTTCTCCCATGCTCCAAGGTCAGTCGCCCCCGCCCGGCCCCGTCCCGTCCTCACGCGCCCCAGCCCTTCCCCCCGCCCTGCTCGCCCGCTGGCAGCTCCTCGTCGCCACCACCGCCCTCTTCAACACCGTCCAGACCTTCTGCACCCTCAAGCTCACCCGCAAGCTCTACGCCAATGTCCCCTCCAGCCAAGGTACGCGTCTTTCCCCCCTCGCGGCACCGCGTTCACCCCCCACCGCAGTCACGGCCCTCCAGGCGCGTACGTTTGGTGTCTGGACCCTCACCGCAGCCATGGTCCGCTTCTACGCGGCCTTTCACATCCACGACAAAACGTACGCCAGACACCCTCTAGCCCCTTTCCCCACTCACGCGTCGCAGAATCTATGACATGACCATGTTCACATACCTGATTGCCTTTGGTCATTTCGCCTCCGAGCTCTTAATCTTCCGGACCGCAAAGCTCGGCGCACCCGTCCTCAGCCCCGTCATCGTATCAAGTGAGTCGATTTCGCCCACCATCCCACCCCTGTCGCTAAAATACTCTCTCCAACAGCCGTTAGTCTGATCTGGATGATCAATCAATACGACTTTTACGTCCGGCCATGAGTTACTGTGGTCCTTTTGTACTCGTCTTTCGCTCATCCGATTAGGAACATACGTATCCCCTTATTTAATTTCAATCCGGTCCGTTGAGGATTCGCATTATATCATAAACTGCGCACGAGGTTACTCTGCTGACTCGAGTACCTTTGATTAACCACATTCTTCACTCAAATGCCCCTACTTCTAGACCATGGAATATTAATATCCGCCCCAAGGACATCTTCAACAACCTAAACCTTGCGTTTGCATCATTTTTAGACGACCTTGTCCTAATTTTGGTTCCATCCAAGCACCCCACCAGGCTGATACCCTGCGTGTTATTTTCGTTCAGTCTGCGGCTGGTAGCCAATCTTTTCTATTTTTATACAAGGAAATTGGCCTTCCACTTGCTTGCGCCAGGAGGCATTGCACCGCACCGTTTAGGCTGCACAATTCCCCTTGCGATTACGGTGCCTTCGGTTGTCGTTTAATATCCAACCTTGCCGGTCGATCACTAACTTTCGGAGATGCTGACGCCTGCCCCCCTCCTCAGTCAATATATGGACTAGCCTCTTCCACCATTGAATCACCATTGAGAATTCAAAGACCGCATTTACCTGGGTCAGTCCTTGGGTAATTGTATGAAAATACAAGTATATGTATATATATAGCGACTACTGTCGCCGCACTTGTCCGAGAGAACTCGATATATGAAAGCATATTATGGGCGCGTCATGTTCATTCCCGCACTGTAGTGAAAATTTTCTAGTCTATACAGGGCTGATCTGTGAATTCTTATCAGAATGCTACATCTAGACTCGTCGGAAAAGCGTTTGACAAGTATGTACGACAGACAAATCCTTCGTTCCCGAATCATTGGGATGTAGTTACCTCAAATGTTCAGTCTTGCGAACACTGTCCCTGCACTCTGCTCCCCGTTCTTTTACCGCGTTCGGTATTCTAGTAACTTGAACTTGGGTCACCAGAACGTTTTTTATTGTTTCTAGAAAATTAATATCTTATGAAAAAGAAAAGTGTTGCCATAAGGCGCATAACTAACCTATACAATTCACTCTTCATTTAGAATTTAAAAAACGGCTGATTTTTTTTTTTTAATATACAATGTTTTATTTTTACCTAGGCTGTATTTTTGCTATCTAGACATATGGAGATCTGGCAGGATTGCTCTCATGTCGCTTTTTTGATCGAAGCAGCATTGTGATCAGTGCTTGGCTCACGGGCTTGGCTCGCTCGCAGAGTGCTGTGTAGGACCCCGGATGATTCTTTTATATCCGGAAATGCCCAGCTTTGGTTGGTATTTGAAAAAAATTCTATTATACTGGGCGGCTTCTGGTTGAGGTGGGTGGGGGTGGAAGATCGGTGGCGCAGGCTGGAAATCCATTTGTACTGGACTTGCTGCTGCATGTTGTGCTTGAGGTTCGCTATCTTGCTCAGGGGCTTGATACTGTAGAGGTGCAGCTCTAGTGATAAAGTGCTATTCGAGCTGTGTTAAGTTGTTCCTTCATTTACCGAAGCGTGCGTCCAAGCGTCGCGTATAAAAAATTCCACATTCAAAAAAAAAAAAAAGTCCGTAGACATCCATATAGTTAGTATCAATATAACAACAAGACCAAGTGGCAGTTGACAATACACAGCCTTGCATAGTAAAGTGGGACTCGATCTTAGCCACAGCCTGGATTGCTTTGTCCGTGTGGCGTCTCAACTCAATTACCAACACTATTGATTTCAAGTTCCAAGTGACAATTCTCGCCGCTCAAGTCTTGGCTGCTACTGCCGCAGGATCCCTGGACAGGTACAAGGTGCTACCGTAGGCACCTGAGCTGGCCAAGACTTGGTTTAATTACGGCACGATAAGGAATTGATACTCTTATCTTTGCCCAATGTCCGGCCTAGCCTTTCAAATGGATTTTAAATTAGAAAAAAAAAGTTTATCCAGCGTCTGTCTTGCAAACTTTATTTTCGGCCTGCTCAGGGGTTGGATTACCACTGGTTTCTTCGAGACTTAGACTTCAATAATCGTGCATCCAGTTTGGGGTTGAAGAAGGGAGGAATACTTATTAGATAGGACATGATGTTTCCTTTTTGGGATCCGGCCTACTAAAGCTCGATCGAAGGTTATCATCCCAGGGTCCTATCGAACGTCGTCACCGCATTCAAGCACCCACCAGAACCTCTCACTGTCCTCCCCCCTTTTTCTTAACTTGGCTGACAACCAGATACTATAACTCTAATCACGACCCTAGTTTTTTTAGGGTGTTTCTACCGTCTAATCAAGCGGTAGTACGTATGTACGTGATCCACGGATTCAATGCTAATCTCTCAACTGTTTTATTTATATCGTTGACTGTAGTATTTTTGCTATCTGAGCAAGTAGTTGTATGTGAAGATTACGCTACACGCGTACTAGGCTATGAGTTGCTCCAGGGCACCGAAGAAGAAGTTGACGGTTAAGAGTGTTCCGAGGGGGTCACACCACCTTTTGTCGTTATCTTAAGCGTTGATAATAGGGTATAGGTCGTCTTGGCAGAGTGCTACTAGTCTCTACTGGGGTGTTAAACGTGGTTTGTTAATTCATACTGTTAAAGTTCGGTCGTACGACGCTTTCTCCGTTGTATGAACCAACGACTATTTTTAAAAAAGACTTCTTTTTGCGGGTTGGTGAGATGTATCAGGTACCTCGATTCAATACGAAAATGACGTTGTCACTTTTACTACTTATCGGCTTGGGTTCTTATCAAAAGTTCTATTAGGCTGTGTCATGATAGGCTGTTCATGAAAATGCTAATTATGGACTCGTTGCTCTGATACACCGCGTTTTCTTGTCGTTTCGTTTTTGTAAAAGGCACGAATGCGTGTGTGTTTTTTTTTTACTGCTCTCTGCTTTGATGGAAATTTGCGCGAGGTAAGAAGGGGGGGGGTGAGTGTTTGTGTTTCTTTTAGCCTATTTCGGATACTAGGAGGGGTGATGGTTGGAAAGGTGAGAGAAAGTTTTGGCGCTTCGGGGTGATGATAGGACGATCTCTTGTGAGCAATGCGACATTCGCGGTGTTACTCTAGTATGATTTGTGTCGAGAAGTCGAGGAGCTAGGCGTATTGTATGACGATAATGATGACAAATTATACAGTTTCCAAACAAAAAACCTCTATCAAAATGGGCCCATTAAGTCCTCGTGTGCCGTACTCTGTCACATACATATATTTTTGTATATGAAAATCTTTAATCTCGGAAAAAGGGTGAAGAGACGGCCTGAAGAACGTATAAATATACGTCAAAGATGAGAAACAACTTACGAATCCGGCGGGATCTGTCACATATACTTACCCCGACATGAAGAGCAATCTAATCACGTCGATCTTATTGCTCAAAGTCACATACTTTGGGCCTTTAAAGGGCTGATATGACAGAAGATCTCGTTCGACTAGATTGCTCGTCTTTCTCTCTCCAAAAAAAGAGTTCTAATCTCGTACTAAGACATGAGATTTCAGGGTCCAATTGCTCTCTAATTTTGTTGTTAGATAGGTTTGACAGCGTATTGAAATGGGAAAGCTGAGGCAGGACCTATCATTTTTGGTCGTATACTAAATCCCTGCATGCCGTGTCAACAGTAACTATATATACACTATAAAAATATCCGAGCGTCGTTTACTGTGATGCGGAAAAAGCCTTTAACATCGGACTCAAAATGTCAGATGACGTGTGCCATGGGAATGTGTAAGCCGTAGTTTCCACTATAGTTGCCGAAAGCTATTGATAATGAACTGAAAGACTCAAGTAGTTTACAGGTGTCACGATTTCACGAATCTTTAAATGGCTAATCTTTAAATGGCCCTACGTCGAACTTCCGAATAGTTGTTAAACCCGAAATAAATCCCATCGACCCCACAAGGTGGCGACTATCAAAAAATTTGGATGGAAATAGAACAGAGAAGTAGCGGGACGGTGGCAGCGGAAGGTAAGAATAAGACATAACTCATGGTTCATGGCTTCTTTGTGAACTGAAGGGTGATGGAAAGATGGGGGTAATGTATTTTCGATCCAAATTGATGATGATTCAGCGATTCATTCTACGTATCGTGTGTGGGGCATTTCGCGTCACAAATTTATGAACTGATGAATCGTTTTTGGATCATTCCACTCCCACAAGGAATCCGAATTCGCGTGAGTTAGATAGTCAGTTAAGTTATCAAGGGGAGAGTGTTGATAGAGCATCGCATAGTCGTAAGTGGTGCGCTGCTTGGATGGGGATCGCTTAGTGTGCAAACGAATTGGTGTGGTCGTCAGGATAAAGCACAGGTTGAGGTGAGGAGGAGTGATGCCTAATGGGATGCTTACATACAGGAAGTATGCGACGCGTACGAAATCTCTAATGGAAGGCTAAAAATGTGAGAATGTCGCTGGGGTATTGATGGTTTAGCGGCGAACCGATTGGCGCTGAGTGAGAGCGAGGAATGAGAGCATTGTGTCAATTCATTTCTGTTGGCGTGCGATGGGACCTAAAAGTGATGGGAGATCTGCCTGGTGGCCCCCCGATCCTCATCGTCTACATGGCGAATAGTTCGGGACAGCGGCCGTAACCTCGGGAGGAGGTAGAAGGATCAGGTGATGGGGTGGTATGAGACCGATTGATCGTTTTCCGAAGACATGGATGTTGGAACGTGGCCGAGTCATTCCCATAATGCGCAATAGCTGTATGTGGGTACTGTGGTTAGCTGGCACGTCAGTTATGATACCGAAGCCGGGTGGGGGGGGTTCAAAACACGTTCAAACAGAGGGGCAGGGTAAGGTGACAGTGTTGGGGTAAGATCCGTCTATAGTGCGTCCACGGGCGTTCGTGAGCAGGGGCGCAGGATGTATATGAAAGGGTCGTGTGCAGAGAAGAAACTTTGGGGAAAATAAAGAGATGCGGAGATACAGACACTAACGAGAACGAGGGAGCTTGGACGGAGTAACGGCCGTATGCCTGAAGAGGATTAGGTTGGGAGGGGGACGGGAGAAATTCCAGGAAGGCTTCCGGGGCCGGAGCCGGACCATACCGGCGGAGGGCCGGTGATTGGAGGTGTTCCGGAAGAGCGCGGTGGAGCAAACAGGAGCGGACCGAGATCGAGTGAT
The DNA here is from genome assembly GCA_029719445.1 of Agaricus blazei. Classification (NCBI taxonomy): domain Eukaryota; kingdom Fungi; phylum Basidiomycota; class Agaricomycetes; order Agaricales; family Agaricaceae; genus Agaricus; species Agaricus blazei. The sequence continues at coordinate 1,072,308 of SSNC01000011.1, forward strand.
GGGTGGAAAGCGATGCTGGGAAGGGCGAGAGTAGGGCAGAAGCTGGAGAAGGAGCGCAAATGAACAGAAAGCATATTGAGCACGTCGATTTCAGATCCGGCCATCGGCGTGGCCGTGTCGTTCCCAAAAAGGCTCCTGCCCCTTGTTTCGCTTATTTCTCCGCACCAACATTGGTGCGTGTGACAAAGCTGATCGGTATATAAAGCCTACCCGTTTGTCATTTCCTCCTCTCTCCAGCTACTACTCGACCCCCCGCTACTTTTTATCCCCGTTGAATGTCTATCTTCGTCTACCCCTCTGAACTTCTTGACGCTATCTGCTCCCATATCTATGATGCGGGCCTCCCTCCCGCGATATCTTCTCTCGACCCCCTCATAACCAACGCCGTCGGGGTCCCCGTTGCCTACCCCTCTTCCTCTCCCCAGCCTCATTGGCCGGAACCCACTGTTCGCAGAACCCTCGCCAACCTCTGTCTCGTGAACCATGCCTGGTTCGAAGCCGCGAAGCCCTGGCTGTGGAAGCGGTATGTTCTATTCTTACCACAGTCTATCATTATCTTTACCCCTTCCCTTTGCTCTAGCCTCGAGGTTCGCCTTCCACGCACATGGCTTTCCCTCGTAGAGGAGATTGCTTGGAACTATGAAGAGGAAACCGTCGATTCCGTCATGGGCAAATCCATCCAAGCGGCTGCCCGCGCCGTAGCGGATGTCGCTACCTTCGCGTCGGACAAGGATGCAGCCCTCAAATTACAGGCTAGTTTGTTGGACACTCTCGACCCGCCCGACAATGGTATCATTCCGGAGCTTCTGTCTCCGGTACCGTCTCGCAACCCCAGCCCGAGACGTATACGGCCGAAAAGCAAGTCTCCTGCGCGGTGGAAAATCCTGCGTTCAATCAACGCAGCTATTCAAGATGTTTTAGACAGGAGGGCACCTGGTGTTTACGGTATGTCGGCTTCCTATCTTTTCTTCCCATTACATGCTTATTCGTCGGTTTAGTGCCTATCCCGAAGGACACTCGTCCGGGCCGTTATGTTCAGCGTCTTGACTTCAACCACTTCCGCACTATTGGAATGCGTCGTTCCGTCGAAGAGGGTGTCAACAGCCGTTTTGTTACCGGTGATCGCGTAGAGGCTATCCTGAAGGTACGCAGTCGCGCTATAAATATCTTCGAAAACCCAATTCGCTTATACCACCCTTCTCAGGAAATGCCCAATTTGACCGCATTCGGTGCGACGGAATACATGGATGGTGCCCTGACTCTCCCTGTCTTAAACGAGTTGTTCCTTCGTGGCGCTCCTTCGGGAGGCCGGGGCCGTCCCTCGCGTGGACGTTCCTTCGCTGATCTTTCCGACGCCGAGGAAGAAGATCATGACCGCAGAAGGGAATGCAAAGATCTTGAGGCCGTCGACTTGACCGGCTGTGTCAGTGCTGTTTTCGTCAATGCGTTCAATGAGTTTGTCAACGCCCATCTCATACACTCCGAGACCGGGTTCGATGACGATATGGAAAGCCGAAGGAATCGCCGCATTCGTTTCGCCGAGGAACCGTTGTCCTTTCCGGGTCTTCAACGTCTTGGTATGAGGGGCGTCAAGTCTATCTTGCCTCGTTACCTAGGCCCCTTTCTCTTAGCTTTCCCCTCCCTCACCCACCTTGACCTCTCGGGTACTCGTGTAACCCCTGATATCTTGGGCGCTCTGGCGCAGTCTCCTACTGTCCGGCTCAGGTCCCTCGCACTCGCTCGGTGTGTTAGACTCACTGGTGAGAGTATTCGGGATTTGCTGGTCAGCTCGCCGGTCACGGCACGCTTGACGGAGCTGAATCTGTACTGTGATATGACTTACTTATCTCCTTTGACTCAGGAGGATTTGTATGGAATTGTATCGGAGGCTCCGTGTTTCTTGAGTGGCGAACTGCAATATCTTGACCTCTCTGGTGCGCCACTGACCAAGGAGATTCTCGAGCGTTTCAAGCCTCAATTGAAACTGCGTTCTCTTGGACTCTCGTATCTGTCTCGTCTTGAACTCAAAGTTATTCAAAAGTTCATGATCGAGAAGGCACCGAATGTCGAGGTCTTGACTTTGATCAGCACCTCGCCTGAGCTTGATGTACTTTTGCGTCCTAGCAGCGGGTCGACTCCTCGTAACGCGGTCACCAACCTGCATACGCACCTCATTCGTCCTCTTGCGACCCCACCGTTTTCGTTTAGTGTCACTGGGAATAACGTTGCTTTGCCTCCTCGAACGCGACTACGCGTGGTCGAACTTTCTCCTGCTATGCTGGGTGCTCTGGGTGTTGGGGCTGGTGCCTGGCGCATAATTAGGAGCAAAGGTGGCCGCGGTTGGTACGTCGATACGGCATGTACTTGGGTAGCGGAACCAGGAACGGAAACGGGAAGCGTTCTTAAGCGAGACCTACCGCCTGATCATCCTTACCGCATTGAAATGGAACGTCTGTCCGCTTCAAACGGGAATGTCAGCAGCGGAACTGGTTGGCATGCCCGGAAAATGGAGGTACGCCGATCGTTGAGACTGGACTCCTTGCTCGGCTGATTTATGATGATGGCAGGTTCTTCATGGCTATGGCATGCTTGGACGCGAGGACGGGCTGTATGGTGCCGTTTCTTTCGCGTACCAGGGATGAGCTAAGTGCCAGGCTGTTTATTTACTCATTTACCCCCTTCAATGACCAATACCACAAAATGCCGTGCTCGGCCGCCGACAAAAGTAATGCACAAAATAGACTAACCGAAGCGCAGTCCTATAGTCCTATGACAGGCACTGCATTCCTTCATTCGGATTTTCGTTCTAAGCTTGTCTCGTTGTCTCTTGGGCTGTGGTTTATATATTTATTCAACCTCTTGCTTTATGCTTTTTGTTTTTTTTTTCTTCTTTTGTTATATGTTTTTGTTTCTTAAGCGTCAAGGTCATCATTCTATCCATCAATATTTTAGCGCATACCATGTCAATTGTATTTTTAGAGTGCGCAATAGAAGCGTTTTGTAGCGTGTGCATAAATGGTCAAGGCGCATTGATGCGGCGTGAGGCCGGATATGTCGTGTTTGTGAGATATGATCTTCCATAGACGAGGCAGTGTCCGTCAGCACGTGCCTGGACATACACGCACAGCGGCGCTGTTTCCGCCAGAGACCCCACTAAACCCTAATACTCACTGACGCAATAGCATATAAAGCCATCTTATTATCGCCATTCCTTCTTTATCCTCGTCACTCCTTCCTTAGCCTCATTCCCTACAGGCCTTACTTTCTCCTTTTACTCGCCTGACTACCCACAAACATGGTTGACTCTAGTCGCTCAGAGAGTTCTTCAGATGGAACTGATGGCGTAGAACGCACGAATTCGTCTAGTGCTCCCCTCGACCAACAACACCCAACTGCTGCTGAGCATAAAGTCGGAGAAGTTGCATCCCTACTTCAAGACCATTCGCACAGACACGACTCAACTGATTCTCGTATGAGGAGACGCACTGCCAACGCTGACCCCACATTGGGCTCCAACGGTGACATGGTTGGGAATCGTAGTGCAATGAATTGGGGCAAGTTGCGAGGGGCAGTGTTGACGCTGACAGTACCCGAAAGGAAAGTCGGGAAAGCACCTACTGTTATGCAGAGCCTCAAAGCAATCGTTTGTGCGAGCTGTCAGTCATTCATTTTTTTTTCTCCGAGAGTGTATGGTTAATAATCGTTGGCGATAAAGATCTCAACATTCTCCTCGTCTTCATACCGATTTCGGCAAGTGCCTTGTCTAGCATCCTATGAACACGACCGTTGACCTCATTTCTCCTATAGTGGGCCTTCCATTTTGCCTTTCCCGCCTCCAATAGCAATAAAGACACACTGGTCTTTGTCTGTAAGTGATCGTGGAGCATCGTGACACGTATTTTCATTCTTGACAACGATCATATGCAGTTTCTTTTCTTGCAATCATCCCCTAGCGAAGGTTCGCAGTCTCACTTTTTTTGAATACGGGGACCATGGGAACCAATTGTTTTGTTTGTCTGTTTTCAGTTACTGGGTTTCGCTACGGAAGAGTTGTCGCTTCGAGTTGGCCAGACACTCGCAGGCCTCTTGAATGCCACTTTGGTGAGGCATTCCGTTGTTATATGCGGGTGATGTAATACTGACATGAAAATGTTTGCAGGGAAACGCGTAAGTCATCTTAAGTGATGTGCGCAATTGATTGAACCTGATTTCATTCCCTTGATCAGTGTTGAACTTATTGTTGCCGTAAGTGACAATTCGATCACTTTTGCATCTCTGAAAGTTAAATCCTGCAAACAGATTATAGCACTTGCGCAGTGTCAGATCCGTATCGTGCAGGCATCGTGTAAGTCATGCTTAACATCGTCGTACGAGATCTGTGAACCCTTGAGGTTTCACGTTTTCGGCCACATGTTTAACCGCTAATGCATCTCCTGGTTACTGACCTCATGTTCTCTCGACAGTGGTAGGATCTATTCTGAGCAACTTGTGTATGAACTGCGTTTTATGACCGTTTTCATGTTCGCTCATATGCTGTTCATTAGTGTTGGTCCTCGGAATGTGTTTCTTCGCTGGTGGTATCAAATACTCAGAGCAAGGCTTTGGTGCTAGTGCGTTCATTTGTTCAAAACTAAATTTTGTGAATGCTAAGATATCCGGCTGATGAAGGTGCTTCTCAATTGAATGCGTCACTCTTGACGATCAGTGTTATTGCTGTGCTGTTACCCGCTGCGTTCCACTTTTCTTCGGGGCTTCAAAAACAACCCGAAATTAATGCCATCCTGTCTGTGAGCCGTGGAGTAAGTTGTATTACGAGTTTTAGATAATTGTTTCACTGACATTGCCCGTCCTTTAGACAGCCATTATACTCCTAATCAGTTAGCATTGTCTCTACACATCTGCGCCGAAAGCGTTGTTGACACATGGTTTACCACAGTCTATGGCGCATACCTACTTTTCCAGCTGTATTCCCATGCCGAGATGTTCGAAGACAACTCGTCGCAAGTCTTTCACTCGACTCGGTATGCTCGACGAAGCAAAAAGTCAGCAGGTCCCAAAAATGAGAAGGAGGGTGCAGACCAAGCCGCTGCTAAGGATGAGGAATCCCAATCAGTAGAGAGCGATGAAGAAACACCAACATTGAATATCTACGTTACAATTGGTCTCCTCGTGGTTGTTACGGTGGTATGTGACGAGTTCCTCTTCATGACATTGATACCCTCTAACAGGATATCTCTTGTTCAGCTTGTGGCAGTTACGGCTGAATGGCTCGTTGACTCGATACAAGGCTTAGTTGAGCAAGGTCATGTCGGCACTGAATTCGTTGGTATTATTCTCCTACCAATAGTTGGTAATGCTGCAGGTGGGTTTTTCGACACATGATATACATCTAGTACTCATACGATACCCAGAACATGTCACTGCTGTTACTGTTTCTGTCAAAGACAAGTTGAACTTGAGTTTGAGTGTCGCTGCGGGATCCAGTCTTGTAAGTTCCTGGCCTTTGTTGATTATTTGGGAATATTGTTAAGTTTATTGTCATAGCAAATCGCTCTCTTTGTGATACCGTAAGTGGGGAGGGTGATTTCATTCGCATGAGGTTCTAATTGTCCCTTCTAGCTTCATTGTCACGCTAGGTTGGATAATGGGTAAACCGATGTCTCTCTTGTTTGATCCCTACGAGTCCATAGTACTTTTCTTCACTGGTATGTTCTATTTCAATCTTTAATTTATCGATCCGTTACTTATTCAACCATGGATAGTTTTGATCGTTAACTATTCTCTTCAAGATGGAAAATCAAATTGGATGGAAGGGTTCTTGTTAATGAGTTAGTGCAATTTTGACTCATGGAACACTCGGATTTTCTGACAATTTGATCCCTTAGCTCTTTATGTCATCATCGCTTTAACGTTCTGGTTCTATCCAGGTGAGTTCTTCGGAAAATGCAAGAGACTACCAGGCTGACACGGTTGATAGGTAGCGATGGTCTGGCCGCGCTATGTCCTTAATGTGATACCAACGTGATACCCCACCCGGATTATTTTATTATTTATACCTTCGTTTCTTTAGAATAGTTCTTTGTCTTTGCCGTGAATATTTACAGTTTTTAATAAGCCCGGTGCATTGAGGCATCATGCACCCATGAAATAACGATTCTTGTCTATTTTGGTACTGTTTTTCTGATTGTTTAAATCCAGAGTATTTTCACACCGACGTGTCTTCTCATGGCATCTCCTAGGACATCATGTCTCTTTTTTTTTAGATCCGTAGACAATTTATAGACCTATCATGCCACCAATCAGAAGATTAATAGCGCAGAATCGCAGAATCGCAGGTTCCCTACTCGCAAGATCTCGCAGCCGACATCCGACACTATTCCAGTACGTCGTGGTCACAAGGGTTTGAGAGATCTACCGTAGTACCATGCGCTCTGCCCATCTATGAGAAACAGCTACATGTTGATCGGTTCCTCATAATTTAAACCCTTCCTTCCCATTAGGAGTTTAGTGTGTCACCCCGGGGATTTCCTTTGCCTGTGCGGTCATATTTGTTGAATCTATATAAACTTGATATGATGGAGTTAGAAGCAGGTAAAAAACTGCTGTTGAGAACCAACAATAACGACGGGTGGGTCAGGTGGAACAGGCTGTGTATTGGACTTAATTGGCATTCTCTTTGAGCTTTCCTTAAGTTGATATGTATCTTACTTCCGGTTTCCCGCTCTTCGTGCGAGAAGCCAGTTACATTGACAGGGACATCTTATTTTTACGTGCCTCGAGTAGACGAGCATAGGTCTTTTTTTGAAGGCTCGATTGGCCGCATGGTGGTAGACCAAAAACACCACTCTCTGTAATTCCACGTTCATTTCCGTAGGAGAAAAATTTAAAAATGAGGAAAGGCAAAACGGCATTTAGATCCAGGGAGTGAGAGTACAGATTGTGATATTTCCAATGACTGTACGTGCTCACGGTTCATCAAATGAGATATAATAAAACTCCTAGAGCTTCGCCCCTGGATCCTGTGCTAATGTCACAGCTGCGGCAGCCAATGCAGGGGAGTTGCGCTCCTTAACCTTAACAGCTAAAAGGCGCAGTATTAGGACACCGGAATACTGAACAATGACTCATATCGGATGTCACTCACTAAAAATAACTCTGGGACCCTCCTTCCACATTTCAGTGACAATGGTCTCTCCAGGGAAGACGACGCCAGCAAAGCTATATGCGTCATTTCATCAGGATGGATAAGAATCTCCATTCCTCGTGTTGATTTGACGTACCGAACTTTGATATCCTTGTAAGATCCGTAAGTTTTGAGAACGTGTTTAGCGGCGATACCCATGGTGCAAAGTCCATGAAGAATGGGTTTGTCAAAACCACCGATGGCAGCAAACTCGGGTAGAATCTATAACGCGTATAGCTTAATAGAGGCGGGCTGTGTCAAAGTGCTTACATGAAGTGGATTTGGATCACCGCTCAAGCTAGGGAACGGGAAAAGTATGTTTTTATCGGAATGGAGAACATGAGGCACGGTGAAATTAACCTACCGGTAAAGGGCCGCCTGGGTCGGGCTCGTCTTCTCTTCAATGACAGCGTCCGGAGCACGTTTTGGAGGGGTATTGGGTGCGGTCGCCGGGCCTCTATCTGTATGAGAGAGCGTGAGTTGCGACTTTGAAACTTGTTAGGATCGTTATTACCCTTGCCGACACGCTTGCCGCCGAACCCGCCAGAGCCGCGAATGAATACCGTGGATTGGTTTTCGAAGATAAGTTGTCCAGTTTGAGTGTCCCTGGTCTCGGCAATGGCAGTGACTGCTGCAGCCTTTCCTTTGTCAAGGACTTCAAGGATCCTGTTGAGAACGTGATTAATATCAGATTGTGCTATGTTTGGAGAGAGATATGACGTGCCGAGCCTCGGTGACAAGAGAACCTTTGGTCGGAATAGGTGCCTTAATGCTCATGTATTGTTCGCCATGAAGCAATTTTGCCTATGAAAACACAACGAGTTAGGCATCAGAGTGTATGTTCTGTTTTTGGGTACTTGCCAGATTAAAATTGGGAAGGAAGTCAAGAGGTACGGCCGTAGTAGCGGGAAATTGCGGTAAAACACCGAACGTTGGCAAAGCACCAAATTCATCATCACTTTCATAAGTCCATTGGAGCTCTTTCTCTGTTGCACCAATGCCCAGGTTGTAGAGGATCACGTCCCTCTGTACTGAGTAAGCCCCTGAGCGCAACGACAAGATATGGTGCGCACCTCGGTATAGGTGTAGTAGGTGGGCTTCTGGAGCTCCTTCTTTGCGTCTTTGACGATCTGTGCGTCCTCTGGGTCGGCAAAGGCGTCTGGGTTTTTGTAGATGGACATGTCCGTGGTCAAACCGCTGAATCACATGTCCGGAGCAGCACAGCGACATCCCAGCGGCGCGCCCCTTACGTAATCCGCACATTGTTGCTTCGTTCTCGACTCGGCTAGGACCCGCCTGTTCTCCCAACTCCCTCTCCGCTCCTCTATCCCTCCAACAAAATGAGTAGGGCTTCTTGTTCTCTGTATCGTTTATCTGCTGATCTCCGACGTTGTGCAGTGGACGAAATCTCTACAGGTTCTGACTCTGATTACTCCAGGTAATGCGATTCCTGCAACCTGTCTTCGCTCTCCACGTTTTAATGATCGTGCATCTCAGTTCAGTAAGGCACACTCCAAAAATCAGAGCGAACAATTTTTCGAATTTCCGTGTTAGTGGATATCGTGGTTTCTCTCATCAAAAGGCAACGAGTATTTTTGTGAAGTTGACGAAGACTTTATCCTCGATCGCTTCAATCTAACTGGCCTAAACAACGAGGTCGCGAATTACTCTCAAGCCCTCGACCTGATCACCGATAATCTTGGTGCGTCACAGGCTTTCAGTCAGAAGTCAGAAGGCTCGTAACATGCGTTATCACAGATGATGATATTCAAGACAGTTTACGTGGATCGCTCGATGTACAGGCAAGATTGTTATACGGGCTGATCCACGCAAGGTGGATTGTCACAGCTCGCGGCCTTGCCAAAATGGTATGTCCGTACCCTCATATCGTCATTAGATACAATCTTCAATCCGGCTCCACAGATTGAAAAATACAAAAGAGCCGATTTCGGTCGATGTCCACGCGTCCTCTGCAACTCACAAGCTCTCCTTCCAGTCGGCTTAACCGATATCCCATACGAAAAATCCGTCAAACTTTACTGCGGCCGCTGTGAAGACTTGTATTCACCAAAATCATCGCGACATGGTAGTATTGATGGAGCGTATTTTGGCACCACCTTCCCCCATCTTTTGTTTTTGGTCTATCCAAACTTGATCCCACCGAAAAGTGGTCCAGCAGATTTCGGTGGACCTCCGAATGCCCTTGCTAATGCCACAGCCGCTGGTGCGACACCTAGTATTGGTAGTACCACGGGAGCGATAGGGGAGGCCGGGAGGATCAGAAGAAGCAGAGTTCGGGAAGAACCTGAACCAGCTGAAGGCAGTACCGATCACATCAGCACTTCAAAAGTCGCGCTCAAAGCGGAGAGGTACAGGCCCAAGATATATGGATTTCAGGTGCATGAAACTGCCAAGCTACAACGGTGGCAAGAGGCTGTCAGGGACCGCCAAGTCAGTCGTCTGGATGCCCTCGAAGAAGCCAAAAAGATGTGAATTTGACATTTTATTTACCTACTTTTCTCTATACTCTTGGGTTGCCTTTTTCATCCTGGGCTTGTCGTTTCTCACTTAACTTTACATACCAATCTCATCGTAATTTTCTTGTTGCGATCGTAAACTTTGTCCTCCCTCAATTTTGTTACAAATACCCCTCCAACGTGGCTGAATTCGAGAAACCTTCAAGTTGTATGCATAAATTGTTCGTGAAGTAATAACAAAATAGTGCAGAGGATAATGTAAACTGATCCAAGGGACTACTACAATTTTGCCTTTGGCGGTTCATCACCCTTATTGTCAAAGTTTTCGACCATGGATTGTATCGCTTCTGTCGTCGTCGAAGGGTTCGTTGCACGACCATCATCTGATGAGATTGATCAGCTTTCCAGGCCTAAAGTGTTGGAGAGAAAACGTTACCAAAATCGGTGATGACACTCCACTTTGCAACAACATCCTCAGGCGTGTAAGGTTTGGTATGAGGGAAACCATGACCACCAGCACGTTGCCATCGAGTCTGGGCAGCCCAACCCCCAGAAACCTCAAATAGACAACCACTCGTATCCGTGTTATCTGTAGACACGTCCACCAGTTAAAACCCACGCTTATCATACACGACTATCCATACCTTTGCTTGTGAGGTAACCAACAACGGGAGTAACATATTCAGGCTTGAAGGCATCAACCATCTCCTGTGGCCAGATGGTACTAGTCATGGCCGTACCAGCGGCAGGCGCGACAACATTGGCCTTGATATCATACTTTTTACCTTCAATGGCGAGCGAACGAGTCAAACCAATGATACCAGCTTTCGCCGTGGAGTACTGGAATTAAATTAGAATGGATCCTTTGTGACATCCAAAACGAACCACCGACATTGGCTTGACCAAAATTACCATCTATTTTTTTAAGAGAGAAAAAGAAGGGGGGTTAGGAATAAATCGAGTTCCCTCGACAAAAAAAACATACAGATGCCGACTTGAGATGCGGTCGTGACGATCCGTCCATACTTCTGCTTCTGGAAGATGGGCCATAGAGCCTGAGCACACTATACAGTCACCCATGTGTAAATAGCGCATTCCCAAAATCTCGATTCAAGATAGATGGATACCTTATAAGTTCCGCTACAACACACGAGGATTAGTGAATTCAATCCTCAATGGCTAGTCCGCAATGCATACCGAAGGTGCACTGCAAGCACGAGGTCCCAGTCCTGCTCTGACAAGGTCTGGAACGATTTGTCTCTCAAAAGACCCGCATTCGCAACCAATACGTGCACAGTCCCAAACTTCTCTACCGCAAGTCGAGCAATCTTCTCACCCTCTTCCACAGAACACACGGCAGGAATAGCATTTCCCCCTGCCTGAGTTATCTCCGCAACGACGGAATGGGCTCCCTTTTCACTGACATCATTTACCACAACGTTTGCCCCAAGCCGTGCGTACATCAAAGCATAAGATCGACCGAGGCCCGAACCACCACCAGTGACAATGACAGTTTGACCATCAAACCGAACTTCTGGCCCAGATTGAACGTTCTGAGGTGACTTCTTAGCAGACTCCAGCAAGCCCTTGACAAAAATACACAATCAGCACACTAGAAGTGCAATCGTTTAGCGGACACGGGTACACACCAGAGAATCGACATCGGACATGGACTGAGGGCTGCGACATGTCATTGAAGTTAGTGTACCACTAAGTAGGAACTCACTGGTTAGCTCCAGAAAAGTCGCGAACTTGGTCCCATTTAGTCTTGACCTGCTAAAGTGAGAAAGAGAGGCAAACCCAAGCAGGGAACATAGCATACTGCAGTAGGCGTAAATGTAGCATCAGTCTTGAAGATGGCTCCCTTGCTTCTTTCCCATCGAATTTCAGCAATATACCCAGCACCGACCTCAAAGATCTTGCCACTGGCATCAGGCCCTTCAGGATGGCAAATCGCCGCCACGAAAGGCACGACATATTCAGGCTGCATGACGATTCGTCAACACTTCGCGACTTCTTCACAAGAAAACAAGATAAAAAAAAACGAACACCGAGGTTGGCCAGCATTTCCGGAGGCATTACTGTTTCCGTCATACCTGAAGCAGCGATCTAGGAAATATCTCTATGAGTGAAACCCGCAGTCTCTTTCGTGGGTAGAACGGCATACGGGAGCGATAGCAGTTGACTTGATATTATATTTAACACCTTCGCGAGCCAGAGTAAGCGTGAAACCAACAAGACCCATTTTCGCAGCACTATAGTTCGTCTGTCCAAAATTACCTACAAACGAAGGTTTGCAACCGGGTCAAGGGGCTTCTCATACCCACAGTTAGGAAACAGTCGCACCATAAAGGCCAGCCGCGCTGGCAGTATTAATTACACGACCAAACTTCTGTTTGCGGAAATGAGGCCAGGCAGCCTTTGTACAAGAAAAGGCTCCTTTCAGATGAACTTCAGTAATTTGATCCCACTCCTTTTCCGACATATTCTTGAAGCTAAAGCAGGTGACGTCAATGAACGACACGACATTTTGCCAGCGCATGCTCTCACCCTTTATCACGTAGGATACCAGCATTGTTGATGAGGATCGTGACGGTCCCAAAATTGTCGATAGCTGATTTGATTACAGAGGCACCATCGGCCACAGAGGATGTGTTTACAACGGCCTTTCCGCCCGCTAAACACCAAAAAGGAGCTATGAGGCACAGTGACGGTCAACAGCAAATTACGCACTCCTGGTAATCTCATCAACGACTTTTTGAGCCGCAGCCGCATTGAAGTCGTTCACGACGACGTTTGCACCTCGGGACGCAAACAATAGCGAGTATCTGATGTTGCGGAAGATCCGAACCTAAGCATAGTAACGGCAGCGAGGGTTCCGGACAGACGTACGCTTTGCCCAAGCCACCACCAGCACCAGTAATGACTACAGTGTGTCCCTTGAAGGATAGTGTCATTGTTGTATGAATTTCAGCGAGGCGATCCAAAGAGTTGGAATGTATTTAACCCGTCGCTTTTCCATGTGAAATCAATCTCCGGCCCGCATTGCCTTATATAATACCCTGAGCGTGCTCGGTCAATCACCTGCCAAGTTTGCACAGTGTTGAATGCACGCAATAACTTGAGTTATCAATAAATTAATTCGCTGCACCCGGCGCACAGTATGTACAAAGATATATACACCATGCACTGCATGTGATTATCAGAATCTAAAATGACCCCAAGTTCAATGCAGTCAGCGAACAAATATCGTGACGAATACTTGTGCACCGGGCAGCAGATATTTTGCCGAGTCAAGAGTGGAACGACCAAAAAAAGAAAAAAGAAAGAAAGAGTCAGGGCGAGATGAGGAGACAGAGAGAGAGTAAATGATGAAAAATAAGGAAACTTAAATGAATAGTTTTACAAGACGAGAGAATGCGGTGAAAATCATGTGAACCGAGATAATAAGTAAATTCAAAGGATTGGACATAGTTGGAGTCATGAGAACATATCATGGCGAGGAGAGACGTGAAAAAAATTTCATGTCAAAGAGTGGTAGGTGTCGTTACGGAGGAGAACAGAATATTCGTGTTCGAAGTTGTTGAAGGGAGGGCGTGTCGAGGAGAGGGAGGGAGGGCTTTAGGCATGAATGGAGAGCAGACATATAAAAGCGATGATGACATAGACAAGAGACATGCAGATGCTGATGAATGGTGAATAGATGCAAACGATGAGGTCAAAGAGAGGCGGCAGAAAAGGAGAAGCATAGAGGTATAGCAAAAGGAAGATATCCGGCTTCACAGGAGAGGCTCAATCTTCGACCATCATCGTCTCTGCAGGTGGCAAGTCGCTGACGTGGTTCTTCGCCCAGTCGATGGCGAAGATGGAGGCCTTGAGGAATTTCTTGTTGGCATACTTTTTGCAGACATACTGCCGTGAGAAGCCGGCTTCGGCCAATTTCTCTACCAGGAGCTGATGGCCGGGCAGTAGCTGCTCTTCGGTGAACCCCGAGTGGAACACAAAAGCCTCGTTCTGGGGAGCAGATCAGTCACATGACGACTTGTTGGGGCGCGACGACCACGCGTAAAACACATGGCCAAGCATATAATAGACGGCACACATACCCAATCACCGCCCAACATCTTCCTCGCACAGTACATTCCGATCGCTGCTACTAGGCTCGGCTTCACTCGCAGGAAGCGGTGATCCAGCAGAGTAACCTCTGTTAGGAACTTGCTCAGCGTCCGCGTCTGGATGTCGTAGTCGTCCGCCTTGCTGATCTTGCGCATCCAGCTGTAGGGCGAACAGTAATGCGATATCTGGAACTCGAGAGTCTGAAGGACAATCCGTTCGCCCTTGAGGATCTCGTCCTTTGTGTACCCATTCTCGGTCATGAATACAAACTCATCAACCGACGGGGCGAGGATTTCCTCATACTTGGCAGCAACGAACATCGCCGTAACGCCGACGAGTTGCAGTTTGCCCAGGGAAACAACACGCCGTGACAAAAAGCGATCAACGATGTTGATGGCGATCCACAGCGTTTCCGGAAGCATGTGGTAGCGGAAATGAACTTGGAGGAGCCAATCGACAAGGGTCTGGCGCATCTCCCAGGTTATTTCACTTTGATTGATCATATAATCAGGTTGCGGCATTACTTCTTCCTGCATAATTAGGTGAGCTCGGATCCGGTCATCTCGGTGATCATACAAACCTCGAGATCACACATATACTCGAAGATATCATCCGCGTACTCGGACACCATCGTTGTATCAAATGCGTCGACTTCATCGTGGAAGGTCTCACGGACAGTCTGCAGTTCCTTGGCGTACCGGCGAGCCCGCTCAGTACCGATCTCGGGCCATATGCGAGGATATTTTGACTTTTCAGCTGGTTGTTCTTCTTCGTCACTTTGCTCGACGCCGACCATGTTCTCGACTTCTCTTTCGTTGGCTTCGGCTTCATCATCAGGTTGGTCATCAAGGTCTTCTTCTACATCCATTTCACTTTGTGGATGATCCTTGACTGTTTCGATTTCGGGTTCGGGTTCGGTTTCATGGGTTGGAACAGTGGGCTGGGAAACGGACGTAGTAATTCGTGAAGCACGACGAGTAGCAGCAAAGCTGGCTCGCGCGCGTGCTACGGCAGCGCGCGCATTGATTGGATTCGCAATAGAATGGGTCGCGGGAGCCCGCCCCGGACCCAAGGGGACTCGTTGAGCGAGCGAATTAGAGTCGGAGCGACCGCGTTTGAGGCTGACTTCCTTCTCCTTTCCTAGTGCAGGTTTCAGTCCGGTATCCTATGCAGACATCGGGTCAGACCTGCAAGACAGCACAAGGAAGACGTAACAGTGGCACCACTTACCCGGCGGTTAACAGCAGCCATGGTGACTTCTCCTAAAGCTTGGCGAACTACGCCAGTTTTTGCGACATTCTCCTTCGCTGCAAAGCGAGTGGTTGCGACCGAATTTTGAGAGTTCTGACGGAGGTGTCGGCTCATGGCGTTCTCATCGAACTTGGCGCGTTGCGCAATGGACCGTCGCTGAGGTATCTACGTATCGGACGACGAAAAACATGAAGTCGCTGTAGTATACAACTAGACATGTGAATTGACATACGCGGACATGATTGGTGGCCATCGTGAGGATTGAAGAGATTTACTTGTGGTAAGGAAGGCTTGCTGCGTGTGCGAAATGTTGGAGGAAAGAGGTAAAAGTTGGATGTGAGAATTTGAAGAGTTGGAAGCGGGTTTGGCGAAAATTGGAAAGGAGAAAAGGGAAGAGGAGGAAAAGAATCCACCGGTCAGCCTCTGAAGAAACCAAGCCCTCCGAACGAAATCCATCCTTAGATTCGAGTCGAACAAGCGTCACGTGTCTCGCCAACACTCGCCCAAATAACGCGAAAACGCGTCCCAACCGCGTGACATATATTGCCCAATTTGTACGCGTCGTGTCACACTGCCAGTTCCCCGGATCCGTCCTGCCCATCCAGGAGCGCTCCTCGCTCCCCCGCTGCCGTTAATCAGAATGGAGGAGCAACGTTATCGATTGGGCGCGTCGATGAACACGGTTTGCGCACTGTTTGTGCAGCTGCCACCTGAGACAGTCGAACAGCACTCATCTTGATAATCATTCCCTCTGCCATTAACTACCGGATGTCTTCTCCATTTGTTCAGAAACTTGAAACATTGATACATCAACCCTGACACCCTGAGAGTTCATTTCTTGTTCCAGTCTTGTTCCCTCCTTCTACCCCCTTGGGACACCGCTGGGGAGCATCAAAAGCGCGCATGACGCGTCCGAACGATATGCAAAGAAGCCACCGGGACAATACTCGCCGCCGGCCCAAGCTTCACTTATACAACGTGCAAGATGAAACGTGGGAGCTGCACCGTGTTCTGGGATTGCAACGCGGCTGGACTGACACTTATGACATTTCGAAATCCCTGCGCTATACATAGTGACGTTAATCTTGCTTACTTAACCGCATAGGCGTTCTCTTCGTCGTGGATGCGGCAATTGGCCGGGGCCATAGCACGATCGATCCAGCTCATCGCTCGCGCTGACATTCTTGTCTAGACATTTTTGCAATTTGGCCCAGGAATGGCTAGTCAGAGTTAATTAATTCTGCCACTTCATACCGATTCGTAAGTCGCACCCCTATCTCCCACCTTCTAGAATCAATCACGAACGTCACAGATCCCGCTTCTTCGCTAAACGTGGCCGTTGCACTAGAAGCTCGTCTTGTCGACCATCCGAATCGATCTCAGGTGTCATGCTCTGTTCACGGATACCAAATCTATTTGGGCAGAGGGTGAGTGGACGACTTCCCGCAGCGTCTGGAAACACAGAATTTTTTCTAAATCTTATTTCATTTGAAACTCCGCCCGTCCATACTCAGGATATTAAACCGTAGACTGTTTAGAATAAATCAAGGCCAATAAACATAGGCTGGGATATAGACTGTGATTATGAAATAGGATGGATAGTGCTTGCGTTCAGAACGGTTGACGCACGCACTTCTGCTCATTATGAGATGTCTGAAGATGATATTTCCTCTACGTATAAGTAAATGGCTGAACGACGACAGTGGTTGCAGCTACCGTTTACAGTTCACCCTTGGACTCGGGCTTTTACGGTCACTCCTCACTCGAGCCACAGGCATCTGAGAGCACCTCATTCTGAGCAATGATGCACACTCAATCCGTAGCATTTTTCAATGATAGTGCACTCAAGTTTCGTTATTCAAAAGCACATACGCCTGAGCTGTGGAATACTGAAGCCAGCCATGATCAGTTGCTGAAGCAGTGTCTCACGATATTGACCTGAAAATTGGAGATAGGATCTTACTCGTGACGTCCATAACTCCTTTAATGCATAAAGTGAGGTAATATTCGAGGACTGCAATCTGGAAGAGGGGGGGGGGGGCCTCTTCCAGATTGCAGTCTGGAAAGACGTGAATTTAAAGATCCGCTTTTGCCAAACACCGATTTAGTTAACGGCACGTCCGGCAATCAGCTGGGACACAATCTGGAAAATATTTCTATTTTTCCAGACGCTACGGGAAGTCGTCCAGTTTATGGGCTGTGCCAAATCGTGTTTTACGCGTCTTATCCACTTTCCAAGAAATGACCGGTCATCAAATTGCAAGCGCGCCTTTCTCTAGGCCGTTTGTGTTGTCTGGGCGTGGGACTGGACATGTCAGCAGTAACGTACGGTCTATCCTAAGATAGGCCAATTACTCTTTGGAAGCATATTTGGGAGATGCAGGAGATGTTACAATGCCCTGTCGACGCGTTTTTCGCACATTATAGCCCCTTTTTACCGGACAACATCCTTGTTGAAGCCGCTAAACGCGCTCTGATTGAGAAGCAACTGCTCTTTTTGAACGCGGAAAACCAACTAGAATGGCAAGAATTTCATCAAGAACCGCGCCGACTCTCTTCGGAAGCAAATGCATTCAAGCCACTGGAGGCTATTGCGGACGTGCTTGACAACGGACTCGAAGGGCTAAATGGCCGTCAACGAAACTTTTACTACTGCGATTGTCCCAACACCCAAGTGAAACCGGAAATCGGGAACTCCAACTTCAAAACTGACGCTTGTTTTATCCGACAACCAAACGATACTCAGAACAAATACATCGAATCCTCAGAAGCAGTAGTGGTCGCCGAATTCAACAAATTTAAGAAGGGTTACAAAGATGTAAGTATTCCGTTTGTGCTCTCAATAGTTCTTCGTATTCACGCGTCCAGAATCGCAGGAGGTTAGTATCGTGTGCAACCTTCATTATGAACGATGATCCCCGCCGCAATTGGATATACGGAGTGCGTCTCTATATGTTTCACCACCACAATCCTCGCTGATTTCACCTTAGATCACAATCGAGACTACCAAGATGGCTGTTTGGTATTTTTCCCGCTCCCACTCTGTCAAGTCCGAAACATTCAATTTCACCACGGTAGGTTCGTTATACAACGGATTTTGTCCATTCCTGATCTTATGCAGGACATCGAGAAATTAATTGTAGTGTTCCTCTCGTTCATCTATGCCACAAGGGAGGAAATGGGATACGATCCTACAATTCACCGCATCGAGGACAACGGATTACGATACGTGTATGAGGTACCTAGCGAAACTGGAACACGGTATTTCAAGACAATCAGCCCGTTATCTCACCGGAGGGTTATATACATTACGGGGAGGATGACACGTGTGTGGAGTGCCATCGAAGTGAAGGGATCTTCCGGAAATGCGATCTATGAGAAGGTGAAGGGTGACAAAAAGGTTGCCTTGAAGGACGTCTGGCTTGACGAGGGATCCAGGACGGAAAAGCAGAATCTTGATGCGATCTTCGAGTGCCTCAGCACGGTCAAGGAGGAGGATTATCAATGGGCTCCCCCGCCTCTTCGCGCGAAGTTGAAGACTGTGCTGGAAGGGAAGGACTATACGCGTTATTTCATGGGCATCGTATGCGACAGTTTTGAGCTTGGCAAGTCCAAATGCAAGTCGAGCCAAGCTACTCCCGCACCAGAAATCCTGCATTTTGACGATGGGTTCGACGATGGAAGCAGAGTAGATTCCTCTTTGACTACCAGCGCAAGAGAAATAAATGTGGCTGATTCAAGCATGCTGGTGGGTTCAACTCGAACAGCTGCCTTCACCTATAGTGAGAATGACTCGAAAAAGATGATCAACTTGGTTATGGACACAACACCGATATCACACTCTTACGCGACCAAGCAGCACTACAGATTAGTATACGAAGAAATTGGGCAGTCACTCGATCGCGTTGGCTCGTTGGAAACTGCATTCACCGCCGTTTCAGACGCTTTCATTGGCAAGTTCGCCCGTTTACATATACATCCTTATTACTGACTTCAAACCCTCTAGCTTTAGTTTTGATGTATCTCATTGGCTGGATGCATAGGGATATTAGTGCGGGGAATATCATAGCGGTGAGGAGGGGTAACGGTGAATCGGGTGGAAAATTGAGTGACTTTGAGTTTGCGAAGCGCTGCGAGGATGAAAGTAGTAACTCGAAACCAAAAACGGTTTGTTCCCGAGACTGATCTCCAAGTCCATTTGCTGACCGCCAGGCATTGCTTTAGGGTACACCTTTCTTTATGCCTCATGAAATTTACGCGGGAATGGCTATGCAAACCCCTCCAGAACCACTTGACTGGGACAAGCTTCCTCCAGTGAAACACTACAAGAGACTTCACGACCGTTGAGGGACCGACCCCAGCATGCCGTGGAGTCCTTATGGTGGGTCAAGCTATACCTTCTCATCTACCGAGTCAAATATCATGATGGGAATGAATACGCAAAGTTACTCTTTATCAACACTCCTCTTCTAAGCAACAGGCGCCGCCACTTTTTCGATTCGCAAGATCGTGTTTCCAAGTATCTACCGCAACAACTCCACCCTGGTTTGCGTCATCACCGCATCCCCACTTTGATGCAAGGGATCCAAACTGTCCTTTACGGTTCATACATTTTGGAAAAACCTGACGACCCCAAATGTCTAAATGCTCTTTATGGATATGTCTTTGGGGCTCTCGATGAACTGGTTGATATAATCAAGACGGATGCAAAATGTGTTGAGTTACGCTCCACTAATCATGTAAAGATTCCGAAGAAACGAGATCACGCGGAACCATCACCGGAGCCTCGAGATGACGATGAGTATGAGTACCAAGAAGAAGGGTCAAGTTCGGATCCTCCAATACCCAAGAGAATGAAGCAAGCTAGGAGCGCTGAGTGTAGGTCGGCCTCTGTAGAGTGACGAGGCTAGTATTCTTTCTGTAATCTGTTCGAACCTGCCATCCACCCACCGCCGCAATGTGTAATTCTATACGAGTATACTATTAAATCCTTTGAGCGGATTGTTATCAATGAAGCTATTCAGAATTGTCTTTTCACGAGAACTTTGTATCAAAGAGGTTCGAGTGTTTAGTTGACGCATTTTTACTCATTGCAGTCCCGCCTTTCCTGATGGCTATGGAGAGATTATTAGCCTCGCGTGGGACTAGATATGTCAGCACCAGTAGCGGTAATGCACGGTGTATTATTCTAAGATACACCACTAATTCTTTGGAAGCTTATTTCGGAGATGCAAAAAAAGATCTTACAATGCCCTGTCGACGCGTTTCTTGCCCATTATAGTCCCTTCTTGCCCGACGACATCCTTGTTGAAGCCGCTAAACGTGCTCTGATTGAAAAGCAACTGCTTGTTTTGAATGTGGAGAACCAACTAGAATGGCATGAACTTGATCAAGAACCGTGCAGACGTTCTTTGGAAGCAAATGTATACAAGCCACTGGAGGCTATTGCGAATATATTTGACAACGAACTCGAGGGGCTCAATGGCCGTCAGCGCAACTTTTCCTACCGCGACTGTCCCAACATCCAAGTGAAACCAGAAATTGGGAACTCCAACTTCAAAATTGATGCTTGTTTAATCCGAGAACCCAACGATACTCAGAACAAATACATCGAATCCTTAGAAGCAGTAGTGATCGCCGAATTCAACAAATTCAAGAAGGGTTACAAGGATGTAAGCATTCCGTTTCTGCGCTTAGTGGTCCTTCATATTCACGCGTCCAGAATTGCAAAAAATTAGTACCGTGTGCAAGCTTCATCATGAATGATGATCCCCGCCGCAATTGGATATACGGAGTGCGTCTCTATATGTTTCACCACCACCACAGTCCCGTCTGATTTCGCCTCAGATCACAATCGAGAATACCAAGATGGCTGTTTGGTATTTTTCACGCTCGCACTCTGTCAAGTCCGAAACATTCAATTTCACCACGGTAGGTTCGTTATACAATGGATTTTGTCCATGCCTCATGTTATGCAGGATATCAACACATTAATTCGAGTGTTCCTCTCATTCATCTATGCCACGCGCGAGGAGATGGGATATGATCCTACAATCCACCGCATAGAAGACAACGGATTGCGATACGTGTATGAGGTACCTAATGTAACTGGGACTCGGTATTTCAAGACGATTGACTTGTTATCTCACCGGAGGGTTGTATGCATTACGGGAAGGAAGACACGTGTTTGGAGCGCCATCGAAGTGAAGGGATCTTCAGGAGATGCAATCCATGAGAAGGTGGAGGGTGATAAAAAGGTTGCCTTGAAGGATGTCTGGCTTGACGAGGGATCCAGGACGGAAAAACAGAATCTTGATGCGATCTTCGAGTGCCTCAGCAAGGTCAAGGAGGAGGATTATCAATGGGCTTCCCCGCCTCTTCGCGCGAAGTTGAAGACTGTGCTGGAAGAGAAGGATTATAAGCGTTATTTCATGGGCATCGTATGCGACAGTTTTGAGCTTGGCAAGTCCAAATGCAAGTCGAGCCAAGCTACTCCCGCACCAGAAATCCTGCAGTTTGATAATGAGTCCGACAACGGAAGCAGAACAGAGTCCGCTTCAACTGCTAATGACACAAGAGAAATCTTTGTGGAGGATCGAAACATCTTGGAGGGTTCAACTCAAGAAGCTCCCTCCACTTATAGTGAGCAGAATAACTGGAAAAGGCTAACCGACCTGTGTAAGCCCAAGAAAGCGAAACCACGCTCTTATACGACTAAGCAACACTACCGATTGGTATACGAAGAAATTGGGCAGTCACTCGATCGCGTTGACTCGCTGGAAGCAGCATTCACGGCGGTTTCGGATGCTTATGTCGGCGAGTCCATCCGTTCACATATGTGCAATTATCACTGACTTCACATCATCTAGCTTTAGTTCTGATGTCCCTCGTTGGCTGGATACATAGGGATATTAGTGCGGGGAATATCATAGCGGTGAAGAGGGGTAACGGTGAACCAAGCGGAAAACTAAGTGACTTTGAGTTCGCGAAGCGCTGCGAAGATGAAAGTGGTAGCTCGGATCCAAAAACGGTTTGTTCCCAAGGCTGGTCTTCAAGTCCATTTGCTGATCGCTGGACTTTGCTTTAGGGTACACCCTTCTTCATGCCACTTGAAATCCACTCTGGGGTGCCTTTCCAAACCCTTCAGGCTCCGCTTGACTTGGACTCCGATGAACCACCACTGTGGACTGCACCACAATTGAGAGATCGACCGCAGCATGGTGTGGAGTCCTTATGGTGGGTGAAGTTATACCTTCTCGTCTATCGAGTTAAATATTGTCATGGGAATCAATACGCGGAGATGGTCTTTATGAATGCTCCTCTCCCCAGCAGCACGCGCCGCCAACTTGTTGAAAACCACAACCAGCTTTTGGAGTATCTACAGCAACACCTTCACCCTGGTTTGCAGCATCACCGCATCCCCATTTTGATGCAAGGAATCCGAAATGCCTTTTACAATTCATATGTTTGGGAAAACCCTGATGACCCCAAACCTATAAATGCCCTTTATGAATATGTCTTTAAGGCCCTCGATGAATTGGTTGATATAATCAAGACGGATGCAAAATGTGTTGAATTACACTCCAATAGCTATGCGAAAGTTCCGAAAAAACGAGATCATGCGGAAGCTTCGCTGAAGCCTCCGGGTGACAATGAGTACAAGAACGAAGAAGAGTCAAGTTTGGATCCTCCAATACCCAAGAAAATGAAGCAAGCTGGGAGCGCTAAGCGTAGGTAGGCCTCTGTAGAGGATGAGGCCAGTGTTCTTTCTGTGATCTGTTCGAGCCTGTCCGCCCACCGCCGCCCTATGTAATTCATACAAGTATACTCCCAGATCTTTGGACAATGTTTTGATTAGTTTATCATTTCACGAGAGCTCTGTATCGGAGGTTCAAATACTCATTTAACGCATTGCTCACTACAGCCCCTCTTTGCCTGATGATGCCCTTATTGAAACCGTCGAATAAGCCATATGTAGAGCACAACTACAGGTGCTAGATCAACAAGGAGAGCCAGAAAGGTGGCGGGCTTTTAGGGGAGATCTTTCAAACAGTAGACTGCCAGAAGTAGCGACGTTGACCCCACTTACTTAGCTGTACGGACCTTCTCTTTGTCGTCGATGCAACATTTGCCCGAGGTCATAGCATACATCAGGGAAACGGGAGAATGACAAAAATGAATAAATTATCTAAACATGGACTAACATAACCTTGTTAACACTTTGAGGGTATATACATTTGTTATTAACGGGTTAGCAACATCAAGCTCAGACCGCCTTACTAAAATGGTTCATATTATACACAATTGCCGCTAAAATTCTGACAGATGATCACACGATTATCCCCAGCGATACATTATCATGAGTTATATTGTACGTCGGTAGCCACTATCCAATGAGGCGGTACAAGTGCTTGTCTGTAAAAGGATTTACATAAAATGCATTACATCGATCCAATACGTTATCCTGTGTCCATTCAACAGGCGCA
Organism: Agaricus blazei; assembly: GCA_029719445.1. NCBI lineage: Eukaryota > Fungi > Basidiomycota > Agaricomycetes > Agaricales > Agaricaceae > Agaricus > Agaricus blazei. The sequence goes on from SSNC01000011.1 coordinate 1,095,821, forward strand.
AAAGCACCAAATATCGGGAAAAGATGGATACTTCGGACCACATCCGACAAAGGTACGATGTGTTAAGATAAAAATGATATCCTCCAGGGATTCATTATGCTAGCAGCTAACTAGCGTAGTGGCAGGTTGAGTAGTACTTACTAGAAGTAGTAGGAGATAGTTCTGAGGAGTTGAAGTATATGACGAGTGTAGTAGAGATGTAGAAGATGTATCTTCGACGATGTAGATTTCAGTGAATACATGGGGTTTATATACTAAACTACTAGTCCATCCACAGGTAAATCCTTTACTGTGGGTCGCATATTATAAGTATAATTGCTCAGCTTAGAAGAGCATGAGCTACAGGTATCCACATACACGATTAGGCAGAGCTATGAGTCGCTCAATGCTCGGAGAGATACAAGTATATCTATCTAAATAAAGTACAAGCTTATACAAGCATCTAATACTATTATTATTCTAACACTCCTCCATGCTAAATAAGCTACGGAATAATTTAGAAGAACTCAATCCCTAGGAGTGATCGGATGAATTCAAATTTTCGAGTGTCAAGATTTTTCGTAAATATGTCAGCTGGATTTTTGTTACCAGGGACATATAACAAAGCAATCTTTTTGTCTTCGACGTATTCACGGATTACATGATACCGGATGTCGATATGTTTGGAGCGTCTTTCTTGAACAGGATTAGATCCCCAGAAAATCGCTCCTTCATTGTCCGCATTCAAATGTGGAATTTGGACCTTAAAACCGATTTCTTTTAGCAATTGATGCATCCAGACAAGTTGTTTGGAGCAGTCAGAAATCGCCATATACTCTGCTTCTGTAGAAGAAGAGGCAACGGTTTTTTGTTTGCGACTTAGCCAGCTTATACAGCCTTGGGCTAAAGTGACATAATTACCGGTAACAGATTTCCGGTCAGTTGGATCTTGTGCCCAATCTGAATCAGAATAGGCAACGATGGCTTCATTAGAAGCACCGTTATAATTGAGTCTATATTTACTGGTGGCATATAGATAGCGAAGAACATGTAGACCTTGGTCGTAATGTTCTTGTGCTGGATTAGCACATTGCTGACTCAATTTGACCGTTGCATAGGCTATGTCAGGCCTAGAACCGATCATAAGGTACATAAGTGATCCAACTAATTGTTGGTACTTCTGTTTAAAAATGGGCGTCGCAGTGCCTTCGAATTTATTAAAGGTGAATCCTGAAGAGAGAGGTGTCTTGGTAGGTTTAGACGAAATCTCGAATCTTTCAAGGATTTTATTGAGATAATCAACTTGGTCTATGAATAGTCGTCGATTTTCTCGATCCCTTTGAATTCTCATTCCTAAGAATTCTTTGGTTTCACCTAAATCTCGGCATTCCCATTTTAGCATGAATCTGCGTTTTAAGTCTATATAGACTGCAGTTCGTTTCCCTATTATGGCTACGTCATCAACGTAAACTAATGCAATGATGAGTTGCTTCGTTTCTTTGTCAACGTAATAATATACCCCTGCATCTGATGCACATCGCTTAAAGCCTAGTTCTTTCATAGAGGTGGTTAATTCACGCCACCAGGCTAAGCCAGATTGCTTCAGGCCATATAATGCATGGTTTAATTTCCAGACTTTTCCTCGATGATCATGGAAACCTTCCGGTTCTTCCATGTAAATCTCTTCTTCGAGTTTTCCATATAGGTATGCTGCTTTGACATCAACGCTCTCGATTTCCCAATCTTCTAGTGCTGCAACACTGAAGATGAGGCGAGCAGTTTCATATCGTACAACAGGGGAAAATAACTCATCGAAGTCGATTCCTTCGATTTGAGAGAATCCTTTAGCGACAAGTCGAGCACGTTTCCGGCCATCAGACTTTACGTTAAAGACCCATCTATTTTTGATAGCTTTTCTTCCTTCCGGAAGTTTAACTATTTCATAAACTCCTCGCTTTTTTAAGGCTTGGAGCTCCTCCAGGCATGCTGCAATCCAGTCTTTCTGTTCGTCCCGAGGTATTTTCTCAAGGTCTCTATAAGTGACTGGAATGATGGCTTTTGCCAATAAAATGGAAATGAATTCCTTTCCCCCCTCACTTGTAAGACATTTTAGTTGTTGATCTTCAGTTTCTGGAATTTTAGGTAAGGGTTTATTTTTACCCATCACCATTCCCATCGGATCATCGACATCTTCTCCATCAGGATGCCAACGTGGTCGGTTTATTTTAGTTGACGGAGGTGCAGAAGTATCTGGTTGCTCTTTCGAAGCGATTGAGCTGGGCCAGTCTTCGCTACTTTGTCTTTCAACATCTACGGGATTTGATCTTTCACCATAGACATTTCCTGGTCTTACAGGGGGTTGCCGTTGTCTCGTCGATCTTCTCGGAGGGAATCCCTCTGGAAGAATGAAGGGAGGTCTATTAGGTAATGACCTTTCTCTTCTTATGACTGGGGGTCGTTCTTTAGGAATCGACCTTGGGCTCGGAGAAGAGCTCGGGCTCGGAGTAGGTACTCTCATTTTTCCTTTCTCTTGCGTAGAGAAGCGGGGAGGAGTACTGGGAGGAGGCTGAACTTCTCCTGGACCTAAGTCAGAAGGGGTAGACGGCGGCGGTTGCGGATCAAATCTATTTTCATCGTGATAGTCTATTGGTTGACGATGTCCTCTTGAAGTTCCGATGTCAAAATCGAACGATTCATGGTCATCATCAGGTGGTGGACTTTCATCACGAGGTGGAGTGGGATTTGATGGTCTCTCTTGATTAGAGGAAGAAGGGTGATGATATTGGCTATGCCGAAAATTATTCATCGGTTTTGGTGTGAAAGAATCTGAGAAATTAGGATCATACTCTAAGGGTCTTAGAGGATCTTCTTCAGAGGATGATGAGTCGTCAGTCCCATCATCTTGAAGCATTCTTTTCTCTAGTTCACCAGGTTTGTAATCTGGACAGAACGGAAAGATTCGTTCATCAAAGATTGCAGATCTCGATCTGAATACTGTTTTATTGGATTTATGTCTGTAAAATATATAGCTCCCAGCTGGGGCGTATCCAATGAAGGTCATGAATTCAGAACGAGGTGAAAGCTTATTGATTCGCTTTTCTTCTGGTATGAATGCATATGCACCGCAACCTAATACTCGGAGATGGTTTAAATCTATCTTTGGATATCCGAAGTATTGGTGTGGAGTCTGCCAATTTAGGCGACGCACTGGTGTATTATTATAAACGTGAGTGGCTGCTTGGATAGCAAATTCCCAAAATGAATCAGGTAAGCAGGCATGTAGCCGCATTGCCTGTTCTTTTTCGAGCAAGGTGCGATTTAACCTTTCTGCACGTCCATTTTGTTGATGTGCATAAGGGACCGTTGTTTGATGGTCTATCGCGCTATCAAGGAAGAAGTCCTTGAGTCCTTGGGAGACATATTCTCCGCCATTGTCTGTCCGAAATTGGAAACAACGTACTTGTTGCGATTGCCACATTTTATGTACGTAAGCTTCTATGTACCTTGGTACATCAGCTTTATTCCTTATTAGGACGACAGTGCAAGCGGATGAATAGTCATCCAAAAATGTCAGTACCCATTTATATTTGGAGTACGACTTGATCGGCATTTCGAGAAGATCAGAATGTGTCATCTCGCTGATTGCTTTAGCTCGTTTTGGATTTGGTTGAAAGGGTTTCTGATTTTGTTTGCCTAGCGCGCAGCCTTTGCATACATGATCAGAAGCTTTCGGGATTTTGATATGCTCACTGGAGCATTCAGGGACTTTACTCAGAGCGAAGTCTGAACAATGTCCGAATCTTTGATGCCAGACTTCATAAGTGATCTCGTTAACACTTATTCTATTGACGTTATATACATCATTTTTAATGATGCGGGATCGAACATAATGGAGGTTTTGTGCTCCTCCAGGAACCTTTTGGGCCATTAAGGCAGGGTTACCATGCCTATCATATAAAATAGTTCGATTTGTTTCGCCAATAGATGTCCATCCCATATTTAAATATGTATTGACGGACAATATCCTTTCCCGTAGTTCCTCAGCGTATTCAACTCTGGTTACAGTGTTTCGCATGAGGTATGTATTTCCGTCAGTCGTATTATAGACTTCGTACTCTATCATTACGGTTCCAACGGCAGTTATATTTATATCATTGTCGTTGTGTGCGGTTCCCGCTTCTCCGTAATCACCGGTTTCATAATCTAGGAAATCATCGAGATTATTTGTAAAATGTCGTGATGCTCCTGAATCTAGTAACCATCTGATCGGAAAGTCGTCGTTTATAGGTGTGATGCCACTTATACTAGGCAGATTGCCGGTACTATGATTATCTGGTGTTCTGGCTTCTTGAGGTTCGGCAGGATCCTCATTTACTTCCTCAGATATAGAAGCGAAGCAACAGGGAGGTGTATTTATACAATATACAGCCGGTGTACTACTAGAGTCTCTTCCTACATCTGAATAGTAGGGGACATCTCCGGCCTGTATAAGGTTAGCTGATTGATAATCATTTGTAGATCGGATCACATACTTGTAATCATCAATCTTTACGTCCTCGGTTTCGCTTCCCAGGGAAACTGTCTCAAGATCGAAGCTCTTCGGAGCTTCTTCCCTTATTGCCTCGTCGATTGGGTCGACGATTATTGGCTCTTGGGGGAGCTCCTCCTTTTCCAGCTTTTCTTTGAAAGCTTGGTATCGGAAGGCGCTGCGCATCTCGGTGTACCTTTGCATGTATGGAGACATGGGATTTTCCATGTGCTTCCGCATTGCGGTTGCTTCTTCTTCTTCCCAAAACTTTCGGAGCATTTCTGCTTTCGAAATTGGTAAGGGGGTAGTAGAAGTTTCTCCACCATTCCTGAATTGCGTCCTGTCCTCGTAGAGTTTGAGGGCGCGTTCCTTGGCGAGTGCCATTCTGGAAGGGTACGGTCTGGGTCGCGGGTCAAGGGTGATCTGCGAAGTTGAATTATGCTCTACCTTCTTTGGGAGCGTTGATGAGGTTGCAACTCCAAGAGCGCTAACCTGTGGTTGGCCCGTGGCAGGGGCAAAAAGAGTCGAGGTCTGCGGCAAGTAGTCGTCAAGCTGCAGAACGCCAGTAGAGGCGATTATTTCATTTACCTGAGGCTGAGGCTTTTTCCTCCCTCGGCGAGTCTTTTTCTGCGGACCAGCAGAATTCCTCTGCTGTGGTTGTTGTTGCTGCTGTTGCTGCTGGCCATTATTAGGTCGCTGCATGGGCTGCTGTTGTCCTTTATATGGTTGCCATTGGGGCTTTTTAAAGCCTCCTTGTTTGACACCAGAGAAGCGGTTCACCTGGGGGTGATTGCTGGACAGGCGCTGATTGTACTCTTGTAAAATCGCAGCTCTGACAGCTTGGAAGGTTACGTCGGGGACGTCTCCTTTGGCGGCCAAGAAGGATGATGCGATTTTCCAATGCTCTGGTATGGCACCGAGCAGGGACATCGCCATTACTAATTCTGGAATATCTACCCCAGTGCTTCGGAGCCTGGAATAGATTAACTCGAGGCTGGCTATTTCGGCCGATGGTTCCTTTGTTCCGGAAATCCGGAAGTTAATGGTTTGCCGGTACAGGGCATAGATAGCCGATGGACCGGTTACACCATAAGTCTTCTCGAGGAAGCTCCAAAGGTCTGCAGCAGATTCAAATCTCTGCGCAACTAAGCCTCTAGTGATTCTAGAATTTATCATGGCTCTTGCAGTATGAGAGAGTCGGTTTCTCTCTTCAATAGCTTCATCGATAGTATTATTCTCTTCTTCAAGCTGGGTTATACCTTCAGCATAAGCTTCTTGGCTTTGGGTTTCCAACTTGGGTGGAAGTTTGTGTTTAGCCGGGATCGTCCACCTGTTAAGGCAGACGTCGAAGGCATTGTATGAGAACCCATTAGCGATTTGGAGGATAAGAATATCGGCCATTTCATCCTTCCAGGTGCCGTAATTTTCGGCTCCGGTAAGTTGTTCGACTGAATTGAGCAGAGCGATGACGTGAGACATATTGCTTGGGTCTAATAAAAGAAATCAGCAATTTATAGCGCAGGGGTAATCAGCCGATGCTGCTAGTAGTCTGATGTCATAGGTCTGTACACCTATATGGGTGACTCGGAATAGCGGTCAACCGTAGTTGGGAGATATGTCTATCTCACTACCACTTGATTCCAGGTTACATGATCAACCTACTCTGCCAGTGCAAGTGCCCTTGCACATAGTGAGCTGGCGATCGGGGCCCATAACCTGTTAAGATAAAAATGATATCCTCCAGGGATTCATTATGCTAGCAGCTAACTAGCATAGTGGCAGGTTGAGTAGTACTTACTAGAAGTAGTAGGAGATAGTTCTGAGGAGTTGAAGTATATGACGAGTGTAGTAGAGATGTAGAAGATGTATCTTCGACGATGTAGATTTCAGTGAATACATGGGGTTTATATACTAAACTACTAGTCCATCCACAGGTAAATCCTTTACTGTGGGTCGCATATTATAAGTATAATTGCTCAGCTTAGAAGAGCATGAGCTACAGGTATCCACATACACGATTAGGCAGAGCTATGAGTCGCTCAATGCTCGGAGAGATACAAGTATATCTATCTAAATAAAGTACGAGCTTATACAAGCATCTAATACTATTATTATTCTAACACGATGCTTCCAATTCCACCTCCTGATTGTTCCAATTGATCACGCTCTATTGATACCTTGTACATCTGGTGGTGAGGATTGGGGGTTTGAGTGAATTCAGTGAACCATTCTATGTAAACCAGATGTTCTGGAACAACACATTCACGGAAAACTACTTGGCGGATGCTTGGTGGCATTGAAAATATGGCACGGACACGTCCGATGCGAAAACCTGGGAACGAGGATGAGTCATTAATAAATATAAAGAGAAAAAAACCTATACCGTGTATCCCTCTACGCTCGTTGTGTATCCGAAGCAGAGCGGTATCAAATCACTGTGTTTTCGGGTTGGCATGGATTGCATCGACCATGTTCGTTATGTGTGTAAAAGGATCAGGCGAGAGAAACTTGACCCGATGCCATAGCCAGAAATTTTGCGTTGGCATCTCGACTCCCCAGATCGCACGTTCAAGTTGGGTTGAGGAGATTGATGGGTAGCGTAGAAGAACCACAAAGCGCGCAAAAGCCTCATGGAAGTACGTTGCGCCATGTTTGGTGATGAGATCACTGAGGGGAACTCGCCTTGCACTTGGGCGCTCAGACACGTGGATAGTCCTGTGTATTGAAAGGCCCAGGGTGATCCATTCATACGAGGAGGGGAAAGGTGAGACGACTTTACCGAGCCTCCATTGAATCAAGAGCTCATGCTGAGATATCTTCTCTTTTCTTTCCAACCATGTCGTCATCTGAGTGTATTCTTCTTTCCGGTTGGTGGCCCGATAAGCATCCTTCGCGAGATCAATGTGTAAGCATTCTGTGTACTCGGTATTGAAGTTGTCAGCTGTGCCAAAAAACCTGATTTTCTGAGCATAGTGTTGCGCGAAGTGGAGCTTCGGTAAGTTAAAATCCTTGCGAATACCGAGGTCGATAAAAATCTCCTTGTTTTTGTGGAACCTGTCAAGTGCGTGTTGAAGGAGGTCCAGAGCTCTGTCGGTGTGAACAGAATATTGGGCAAGAAATAGAAAGTCAAGCAATGCACGGACAGCTTGGACAAGCCAAACAGCTGAGTAGCCATTGCCAAGCTGCATGCCGACAACAAGTCCGATTAGAATGTGGGAGATTTGGTCGTGTTCCTTTCCAGACACATGTGACAATGCGCTTATCCCTTTGATAAATGTCCGTATGTTGTGATTGAGCGGAAGTCGATGACAGTGGGCATCGATTTCTAGTGGACCAAATGCCTTGATGAGCCAACTGACAACATGTTTTATCAGTCCCTGATAAAGCTGGTGAAGGACATCGGGTGTTATCAAAGAGTAGATGTTGAGATAGGGTAGGTGACGCCAGAACGGCGTGACCACAGGCTTCACACGAGAATGTTTACAGAGGCCAATGAAATCCGTTGGGTCGTCGTCAAATGATGACAAAATGTCGAGTACATGGTCGAGGTCCCGGGGTTGCCCAACACCACTATCTCCTAGGTCCTTGTGGGCCACGTCACAAGAGGGGCAATCACCTGAATACGAACAAGTAGCAAGGATTTGTTCGGGATAGTCCCCAATGAACCCTGCCATAACCGGGTGCATCCGGCGAAGCTTTCCGTCAGCCGTTGCCATGATGATGCCTTGGGCTCCTATTTTTTCCAGAGGCCGGAGGATCTCACCCATACACGAATGATATAAATTTGCAATCATACAGCAGCGTGAGGCTTTATTTGAGACATTTTCAAGCTTTGTTGTCAGTAAATAACCCAGCAGCACGTATGCACGTGCTGATGGCTTATGTCAGATTTCTTTTGGAACATTACCAATCGTGAGATAGACCGGATAGGCACTCTTATTGTGAAACAATGTGAGTTGCGTCTTATCTGTTGAAATCATGATTGGGATGATTGTGCCCCCAGGTGAGTCCTCTTCAATCGCTTTCTGTGGAATTGCAGTCACTGATGAGATGACTGGGACAGCTTCATGAAACTCACCTGCATTGCCCACCACCACTTTGCCATATGCATATCATGAAACATTTGAGTGGTTTTTGAGTTGTCTGTGTAATGCTTCTCTGGAGCAAAAATCATATGCGGTGAGAGCCTATGATCTTGTAGGATTGCCTGGACACACTGAATGATGTCTCAAAAATATATGTCACATACTTCAGAGCCCACTATGACCCGTTGGTGAGTGAATGAAGGCCGTGCGTTTGGCAGCTTTTCATCTATGATCCTATTCAGTTCAGTAGATGACTTGAAGGAGAGGTTCAGTCATTTGGCAACCTAGGGGATATGACTGAGGTACGTTGGTTGCACAATACTAAGGTTATATATTCACTTACCCCATCGATTGACATCAGGTCAGTGAACGCGGTTGAACTTGGGCCGCGTTCCTTTGCCCACCTCGCGATCTCCCACTCCATCTTAGATGAGAAAGGCTCATAAATCTCATCTGTCTCCCCCACTTTGTTCTGATGCTTGACACCGTACACTTTTCCTGCATTGCCAGGAAATTCAGAGATGACCGGCAGGTCATATAGCTTACAGCTCGCGTCATACACCCTGCATTGTGCCTCACCCTCGGTGTCAGTGTCCTCATCAACGTTGTCAACATTGTCATCAACGCTGTCAACATCGCCATCAACGCGAGGCCGTTCCGGTTCAATCCCATGGAGATCACCGACATGATCTCCCTCGGAGCCATCACTTTCTTCAAAGTAATCGCTATTTGTATTTCCCACAGCTTCTCCCACATCAACGTCCATTTCCTTGTCATCATGGTCTTCATGAAGGTATGTACGATAATTCCCAAAAATATCGCCCTCTGCATCAAAAACTAACACTTTTTCCCGTCAGATACAACTTCTATCATTGAAGTAGAACATACCCTCTCATTGTCCATTTTGCTGTACAATGTTGTTTCTGCTAAGTTGTTTACCCTGATCTTCAAAGTATTGCTGACATCGACAGTTCTTAGTGCTTCGAAGATGACTTGGTATTCCATGACATCTGATGTTGGCGTTACACCCTGGACAAATCATTGTTGAAGTGCGTTGTAGCTTAAACGTATGACTGGTGAGTGGAACAAGCTGTGCATTGGGGTCACGCTGACGCAAATTAAGAAAGCAACATACCAGGCCTCTCTTACGGATTTGTGACTTTTATGGGATGACGAATCGAGAAAGCAGCATACCAGGTCTCTATAATGCAGTTATGGCATTTACTACATTATACCTACCACTGTCAACCCAAAGGAGCTCGTCTGCATTTCAATGTCACATTATATCGGCATTAAATGGATGTGCACAGAATTGTCAACTTCTTAACCATTTATAAGACCGGTGCAAAATTTTATGTCAGTGCGTGGCTTTTCCTTTCCTTCTTGTTAGTACCATGCCACCTACCACATCTACTCAAGCTGCTAACTCGCGTCGTGCATCCACTTGAGCTCAGAAACAAGAACGAGACTTGGATCCGAATGCTCGTGCAAGGAAACGGTTGCGCTCACCTGAGGACAACCGCCAAGCACAAAGGAGTATGTCTTACTTGTCATACTTGGTCGTGTATTGCTGATACGCATTCAATTTTTTCTAAAGATGTTCGGGAGAAGAAAACTCCCGCAGTGCACCAGAAGGCTGCCCCGGCTGCCCCACCTCTCTTTGAACTGTCTGACTCATCCGGAGATGAGAAGTCAGTTCAAGGCAATGGTAATGGTAACGAGTCTGATGAAGCTGATGAGGGTGCTTTCCATGACAATGACAACGACAACGATGGTCTTGATTCCTTCGCTCCCAATGAAGCCGCTTCACAGTTCAGGTCAGAAACTGTTCAAGTACATCCGACCCCTTGTGAAGCCTCAACTTCCAATAGGGGCACGAAGCAGGAGGATCAATATCGTTCCGAGGTAATACTACATCAATTTACTCTGAGCATTTAATTGACCAACATAGGTCCCGCATTGGCCCAAAGACGAGGGACCTGAAGATGAGAAGAATTTGATTGATGCACAAAATGTGAGTACTTTATAAAGCATTAGCATTACATGCTTATTAGCTGCCAGGCTGCGGTTAATGCGAATTGGCCCATCGAAGCCCACTACGTGCTACCGAAACCGGGCACGCGTCTTATCAGCTCTAAGGCCCAGCCTGCACCAATGCAGCACATTCTTGTTCAAGGTGAAATACAGGCAACACACATGTGTCTGAAACAAGGGTTTTTCATCATTAATGACAGCGAATTCACCCTTCTCACTTTGATACTCACTGAGGTTGCACGCAATGCCTCTTATGACCACATAATTGCCCGCCTTAAGCAGGATCGCAGGTTCACCATGTATGCTGTGCGTATGGTATGTAAACATAAATTTTACGTTTCCAAATAAAGTCTGAATTGTTTGACAGGTCAATCATCGTTTAGCCTTACGCCGTAGCAGGGTCAAGGTGATCGCTGCACCCCTTGTTGGGGTCAGCTATGGGCTTGGAAACCCATTAGCGAGCATCCATACTGTCAAAAGCTTAGCCAGTGCACTTCTTCGTGACTCGGCTTACATCTTTCCTCAGGAGGTATGGAATGTCTTACATGATAATTGTGACACATAGTTAATATCATACTAGAATGGTAATCCGATCAAGAGCCAGCCTTACGAACACCCCTCCATAATTCAGACCCTCACGAAATTCTTATTCAGGGATGGTGGCCGTCGCTCCACCCTTGCAGACCAACATCCAGATATATTTACGCAGGGGGCTGGCAACCGAGCAAGCCGTGAAATCAACCCCCTGCAGTACCCCCAGCCCCACTTTCCTAATTCAGAACTCACACGAGGATACTGCAGAACCCTGGTCACCCAAAGTAACGCACAAGTCACATCAAGGTCACAAATGAGATACATTAGTCATTGTCAGTGTAGCGGTATTGTAGTATCGTACTGGTATCGTACACTGATCGTACATATACATGACTAGTTTCCTAAATATGGTGTTTCTTTGAGGGCGGTTTTATGGTTGATTGAGTTGCTGTCCTTGCTCGCTTTCCTGCCACCTTGTCCTTGTCATATACATCCGCATCCAACACCAAATCATCACTGTTCAGTAGGTTGAAATCTGCTCGAGTCTTCATAGTGTGTTCGGTCTTAATACCGAAGGAAAATTCCTCAGCCCGTGGAATATGTATATCAGTTTGCATCAAAAATGGGACCTTGGGAAAGATGCATAAATTTGGAATGTCGGGATGAAATCCTTGATGATCGACGATGATATGCATTAAAGCGTTGTATTTCCATATCGTTTTGGGTTCCCCTTCAGGTGATGGATCACAGAGGCTACAATGGATAGGAACATTAGAACACAAAGTGTCAGTAGATTTACCCTCTAATGTCACTTGGTAATCGAGGGCAGTATAGTACAAGCAAGTTGATGTTATTTTGGGAGTGTCACCGTCAGGTCCTTTTGTAAGTTTCGTTGTGCATCCCTCGATGCTGCAGAACCCACATGGCATAACTCCCATCTGATTTAAGTTAAATTACGAACATAGAAAGATATAGTGTTGTACGTACCAACGAGGTAATGCTATCATCAGTAGATAGCCTCGATTTCAGGCTCGAATTTGTCTGACCTCGCATATCCCAAAGGATGTGCTTTCCCACGTGTTCCCTCATCAAATATAGTCTGACAACATCTCCGCATACAAAGCAATGTACTTTCTGATTCTCAGAAAGAGGCATACAATGATCAAGCCAATGGTTTGGAATGTTATCCACAACAAATGCCATACGTCCTGATTGATTCAATAGTTAGTGTTTGTTTAAGGTTAAGCACTAGTACACACCACTTCTGTCGCGATATGGAAGGCCATTTGAATGCTTTATTGAGGGTATTGATTCCAAGTTTGCAAAGCCATCGTTAACTCCTGGTGACAAGAAATCCCACGCATTCATCATTTCCCTCTGTAGATCCTCGGTTGACAAGGCCCATCGTAGTCGAGTGTTTCTTGGCTCACTGGGGTGGGAGACCATATTTACATCGAGGGGATGAATTAGATGCGAGTCCACCTCAAAAGTAAGACTTTTCTTCTTGCTGTTATGTTCTTTTGAGATTCCTGAAGGTAATACGTACTCCTGTGCCCACTCCCAGTAACCATTCTGTTTTTCTGAAGGAACCAACTTGATGATTTGCCCAAAAACTTTGTATCCCGATGAAGGTGATGCGAGATCTGAACATTTAGCTGATAAATGTTTTATTCTCCGCTTCCCTTCTAGTGTTATGAAACCTTGGACTTCCATCACGGCGAAACAAATGTGTTCCGTGGTCTGTATGAGGAAGCCTATGATGTCATAAGCTTTCAATAACCCGTTATTGATAGTATCCTCTCCATCAACGAGGCCTTCAAATCTTGGCTTATCAAAGTAATCAATGTTCCAGTTCCGAACACGGTATATGCGATCTGACATTTGTCGATAGAAAGCAGGGTGTAAAGAGGATACCGCTTTGTCCACATTTATCTCTATTCCATCGATGGTAAAAGACTGTGGTGCCTTTAAGCGTTCGTTAGGGTTGTCAGGGAGACCGTCTTCCAATTCTCCAATGTCCAGCACTTCTTCAAGCCTCTCTTCAAGATCCTCACCATTGCTGGCAGTTGGTACGTCATTTGTTTTGTTTTCTTCCATGAGCTCTTCTTTTGTCATGCGAACGCCAACATATACTCCATTGGGCCGTAGTATATCCCTATTGCAATCAGAGAAGATTGCTGAGAAATCAAAATCACTCTGGACTTTGGCATGTCCAAAAAGTGATTCAAGCATCACCACAGCCGCATCCCGACCATTGTTCCATGCCCTAACCAAATCAACATTCCCTACACATACATTTCCTAGCCATGAAGAGGGGTTGATGTGATCAACTCCGACTGTTGAAGACAAGTCCAGGTGACGATGACCACGATCTAAATCAGGGTTGCGCTCAAATGATGCATTTATTACAGAAGCGATTGCCATCTTCTCGCTTAATTGCAAGATATCAAAGTTTCGAGCATGGTCAAGAGTACGGCAGTCACCAAACAACCGTTCTAGTCGATCGGTTCCCTCATGGATCAGGTAGAACATGAGGTCGGGGCTGATGAGCTGGAGGCGTGCAACAACGAAGTATACATTTTTGATGATTGCCTGTGTGTCGGCATATAAGGGCCTAGTTAGAAAAGCCGCACCATGTTCAAGTTGAAGCGCTACTGCAAGGTGGGCAAATGTAGACAGAGACTGCAGTTGCTGTTCCAAGTCCATATGCACATCGACAAATGGCTCAAGAAAGAAACTGAACATTGTGGCAATGAAACATATATGAGAATATCGAAGATGGTGAAATTCGTTGGTTGGTGGGGGTACATCTTTAAGCCTGTTCAGATAACGAAGTAGTCTGACAGCCTTCGGTACATTCTGTTTGTCCTGAGCATTCAGGATGTCATGTACTTCTTTCTCCGGGACATTAAGAGAGGTGACAAGCTGGTTGCGAATATCATTTGAGCTGATGAAATGATTTTTGATGGTCAATCCTGTGCTGCGCAGGAGTGTAGCAAATCGTTTAAATATGTGTTTGGGGTCACAAGTAGCAGTTACGCCATCTTTTGATGTATACAGGTTGAGACCTAGAAGTGGCTCCAGCCTCTGACCCAAAGCTGATGTTGGGTCCAATCAGTAGCGATTACAGAGATTATTACGCGCTTGGCGAAAAGTTGCATCGCCATCGCTTGCAATAGACCAAATAGGACCGTTTTGTATTTCTCCATTCTCATGGCTGCGCCAGGAATCAATGACAGTCTGAATCCAGTTATGAAGACTCTCCCCTTTCTCGGTTTTGTCGGTTGGGGAAAGAACGAGTGGTGTAGGAGTATAGTTATCAGCCCGGCTGTATGGTGCTATGACAACAACAGTAGCTTCAGTGCCCCAGCACACCTTTGTCTTCTCGTCATTCCCATTCAAAGCACTATGAACTTTGTCTATGACGCCCAGATCAGTGACAAGCATGTTCACGTTGTCAGAGTGTTCTTGGCACAATCCCATGATAACACCACGTTCGGGACAATATCGGCACTTTTGTTGGATCGAAATACCATCAAAACCAAGTATATTACCAGGCAAGGCACTGGCGACAGCAGAGGGGGGTGGTTTAATGTTAGGATTGAAAAAGGATGATATGTTCTGGTCTATCTCCTCAGCTTTTGGTATTCCAACAGAAGCCAACAACCTGGGGACTATGTTGTTACGACGAAGAGTCCTTTCTGAGGCAAGGCCATGCGAATGATTTAATGCATATAAAAGGCACCGGCCCCCGATTGCTTGGCAGAGAAATGTGACATCGAGTTCTTGTTGCGTAAATCCTCCTCGTGGTGAATAGAGGCCATTTATTGCACGCTCAATTTGAGTTGCTATGGCAGTGGCACTACTTCCATGTCGAAGGGAGATAGATAGAATTTGAGTGAGGCAGGGAATGTCATTGGAAGCAATCAGCTTCATAATTCGTTTGTACTCTTGGATTCTGTTACGGATAATACGGTGCGATCGAGATTTGTTGTTTAACTACATAATGATTAATCTATTTTATTGACGATTTAAAGATAATGAAACTTACTTGGCTTTGGAGTCTCCTAATAGTATTTGCCATTTGCCTCATTAATGTTGCCTTTTGAAGGTCTGTCAGATACATCCAAGGAGTGTGATCCTTGATGTGCTGTGCTCGCTTTACAATCGTTTTAAATTCTATCATATGAGGGACACTTTTGCAACTGGCACAGGGACTGGGACTGTCCTCACTGTCAATTTCGTTAACTTGGCCCCAACAATGTCTCGCCCTAACCACTATCCCATTCCTAACTCCATCCATCGCAATTGGACTCCACCCTACTTCCTGTGACTTGTGAAGCTGAAATGGATATGTCTCCCAGATAGAGCCAGGAGACCATTGAACCCATTGACCAGGGCACTCGGCACAAGTGCATGTGGTATTATTAGAATCAGATGATGCTGGTATCGTTTCGGAGGGAGGCTGTGATTGAAAACTTCCTGAGCTACCAAGCACAGCCGCTGAAAGCTGGAATTTCTTTGCAGCTTGGTTCTTTTCTTGCTTTATACAGGCATCACGATGCTGCTTGAGGTGATATGAACTTGCTGTGGCCGCAAGGCTAACTGGTTTTTTGCACAAATCACAATGAACCATATGCCGCTTTTGCTGAGGATTGAATTCTGTTTTGAATTCCGTCCCATCATCGAGAAAAATAGTGGTATCTTCAAGGATTTGCTTGGCCCGTAGCGTCATTGACAATGAAGAGATTTTAAAGAGGCGTATATTCTGAAAATCTAAACATGCTCCTGATTTCTACATAAGACGATTATCTTATCATCTGATGTCATCAGTAGAGTGACACGGCGTGATACTCAGCGTGATGTTGAGCGTGATGATAGCCATCTGCAGTATCCTCGTGTGAGTTCTGAATTAGGAAAGTGGGGCTGGGGGGTACTGCAGGGGGTTGATTTCACGGCTTGCTCAGTTGCCAGCCCCCTGTATTTACGTCTACTTATTCTCGCTACCCGGATCAAAGAGAAATCCCGGCTTCTGTGTTGGCCCTCGTAGCAACTGCAGTAAGTTTTATAAAGGTGTTTACCGAAAACCACTGACTTTCAAGCAGGTTCATTTCTCTATCATTGACTGGAGTAGTGGGATCCACACTCTGTCTGATTTTGTTGTCGATCTCACAGAAGACATATTCAATGGCCATAAGAACTGGCTGATCAGTATCAAGGAAAAGGCCCCGAGTAAGTATCATGTCATGATGCATCGTATTTATAATCAATGCTGGTACGTGATTTAATAAACCATTAGCCCTGTTATCTAATTGTATGTTAGCAACAACCCAACTGCTGGCTTAGGAATAATGGCAGGAATTAGTCGGGTCGTCGATCTCGATAACATGCAGGATATTCCTACAGATACCGAAGCAGCTTCTTCTACTGATTCTAGCAATAATAGTACTCTCGTTGATCCCGATGTATCCCAGGAATTGTGATATGTCAATTTCTATCTACTTAGTAGCTTGCCCTGTGATGTCCGAATAATAGCAATTGATGCTTTAATGTTTGCGAGAATTAACTGTCTCAACAAAGACAAAGTTGATATTGTTAATGAAATTAATGCACACCCAAGATAAACGATGTCAAAGATACTGATAATTCTGAATAATATTGGACTGCGAGTGCGGTAACTTAAACAAGTTTATTCATTCCAGTGACACGTAACTGTCAAAAATTATGAATAATTTACATCTATTTAACGACCATGTCCCTTGAGACCAAGACCTGTAGTGTAAAAATAGCCTACTTTGGCTAAACTGACCAAATTAGACTATTAGTGCACAATATAGCTTACGCGAGACATTTTTCGCCATCTTCGGTTTTCCTGATGTAATTGATCCAGCCTTTTGTTCGTGCTGACAGTTTTGATTTATTCTGTTTTGGACTTGTTGACAAACGCTCAGCTTCAAGCAGTTAGCCAGCCTCTACGGATGTCCAAACAATGGGTGATAGATTCGTCTGTTCATTAGTTGGGCCATATGCTTCACCGGAAGTGCCGCTATCTTGCCGTTAATGAATCACAATAGAGATGGATGAGATATCGGCTGGGGTAGCTAACCAGTACCCACAAACAGGCTTCTGAAACTCCGAAGATGTGGAAAAGGCGTCTTTCTTGCCACCTCTAATGAGGACAACATGAACATGAAACGAGCTATGATAGGATGATTTGGCTTGGCAAGACAAGCTGCCCATAAATTCTAGCTCATGTTGTTCTCGCTATAACAACTTGGCTATCAGGAAGTTGAGGATAAGCATGGACCAGGATAAATGGCGTCATGCCGATCGCATATCCGATAGCCAGAACCCATGCTACAGAGAAATTCTTGCTTCTTATTTTTCTGATAATCATGATCAATGATAATCACCTTTGATTCGGCCCTGATTCAGTCCTTGGGCTGATGAGCATGCCATATTATCGATCGAACACAATCGACTGCCTGCTTTTTCTGTCCCACATCCTTGACTTAAATAATGAGCCGGTGTATCGAAAATGACTACTGCAATCATCCACACCACTCTCCCGCGAGAAAGCGCATTCATGATAGGAAGGGAAAGGTATCTATTTACCAGACTCTTCTATGGTCACACAATAAGAGTGTCTACTAATAACTTACATAGAATTAAACAACCGCGCACGCCCAAAAAGCAGAAGGCTTTGCAAGAGTAAGTGGTCTATATTAGGATACACCACGCATTGCGGCTGACATGTCCAGTCCCACGCCAAGGCAGTACAAAATGAGCTCAGGCGAGTGGGAAAAGCAATCCAAGACTCGTCAACATATTTCGGAGGAGATGCAGAAGGAGATGTTACAATGCCCTGTCAACGCGTTTCTCGCCCATTATAGTCCCTTCTTACCCGATGATGTCCTTGTTGAAGCTGCTAAACGCACTCTGATGGAAAAGCAGCTGCTCATTTTGAACAAGGAGAACCAACTAGAATGGCAAGAATTTGATGAAGAACCGCGCCGACTCTCCTCGGAAGCAGATGCATTCAAGCCATTGGAAGCTATTGCCAACGCACTGGATAACGGACTCGAGGGGCTCAATGGCCGTCAGCGCAACTTTTCCTACCGCGATTGTCCCAACACCCGAGTGATGTCTGAAATCGGGAACTCCAACTTCAGAACTGATGCTTGTTTTATGGGAGGGCCCAACGGTATCCAGAACAAATACATTGTGTCCTCACAAACAGTAGTGGTAGCCGAATTCAAGAAATCTACGAGGGATTACAAAGATGTAAGTATTCCGTTTGTGCCTTCAGTGGTTCTTCATATTCACGTGTCCAGAATCGCGAAAAATTAGTATCGTGTGCAAGCTTCATTATGAATGATGATCCCCGCCGCAATTGGATATACGGAGTGCGTCTATATGTTTCACTACCATAACCCTCACTGATTTCGCCTCAGATCACGGTTGAGAATACCGAGATGGCTGTTTGGTATTTTTTCGCGCTCGCACTCTGTCAAGTCCGAAACATTTGATTTCACAACGGTAGGTTTATTATACAACGTATTTTGTCCATACCTCATGTTATGCAGGATATCGACACATTAATACGAGTGTTCCTCTCATTCATCTATGCCACGCGCGAGGAAATGGGATATGATCCTACAATCCACCGCATAGAGGACAACGGATTGCGCTACGTGTATGAGATACCCAACGAAACTGGGGCTCGGTACTTCAAGACGATTGAGTTGTTATCTCACCGGAGGGTTGTCTGCATTACAGGAAGGAAGACACGTGTGTGGAGAGCCATTGAAGTAAAGGGATCTTCAGGAAATGCGATCTATGAGAAGGTGGAGGGTGGTAAAATGGTCGCTCTGAAGGACATCTGGCTTGACGAGGGATCCAAGACGGAAAAACAGAACCTGGATGCGATTTTCGAGTGCCTCAGCATGGTCAAGGAGGAGGATTATCAATGGGCTCCCCCGCCACTTCGCGCGAAGTTGAAGACTATGATGGATAAGAAGGACTATAAGCGTTATTTCATGGGCATCGTATGCGACAGTTTCGGGCTTGGCAAGTCTAAAGCCAAGTCAAGCCAGGCTACTCCCGCACCAGAAATCCTGCAGTTTGCCGATGAGGCTTGTACTGACGGTGACAACGGAAGCGGAGTACAGTCTCCTTCGACTGCTAATGGTGCAAGACAAATATTTGTAGAGGATTCAAGCATGTTGGAGGGTTCAACTCAAAAGGCTTCCTCCACTTATAGTGAACAGAATAACTTGACAAAGCTAACCAACTTGGCTATGTATGGAAAACGGAAACCACGCTCTTACACCACCAAACAACACTACCGATTAGTATATGAAGAAATTGGGCAGTCACTTGATCGCGTTGACTCACTAGAAACTGCGTTCGCCGCGGTTTCGGACGCTTATATTGGCAAGTTTGCCTGTTCGAATATACGCAATGATCACTGATTTCACATCCTCTAGCTTTAGTCCTGGTGTACCTCGCTGGCTGGATGCATAGGGATGTTAGTGCGGGGAATATCATAGCGGTGAAGAGGGGTAATGGTGAAGCAGGCGGAAAATTGAGTGACTTTGAGTTTGCGAAGTGCTGTGAGGATGAAAGCGGTAGCCCGGATCCAAAAACGGTTTGTTCCCAAGGTTGATCTTCAAGTCCATTTACTCACTACTGGACATTGCTTTAGGGTACGCCTTTCTTCATGCCTTACGAAATCCACTCGGGAATGGCTAAGCAACCTCAAACTACGTTTGACTGGGACATGATTCGCTCCGGTAAAAGACCACAACGGGCTCCACCACGATTGAGAGATCGACCCCAGCATGGCGTCGAGTCCTTATGGTGGGTCAAGTTATACCTTCTCATCTACCGAGTCAAATATCATGATGGGAATGAATACGCAAAGTTGGTCTTTATGAACGCTCCTCTTCCTAGCAACACACGCCGCCAACTTTTTGAGTCGCACGAGGAGGTTTTGGAGCAACTACAAGACCACCTTCACCCTGATTTGAGGCATCACCGCATCCTCGATTTGATGCAAGGAATCCGAGATGTCTTTCACGCAACATATGTTCTAGAAAAACCTGATCCCGACTGTATACATATCCTTTATGGACATGTCTTTGGGGCTCTCAATGAACTGGTTGATATAATCAAGGCGGAAGCAAAATCTGTTGAATTACACTCCACTAATTATACAAAGGTTCCGAAGAAACGAGATCGCGCGGAAACTTCACCGAAACCTCAAGATGACGATGAGTACAAGAACGAAGAAGGGTCAAGTTCGGATCCTCCAACGCCCAAGAAAATGAAGCAAGCTAGCAGTGCCAAGCGTAAGTAAGCCTCTGTAGAGGATGAGAGCAGTGTTGTTTCTGTGATCTGTTCGAGCCTGTCAACCCACCGCCGCCCTATGTAATTCATACGAGTATACTCCCAAGCTAATGACAATGTTTTGTTTGAATTGTTATCAATCAAGCCATTCAGAATTATCTGCTCACGAGAGCTCTACGCCAATGTGAAATTGGATATTCCTGGTTCCACCTTCAAACTGGATGCATCCTTCGTCAATGGGAACTTCAGTCATACTCAGAATTACTTGAACGCCACTGAATTGATACTGATCATATTTCGATTCCTTGCGCTATACATAGTGACGTCAACTTTGCTTACTTAACTGTACAGACGTTCTCTTCGTCGTCGATGCAGTATTCGTCCGAGGTCATAGCATGGTCGATTCAGCTCACCGCTCGCACTAACGTTCTTGTCTAGACATCTTTCCGACCCTTCCTCGCCAAGGAATGGCTAGCTAAAATCGATTCTGCCTCCTCCACTCCATACTTATTCGTAAGTCCCACCCTCATCCACCCACCTTCTAGAGTCAGTCATAAACGTCACAGATCCCGCTTCCTCTTCCCTGAACGTGGCCGTTGCAACAGAAGCTTGTCCCTTCCACTATCGATCTCAAGTGTCATGCCCTGTTCACGGATACAAAATCTGTTTGGACGGAGGGTGAGTTTATGGGCTACGTCAAACCGTGTTTTACGCGTCTTATCTGTTTTCCAAGAAATGACCGGTCATCAGATTGCAAGACGATGGAGATTATGCAATCCTCAAGCGGCCCCGCCTTTCTCTAGCCTGGAAAAGGAAGACGAATGGAGATCTTCCATTTTGGACCTATTGGCGACCGCCCATACTCTCAGTGGCGCTACCGAGCTCTCGTTCGAGGTGGTGGACAGTCATTACTCAGTAAATCAACTCCTCTCTTGCTGTCTCGCCTCTTCACCAAAAAATTCCCCAGGATTTGGCAATTCAGCTGGAATGCAGCTCGTTCAAATGGAGATGGGAGACCTCTTTTGTCGGACACAAACTGTCATCCGAAATCATTTCAAAGCAGCTTGTGCTTCCGCTTATTAGCACGAACCATCTTTTATTTTCGTCTACAGAATCTCTACAAAATATGACTGATAGCGAAGTTGAGAACGTGGGCCTCATTTTCGTTCAAGTCTCTCCATTACCTTCTCATTGGCTCGCAGGCAGTGGACAGGATTGGACGAACAGCCCGACGCTCAATCGATACGCATATCAAGAACTCTTTGTCTAAGCCCCGCGTATCGACAACCCTTAGAAGGATGACAGCTGTCTTCAACTCTCTACACGAACTTCGTCAGTGGAAGCTCATATGATTGCAATCCTGATCTTCATACTCCGTTCAGCTCGCATCACCTCCACAGTAGATGAACCGGACCTTCAAGTTCCAATAGCTTCGACTGTGACATTCCATGATAGTCGGCCAACTGAATATACCCATTTGACAAGTGTGGTTAGTCTGGTGTCTGTTCTTCCAATATGATTTCATAGACATGACTTAATTCACAGGCGGCCGAAGAACCTTCATTATCCCAGTCCTCTCCGCCGCGCTGCCGCAAGTTGACGGACCCGAAAGCAGATTCAGCTACAGAATCCTCAGCTGACGAGGGGGAGCAAAATATCTCCTTACAACCGCTAAGCGTTCTGTCGCATCGAAGCGTATCTCCCAAGGTTCCTGTGCCTTCAGGGGCCTCGTCTACTCAAAAGCGAAGTCTTTCACCTATATCTACGCACACGACGACTTCTGAAAAAGATCGCGACCAAACATTGGAAGACATTTCATCGCCGGTCAAACCGCCCTCAAAGAAAGTAAAAGTTATGTTAACTGCCTCGGATGACAGCGATAACGACTTAGATAGAAGGGTTGGGGCTTCGGCGCCCAAGGGTAATGAAGGGGGATCTGGAATGGGCGGCCAAAGAAAGGGTCCTAGACAACCAGTCAAGAGGGGAGGAAAGAAATTCTGAAGATAGTATAATCCTTTTTTTTCAAGCGCTAATGTTAGGTCAGATACACATTGTAATGAAATTGAGCGTCATTTCGTTTCGTCACTATCGGCCCCTGGATGGAGCGGGGGCTGTGACGGCGCACGTCGGGCAGAGTTTATGGAACATATTTCGTACTTTAGCTTCACCATCTCGGGCTTCATATGGGAGCGACTGTGAGGAAGCGAATTTAGCAATGAGTCAGAGGCCTGAAATATCTATTACTCACTGGGGCACAGTCACACAAATATTCTTTGCCTTTATGTACATGAGTATCGCTCGTCCGGCAGTTTGATTCTTTGCAATCGACTAGTTCGCCCGTTTCATAATCGAAGACCCAGTGCTTGATATAAAAGCGCGTTAGTATCGTTCACAGTCACCGGTCATCAACGAATCTACGAACATTACATGGTCGATAATAATCACCAATGCTTTTTTCCCGTTATGAAGCAGCAATTAGTGGGTGCGACAATTATTAGAATCGATTAAGGTGCTTACCATTCGCGTTTGCACATGGTTATGTTTCTTTGACTTACGATGGAGAGTTTGATGCTGCCGAGAGATGTGGGTAGTGTGCACTTGCAGGAGAGACACCTATTCGGAGAAAATGTGGACCATATGAATGAGATAATGCATCAAATCCAATATAGTTTAGTACCTTACGTTATCGTGATCATTATCAGGTGTTTGGTTATGCGCGGCGCGGTCAAATTAACTTTTGCTGGGACATTGTGGCGCTCGAGAGAAGAGATCGTTCTTCGCTCGATTTATGAAGCTTCGATATATGGAAGAGTGGGGCTTCTAATAGGTAAGTATGTGTTGGACGCGGTAAGTAAATAGGGCTCTCATCAGAATGTCACTCGACTTTTAGCCTAATGCATATGTGGCTGGACGAGAGAAAGGCGAGGGTGTTCGACTCGGCAAGTAAGATCGTATGATGGTAAGATTATTCACTTCGGTATTACTTAACAATGACCCTACTTCAGTTTCCCCACCAGCTCCACTGTATCGTTTCATTTCTTGAACCAACACTCATAACAATCATTATCGAGTGCCCCAACATGGGGTTTAGTCGTGGAGCAGAACGTAGTTGTATATATGCGGGGTAGGCAGTGCGTAGTTTTGGGGCCCACTGCGGTATGCTCCAATCGAACATTGAACGTGCGCCCAGGACTCCATGACCCTCGTCGTAGGAGGGTGCCACCTGAATGTGTTTAAATGCACTGTGGTCCATACACCACCTGGTTCCAACGCCTAACTATCCCCAACCTCGTAGGTTAGCCTATCGTTGAAACTTGAAATTGACTGCTCAAAAGCTTATATCACCGTTTCAGTTTCTCAACGTATCAAACAAAGACAGGTCATTTAGCATACTTGCCGAAAGAGCGTTCACTGTGGGTAGCACTTGAATCCCTACGCGGCTGTATTTACTAAAAACTGAAATTCGATAATGTTTTTTGTTACTCAGATGAGATTCAATTTCACTGCTGTCTTTCTGGCTATTATAACGGCGGCGGGTCTCGCAGGTGGCAGTCCCATAGGTAGTGCCAATAAGCGACTACATTATTGTCACCTTCCCTGTCTCTCTCTCCCGCCTCTCTGTCCTGATGGACAACATCTCGAGAGTGGCCCTTCTTGCTTTTATTGCTGCAATGACAACTAGGGCGATTGATTGAAGGTTTTATGGGATTCTGTTTCGTGATTTCGCCGGCTCGTGTCTAGATATGAAGCGTTCAGTGTCTTGTTACGTCTATGTAGTTTCACATAAAGATAGAATTATACCTCTGTCCCATAGTTGCCCTACAAAAAGGATAGGGAGGAATGTTATCAATCTGACAGCCAAGTTCTCCGTTCGTTTCATAGTGCAGCATGATCAATTTCGAAATTTATTCAAACAATAACAAAGGAAAAGAATTTGGGTGGTGCGCCCGGGGTGCCCACCGATTCAAAGTTTCGAGTATTCATCATAATGATCATAGTTAACTGCGCTCCACCATGTAACGTACGGTAGCTGCGGAGACTGCAAGTATCTAAATACGGCGTTTCCGCATCTCTCAGCGCAGACCACTCCCCAATTTTTGCGCCATCGTAAATATCAGATATCGCTGGTTGTCCTTCTTGTCTCGCTTACGCGCTTTCTTTGCAGTTACTTCACCGTACGAAAAAGAACTCACAACAAATTAGATCCCAATACTACTAGTAAAGTTTAACCATAGGCTACACCGGAGCAGAAGAAACTTGATCTTTGTTTCATTCCTAGATGAAGACGTTATTCTCTGCCACGGCTACTGCCATTCTTCTAGTCCTCATGACGGCGAACATCTCGCTTGGTAACCCTATCGAAAAACGGCAACAGCACGCTTGTCCTTTGATATGTTCTCCTACTTCACCTTTCTGTCCCCAAGGCCAGCATGTGAAGGGCGACAAGGGCTGCTTTTACTGTTGCGGGGACTAGTAGGGAAATACCATCGCCTCTGAGCAGGTTTTGGTTCAGGAAGGGCCTTTGTAGCTCGAGTAGGATACATGGGTAGTAGAATAATACCTCAGGACCTCGAATTGTACAGAATTCGCCGAGAATGGCCTTGAACCTGCGCGGGTGTGCCAGGCGTAAGAGAACGGCCGACGACAGAGAATAATGTTAGCAGACCCAGAACACCAGTCGAGATCTAGAGTTTTCCCGATCCTCGTCAACGAAATAGATCTGTTTACCGTAATCACGATTTCTTCGACAGGGGCTCAGTTGAATAACAAAGGATTGCATGCCAGAACGTGAATAGAGCATAGAAGCAGACTAGTATCTTCTTGTGAATCGGCCCGTGAATTGCATAGCGTTGGAACGTGAAAGACACAAGATACGAACATGGTGAATCAAGGCAAGATTTCGGAACAGGATTCGGGGAACTCGTATCTCTCTCTGTCACATTTGTGTGACCCTGCGAGTTTTGGCCTACAAACTCCGCGACCTGTTCCTCGACGACTCAACGTTTCGACGATGGCTGCATCCTCGGCTGAAACAGAACATATCATTGAGGTTAGCCATACCAATACCCCCGCTTAATTTTTCTTTGACTCAACGAGACGTGTTCCCCCTATTTTTTTTTCCTTCAGGACGCCTTCGAGCAAGCTTTCTCCCCGCCTTCCTCCCGTCGTACATCGAGGATCATTCCCAACCAACCTCCTGTAACAGAGGTCCCTGTTGAATCTACACATGCCCCTGCAGAACCTCCCACCGTTCTGTCAGAGTCCACCTCTGAAGGTGTAACAGTAGAGGAGGAGGAGGATTCTTGGAAACAAGAATACGAAGATCAAGTCAAAGCTTGGCGCGCTCAATCCGCAGAAGCTCGTGAAAAAGCAGAAAAGACTCGTGAAGAATGGGAACTCAAACGTGCCGCTGAACGTGAAGAAGTTGCAAGGCGCAAAGCTGCGGGTCAACCCGTACCTGAACCAGAAACCATTCCTGGTCCTCAACCACCCATGTCTTCATCTACTGTCTTGGTCCATCATGATGAAAAGGAAGAAGAGAAATCAGAGAAAGAAGAACAGGATGCTGAAGTCAGTGAACCGCCGAAACGCGTATGTTACTTTTCTCTGATCCTCAGAAACTTCTCAACTCATGAGTCTCTTTAGGTCTCAACCACAGTATCGCAACATGATACAGTCGAGGGTTCACAGAAATGGGAAGAAGTAGATTCCCCCTCAACGTCCTCATATCCTTCCATGTCTTTCCCCGACGAATCCACCCCTCCTCTCGAAAGTCACCACGAAGGACATGACCACAAACATTCTCACCACAATACCCAATCGCAAACAGCTACTTTAGCTGTATTCGACTCAACTCTTTCTACTCGGACACGACTGAAAGCATTCGCCTCCTCACTCGCCATTAACCTTCTACTTCCATTCGTGAATGGCGTTATGCTTGGTTTTGGTGAAATATTCGCCAAAAATGTTGTATTGAAATGGTTTGGGTGGGGTTCTACGGCGGCGACGGTTGGTATATCACAGCGTCAGTCTGGACGACAGGAAGACCGGAGATAATATGGTCTATTAAACATTAAAATAACACTAACTCCTACGCGAGAGATTCTGTTACTGGCAAGTAGAAGAGGTCTAGCCTAGCTTCGCCTAGAGTCTGACATGCTTAGGCATGTTGCGAATTGCTTGACGTACGCCCAAATCTCCTAAAACGTCTTCTGCGCCTCCAAGGATCCTATTCAGGCAAATTTAGTGACCCATTCCTGATTTAAAACATCCAGGGACTACTTACGAATCAAACGTCACTGTACGGTGATACTGAAGACGTGAATAAGTCCCTCATTCTTGGCTGTAATGTACTGGTTGGCTTACATGCTCAATTTGTTCGCCCATGCCGGTTTTTGTTATACCACGGCCTCCAAAGATTTGAACAGCATCAGCTGCTGTAAGTTGTGCCGCCTGTGTAGCGTGCATTTTGCACAGACCAATAGGTCTACATATGTAATATTTGAGTAATTGAGAAAACTTGTTGAATGCCATACTTACCCTGCAAGCATGGATGCTTGTTGCTTGTAATCCTATCAAGATTCGTCAGCCTGTGAGTTTATAGACAAAAATGAGGAATTCATATACCATGTTGTTCATCTGATATGTGATGGTTTCCAACCAACTGTGAAGACTCTCAACACGAGCAATCATAGCAGCAAGTTTGCTTCGAATGACAGCCTGTGAATGCAAAGGTTTTCCAAATGCCTTACGTTGGCTCGTCCACTTTAGGCATTCCTCTACGATGCGCCGCTGCTGGCGCACGGAGGAACAAATCATAATCCAACGCTCGTGATTAAAGTTAGAAAGCATGATGAAGATTCCTTGACCCTCTTTGCCTAGTGTGTTCTCGACGGGCACCTTGACGTTGTCAAAGGTGACATATGCCGTTCCGGCTGTGGGTGACTGGTGCATAAGAACCGTGAGACGGTGTTTCCGATGGGGAGAGGAGAACGAGTACAGACGTAGGAAGTCTTGATATGCTTTGTTTCGACACCCTCCCCTCTCTCAACAAGGATGACGGTGAGACCCTTCTGTGTACGGCATCCGACGGTGAAACTGGACACATGTCAGAAAATTACAGTGGTATTGTAAACAAAGCCACGCACTAATCAGCATAGCTAGGGTATTCAGGGACAAAGGTGAGCGCGCATTTTGATTCGATGCGAGTTCAGTCACTTACGTTCCATTGGTGATCCACTTCTTACTAGTATCAACGATAAGTAACCGGTATTAGTTATGGCCAAAGAATACTCACGTTCCGTTGATAATCCAATATTTACCATCTTCTGTCTTCGTGGCCTTTGTTTTCAGACCAGCGACATCGCTACCTGCAAAGGCCTCGGAAATAGCAAGGCAAATTTGCTTCTGCCCGGAAAACACTTCGGGAACGACTTTGTTTCTGATTTTCTCGCTACCAAAGTGGAGAACCGGAGGGAGGCCGATGAGAGAACCCGCCATCAATCCTGAAGGAGTTTGAAAATAAAAATAAAAATAAACGAAATAAGAATAAGATAGTCAGCTGTCGCTGGTAGTTTTTAGTAGGAGGAACTTCAATACCGTCGCCATAGCCACGTTTGCCTGATCGACCCAACTCGTGGGTGATTATCATTTCATGGAAAAAATCGAATTCTTCGGGCTTGACGATGCCACCCATGAGCTCCAGACCCTTCAAATGTTTTCCGGGGCCCATACGCATAGCATGTATATTGAACTTGGCCATGGCCTCGAAGACGGACTTGCTGGGAGGTTTTCCATCTTCTTCTCTTGCCTAGTTGAAATGGGTACTTTAGAGCGAGGTTTACTGTACCCGAGAAGAATTACATACGAGTGCGTCAGGCATGACGACTTCATCAGTAAACTTGCAGACCACTTTCTGGAATCTGCGATGGTTCTACATTGAGAGAGTTGGCATTTTATACGCTTCAATGAATAAGATATCTGGCTGACCTCGGTGTAGTAAGGGCTGTAATAGCCAGGAGTCAACCAAGTGGGCTCCGCATAAGGCACCGAGCTGACTTCGCCAATATTGCGGCTATGGATGGTGGGCGTCTCTCCTTCGATGAAGCCGATTTGGAGTCGAGCATATTGGGGCTTTATTATGATTTCATGTTTGTGAAGCCCGTAGAAAGCTTCTGTAGCGTCTTTGCCAGCTAGGTAGACAATATTAGTTTGTCGTCTTCGAGACGGGACCTGGGCGGGTAAAACGTACCGACATCGTCATCCAGTAGAACTGAGGCACCGCCTGGGTGGAGGTCCTTGAATCTGCTTACGTCGTAGACTTTTGTGTCAACAACTATCCACTGAAGGGGTGGGTGTTGGTGGGATCAACTACGGAGGTAGAGTGCACGTACGAGGTCACCGTCTTTATTATGCTACGTAAATTGGATGTCAATTACTCCTCAGTGGTTTGGCCCCCACAGCAACAAGGAGGCACACACCTTGGCGACTTCTTCTCGAGTCAAAGGCTTGAACTGTTTGGTGGCCATCAAGGATGAGGGGGGAGTTTAAGAGCGCGATGATGAGACATTGATACTGCGTCCAACAAATAGATGGGCGGCGGCTGTGGCATGTGATTTCCTCAACTACAATCAAGTGCGATTCTGCATGGCTGAATACCCGGAGCTTAAGAGGCAATGCGCAAGGGCCGATAAGCTGCTGAGGTGATAATCCTGCAGCAGCACATGTATCTAAATACAGAAATTCGACGTCATCCCAGCTACATCACCCGAAATCGTATCATACTGAGTTCTGTCCGCTCGAGACTCCAGTGCTTGTGTAGACTGGGGAAGGCGTGCTCGAGAACCCAGCGACTTAGTAATTAGCGGAGTAGCTAGCAGACAGGTTGCTTGATCAACGTAGCCCTGCTTCCTTTTTCGGCACCTGTTATAAGGTGGAGTTCCGAGTTGTCGCTCGAGCTTCCAACCACCATGCGCGTATCCTCGGCGCTTCCTCTTGTCCTCACCTCTCTCGTCGCCTGTGCAGCTGCGACCCCGTTCTGGGACCAGGCTCCTCTCTCTACGTCTGGTTCATCCGACACTGTCCACACATCTGCTAGTTGGAGTTGGGAGGATTGCGGTGCGTGTTCTCTCGACAAGCTTTGTGTTGGCGATTGCACACTTACAGTATCTTTTATAGGAAGCCCAACCGATATCGCTCACCTCAAGTCGCTTACCGTTTCACCTGACCCTCCCGAACCGGGCAAGGACCTTACACTCACAGTAGAAGGTTACGCAACGGACACAATCGAGGTACGAAAGTTTCCACATTCTTGACCTTCGACTCAATCGTCATTGAAAAAGGAAGGCGCATATGCAGATGTCACAGTTAAACTCGGTCTGATAAAGCTACTTACGAAAACGTTCGATGTCTGCGAAGAAGCGTATGTGCTTTCATTCCCCGTTCACCCTTTTCACAGCCTTGACTGGCCACTTCCCACAGACGCAACGCCAATGTATCAGTGCAATGCCCCATTGAGCCGGGCTCTTACAAGGTCACGCATACTGTCGCTCTACCAAGAGAGATTCCCCGTGGTGAGTACCAACTTGTTCGCCGGGTGTCCTGTGGTTACTGACATACTGCAGCCAAATTCAACGTAGCGGTCGAGGGTTACACTGTCAACGATGATCCACTTCTATGCTTGAAGTTTATAGTCGACTTCTTCAAACGCCCATTCTGACGTTGGAACTTCGTCCCTGCGCATTTCCCGCGCCACGAGGGATAGGCTGCTATGCTGCATCACGGTTCGAACGATTGTATACACGCTAGATATGATCCTAATGTATGATTTGGTCATGAATGTTGAACTTTCACCCCGGCAGGTATACTTTGTAACCTCGGCGACTAGCATTCGAATACCGATATTTTTATACATGAGATATTTTTACGGTCAATCTAATACTAGGGCCTTCACAGATCATTCAAAAGACACCGATGCAGCCGGTGGTGTGGTGCCTAGATTTTGCTACAATATGACTAGAGCTGCCTCCGAAGCCTGAACCTCAATCTTTCCACCTGTCACTGTTTCTTCAACAACACTTCCCCGAGCAAGACCAGTCTCAAAAGTCTGCCCAGCCCATCGCGTCACTTTTGAAAGCTTCACATCCGCTCCAGGCGCTTGCAGTCTCCTAACTGTCACAGCCCTGCTCTGATTCCTCAACAAACCAGAAAAATCAAATGTCGAGTTCGGTCGTGGTACCACCCCAACTTGCGTTTGGTTATAGATTTCGAGGTTGATCAGGACCAATTTTGTTGGGAAGTTGTGTGACGAAGTAGGGATCGAGGTGTCCCAGAAGCCATATGCTACGAGTTGACCAGAAGATTTATCACCCATTGCAGTTGTGATGCTGGATCCATTTGCTTGTCGACCTGGGTACAAGTTTGATATTTGGAGTGTCTTCGAGGTGCCAAGGGTCTCCGTGATGAAGAGGTACGTTGCGTAGCTGGGGAAGACTTGAACGGGTCCATTAGTATTCTGGACTGGGTACCTATCATAAAATTCAGCATCAATGTCACCTCGCCATTCGGGTAGTGTTGAGAACGTACCACATATCATAGAAACTGAGACCTTTAAAAGATGAGAATTGAGAATACCAGCGTTATGTATGTTTCCTTACCACCGTGGTTTAATTGAGTTTGGCTTTGAAGCGCGAGCGGTCCGCCCTGGTGGAGGTACAGTCTAATATGTAGGTGTCATTCTTGATGTTGTCCCATGTAAGGAGAAAAAATGTACCTTGAAATGTTCAAAGATGCCGCATATAAAGTTGTATCCAACTATAACACCCCGCATTCAATGGGAAGCATCACCCAAACCGGTCATCGACAACTCACCAACCAGAGAGCCTGACCAAAAGTGTTGCTCACATTGTCCTTTCCAGAACAAGAAACAGAGTTGTACTCTCCAATGAGGAACGAGTGTTGTCCGAGTTGCTCTCGCACGGAATGGATGCGGGGCTGCCACAAGTCAAGGTACCTCGACAAAATGTAAGGCACGTGAAGGATAGAGCCAAGAAATCGATGAATTTACATTGCTAGGCGAGTATGGTTCACCTGAAACACGAAGTCAGTTGTTACTTCAAGAAGGATAACATATTACTGACAAGGTTGGGTAATGTCGCAATAGGAATTCTCGGAGCGTCGCAAACCTGTAAAAAAAATAGCATTATATCCGGTTTCAACCTAAATTTGGGGGGGGAAACATACACTGTATTGATATGTATGCTCACTGCATGACTTGACGACGCCATCTCTATTTGAACCTGCAGCGAGAGCACTCACGCAGTCAAGAGCAGAAGAGGCACCAGGAGAATTGAAAGGCCACAAAGGATCCTCAACGGTAGCAGCGATTTGGAAAAATGGGTCTGGGAGCCCGACTTCGTCAGTTATGTTTTTGGCGAATGTCTTGGTAAGGTCAGAACGTAATCGAGGGGAATAGGTGACGAGCTTACACCCCAGATATTGGAGTAGTTTTGCGGTTTAAAGGAAAGATAATGGTCAGGTTCGTTTCCGACTGGTGCCTTTGTTAGGCATTTATACGAATAAGTTGGTTAAGATACACACTTTCGAATTCGACGAGTTGATCGTCACCCAAACCATCCCGAGCAGCTTGCGCCATAGCCAGCGCGCCCCGGAAATCAAGATCTTGCAAGTCCTATCATAGCGAGCTAAGCATGCACCTCTCGATCCTACCACGATAGAAGTGCTCACCAAAGTCATGGTAACTTTTGTTCCTTGAGGTAACAATCTCACAGAGTCCCAGAATGGTGGTCCGAGGGTAGTATTTTGAAGTGCACCATTACGATCGATAAAGTTGGACAAGGCAACTGTAAGATTTGGGTTCCAGTAAGTAGAATCCGCAGTGATACCACCGATACGAATTTCGGCGGGTACACCAGTCCTTGTTTTGAGACCCTCAAGAAGGTTCTGAGAGAGAGTATTTGGTTGAGTAACGTTCCCGAAAAATTCTTCGAAAAATGCAGTCTCTATGCTGAAGCTGGCCAAAGACGGATGTAGGAAATGAGATGCGTCGGGGGGTAATGTTGGGGCATTGGTCAATTTGAGGAGTGATAGATTGGCATAGGCATTCGGGAGTGAGAAACAGAAGATGAGAGTCGCCGCGACTGATGTTGAGCGCATTGTGTGTGGCACACGAAACCAGGAAATTCCGTCTCATGTCGAGTTTTAAATACCCAAGAAGGCTTTTTTGCTCTGATCACGGTCCGACCATATTCGGAGAAGTCATTCTAGACGACTGGTCATCTGTTAAGAAGCTCAGTCTGGGAGCGTGCAACGGACCGTCAAGACCGTCAGGTACACACGTTTGAAGGAAGTTTCTTAACGTTTTCTTTCCTAGCTCGCCATAGGTCCTCTGGGGTACGTGCTGGAAGAACGCCCGACCGCTCTTGACGTCGTCGATAAGCTAGCTGCCGGCAAAGATGGACAGAGGGACCAAGAGCGCCAAGACCAGCCAGGTAAGGCGCGTCGATTCTGTTACCAAACCGACATGTGGGTGGAAAGAAACCTTGTTCTGAATTCAGATGACCCTCCCTCGGTGGTCACGAGCAAAGCTGTCACTTTATAACTCATGTCCAACGGGAGTCCCATGATTGTTATTCCGTGAGGCCATGGCTTTGGCTGGCACAAAAGTCATCGAAGTGAGTGTGCCGTGCCTGTATCCGCCTCTTGCTGAGTACCCTAGTTCGCCGGCCTAGCTCCAGGTCCTTTTGCCGGCTTGATTCTGGCAGACAATGGTGCCTCCGTAACAAGGATCGACAGACCTAATACCAACTCTACTGATATCCTTACCCGCGGCAAGCGATCCATCGTCGTCGACTCCAAGACTCCAAGCGGAAGAGACCTTTTGAGAAAGTTGATTGCAGCTGCGGATGTGGTCATTGATCCGTTTCGTCCTGGGGTCATGGAGAAGCTGGAGTTGGGACCAGAAGTCTTCTTCGGGGATGGTAAGAGACAGGGATTAAATGAAAAGCTCGTATACGCTCGGATTGTTGGGTAACTTCTTTTCTACTTGGCCGGAAAGTAGCTAATATCCGTCTTTTGTGTGTGACAGATTTCCAAGGACGGGTATGTTTTGTGGATAATTTCACGTAAAACACGTCGCTGAAGATTTCTCGTTAGGTCCTCATAAAGACATGGCTGGTGAGTGCAATTGATAGCCGTTGTGACTGAAACCGACTTTATGTCTTGTAAAACAGGTCACGATTTGAATTACATAGCCCTCTCGGGTGCTCTCGCGGTAAATGAACTATCTACTGTCCCCTCGTCCCCGGATTTACATCAGTGCTGGTTCGCAGATGATGCCCCCGGATTCATCAGGAGCACCTAGATTCCCGATGAACATTCTTGCTGACTTTGCCGGAGGTGGGCTGATGTGCGCGCTTGGCATTCTACTAGCCTTGATCGAACGCGGAAGAAGCGGTCGCGGCCAGGTCGTCGACGCGGATATGGTAAACCCGCCCTTTTCATTTGAGTGTCTTAGCTTACCCGCCTCCGTGTAGGTTCGTGGTGCCCGTTTTGTCTCCACTTTCCCTTTACTTCATCATGTTCTCCCTACCTCGCCTCTATTCAGAAAAGGAAAGCCCGGGACCAATACGCTTGACGGTGGTGCACCTTTCTACAATGTATATGCCTGCAAAGGTGGAGGTTTTATGACCGTCGGTTGCTTAGAGCCCCAGTTTTTCAAAATATTTATTGACGGGTTCAGCAAAGCCCTCCCGAATGATTTTAACTTCGAAGGTGGCTGGAGGCCGACGCCCAATGTGCAAGCTGACGCCACAGAGTGGCCGAGGATGAGATCCTACTTTGAACAAGGCTTTCTGACAAACACACGAGAATATTGGACGAAAATCTTTCACGGTATGTAACATTTGATTTTTTTTTCAATGATATCCCTTTTTATTTTAGACCGTTAGGAACGGATGCATGCGTGGTTCCTGTACTCATGCCCCAAGAAGCAACGGCAGCATTAGAATCATCGCCTATGCCGGAATTCCATCCACATGTCAGAGGACACAGCCAATACCAACAGAGCTCCCATGAAGGTTTTAATGTCAACGACCTCGTTTTGAAACCTGGCCAGCACGCGGAAGAGGTATTGACAGAAGCTGGCTTGAGTAACAAGGAGATTAGGCGGCTGGCACTCGAAGGCGCGCTTGGAGGGGAAGCGCAAAAATCTGCACATTTTAATGCCAAGTTGTAGATTTGTAGTCTTGGTCCGATTCTTATAACATCGCAACAGCGGCGTGTGCCTATTGGATAACACCATTCCTGTGTATCGGACCAGTGATAAGGTTA
This sequence comes from Agaricus blazei, assembly GCA_029719445.1. Taxonomy (NCBI): domain Eukaryota; kingdom Fungi; phylum Basidiomycota; class Agaricomycetes; order Agaricales; family Agaricaceae; genus Agaricus; species Agaricus blazei. Next base: position 1,130,681 of record SSNC01000011.1, read on the forward strand.
TACCATGGCATCCACATTATATTTCGAGGAGAATATCGGAAGCCGCCGATTTCGGATTTCATATGATAATGAGCACATTGAGCAGATGTTTATCACATGCTTCCGACCTCTAAATAAGACGATTCCTTCTTCCCCCTAGCTAACCCCACATCATGGCCACACCTGCGAAAGATTTAGCACAGTACACCAGGGAAGAGGTCGCAAAGGTATGCTTGACGTGTAACACTTATGATGTGAATCTAGAGCGCTGACTGGTGTGGATTGTTTAGCACAACACTGACGACGACTTAGTAAGTACTTCATTCTCCTTCGATCTTCGTTATAACCGAACTTGACACTTTACAGTGGATTATTATCGACGCCAACGTGTATGACATCTCCCGCTTCAAGCGATTCCACCCTGGAGGGCTTTCTGTGCTCTTGGACCCGGACGTTGGTGGGTCAAAACCGAATCACGCTCTCTAGCATTCCCCCACTGACGTTCAATCCTATCAGCTGGCCAAGATGCGACTGAAGTATTTTACAGCCTCCATAGACACGAAGTATTAGAGCGAGCACCTTACCAGAGACTGAAGATTGGGACTATTGCTGGGGAAAAGAGCGTTATCCGATGGAGGGTACCTGGAGCCGTCAGCAAGGTTCCTTATGGAGAGCCAACCTGGCTTTCAGATGGATATTTCAGCCCTTATTACAGCGATGTGCGCCCTCCAACTTCTCCCGCCTCAAAGTCGTGTTCTTATAGCTTTCGTCATAGAATCACCGTGCGTTCCAGAAACAGATTCGCAAGTTCATGGACACAATAGTGTTGCCTGATGCTCTCGTAAATAAATATATTATTTCGCCTTAATCCCAAAGACTAACAATGAACTAGGAAAGAGAAGCAGACGGAAAACGTCCATCGCAGAGCGTCCTTGATAAAATGGCGTATGTTTCAAATCCAATGCGCTTCACAGTTTCTTAACTCGTTTACAGAGAGGTTGAACTACACGCTATGCGCATGGGCCCTGGAAAACACCTGCTGGGTCGTAAATTGATGGGTGGAGTGGTGAAACCTGAAGAATTTGACTACTTCCATGAGGTATTCGTTTATTCATACACAACCAACCTATTTCGGTACTTACACGTTTCTCAGCTTATCATTACACAAGAACTCAGCAGGGCAAGTTTGCGGGGTTACGGCGACGGTGCGCTCATTTACTTTATAGTCGCAAGGACAAGAACCCATTAATCCATAAATAGGTCTTCTCGGTGGCAAAGTCATAGGCCTTCCTCCCGTGCTCAACTTTGGTAGCGAAGAACTTAAGGCCCGAATCGTTCCAGATGTACTTGCTGGAAAGAAGTTCATCTGTCTGGCCATCTCTGAGGCGTTCGCTGGTAGTGATGTCATGGGTCTTCAGACAACCGCTGTCAAAACCGAGGACGGCAAACACTGGATCATAAATGGTATACATTCTTCGGACTTCTATATATAAGTTTTATGCCTAACAACTCTGCACAGGAAATAAGAAGTGGATCACTAACGGAACGTGAGTCATGACGTGGTGCCGTTGAATTACCGTTTGCCGACGTCTTTGCTATTTCTTCCAGATTTGCTGATTATTTCACTGTTGGCTGCAAGACAGAAGATGGTTTCACTGTTATTCTTGTAGAACGAGGGCCTGGTGTCGAAACATCGCAGATCAAGACGAGTTACTCGACAACTGCCGGTACAGCTTACATCACATTCGACAACGTCAAGGTACCAGTTGAAAATACCCTCGGTGAAGAAGGCGGTGGTATTTTTGTTATTCTAAGGTGCGTTTCCGTCTCTGCCCGGCACGTCGACATACTAGTTTTTGATACCGGGCCACAGCAACTTCAACCATGAGCGATGGGTAATGTGTTGTGCCTCTGCCAGGGGTCAGCGTATGATCAGTATGTCCCTTAATTCTTTGTAGGTGAATTAATGCTGAACGAGGTTTAGTTGAGGAGTGCCTTAAGTAAGCCTGTGAAAGACAGGAGTCAAGAGATTGAGCTCATTTCAATATAGGTGGACGACACAACGAAAGGTTTTCGGCAAGCCATTATACTCTCAAGCTGTGATCCGCTCCAAAATTGCAAAGATGATTTCTCGTGCCGAAAGTGCTCAGAACTGGTTGGAGAACTTGACATATCAAATGTGCAACATGGTAAGTTTGTCAAAAACGCAACTATCTCTCAGCTTGGTCACTGAAATATCTCTCCCTTCAGACATACAGACAGCAAGCGAATAAACTTGCAGGTCAAATTGCGTTTTTGAAGAGTTATTCGACGTCGTGTGCACAGGATACTGCTCGTGATGCTGTACAGATATTTGGTGGTCGTGGTATTACCCAGACCGGCATGGGTCAGTTTGTTGAGCATTATCATCGTACCATTGCATTTGATGCACTGCTCGGAGGTGCGGAAGATGTTTTGGCAGATCTTGGTGTTCGTCAGGCTCTTAGGGCTATGCCGGGAGACGTTCGACTGTAAGTTGGGGATCAGGATCAGTTGTGTGTCATTGATTCTGTCAATGTATCTTGAGTAATTTGCAACGGTCATTATGAATGCTTTGTTTTATTCCTTGACCTGAACGGTCCCGAGAGGGGTTCAATACTGAAAGTAGGACGAAACAACGACGGATTTAACTAGAAATGAAAGAGACTACTGGTAATAGACATACGAAATGTAATTCTCAAACATCGGCGACTTATACAACCTATACAGACGGAGGTCGGGAGGGGGAAAGATTTTGAAGTTCTACTGGATCAGGGTCCGGACGCCGGATCCAGGCTCAGAGGGAGAATCGTCTACCCATGAACCAGGAGATAAATGATTGAGTGTGCCACCATTTGATGTTGCTGTGCATTATATGGATGCAATATGCCACGGCGGAAACGAGAACTGCCGATGTGGCACTGATCAAACAGCGTGCGAGTAATGTAGTGCCATCGACCCATGTTATCAGGCATACCATAAAGAATGCGGTGGCGCTACAAAGCTGTTAGTCAACATCTTCGGGAGGAAATAAATCGTCTTACGACCATCCAAGCATGGTACACGGCAAACTATAAGTGATGGCCAGTAGAAGATCAGCGTTGTCCGTCATCTGGAAAAGTACCTCGAATGGGTGGCTATGGTGGATCTGAATTGAAGGAGACTTACACCTTCATCCAAGTATTCCAATCCTTTCATACGGTGATAACGGAAGATAAGCTGGCAAAGGGCTACAATACCAACACTCGAGACAATCGAAAAATAACTGCAAATCTGGGCTGCCGAGTTTCCTTCAGGGGGGTCACCGTTATCCACGCTTGAGGTAGCCAGGAATCCCAAATTCGCGGCCAGCACCGCCATTACCTGCTCAGACCATCAGAAAAACAAGTCCCAACTTTTTATTGAATCAGTGACGAACGAAGGTAGCATACCCATCCCATTCTTGATGCAACTTTATCACAAATCTGCACCACGCTTTGAAGAAGATCATTTTCTCGCTGGTGATGGCCTCGAGCGAGCGTAAGTACATGGTAGGCATGTAGAAGGGGTCGGGGAGGATGAACGGGGTTTGGCGGCTGGCTGAATCTCATAAGATGGATTTCGATATCAAAGTGGGGTATGAGGAATACCGAATCTTTTTTCTCTCGCAATAGTCGCCCCATCTTCATCGGATAACTGACAAAAGATTTGATATCAACCTTGACCAGACAAGACATGGGACTCTACCGATTGGAAAAGATCATGCACTTCCATAACGGTTTGCTCCTCTGTACCTTTGATGCCTAACAAGGCGGGTTAGCAGGGAAGAAACAGTCTTACAGTTTACCTAAACACCTGGACCGTCGATAACACGCTCCTCCTGAGTTGGGGTACCGTCCTTTAGAAATCAGATGACGAAATTGAACCACTGAATTTTGATAGACTAGCTTACTGTGCTCCCCGCACTCGTAGGGTCTATCGCACTATTAATTTGGAGCCTGAGCTCATTCATGTGGGAGGTTTATCAGGCACTCACGCTATGGCTCCTGATGAATGTTCCGTGAGGCTTTGGGGGCCGTGTTGGTTCCGACTGTCAGTGCCCGTTGAAGTCTCGCTCCGAGTAATAACGCGGTTTGGGTGTGCTGCAGAGAGACTATAATTTCTTCTGTTCGCCGGTCGTATAGCCACAACGTTACCTTTTGAGGACTGCTGCCCGCCAACTTGCACGAGACTAGTCACCGACTTGTGTATGTCGTCACAGTTGGGCCGGGAAGAAGGTTCGCAATTCCAGCACTCATTCATCAAGTCCCAGATGTAGTCACCAATTTTATCTACCTCATCCTCGTTTGCTGGTCTTGACGGTGTTGCCGCATAGTCTTTGTGACGAACCAAAGATACATGCATATCACTAGCACAGTGATAGAACGGTGCTTTTCGCGTAAAGATCTGTGAAGTATGAGATGTAATTTTCGCTTTGATTGAATCCAGATATACCTCATAATAAACACAACCAAGGGACCACACATCACTCTGACATGTGACTGGAGGAATTTTCCCATCATCATCGTCGAGGAGTTCCGGAGCCATCCAGCGCATAGTGCCGCTTGACCATTGAGTAGAAATTAGCTTTGTGGCGACCACAATACGTGATAGTCCGAAATCTGCAATTAAGGCCCGCCCCTGATCTGAGACAAGGACGTTTTTCTGTGCAATGCTCAGCTTCGACCAACTGTGATGTTGTCGTGGCTTACAGCTTTGAGGTCACCGTGTACTATGTTTAACTGGTGTAGATATCCCAAACCGGCAGTAACATCCAAAGCCTAAGTAGTGCAATCAGGTATCAGAGAACTTGAAACTGACTAAATAAATACCAGGGGCAAGCGGGGTTCTTGTGGAGAATTTTGAAGATACACCCAGAGATCACCTTTATCCATCCAAGGCGATATAATGCTTATTCTCGTGGTCACTTCTTGATGTATGCCATAGAACGGAAGTATGTTTTCATGCGAAAGATGGGCCCACAGAATGATCTCTTTCGCGAAGGTCTTGAGTGTCTTTTGAGTATCATACATACAAATCATCTTCCTGGGTCGACTTACTCTCAACATCCGAGTGTTATCGCCTTTTTGAAAGATGCGAACAGCTTTGACACAAACTTTTCGCCCCTGATACACTCCTTGAAAAATATCGGCGAATGCACCTCCTTCTCGGGCTTGACTGAAGTCAACTCGGACCTCTTGTAGCTTATAGCGCTGGGGCAAAGTTTGGGTAGATTTCACAATTTTTTGTAGATAAGTAAGAAGGTGCTTTCTATCTTCAGAAGAGAAAGCATGATCTTCATGGAGGAGCTGGTGATAGTCGGTTGGCGCGACAATTCAAGGTACATCAAAGAGAGACTGTACCGAGCTCAAGAAGTCGGCAGTACGCTGGGCATCGTCTCCTGAGACCCTCTCGAGGCGGATTTTCAGCGAGAGGTCTTCAACTTTTTCCACTAGCGCGCTCACGTCTGGTAGAGCGAGAGAGTCAGTTGGAGCAGCAGCAACAGAAGGAGGCATGTTGAGCTTTAGGCCCTCGTGGCATTTGCCCTAGTCTCTTTGGTTTCCCCTCTCACGCTCAAGCATTGGGCGTCTAGGTAGGAGCTTCTTAGTCACGATTTATGGTTCTAAAAGATATGGCTAATGTAAGTCATTCACGGGGGTTACCTGATATTTCAGATCAGCTGACTACTGGATTCTAAGTTTGTTTTAACCTTCTGGAGACAGAAGGAGGTTGGATACCAAAATCAAGTTATATGGTTGGTTGTGTCGACAGTCGGTCTATGGAACGACGTTAACTATTATATCATGTTGAGGTGTAAAACCTTACCTCAACCCTGCCAGAGGGAAAGAAACAAAATCGCTTCATTATCCACCATGGCCCCAAAGTCGAGCGTTCGTCTATTTCAAAAGAAATAGAGGAGGCTGAGTACTATATTCGCCGATCTGAGGGAGCAGTGTTCAAAGACACCAGCTCCAGCAGTATCAACAAGATTACGACAATAGCACCACGTTCACCTGCTGGACCACAAGGACAGGAAGAGGCGTCCCAGCTCTACAACCAAGGGCCTCATTACACCCGAGAAGCCGCTCCTGCCTCTTCCCAGACTTTGGCTTCCCTTCCCGGCAGTTCACCATTCCTCCAACAGACCACAACCCATGACTTGTTCACAACAGGGAGGCCAGTGCTATCACCGACACGAGCGTTTCGCGAGCAATTCATCCCACACCCTCACTAGTAACAAATCCCGATTTACGAGACGTACAGCGACCGAAGGGCCTCTACCGCACTCACAGAAACAATAATCAAGATGATCTGCACCCGCCATCCCCTTCGCTACATCCACCACGGTCACAGCCTCGGGAGGAGAGTCCCACAAGTGATCGCGAGCGGTTGTTCTCCGATCCCGTAACTGGATCCGTGCGCTCTCTATCTGCGTTCCCTGCTCCACCAAAGCACTTTCCTCTACCACCCCCACGACCCAAAGATCCGCCATCTCGAAAAACTCAAACCATCAGTGTAATCAGAGAGAGCGGAGAGGAACAGACATATATCAAAACAACAGCGACTAAATGAGATTCCACTACCCCTCGAGGTAGACAAAGCCAATGAGGGAGACTATCTGAGCTCCCCCGAACAATTGCAACGCTAGCCCCGACGATCAAGTAGCGACGCGCGTTCTTTAGAGCGACCGCGCGCAGAACCTTCGGGTGTATCCTAGATGCACCTACATCCGGGACGTTAAAAGGGACCTCCATGGGTCCGAGCGCAGCAGACGATCAAAAGAGTACCAATGTCAGAGACGATGATGAACTATATGCGCCAGAATTTGGTGCGAAGCCAGAGAGGGAAAACACTGATGGACCCATTGGGAGGGCCTTTCCTCTCATCGCGAGCAGGTCCAGTACTGAACAAGCCAATGTCGGGTCTCCTTCTATCTCTACACCCGTACTTGGGAGAAGTAGGCAAGCAGAGAAATTAGACACTTGAAGTAGTACGACTGGAGGTATTGTTGCCGCTATGCGGAGTCGCTACTCCAATACTGTAAACTCTTCTTGTTTCTCCTCGTCCTGCAACGGTCCGACCGAGTTTTTATCAACAGTCTGGTTCACAGTCTCCCATCCCCTGACGTTCCACGTTTAGAAGTAAGTGTGAACGAGCGAGCGTGCGAGTCGATATCAGTCTTCACCTCCTTCCAAAGCACGTAGAACAAATGCAAATAATGGTGGGTTTGCCGAGACGCGAAGTCCAAAACCCCCGCATCGGCAACAACCCCCTTGCAATCTACACCAAAGTCATCTCCGGCTACGAGCCAACGAATCTCGCTTCCGTCTGCTCTAGAACGAGCCGAACCACGTGTACGTGGTGGTGGTGTGTCTTCTCCCCAAGGACGCCAACATCTTCAACCTGATCGTTACTACGTGAAAGTCCTAGTAGACCACGAACTAGAGATCCCTCAGAAAACACGGAAGATTTGCGTCGGCGGAGGGAAGAAGAGCTCGTGGAGATGGAGTATAGGATGAGAGAAAAGAAGTTGATGGAACGAGAACAAGAAATCTTGATGAGGGAAAAAGAATTGGAGAGGGATTGGACGAGAACATTGTCCTACAAAGATGATCTGGCAGCTTCGTCTAGTCAAGGGTCGCAATTATATCCCGAACAAAGAAGGATATATTTTCGCAGATTATACAATTCTCAACCACGGGCTCTCCTTTCTAGCCGAGATCTATTACCACCCTCGTTTGGTCATTTGGAGCCCTCGAGTTCACACACGAACTTACGCGAGAGGCATCAGTTACATTATTCATATAGCTCTCCATCATTGTCGACCAACAACCTCGAATGAATTTAACACGTCGTCCACGTCAGGTTCGGATTCTGGCCATTCTAATTATTAGAGTCGGTCTACTGGATCGCCGCTACCGATAGGGCAAATTTTGATTCAACAACCGCAGATGGAGAAGAAGAGAGGGTGGACGTGAAGATTAAGTATGCCGGTTGAGAGTGCTTTGCCTGTTTCTCTTCAGGCTCCTACCCAGCCGGCTCACGTGCGTACGTCCTATAGCGGACTCGACCAAACACGAATTTTTATACCAGAACGACATGTTTCCAGTTGATTGTTTTTCAAATCCATGTATGAGCTAGACTCTTCCTCATACCCTCAGTCTCGAGGGTTTCATTCGGCACTTGCCTCACAACCCTAGATCCTCTTGTGTTGGTAACGGTAAGATTGCGACATCAATTCTCAATGGACCTGCTTTGGGGAGTATTGATTCTCAAACCTGGCTTGTGAATGTCCGTACCTCTAATGAACGGGCGTGTGTGATAAACTGGCCATGTGTGTGTTTGTGTTTAACGAAGAGAGGATTCAAAGTCATTCATCAGTACATTAGTCATTAGATCGAGATTTTTGTTCTGCTTCTATCATCACTCTCTTTTTACCGTTGAGAGTACGCTGCTACACTTCCTAATTCGCTATTTTTGGGTACCAGCCCTAGCGTCTTGTATATTGGCGGAAAAACAAAAACGAGCGCAACGGCACAAGTAGAATAATAAGGATGGGTTCAGAGCGACCCGACTCTACGGCCTGGGATCTCCCTGATCTTACCCTATCTTCACGGTGCAATTACCCTCTTGTTTCTTAACTAATCACCTGCATTATATATCCGGCCACAAGCGAAAGCGACATCTACAGAGTCTTCAACCAGGGAACGCCAAATGAGCGAGGTGGTCAGCTTCGATCTTACGCACCTGCTTGAGCACTATACGGTAAGGCAATCACGACGAAACTACGCAAGAACCTGACACTATCATGCCATTGTTCTACGCAAATCTGGAGTTGAGTTTCCGATATGAAGTCACAGCGGAGAAGTGCCAATCCGTCACGCCTATACCCTCGAAACGTAAGGATTCATTGGCCGGTCTGGATTGGGAAAACAAAGGTTCCTTTTCCAATGGAGCAGTCGTAAAAACATATGCTTTTCAACCTCGAAGGCTATCAACCATAGACTAGGATAAGCACGAAGACGGTGGAACTTCGCGCAGCAATACTTCATCATCCTCTTCTCATAGTTCGCACTCACGCCCACCTCATGGTGTAGGTAGGGAATGGTGAATGTCGTTCATTAAATCAACTAGACTTCTTCATGAGCGTCCGGAACATGTATAACCAATAGAAAGGCCAGATCAGTGAAGACTGCGACATAGAATGTGGCGGAGCGCGTGGTTGTCACTGCTGTTCAATCTGGCACCACGCTACTTTCAATTAGGTCGGACACTACCGAGTATTCGGAAGTCGACTTCTCTAACCCTATCTGCATCTCGCGACTATTTGTTCGTCAGATGAGAGTTATGCCGAAAGTTGACCGACTGCAAGTAATGCGTGTTTTGACTCTTTCAATGTACTCTGGTTATGATGAACGTTTTGTACTATGTCTTGGCTCCACTAGTGAAGGTGCTCATCAGCATTAAATACAGAGATGATCCTCGCTAAGATTCAAAACACACCGCGATAATCGTCAGACATTCGGGATCCTTACAATAGATGGAGGCCGAGAGAAAGGGCGAGCCGGAAGTTCTACTGAATCTGAGTTCGCACGCAAGATCCAAGCTCGGGGGGGAAACCGTCCACATAGCTCGCGAAGTTTCTGGTTGAATCGAATAATGAAAAATTCCGCGGACCGTTGTTCATCGTTACTCCGCATCGTATAGATGCAGTATACGACGATGAGGACGATAATCGCTGATGCAATACCTATTAAGCAGCGCACGACTATTGTAGTGCCATCGAAGCACATTATCAGGAACGCCACAAGGAATGCAATAACACTACAAAATTGTCAGTCAATAATCCTGATGAGGGGCTGACCTGACTCACGACCAACTAAGCATGGCATACGGCAAACTATACATGATAGCCAGTCTGTTGCAGCCGATGTCCAGTAGAAGATCGAAGTTGTCCATTATCTGAAGTGGTGTCTTGAACCAGGTGAAATGTAACATGATCGAATATGGCTTACGCGCTCATCCAAGTTTTCCAATCCTTTGATACGGTGATATCGAGAGAAAAGCTGACCAAGGGCAACACTACCGATACTCAAGACAATGGAAAGGTAGCTGCTGATCTGGGCTGCCGAGCGCTTTCTTGGATTATCGCCATCATCAACACTTGGGATAGCCAGGAATGCAACGTTCGTGGCTAACAGCACAGTCACCTATTCAAACAATCAGAAAAGTAAACTCCAACGTAGTCGCTAACTAACAAAAATAGCAAGTCCATTCCATTCTTGATGCAACTCCGTCACGAAACTGTGCCACGCTTCAAGGAAAACATCTCCGTCACTGATGATTGTTTTGAGTGAGTGGAGATATGTCTCGGGGGTGTAGAAAAGGATAGGGGATAAGAGGGTGATTATGGTCGTCCGTGATTGAAGGTTGGTATCGTCAAAAAGGAATTCACCGCGAAGGCATCGTGCATTTGGTTGTCCATGGCGATTATCAAACTTGTGGAGCGCTGAAGAAACCATACAGTGGCAATAGAATAGGTGACCAACCTCGGCTTACCATGAAAAGCCATGATGTAACCTATACGTACTTATTGCCATACATCCCATCGTTTTAAATGGATCGACTCACCCACAACAAAGTGATAATACGCAGCTTCATGACAAGTATTACCGTGGTTTTCTAATAGTTCGACAGGAATTGAGTGAATGATGTTTGTCGTCGTATCAATTTCCTCGGTACTGCATTCTAGTGTTGTGTTGGCGTTGAAAATACGCTCTGGTCATGGAAGGAGATTGAGATGTTTAGTAGAACAGACACATGAAACAATTTACCTGATGCCATGAATGACAGCAAGCCCTTCACCTCTCTGACAAGCTGAGGTGAAAGAGTTTGAACATGAGGGAATAGGTAGTAGTGGTGCCTAGAACATGAACGTTTTTAAAGCAGACACCTGAGAGACGTTACCACCGTCGGTCAGTAACTCAGATCTCGGACAATGTTCGCAGAAGTACCTACATATGCAGTGCAGTATGCTCTACCAGAATTCTGCTTCGATTACATGACCTGATAGGGTTTTACATTGATTTTTGTCGCCGTGACCAAGGAATGGGACGTACCAATGTGCATGTACGATCGGACGCTTGGGACGCGCTTGAATAATTTTTCAACATATTTGTCGTGTGTCCAGAATAAACATCGCCTTTGGAGGCTTGCAAAGTAGTAGCCAACCTTGAGTTTCTTCCAAAAAATATCGATCACGAGTTGTGTGTCAGGGGGAATGTCGACACCGTCATGCTCGATCTTGAAAAACAGTTGTGCGATAGTATCTTCAACGACTCTGAAATTATCGTCATTAAAGAGGTTCATATTTGTAACGACGTTCTGAAGATTGTAATGAGACCCGTCGATAGAATATCAACAAGACGTCTACCTTTTCTTCGCGATGAAAATACATCGTACCTTGTGGGTGGAAGAGTATTTTCCACCCGGGTATGTTAGCTTTCCTATCCAAGAGTCAGTCATGTAATTTGCATCTGCAGCTGTGCTTACGGGGTATAATCTATAGTATAGGACGGTATATATCCTTGAGCTGCGTTTTCGGGTCTAAAAATCTCGTTAGCTTACTCATTGCGAGTAGGGTGCATCGTTACTGACATCATATGAGAATGGATATATATCTTATCCGTATCAGAAGGTTCACTTTGCAAAAGCTAAGTCGCAAGACTTTGATAGACGACAACGACAATTCGTACTCTCTAGGTATGGCACGTCTTGGAGGGACAAGTTGGAGTGTAGTGATAGGATGCGGTTCCTGAATGGGGTTAAGTAGAAGTGGTACCAGCAGTGAGTTGCTCTCACAAGCGGACTTACCTCGAACGTGAGCTCAGATGCGATATGGGGCTGAAATTGAGGTACAGAATTTATCGTAGGCCGGTTCACGTTCATTTCCGCAGGCGCATCTTGGATAAAGGGTGCGACAGGTTCTTCCTGGCACGCGGAAGTAGAACCTGGAGCCACAACATGAACCGGCATCGGAAATTCCAGAGGTAGACTCGAGCAAAGCAAATCGTATGGACCGCCAGCATTTGAATCGCATGTAGGTAGACTTGGTACCGAGGAGAACCACTGAGTCCGGCATTGATTGAACAGTCGCCTCAAAGCGCGAGACCACCGCTTAAGTGTACGAAAACAGGTTTTCAACCAAATAACGCGATCAACGCTGATCAAAGCACGAATACAACGTAGAATAAAGCATAGCAGGAAGGCTTTCAGTCGCTTCCAGTAGAAGACGTGTGGAACTGGAAAGGACATAGGCTGTGTGTAGTCACGTTACATAGCCATTGAAGTCGCATGCTGGCCCGCTGGGTCTTGCACCACCGTGACAACGTTGTCGGTATAGCTCTTGTACCGGAACGAGGTGTCTCCAGGTCGATGAGCGCCCGACTACATGTACTTTACGCTAGGCTTCTTACATTGTTCTCGAAACTTCCCTCATGGCCTGCCACATGCCCCCCTTCTTGCGACTGATGGTAGCACCTCTCTGCTCGGCATCGAATGCACGGAGTAGAATGTTTTTCGTGAGCAACTCCCTTATCCCTTGAATTTAATCAAGATTCCTCTGACGCCCTTCATTAGAGAGTACAAGGACAACGGAAGTGGTTAATTCTGTTTCCATATGCATTTCTGGGCACCATACAGTGGGACAACAACCGCGAAATTATGCAGGAATCCAGCTACAATATTCAATTGTCGTATACAAATTCCTACACAGCCATCGATCTCCCAACAGAAAGCGAAGCGTCAAATGTGAATCTTTACCCTCGTCCCACTTGTCCGCACGAAACCTAACAATGCATTGACCGTCCTAGATCCTCAAATCAGGAAAACTGAGATCGCTTTTCCAATGGGGCAGCCGTGCGGCACGCGCTCCTCAGCCACCAAGAGCACCAGCTCCCGGAAAAGGAAGGCCAGGAAATGGCAAATCTGAAGATGAACCCCAAGCTGCAAGCGGAACTGCCTCGCGCCGCACTACTTCATCATCTTCGTCCTCGGATTCTTCATACTCGTCTCGCAGTTCAAACTCCTCGGGCCCCTCACGTCATGGTGATGATCACGATCATGGTGTAGACTGGGATTGGTGAACATCGTTCATCAGACCCATCAGACATATTCTTGAGCGGACATGTGGAACTTATACTAAGGTTTTCGGTCCGATGGATACTGCGATATAGGGTGCGATGAAGTATATCATATTTACTCGCATCTGCTGCGGTGCAGGTTGGCGATACACCGTGCTAACCCGCAATTACGGTCAGGAGAGAAACTTCATCGGGTACCGTCATCGCACCGAGGAAGCGGACTAGTAGCTTCTCTTCTTTGTCGAGTACGTCGGACACCAGACACCTAATTACTCTTGCATTGCCTTCTCAATCATTTGCACGATCATCTACATTTTGTGGTGACACTTATATGTATATTATTATTATACCCCTGGAATTCCAATGACAGCGGATCTAGAGACTACAAATACATTCTACGATTAAAAAAACTGACGCCTAACACCCCGTAAGAAACCGAAAAAAGAAAAAAAAAGGTGTATATAGGATATAGCACTTCTTGTGAAGAAATCACACTTCCATCTATGCTTCAATAAAAGCCGGAGTGCGCTCCAGCTAGAAGGACTTATTTTCGTTCTAGGACAAGCGGTAGACTTCTGCGAGAAACTTGAAAATAAACCATCGCAGAGGGACAATAGTGCAAGTCCAGGAATGAGTTAAAGAAAAACCTGTTCGGCGACACGAACACTTTTTAAGTGGGCCTATTCACGTGCGTTTCCTCACGCAGTCGCGCAAGGGGCAGTTAACAAAATTCGAAAAAGATTTTTTCACATTATATATACGAAACTCCTAAAGTACATACACATATTCTTATATAAATTTGTTAGCGAAGCAAAACAGGAAACCAATAGCCCAAAACCCGAACGTACAACTAGTATTGACAAATGAATCAAACAATCGCAGATATAAGAAAACAAGGACACAAGAACAAAAGCAAGGTATAAGGAAAGTCATACTTTTCAGGTTATATAAAGCATAGGATAAAATCGAATCGTGTCGCTAAAGGAGCACTCATTGAGAATGCTGGCTGAACAAGGTATCCATGCCCATATTCTGCTGAAATTGAGGAAACCATACGTATCCATCTACAACCTTTTCGTCAGACAAGGCACTAAACGAGTTCTTCACAAGATGGGACTCACGATTAGCCTGCCAATCATAGGCGTTCGTGTTCCCATTGCCACCGAAAGCCTGCATAGTTTGCATCATGTAAGCATCTCCGCCAAGTGGTGGACTAAACATATCCGACAACGTTCCAGGGTTCGAATTAACCTTTCCAGCCGGAATACTGGCTTCTGCAGGATTCATGTAGGACAATCCCAAACCAGTATTATCCAGCCCCTGGAAGTACGGAGTTTCGGTAGCCCCGACCCCTACAGCTGAAAACATGTCAAAGTTCATTTCGTGCGGTCCTGGGGATAGCGAACCACCAGATCTGGCTGGTGAGGGCTGGTTCGACAATGGCGTATGATCTATCAATTCCGATGCAGTACCAACAGATTTTGTAGCGCGTTTGCGGCGAGCATAAGAGGTGTCTTGGCGAATGGAGGGAGAATGAAGAAGATTGCGGAGGAAGCGCGCATGAAGACCTGGTCCGAGCCGTTCGTCGATGGCAATTTCCTTCGAGCTGAGAAGCTCAACAACTCTTTTGACCAAACCCTTGATTTCCGCCCGAGTTTCTTGGTTGATATGCGAAGCGAAACGGGGTTGAAGTAACTGCGTGGCATGAGCTGACTACCCCAATCAGAGGGAATAATACGTACCTTGATTAGGAACGTGGAAGCGAATGTGAGGAAAATACTCTGTGACTCGGGTCCATGACGCCAGTAGAACACTGATATAGATGTAACTGAGCCTTCAGACAAAATTGAACGCTGGCATAACATACCTTGCTCCGGGCGGCAGATATCATCAAGTACTGCCCGAACAACATCACGCGCGGCATTCAAGCACTGGAAAACGGGATGAGATTGGCATAAATAACCTTGCTATAGAACTAGGGCAACATACTCTATATAGAACAATACTCTCGTCCGGGGCGCCCTTGCTGAAGACATGCTGAAAACCGAAAGACAGGGCAATAAGTCTTGAATAGCTGTATGCCAATCGGAGCAACCCAGTCCTGAAACGGTTTTGAGGGATGGATAAGTCTGTTCCTGCGAGAACTTCTTCCCAGTGAGCCCAAAGAGTCTTGAGTTCTTCATCAGTATTCATGGAAATAGACACAAGGTCAAGGTTCTACATAAAGAAGATCAGGCAACAAGATCTGAACGACCACGAACGAATAACTCACTCTATTAAGGCCAGTGGGCTGCTCGGGATCATTATGAATCTTTGCCGCGAACTCAGCCATGAGCCTCAATTCGGCGTTATAAGCACAGATATGGATATCGAAGTTCTGAAGGTTGAACGGGGAGTTCTTGTACCATTCCGGAGAATGACTCGCCAAGTAATCTCTATTATTGATGATAGGCGGTTTGCCGTACTGTGAGCCCATTGAACGATCGACGTTAAAGCAATTCAACCAGATACGAGTTCGGTTCAAGAATTCCCTTGCTTGCCATTCATTTCGAGGTTTCTCCTTGATCGGTATATGCAAATTGATGTCTGTGGCGGTCCTGGAGGATTATTGTAAATCCGATGTGCAATTGAAATATGTGATCATTACCTGATGGCTAGACCAAGATACAACCAGCTTCGCTGCTCGGCCATACGGCGCGTGGAAACAGGGTATAGACTGAGCAAAATGTATGCCGTACACATTTCCACGTTCTTCGTCCCACTGATAAGCCCTGTGCCTGCCGCAAGTTGGGCATAATGCATGAGCTGCGGATACAAATCCGGTCGCTCATCATAGTACCTGGACGCAACAGCACAGACTAAGGCTATCAGATTCTACCCAACAAATTGAAATGCCTTTGTTGATACTCACTGACTGTGAATAAAAATGAACTCCGCACAGCAGTCAGGGGGGGTGTGTAAAGTATGGGATCTAGTAGTGAGGTTGAATCGTTCATTTTGTCGAAATAGCTGGAGACGTTGTTAACAATGGAGAACATTGTGAAGTCAAGAATAGCATACATAGCAAATAGTTTCTCCGCATCGGTGGTCGATATTATCCCTCGAGCTAAAATATGGGGCTGGGCGCTTTGAGTAGCTTTGGATGCATCTCTCTGGTCGTTGCTACCTGGAAAAAAAGTCAGTGAGCAGGTCTGGGAATACGAAGGATAGTCATTCACTCGTAAAATATTCGGAGTTGTTGATTCCAGTATCCTCAGGATCCACGCTGTTGGCGCGATTTTGGATACTCAGCCTACTTATGAGCCCCCAAGGTGCGGACGGTGTGGGTAGATTAGAAGGCTTTTCGCCTCCCTTCTTGCGATGGCCCGTGCTGCCCGCAACTGAAGCAGTGGTGGTATTTAGGCTGGAAGATGAGCCATGTCTCTGTAAGCGACCACCTTGAAAGTCATCAATCGGTTCAGTAGTGGCGTCTGGACGCATCACGGCAATTTCATATTTCTCGTTCTCGTCGTGATAGCCGACCAAATCATCTTGACCAACATTTTCGTAGTCATCATCCCCCCAGTCAGGAGAATCCGAGTCATCATCCGAGACGTAACTTTTGGAGATAGAATTTCCAAATTGGAGGAAACTCTCCTTGGCCTTTGCAAGCCAATCCTCTATTGCTTTGTTGCCTTCTGTATAGGCACTAACGCTGCTCGGTGAAACACCTGACTCATCGAAAGAGTCTCCTTCAGTTGAGACGGAGGGGGAGCGCATGATCGCACTCTCGAGATTCGGTGGTTGGCCTTGAGACCGTTGAACTGCCTCGAGCTGCGCAATGAGCTTGTTGATCTGATCTGCCTGGGCTCGAATTTGATTGATCAAATGCTCCCGTTTCCTACAAGAACTGTGACATAGTGTCGGTGGCTAGGGGTAACAAATAGGACTTACGGCGGGACTCGACGCTTCTTTCGGCCTGGAATGACACACTCGTGCCCGCCATTCAAACACCGTTTACAAGTATCAGGGTCAGCAAGGAACTCGCATTTGACCTTCAGGCTCTTGCAACGGGCGCAAGCGCCAGTCCTGCGTATTGTTAGGGCACGTGAGTAAGAACGACTACAGGACGTACGGCTTTTTCATCCCCTCTTTATCGGGGCTATCGCCGGCTAGGGCATCATCCGGGTCTCGTTCGTGTACGCGAGCTCGCTTTGACTGGGAGGAAGGGCCAGGGAGATGAGCTGGAACCTGGTCAGAGGGGACAAGGTATTGTGCGTTGACATAGGCCTGATCTACTCGAGGAGTAGTGTTGACAGAGAGAGGAAGGGCGTCGCGGACACGGAAAGACCCAGTCTGGGCAGGATTGCTGGTACCGAAGGAGGAATCTTGCCGTAACTGTTGAGGTATAGGGTGGTGGGAGAACTGGAAGGCATCTTGCGTTTCCGGTTGTTGTTGGGGGTTGGGTGGGTAAAAGCTAAAGCCTTGTTGAGTATAAAGAGTAGTGGGCGGAGGCCACTGATTGTAGGAGCCAGACATGTCGGGGGGCTAGGGTGGGAGGTAGCGGACAAAGGATTTTGTACTAAGATAAATGGGATCATCATTGCTCACGTCACTCGTCCCTACCCACGTGTGCATTGCTTTGCTGTTCCTCCCCTTACCATGTGGGCACTGCCATTAGCAAAGGCTATTCTGCTTCGTCCTTTTGAGGGTGATCATCCCACTGCATAACCTCAGAGAGCTCAGAGTAGACAACACCACTAAGTGTCCTTCAACACAATGTGTGATCGCATCATGTCCGTGAATTATTAATTATCGCCCTTGTCGGCCCTGGGCCCCTTCGCAACCCCACTTATGTGTCCCCTCCGTTCAAAGAGGAGACAAAAGCATCCCTCTTCTTTTCCTCTGGACGTTCTTTTATAAATGAAAGAACGAACTCTTCGTGGTCCGCGGAGGAACTTGATCGCTTCATTTTATCAGGATGTGACTTTTATGATGTTCTTATCGATCCATCTTTTGTTGTCGTTCACTCCAACATTCACCGATTTATCACGGCGATTGCCATGGCCAGGTCGCCATCAGACTGATCCTAGGACTGAGAATTCTCAACCGAGAGCGTGTACTGTACACGATTATAGGGGGCTGCCCGATCTGTTCATACTGTCCAAACCTTTAAACCTCAGGCTTCAAGTGCTGCATACTGTACGAGGGCTTGAGTAAGCTTCACGGTGTTACTATAGGAGACTTACTATACTTGCGCTCAGTGCTCCTTATTATTAAGTCAATCAAGCTTATGGACGCACTCGACATGAGAACAGGGGTTCGATGTGGCTCCGGCTCGCTCACTAATTGATCCTCCCGGGAACTCGGAGAGATTACATCAGTTTAATTGGTCGAATTGGAATGGCACCTCTACTTTTCATGTACCGGTAGCCGACTATGACTTCACTGCCTGGTCCGCTTACTTCAGTTTTGGACGATAGTTTGATCTGTCTCTTACCATTTCCAGTAGAGTAGTCTCACGGCAGTATTCCACCATAGTTACCGGTGCTTTATCCGCGTGGATGCTCTGCCTATCCATTTCAATCATGTTAATAAATGAGTATAGCTCACTCTTGTCGGGGTACCACTCATCTTTCAATCGCTGTTCCGCACACTGCTGTACTCGAATAGCGTTCAGCGATCGCATGCTCTTGGGCACCGTTCATCACTGCATTCGAACTACACCAGTTAAAAGCCCTATTTAACGCTTCCACAGGGACTAATAGAAATATAGCTCCGCATTCAGCTGTGGCCAACCTCGCGATTTCTATATGGAATGTTAGACACAGCGGTCCTGTCAGTGGAACTCATTTCCTTATAACTCCCACAGCAACTTGCCTTTCATCCCGTTTTGGCAAGGTTCCTCCGAGCCCTGTGAATCCTGATGTCATAGCCTTCATTAGATCAACGTATGCAATGCTCGCCCAAAAGATGCTGTGTTTCACTGACCTGAAACGTATATTTTCACTTATAATGGGCACTGCCATACGGAAACTTTTTCTTTGATTCGATGACACGCTCCCGGCGCCAAGCCACGCAAAAGACAGTTAGTTGTGTTTTTGAGTTGCCTATATCCGCAACTCCGTGCTGATGGGATTCCGTACCTGATAAAGTCGCGCTCAACTAACCTTGTTAGTGCAACTGAATACGTGCGTGCCCTTCGCTTCTACGCCCAAGCTACACCTTGATTTACGAAAACAAGTTCCATCCGGCTGGCTCGAAATTTTTACACGAGCACTAGCCAACTTTTTGGCAAGTGAATTAGCCGTGAGCGAGGACACATACCTCAATTCTAGACATGTTCTGCGGAGTACACGCGGTACATGCAGCAAACGGCTTCATTGAAAGCCGAGCCCGTAAACGCCCATAACCGCATTTGTTCTACAGCATTTCCAATTTTGTACATCCATTTACCACTTTAGGTATTCGCAGCCCATCAATTTTCCCGATCAACCTATATCCGAGTACTCCACTCGAAAGCATCAGATTGGAACGTGGTTGGACCTGATTTGGTTGAGCGTGCCGTGTCTCACGTCCTATGATGTGCAACAAGCAAAAAAACATTCCAAAAAACGGAACATTCCAACGGAGAAAAGACATATAATACATAGTTTCTGCAATGTGTCAGAATTTAGGTCCCCGGAAGATGTCACAGAGACCATGTTCTAGTCAAGCATTCCAGGAGACAGGCTCTCGCTTCAGTTCTGGGAGCTTGTAAAGCAGATTAAGTAGTCTTGTTACGATACTCATGAGGTAATAGACTGTACAGAAGTATTTTTAACCCAGCCGCGACAGAAGTACGATCATCTGTTAAGCATCTAAGTATAGGCTTCATTTCATCGGCCACTGACTTACTTACCTCGTTCTACGGTCATCAAACACACCTAGCTCAGTGTACCGCCTCGTGATCCTACTTCGACGAACCAACGTCCATCACTTGATCGTAAGCCGATAATTGAGGGCGAACTTTACGTTCTTTCGGCTTTCCGGGTACGCAAGTGAGGCCCATTTTTGCACAACGAGCACAAGTCTTGACTCCGTTTGGATATTCACATTTGACCTTGATCTTCTTGCAGCGCTCACAAGCCCTGAAGTAATTCAGGAGAAATTAACTGTCACAGCGGTCGGGATCTCGAACGTGTCACGTACATCTTACGGCCGGCGTCTTGGTCGTCTCGTCCGCTACTCTCCTCAGAGTCGTTACCTGCGGGCTCGAGTACGATTTGCATGTTTGTTCCATAGCCCTGGCCACCGCTAGTGGTTTGCTGGTATTGCGTGGTAGAGGATGAAGAGGCAGAAGGTTGGGTATTAGAAGATGAACGAGATGCAAATGCTCGTGCCCAAGCAAGTGCTTCAGCGTCATTGGCAAAGGTGTTGTAGTTGATGTGAGAGGCCATTGAAGCTGCAAAGAATGAGTTGACATGTCCTGACCATACGCACATATATATATATTCGACATCAGACACCCTATTTCAGTAAAATATAGCTCGAAGTTGAACTCTGACCCTTTCGGCTAGTCCGCGTTAGGATCGGTCGAGCACAAAAAGGGTGCCATCAAACGGGGAAAGATAGGGAGAACTGTACGGTTTGCACGAAAGTGCCCCGCCAGCAACTGGTCCGAGCCCGGAAAACACCTCCGCTGATGTTCATCTCCGATAATAACCTGCTCCCGGCAATATTAAATAAATTGAACAACGTTATATGGAAGAGGATAAATACCGTGTTTCGGGTCAATCAAGCCAGAAGAGGATCGAGGGATCGAGCTGATACCACAGATGGTGTAGGTCTAATAACAGAGAAGCCAGGGGGGAGTCATGGTCGGCTACCCATCGCACTTGATTGGTGACTGGATCAACGGCTTGGATGAACTGAATGTGACACATATATTGGAAATTATGACCAAATCATCATCAAAAGTTTAAATAATCATTTCGGGATGTCTCCGGCGATTGGCGCCACACACACAAACGTCAGAAGTCCAACGGAGCTTTTTCGACTGTTTGTTGGACGTGTTTGTTGAATGTTGAAGGAACGAATGCTAAGAATGCCGACCAGGTACCATTCAATCACATCTGCCCTGGCGGGCTGTACAGGTTGTAGACATTTACTACAATCGAGGTACATTGAGGCACACGATACAACGGCCTCGACCTTCCGCGTACTACTTTATACTTAGCATCCCGATCTAGGAATAGGGTGAGATCATGATTTCACTCGATCTCTAATCTAAGTCATCTGTTTGACATTTGAAGAATCAGTATTGAAAGCGCCCTGATACGAGGCGCGCTCAACATCGTCAGCGGCTTCAACGGAATGACAGCAGCTGACCACCACCCCTCATTCATTAGCGCCCATCGCACGTACTCACACAAAGTCATACTGAGTCATCAAAAGGTGACAGACACGGAACCGTAAACATATGAAAAACACTTCTTCGAGTCGTAAAACGGCACAACGAGGCTGACTTCGACCTTCTACCTGGAACTACCAGGTTCATCGGAACCCAACTGACAAGCTCTCCAAGCGTTGCCGTACTTGGCTAGATCTTGTTTGAACTGAAAGGAGTAAACCAACGGGCACTCCACCTTACATCACCGTCAACTTGCGCTATTTTCTGTTCCCCGCCAGACATTCAACGGCCGGATACGATTGGCACATCTAGCGTATTTTGGCGAGTCTGGCTATCCGATCGTTCAATATCGTTGGTGTAAAATTTTTTATCGATGCTGCGATCTCGAACGCTTGTCATTTGTTTGAATCCGCGAATTTTTAATTGCACTACCAACCCAAAACGATGGAGACCACGTTTTTTTCAGGTTGTATTAATTCACGGGCTCGAAACTGCAACATTTTAAGGTGGGATAGACGAGTCTCTCCGTGTAGTTCCGGCTTGTACGATCGATCGGACCAGTTTGATAGCCTATTCCTTCTCTACAACGAATTGGTTATTACGCGTAAGGGACCTGCTGAGGTGCGGGTCTCGACCATGCAGATGTAATCTTGA
Organism: Agaricus blazei; assembly: GCA_029719445.1. Taxonomy (NCBI): domain Eukaryota; kingdom Fungi; phylum Basidiomycota; class Agaricomycetes; order Agaricales; family Agaricaceae; genus Agaricus; species Agaricus blazei. The sequence goes on from SSNC01000011.1 coordinate 1,152,863, forward strand.
AGATGATATCAGATTTCGAGCGCAAGTTACCTACAACTTTAACTTGTTACCACAGAGTTTTAACGGGTTCCACGGGAACATCACTGGACGAGAACTCATCAGGGAATCAGAAGTTTTCACCTTGGCATACAACTTGCTCGTCACAAGTATAAAAAGAACAAATTTCCCGTAAATGTGAAGGGCTCCTGAACGGATGAAAGCACATCCTCGCCAATCACAAACAAGTTTTTTTTTACCTTTTTGCTGATGCAGTGACCCTGCTCAGAAGAGCATCCTATACACGATGCCTATTTCACACATCTCGCACTACCACTCCCCAATACTTAAACACCAGACGCCCATACGGGGAAGGCGTCCAACCGCTCATCAATCTATTTTTTACTATTACATCCCCTCTCCTGAGTGGAAACTGAAGTGGCATACTTCATTTGAAAAAATGTGACTGAGTCGTTTCATTATCGGTAGATATTTACTTCCGCTGCTGCTGGGAACTGATAATGCTGCGGTGACTCAGAACGGGTCATCCCGGTCTACCAAGTAAAAATTACACCAAAAGGGACGTAACTAGATATTCTACCATACTCTGCCACCAACTAATACTATATGTACTGTAAATGCATATTTTACAACTACAGCTATGAACATGCTGCAACGGCGCCGATGGTGAAAATGAAATGGGTACTCAAACCGCCTAACCACCGAACAGATTTGTCGAAAGGTTTACGAGAAAACTGAACGAGTAGACAATTTTGAATTGCTAACCATCTCATCATACAGGTTCCAACGGCTTCTGATTCTCCCTCAACATGAGAAAGAGGAAGAAGAAAAAAAAAAAAGACGAAACAAACAACAATGAAACAAATGTTCCGGCGACTTTGCCCGCTGACCTTTTCTAATTAAGTGTGCAGTCAAGGAGCCGCGAGGCAACTATGAAATGGATCCGGTCCAAGCCCATTCTAAGTATAGCCGTCCGACGCAGTAAGCCGCCTCGGACTGTAACACTCCCCTGGGCTGCGGCGCCTCAAGCAAAAACAATCATAATAGAAATCGAGAACGCTTACAACTCTCGGAACAGATTCCAGGAGCTGATACCGGGCACAGGAGAAGGTGAGAACAAAAGCCCGATTCATAAATAAGTGCTAAACGCCGGCCTGAATATACCGGCAGACCCAAATTTAACCCCCACACGGGTGGAAAATGAACCTTTGATGATTTTTTTTTGTTTCTTTTTGCGTATGAAGGTACTAACGATAGTCCGACCCACGAAGCTTGCCTCACACATTTACTATATTAAAAATGGAAGTGGACAGATGGATCATTATACTTCGGCACCGCATGGCCGGTCAGACATCAATGGATCAAACATCCGAGTCAGTATGGTATTCCCTCACTCCGTCTCCCATTAGCTTGAATGTTTTGTGCTCTACCAATCACTCGATTTGATATTAAAATATCGCTAATTCAATGTACTAGAACCGGTAGCTGTAAGCCTGAGCTTATAGCATATATACTTGTTAGCAAGTCCCTTTTGGTGTAACGGTTATTTGACCGACAAGGATAGCCGGGTTCAAAAACAACAAAAACAACAAAAAATCAATTGTCAGACATCAACGAGTCAAACATCGGTATTCCCTCTCCGTCCCATAAGTAATGTTTTGTGTGTGCTCTATCGATGATTCATGTGTGCTAGAACCGGTAGCTGCTACGTTGCCATAGCCTGCGCAAACATAATATAATAACAGAACCCTATCATCATTCTCAGGCTATACCTCCAATCTGTCTTCAGATAAAAAGTAATACACTGAGGAAAGCTCCGATCTCAAAAAATCAAACAGGGTAACTAATAATGACTACAAAACAATCGAAGCGAATAGATCGATATAAATCATTCTACTTCAACACTGCATGATCGCAACAAAACAAATTAAAAAAATAACAAAAAATCAATCATTTGTCAGACATCAACGAGTCAAACATCGGTATTCCCTCTCCGCCCCCCCTTAACAATGTTTTGTGCTCTATCAACAACTCGATTCAATTTCAAAATATCGATGGTTCATGATACACCTGAACCAGTAGCTGCATGCTACGACTACTACACTGTAACTTGCCATAGCCGATGTGATCATAATATGTAACAAAACCCCATTGTCATTCTATAGCTCCACTCTGCCTTCAAACAACAAAGTACAAAAAAAAGCAAAAGCAAAAGAAAGCTCTGGTCTCAAAAAAAAAAAAATATAAAGTAATGACTATAAAACAATCGAAGCGAATAGATAGGATATAAATCATTCTCTACTTCGGTACCGCATGACCGCAACAAAATCAAAGAAGCATCAACATCAAGAAAAAGTCAATTGTTCAAGCGTCACAGAAGCTTTCCAAATGAATAAAAACGAATTGAGACCAAGAAAAATGGCTAAATATATGCACGAAGTTTATAGAGTGTTTCAAGAGCTCGTATGTCACGGAAAAAAAGGGTTGAGTGAGTGGGTAGAATAGGTGAGGTTTGAGAAGCATTGGTTAATGAAAGTACATGGACGCAAAAAGAATAACTTTGCGCAAAAATATTAGCATTTCAAGTTAGCGGTGGCCATACGACCGATCAAAGAACGAAACTCAAGTATCACCGTCACCGAGCGATCCGGTTAGATTCAGCAGTGACGTATGAATTGATGGTGGTCGGAGTGTTGTGTCCAGGCGTTGAAGGGGGTAACGGAAAGTCTCGAGTCACGTCCCTCCCATGATCGTCATCGGTTTCACTATACATCGAGTAGGTCGAATGTAGTGAGGGTTGCGCCGACGCAATTCGTGATCGCTTCTGCGCATCATCTTCTGGTGTAGTGGAGCCATCCAATGCGGCTAGTAGCGATGCTATAGCGTCATCATTACTTGATACAGAAGTGGAGTTGACGTGGGTCACGAAGGCTGGTTGTGGCGCAGGGAGGGGACTGGTGGGAGAGGTTACAGTAGGCGAGTTAGATTGCACGGTCGAGGCGGAGGGGAGTACAGGGGCTGGAGGTAGAGGTGCATGATCATCGTCAAATGGATCGATAGCTCTGCCTTTGCCCTTGTCGAGCCTTGGAACCGGAATGTACACCGACGAAGCATCACTTTGAACCTTTGACGCTCTGGAAGCGACCGAATGTGACTCTGATCGCCGTTTCGGGATATCATTGTGAGCGCCGAAAAACGGATTGCTGATGCTCTTTCGCCTCTCCGGCGCTTTATTGTCGTCCTCAAATGGATTAGTGTTAACGATTTCTGCACTTTGACCCTCGAAAGTCATAATCTCTGCGGATTCCCAGTGGTGGAACGGCGACGAAGTGGCCGGCGGGGTAGGAATAGCCATTGAAAGAGAGGGTGACATTGAGCCTGACAGATGCTCTGATTGAGTCTGGGCAGTAAACAAAGAGCTGTGGGCGGTATCGTTCCAGGACGGCACGTGCGCGTCAGCGCCCTGTGCCACGAAAGGCTTGGCAGCGGGAAGGGATGGGACACTTCTATCATCGATATTACTTGTATTGTAGAGGGAGTATTGTTGGGTAAAAGGGTGGGACATCTCTAATGGAGCCTCGTCGAAATGAGTGACGGTGGTGTTTATTGTCCGGACGCTTGGGGATTTTTTGAACATGGTGAGTTTCTCCATTGGGGCGACAGATTCCTCTGTTGTCGGGGGATGTTGCGGCCTTCCCATTTGTCTTCTGGATCGCCGTCCTCGAGCTTATCCCAGGGTTCTCTATGGGAGCGACGGCGCATGCTGTCGGCGCGGCTATTGAGATGGCCACGGCCCCTAGGGCGGTAGGAAGCTTTGAGAGAGCGGTGGTATCGGCGATAGAAGTAAAAGCCCAGGGCGATGAAGGCGACGGCGCCAATGAAGGCACCGACGCAGGAGCCGACGACCGTGGCGAGAGAAATGGGAGCGGCGGCGGCGGAACTGGTGGAGGCATCAGCTGTGGCGGAGGCGCCGGAGGAGTCTGCGGTGGGGTCGGGTTTGGCGGCGGTGGGGGTGGTGGTGGTGACGAGGGACATTGTCGAGGCCAGAAGCGGGGCGGTAGGGAAGCCGCCGCCGGGAACAGCATCTGGGTTCACAGCCAGCGACGTAACGCCTGATGCGCCATGTGGGTCGACGGTGACGGTGCTTTCGTCGAGGCCATTCACTGATACGGACGGGACGGGGTCCTGGCGACGCGAGGGCGGCAGCAGACGCATGGCGAAGGAGCGGCGGGGGGAAAAAGAGCGACGGGAAAGATCGACTGGGCGGGAGGGAAGAAAGATGCGTAGCGTCACAGGAGTGACGGTGTGATTCTTATGGCAACCATCGCGACCGCTCCACCAGGGCCCGCCAGAACGAGGCAACGCTGCCCAGCCCGCCCGCCGGCCCGCGCCATCACCCGCCGCCACTGTGCGAACGCTTATGCAACGGCGGGGCCTTTCAGAAGCGTCGAAACCGTATCTCGTCTTCCATATCAGGACCGTTGCCAAGGTGAAGAGCCATGGCCCCCCGCCCAGCCCAGCCCCGCTCCTCTCTCCTCCTCCTCTCCTCCCTCCCGCTGCCTTTTTCTTCTCTCCTCGGCTCTGTACACTAACGCTCCCTCAACCCTTCCACTCCTTCCCCCTGTTTATTCTTGACACTTCCTGCCACGCATGCCGATCATCACCGTTTCCGCGCGCGCCGACCCAGCACCTGTCAGCGCTGCCTCTTCCGGTGGCGGCATCTCTGCCCTGTATATAATCGGTTTCTGCATTGCGGGTGCAGTCCTCCTCGCCATCGCCCTATGGCTTGGCATCTATCTCTATCGCAAAAGGGTCGTCAAAAAACGGCAGGACGGCATGGGCTCTGCCTTTCTCTCTGTCCGTGGCTTGGTCAAGGACGGAGAGCCATATCCTGAGAAAGAAGTCTACTCGTTTGTTTATTTATTTTATATTCGCCGGTCTCCACCCGACTGATTTAAAGTTGTAGCCATGCGCCAGGCTCTTTTTCCCGGAATAATATAAATTCCCAAATTATCCTCCCTTCCAAAACAATTGCCAAGGCCTCAGAAGAGGCGACCGCCGCCGAGCGGGACAAAATCATCGCCTATCACCGACAGTCCAACACCCTCCCCAAACCATTTTCCTTCGCCCTAGCTGGCCCAAGTCGCACTTCTGGCGCCGAGCGAGAACGGCTGTCCATTGCCAGTTCTTTCGCCCCTAGTTCCCGTTTTTCCGTTTTCTCCGCCGCCTCATCTTACAACGAATCGCTCGCCTCCACGGACAGCAAAGGCAACACCGGTCGTTCTATCCGTAAAGTCCGACAAACATTCAATCCCGTCCTCCCTGATGAATTTGTTGTCATCGTCGGTGAACAACTCATGATTCTTCAGTCCTTCGACGACGGCTGGTGCGTCGTCGGTAGAGAAGGCCTACCAAGGCCCAAAGCATTATTCACTGGATCTCGTTCACCCAGAGCGTTGACACCCCCGAGTTCCAACGGTCTCGGAAACAATGTCGAACTTGGCATGGTCCCCGCCTGGTGTTTCTTGAAACAAGTCAAGGGACTCAGAGCGGAGAGACCTGTCAGAAGCACCAGTTTAGGTGTAACAGTCCAGCTAGAAGGTCATGGTCTCGATGCAGAGGCCCAAAGGAATGACACTATTTCATGGTCCAACTTCTAGATTCCACCTCCTTCACAGAAATATCTGTTCTATTCTCATGTCTTGTAGCACTGCCACATACCCTCTTTCTCTTATGCCTCTGCACAACATACCCCCCCTCTGTCTTATGCCTGTCTTGGACAGACCTATACCTATACTCGCTGCATGTAACCGCTTCCTTGGTTTTCACCTCACTGGCTGTTGATGAAACCAATGTTTGTCGCCTGGATGGCGACACCGTCGAGAGGATACGCTTTCTTTTTTCTCAGCTTTTATCTTTTTCTTGAGTTGCATCTAGGTCATCTCTTGTAGTATCCCTCTCCTCGTCTACGTGATTGATGTACGTAGACTTAAAAAAACACCGATTTATTAAAGGGTGATTTCGAAAATTGCCTCCATACTAAAAGTTTTTTTACCTCCGAGATGCAACAAAGCTCCAAGATTGGAAATCGTCTTCTGAATGAAACGGTAATTTGACAGCTGTAGACGGAGAAGATACATTCGAAAAAATAGAAGATAGTAAATAGATACAATGCTTCGAGGGAGTCAAAGTTGGCGACTTTGCACTAATGTGGTATGGTTTTTCGTCTCGTCAGGATGTACGTCAAGTTCGATGTTTTACCTAGTGAGAGGCCAAGAGAACCCAGAAAAACAAGAGATGTTGGGCATATAGGTCATACGTTAAATCAGTAATTTCCAGTCGCCGATCAATCATTGCATTATTCCGCCGCCCAATGACCAGAGTTTGGAACAAACCCGAAAGGAACACATACGCCTCTCCTCGCACTTGTCACTGGAGACGCAAAAAAATTTGATAGGAACGCGATATATCCGAACAGGTGCCACATTTGATAGATAAGCGGTACTATAGTGGCCTCTCCCGCAAATCGGGGAGTCGGAGTGTAAAAAAAAAACCCCAAAACAAGGTCGGTGGGTGTATAGGTTTATATGTATCAAGCTTCAGCAGTAGTAAAGAGGATAGGACGAATTTTTTTTGGGTTGACAAAACGTTTTTTGAATGTGACCTAGTAGAGTACGGCCCCGTGGTTTAGTCTCCTCAGGCTCATCGTTACTGCGTGGACTCACTGAGAGCGATCAACCGTCAAGTTCTAACAACTGAGTAACCAACAAAAAAAAATCGATCCCGAGTCTTGATAGTAAGACAATCAAGAAAAAAAAAGCAAAACGCACCCTTGCTCTCAATTCTGACAAACTGACAGGCTCACATCTAAACAGACATGATATCACTGATATTCATGACGTATACCTTATATTCACAAACAATTGGGAATACCGACTCGGACTTTGCTCGCCATGATCTCCGTCCGCACGTTTATCAAAAAGACCCTTAAAAAATAAGAGAGCTGTCTCACTGGCACAAGAAAAAAAAACACACATACACATACACCGTGCACACCGGATGATCGGAAAGAGAGTCCTGAGTGAGTGACACACATACCGAAATATTGACGGGCAGGTCCGAAGCAAAGGAAGATCTCCTCGCATGCAAATATTCTGACATCATGAAAAAGAAGACAGGAAATAGGGTGTGAGTTTCGACAAGGTTAAGAAGTGTTAATTAGGACCAGACCGGGTCAGTTATAGTCTTATCCCGCAAAATCCGCGGTGAGAGAGTAAGTACTATATCTGATCGCTAGACTCGAATATGTGACTGCCAGTGTGTAATTTTATTAGTGATAAGTATCAAGGCTCCAATGCCGCCAAGTAATCCAAGTCTTGTCCTCTCACGAGGCTACTAATCCAGTACAATCCAGAGACTGAACCTCACCGGAGGACATAAAGTTAAAGGGAGCTAATATTGAATGATTACCCCCTCCCAAAAAAAAGAAAAAGGGACCTAAATTCTTCAGCTTCATCACTTGGTCTCAAACCTCTCTCAGGTCGAGAGAGACTCTTTCACAATAATAGTCAAATTCAAAGCATCACAAAACATTTCAGTTCAAACCGCGAAAATAGAACCGAATTGGAACGATTCGGGTCATCCTCCAATTTTCCGAATCACGAATTAGAGAATCGTCGCAAAGAGAACTGAACCAATAAATATGAACCACAAAAGAACAAGTCTGATCGAAGAAAAAAGTATTAACCCAACCCAAATTGATTCAGCCCGGTTTTTTTCTGCATCCGGACTGCGGCCCAAGGGACCCTTTGTGATAGAACCAGTTTTGTCCGGAATGTCATAGGGGTGTTTGATACAATTCACCGGGAGATCTTTGACCAAGCCCAAAATGAACCACGAGTGCCCGGAAGTGATTGTGATCTTATTCCCGTATATATTCACCCTTTTGATCACTCGCCGATGATGAAGAGAAAAGGGGGTCTAAAAGCATATAAAATGCACATACATTTGAATTATCAGAGCCTTCCTCTAACTCGAACAGCTGCACTGGAATCCCAACATTTTCTCCTCCCCGATTCCACAATACCTCCTCTCCTCTTTCTCCTCTTTACTAAGCTCTTCCTCCACCTCCTCGCTGCCTTCTGCGCCCCACGACTCAAACGGATTACAAGCCATCTAAAATTTGATCAGTCCCTACACTGGAAGTATAAGAAAATTCCACTCACATGCATCACTTTAGCAAGAACCCTCTTCCCACTCGTACTATCCCTCTCCACCTTCTGAATCACTTCTTCCAAAAGCCATTGCCTCAAAATAAACCTCGGATTCGCCAATCTCATCTCCTCCTTTCTCAACTCATATGCCTTATCAGATTCCCCCCAGAGCCCCTCCGAAACCTCGCCGTTGATCCTCTCAGCATAGACGCTTAACCACTTTCGCCATTGCGATTCAGCTTCTTCTCTATTTAATGTCTCCGAAGCTGGCGTCGCCTTGAGTAGTCGAGATATAAACGCCTGGATAGGTTTATCAGGTTCAGAAGCCGTAACATCCCACTTGGGGTCAAAGTCAACTAGGTTCCGGAAAGTGATATGAAAATCTAGATGATGAGTTTCCATAATATCCAGCAAAGGCTGGAAGAGATGGTTTTGGTCTTGGCCTTGTTTCTTGAGACCAAGTCGTTTGCGCAAAAGTCGCGCATACTCGTTCGCACAAGTATCTTGAACAATTCGTTCAACTTCATCTCGTAGCTCTTTGCCCTTTTCACTCCAAGCTTCGATCTGTTCGTCGGAGATATCTTTGGCCCAGTCTTGAGGTATTGCCTTGCCCTCAAATTTATCCTTTTCGGCACCAATGACGGGGGAGAGGGCGTTCAACAGAGCTCTCAGGGCGTAGATACTATACCTGACTGAGCAAATAGACATGTAGAACAGAGGAAGCGACGCACATCATATTGGGCTGATATTTATAGGCATAACGCCCACTCTGGTCTGTGTGGTTGCAGATGTGGAGGGGATCGAAGACATCCATGAATGCGTATGGTCCTGCGAAGGTGTTAAACAGTGTTAGCGATGAGTCCAGTTACCTCGACTTACCATAATCTATGGTCAAGCCGAGAATCGAAACACTAAGCAAATTGAGCACCAAGGTATGATATCTTGTGGAATGGGACTCACTTGTCGGTGTTGATAACACCATGCATAAACCCGTACGCCTGCCAACCTGCCACCATCCTCGCATTCCTCTCAGCCACATCTAGAACTAACCGCTCTCCCCAAGCTTCACCATCCTTGATATCGAGTTTCAAGACTTGTTTCGATACATATTCTCCCAGTACCCGAAGAGCTTCGAGGTCTGATTTCTGCTGGCCACCGCCAAAGAAATACATGTTTTGTGGGCCATTCAAGGTCTCGAAGTTCCCAATGCGAATGAAGGATGGAGCCATTCGTGTCATGACGCAAGCTGTTTCCATACGCTCGCGAGCGACAGGAACTGCAGGAAGGGAAATAAGAGAAAGGGAACGGGTGGTTGGGATTTGGAGAGCTTGCATTGCTGATGGAGATTTAGTATATGCATACTATGTTCTAAGAGGCTAAGGCTGACCTTCGGAGCATAGATACTCCCTGATAGAGGATCGTAAGACAGCAAGGCCATCGGCACTCCGAGAAAACGGTGTGCGACCCGCGCCCTTGAGTTGGAATTCCCAATTTTCTCCAGTTTGAGGGTTGGGTGTCACAACTGGATTGTCCAAATCTTAGCGCATAAACATGATATTACGAATCTAACTCACGGACTGAGATGGCACGACCATCTCCAAGTTGACCAGCCCAACTGCCAAACTGATGACCGCTGTAGCGCACCGACCACGGGGCGAAATCTTCTGACATCAACATAGCATGCCCACTCAAAACTTCAACAAGATCCTGCCTAGCAGCCTTAACGTCCTCTCTATCGGATGAGGTACCATCTCCTTCATCAGAGAATTCGTCGGATAGAGAAGGTGCACCAATTATTTGGAAGGCATCTCCGACTTCCAGGTGTGGTGCACAGTCTCGCAACCCCGTCTCGGAAATGCCTATAAGGTCTAACGGTTGATCCCTGTTCTCTGGGAGGTACTTCCTCAGAGGACAGTCCGGATACTGTGTTGGAGGTGGTTGTTGAATGGCAGGCTCACGAGCTGCGAGCCAACTTTCGATGACAGAACTCTTGTCGACTTCCTCCGGATCTTGGTCCTCAGGCGGTTGTATATCGTAAGGAAAGGGGAGAGGACAAGGAGAGACATGAGAAAAGTGAGCTTCTGGAGAAAGCAGGCGAGCTCTCCGTTGGATACTAGGGTTTTTCCGCAGAACCTCGCGGAAGGCAGTGATTGAAGAAGTGTTGGGATCCGGAGTGAGGCATTTGGTGAGGAGGGTAGACAGCGGAGGCAGCGGGAGGGCAGAAATGGGATATTTGGCACCTAGGGACATTTTGTTGAGAGGCAAGCGCATGAGCAGAGTGCGGTTCCATGATATTCTGGTTTAGTAATAGAGGAGCTTTCTCACTTGCTGATCAATTCGACTCCATGTGATCGGCTTCGGGCCAGTTCTACTACATGGCCAAGACAAAGATTTTCACGACGGGGTCCACTGGTCAGATTTGTTTGACTATTCATACGACGACGGTAGGCTCATTGAGTTACTAGGTTACATAGGAGGATCTATCTTAGAGCGCCTTCTACTACAACCCAATGCACAATCTTTCGAGATCACTGCCCTCGTCCGATCGAGAGACAAAGCGGTCAAATTGAAGAAATTGGGAGTGACGCCTGTCGTTGGCTCGTATAGTGATGCTTCACTACTCGAAGACCTAGCGGCTGGAGCAGATGTAGTGTTCGACGCGGTAAGTTGGTCAAGATCTTGACCAAGAACGACAGTCCCCATGAACGCTTCCAAAGGTGGACGTGGACAACCTGGAAGCTGCAAAGGTGATACTACGGGGTCTCAAGAGACGTTATCAGGCTACCGGCGTTCCTTCTATCTTCATTCACACTGTACGTGTGTTGTCCGCCTCCAAAGCTTATCGACAAAACAAGTTGAGAGTTTGTTCTTTAGTCTGGAACGGGCCTTTTATCAGATAACGCTGCAGGCCTCTATTCAACCGACAAGATATGGAATGACGCGGACGCAGATGACCTCGAAACACTGCCTGACAGCGCACCTCATCGTAATGTCGACCTGGCTATCATCAACGCCGATAACGAAGGCTACGTTAGAACGTATCTTGTCGCTCCATCAACGATATACGGGCTCGCGACAGGACGATTAGTCAAGGCTGAGATAGCAAACAATCGCTCTCAGCAGGTTCCGTCACTGATCCGTGCGGCATTGGACAGGCGGAGAGCGGGTATGGTCGGAAAGGGGCTCAATATATGGCCGAACGTGCATATAGATGACAGTGAGTTACTCCCCTGAGAGGTGCTCGGTAATTTGAATGACACTTTCAGTCGGGAACCTTTACATGGTTTTGTTTGATGCCGCAACTGCAGATCCACGCGCGGGTCATGGTCGTGAGGGTTATTACTTTGGAGAGAATGGAGAGCACACCTTGTATGAGGTTGGGAGGCAAATTGGGAACGTGCTTGTTGAGCTCGGCAAAAGTATGAACGCGGAACCAACGACATTTACCCAGGAAGAAATCAACAAATACTTTGCAGTGCGTTTCATCAGTCCTATTGCTTCGTACTCTGACGACTTCACTCCCTAGGGTTCAACTTCACTAGGCTCAAACTCGAGGTGCAGGGGAAATAGATCAAGAATGATAGGCTGGCAACCTAAGAAAACTACGAGTGATCTCTTGGTCAGTATCAAGCCCGAAGTCGATGACATTTTGAAGCGAGGATAGTCAAGTCGTATGATCTTGAAACGAAAACCACGGACACACGGACTTATGAAGTGCATTTGTGGGATAGCAAAGAAGACCTATGAAGGGCCAAATTAATATTTCAGTGGAAGAGACCGTATTATACACGTTGTTGAACTGGCGGGAATTCGACTGGGGTTTTTGTCCTTGCTGCTTCACCATATGTCAGCACTCCGACGTAAGGCATCACATTATATTTCAACGTGTAATGAGCCGGTTTCGCATTCCTAATGGTGATCAGTTTGCCAGCCTTGGTGGGACCTAGGAACAACGTACTTGAAGTTCTTGGTGAGTTCACGGAGCATATATTTATTTTTGCCCGTTACTTTCAGATTGGCATCTTCTTTGCGCCGCACGATGCGATCCCAAATGACGACAGCGTTCTCAGCCTGTGCCTACGTCAGGAAATTATCGGGGTAATAGGATAATTCGGACAAACCCTTTTTGTGTTGTTAAATTCCGCCTCTACCCAAACGAAAAGTTGCTTTGTATTCCAATGAAAGAGAGGACTGAGATCTAACGCAAAGAGAGTCAGATCCTGACGGTAAAGCAAGCGGTAAGGAAGAACAAACCAGCTGTTACATTGAAACTGACAAACGCGAGCTCCTGCTTTGGGTGCACCTTCTTTGCAGCAGATGCTGGGTAGCTGGGGTGGATAACCTGATGAATTGTGGAAAGGTCACGGACGCTGAACGTACGTACACTTTGACAGAAAGCAGCCCTAGATCGCCTTTCGGGTCAGAGGTAAGTACAAACGAGGAGAGAGCAATGGCGGCCAAAAGAGCCATCATGCACGATGACAGCAGCGCAGAGACATTGTTGATACGCGCGAATATAGTGTGCATTTTGGAGAACTTACGGAGGACGAAAGGGTTGACACGGACGTGGATCGAACGTGGTTGTTTGCCATCAACGCGGAGAACCAACAACTCGCCATCAGCCTCGGCCCGCCGCCCGGATTGATGCAGTGATGTCTCTTCCGCCTCCTGCTGCCCCGACTCACCTCCTTCGGCTACACTCACTGTCCATCACTGCTCTCGCCTTTTCAGAAGATAGCGAGAGACTGTACTCTGGTGATGCTTCGGGCATAGTCGCGGTCACATCAACCCGGACTCTTCGTCCGATTGCTAAATGGCAACCCCACAGCGATGGTATTCTCGGCGTAGAGGAATGGCAAGATGAGATTGTCACGTACGCTAGAGGGCCCTTGTTCCTTCAAAACTCCCTCATAACAGCAACCATTTGTCTTCTTTTTTCAAGGTAGTCATGGGCGGGACAACAAGTTGCACGTTTGGAAGCGAGTCATCGAATTGCCCGGATCTGCTAGGTTGGGCGATGCAGCTGCAAGTCTGGATCTTTCTATACCTGATTTGTCTTATTCAATGGATGTGAATGCTCTCAATTACTGCCGTTTCTCTTTGATGCTCCTCGGCTCGGACGATAACCACAAGAGGGCTCTTCTTGCCATTCCTGGGTTAATCGATTCATCTGTGGTGGGTGGCTTTTTCCAGCTGCGCCACCGGTAAAGTGAATTAAAAAGTAGGCTGACGTTTGGTCGTTGCCGTCAAGAGACAGAATCCATGCTGCCATTGGCCAAGAAATCAGCAAGTCTATTTTTTCCACCGATCCAAAAGGCAGAAATAGTGCTGGTACGATCAATTCTTCCCCGTCTTCCGACACCCTCATCCTCACACATGGGTTATAACAGGTATCATCATGGGTCTACATCTATTTACATCACATTCCGACCAAAGTGGAACGCAAGATCTCCGTATTCTCTGTGCCTACGAAAATGGAGGCGTAACATTACGCAAATATACTCGCATCAACAAATCTACCTCCGTTGAAGGCGAGGGCTGGGAAGTCATCTGGAATTCAAAACTCCATGTGGAAACCAGTACGCCATCGATGCGATATTATCGTTCTTTGGTTTTTATTAACCCTTCTTACAGTTATGTCACTGAGGGTTTCGCGCCAAAATGATTTCGCAGTCACGGTATCTGCAGATAATTTGATATGCCGCTATAATCTCCTGGTGCGTTTACCGGCCTCTCTCACATGTTTACAAACCGCTCATTGTCCCTTTAGGCTGAATTCTCATCCGCTGAGAAGAGCTTCCTCGCCTACAAAACCAAACATCCAGGAAACGCGGCGATAGGCATAAGAGATGACGGTAAAGTTTGTGCCGTCGGCGGTTGGGATGGGAAGTGAGCTCAGTACCATCTCTCCATATTTGCGGTCCTGACTTGTTGATATCACAAGTATCCGACTATATTCCACAAAGACAATGAAGCCACTCGGTACCCTCAAGTATCACAAGTCCAGCTGCCAAACAATTGAGTTCGCGAGGCCTTTGAGTGGCTCCAAACCTGCTCTTGAATCTGACGATGACATGCCAAGCGATGACGAGTGGACCCAGGAGGAAAAAGCCGAGCGAGACCGTTGGCTCATAGCTGGGGGCAAAGATTGCAGGGTCTCGATATGGTCTCTCATCAGTTTTTCCAGTTAACACTATTCAATTGCCTGTAATGAATTAAATCTTTAATCGAAACTTTTAATACAAATACCTAAACCCGATTAAATATATACAATAGCTACAGAGCAAAACGAAAGGAGGGGGGGAAATAAATCAAAAAAAGTCCTTGAGTAGATCGATCCACTATAATAACCCAGCAGCTCTTAGATCTCTGGTTAATCTCGCCTCAGCGGCAGCCTGGGCACGTTGCGCCTCTGCGTCATCCTGATTCAAAGCTATACCAAATGCGTGTTCAATATTGCGTCGCATCTCCCGGTCCCGTTCAACGTCTTCTGCGGTCACAGGCGCAGGAGGGGCCCGCAATGCATTTTCCCATCGCTTGACACGCCAGAAGCTGATGAGCGATGACAAAAGAAGAAACCAGCCTAATATGACATTGAAATCAATTTCACGAGGCAATATGAAAGACAAACACTGACCCAGGGTCATGAATGCGAATGAAAGCCAGTCTCGTGATGAGACCGAAATAACAGCATCATCGGGAATCGGTGCCGCGGAAGTAGGATCTGCGCCATAGCCCGGGACTGAGGATCCCAGCCCTCCCACAGCAACCGATTCCGCTGCACTGGTAGTGTTCTCTATATTATCATCGGATACACCACGGGAATAAAAACCGAGTTGGATGAGTGTAAGGCCGAGTCCTGCACGAGACCCATATTTGGCCGCGTGAGAGGTGTGTAGCAGATACGTAAGCAGAAAGCCAACGAATTGGAAAAAGAAGGAAAAGAGTGCATTGAGACAGAAAACGAGGAAGGATCCGACAGGGAGATCATCAATGATCATGCTTGCACCAGATTCAATACCCGCGGGAGCATGAATGGTAGTCTCCCAATATGGCGGCACGGCGTCTGCCTGTGCTTCTGCATACGACTGAAAACACCAATTAATGAAGTCTAAACGGAGTGAAACCAAAGAGTTTGAACGAACCGGAGGAGTTTCCTTTTGATTTTCCTCTGGTACCACATGCACATTGCCATCCTCTGTCTGTATTACCCGAGGTGGTTGCGGTTTGGCCATGACATTAGCGAAAACGCCATCGTTTTCGGTGCCACCACCGACAGCGCGTGAAGTTCCCGCCTCATCAGTAGGCACCCGTGTATAATGAGTTGGCAGCACAGCTCCTGCAATCTTTCTGAAGAACGACCGATGCGGTCTCGAAGGCCTGACAGGAGACGAAGGCAAAATTCCATTGCTATTGCCAATATCATTGGGTAAAGCCCTTGCAGAAGGACGGGGTGGAGAACCCGGCGGAGGATAATCATACTCTCTCTCGAAGTCATACGCCCCTGGAATTGCGCTCGAAACAGTTCGCCTATGGGCGGCTGGAGACTGCTGGGAAGAAGTCGAAATGGAGAGAGTATCATCATCAAAGTTATTATGGCTGTGTGTCAGCGGAGTCGACTCATGGGTCGAACGAGCGTCATCGTCGTCAGACTCGAAGGCCTCCTCCATCTCCCTTTCTGCGTCCTGCGCCGTGGTAGAGAGGATAGGCTTGTACCTTGGGGAGGAAGGCATCAATAGAGAAGAAAGTAAAGGAATTCGAGAGAAAGACCAAGGACTGTGGTGGTTGCCCAGATGATTGATTGATTGATCCCAGCTGGCACACAGCCTGTCTCAAACCCGAACAAGCAGTTATAGACCCAGCGCTCCGCGCTCATTCATCTATCATTCTTTGTTCATCATTTAAGTGATGTTCCCTCGCGAAGTCACTTTGACACTATCTTGAAGAACCAATCACGATGGCCGAGTCCCGAGCACTTATCAGCAAATATGAAACAAGAAGAAAAAAGATCATGAACGAAGAAGTATCGTACACACAAGTAAGAAATACAATGAATGCTAATACTTAAAGATACAATGTTGCAGCTGATGACGCTGTTCTGCCTGAGAACAACGAGGGCTATGGATACATGGGAAGGATGTCCTGAGGAATAGATAGATAGCAGAAGAGAGCAATGGCAAAGCGACGACAAGCAAAGACAAAAGCGAGTGCGAAAACAAGGAGTAAGGACGGTGTGAGATTAGAATGCAAGCACATGGCGAGAGTGTAGCAAGAGCAGGAATTTTAAGATTTTTTGTAATGACAGTGTTTGGCACGGTGGCGCTTTACTTCAGCTGTAGTTCCAAATCTCTTGTTACACTGACCCTGCCCACATGCGTGCGGTTTGATACCATAGTGTGAATTCTTGTGACCTGGTGAAAGTATAAACAGTTAGGACAATCCAGAATCGAGGTACTGAAGAAGTGAGCGTACTTTTAAAATTATGCCTTGATGTAAGGGTTGCGCCGCAACCTGGTACATCGCAATGGAGTAGTTTTCTGTCTTGGTTGGATCTCCTGGAGTGGCTGATAGCACGCGTGCGATCGGAGCCTACACGAGATTGAAATAAGGGTGTATTTCCATTTTCGTTCCTTGGGATGGGAGAGACCGGCATGTCATCCGACAAAGGTGCCCACTGGCTGCCGCGGGACGAAAAATCTGGCATAGTATAGCTATATTGATCTGCTCCGAAGATTTCTTGAGACGAATGGGCGTAGTTGCCAGGTGGATGGCTGAAGCTTCTGACCGTCGACCGTACGTTGCCTGGGCAGTTTTCGCCGCCGAGAGAAAGGCCCTCTAAGCATAGCAAGGGGGAAATGGAGGCGCCAGCGCCTCTAGCCGAAGCAGAACGAGTACGGGATGTTGGGTGAGGAGGTGTTGGGTTATATACGCCATAACGAGGATCAGCTAGTCCGGAGAATCCGGAATCTGCGCCTCGCCACCTCGCATCGTCATTTTGTGGCCCCTGCACATAACCGGTGGAAAAAGGGACAGCGCCAAAACCATTCAACGTTTCTGGGGCTGATTCAGATGGCGGCCTCAATAGTGAGGATGTCGGAGGCTCCGGTATACTGAGTCCTAGTCCAACCACTTGTTCGCTAGAACCCACGGGACACGTCTCACAAGTAGCATAACAGTAGGAATTCTCGCTGCTGATATCGTTGATGTTGCCGCCGCTCTGATACGGTGTGCCTAGTGGTTAGTTAGAGAGTTGCACAGTTGAGCAAAGCGACCTTTCGACTCACAAACAAGGGAACCGTTGCTTGACTGAGGCGAGGTTGAGCGAGAGACTGGTAAGCCAGTATAGGACGCATGGTACCAGGTTTCTGGAGAAGCATCCATATGGTGGTGACGAGGGAGTGTCTGAAACATCGAGCTAGGGCACGGTCTACGAAGCCGGGGGATAGTGGGGATAACGATTTAGAGTCAAAACCAGCGGTTTAAATGTCGCGAGGACTATAACTTCTGATCCGCATACGGTTTGATTTTCGGAATAAGGAAGATCTGAGATTACTACCCAATTAATGAAAAGACCAGATGGGTCATCATCTACGATAAATTTTTTCTCGTACATCATCTTTCCAGGGTGATGGGTGTCAAGCGAACTCTGACCGTGACAGATCTCGGGAAACAATAGCACGGTGCACTGTGGGGACAAACATTTTCTTAGCAGATTCCCCAGATCTGAATCAAATCAATTAACAAACAAAACTGTTCTCACCATCATTGGCAATCAAGTTGTTAGTACATCAAACTGCGGGGATCATAGACTGTCCGATATCAGATTTTCCATGGCCACAATTTGGTTTGCAGGTCCATAGCGTCTTTTGCTTTTGCAGGCCGCGGCAACCGGCACGGACTTGACGAACGACCAGCACTTATCTCGTTTCGTTCCCATTCTTCGTCATCCAAATACATGTCAACTGCTCGGATTGCAAGGTTCCCCCTAGATGGACCTGGAAAAGTGCCTTCCTTTCGTTTCTCGACCGATAGACCATTATCCGACCCTTCGGCCAATGCCACATAAGCTTTTGCAACATGCCAGTCCACTTCTTTTGTGACCATTTGTAGCCGCTTCTCCGCTCGTTCCTTTGCACGGTGGGCCTCTCTATTTGCTTGATCTTCTGGAGACAGAACGTATCGGAGAGGAATGGGCTTAGAAGACTGGGGGAGCTCCAAAAAAGTCCTGGTATGCAGCAAATGGGGAGTAGTATTCAGGGTGCTGAAAGGTAGGCTGTTCCGTTGACATATTTCTCGTGCCTTGAAGCGAAGGCTAAGTGTTTGAGATAACAAGCATCGAACAAAAACTTACATCGACTCCGAAACGAAGAGCTATGCCATGGATAGTGTCACGCGCATTGATGTAATATCTGTTGGAAGCTGATGCAGATAAAACAGATGGTCCAGAATTGGAGACGGGTGAAGGGCCGTCAGTTACGGACTGTCGGTTTGACGGTTGAACGTCCTCTGTGATGCAGGGATCTACTGTTTCTTCGTAGGCAGGAGGCTCAGGTGACGATGGCCTGGAAAGTCCTCCCGGAAAAAGCCTCTCTTGTCTTTCGGTATCCTCATCGTCACTATCACAGCCCACGATAAACATGTTTTCGTCGTTACTGATGATAGGAGTTGGTTTATTGCTCTGAATCGTGATTTGGTTAATAAGAGTTCTCCCTCGGGAAGCGTTAATGCCATTCAGACACGCCAAACAAGGATCATAGGTTGCCAGGCGAGGGTTACTTTGCATGCAGGAATTGCATATGGCCTGGCCGCAGCACTTGGTAACGTGTACTGCATGTTTCGCCGGGATGGAAGAAGAACAAGCGAGGCAGATGGCATTCGAAAGGTCAACCATTATAAAGGTGGAAGAAGAGAAACACTGTGGGAAACAATGTACAGTGCCGACATAACCGGAGGGAGCCCAGCCGCCCTGTTATGGGTTCTGCTACAGACCCGGAACAGCCTCACCTCGTATCGCTCGTTCTCCAATCCAAGAAAGCCCTCCAGCACGGGCAGCAAATATGCTCCCATGCTCATGCGTGTTCCAACTCATCCGCGAGGGCTGCCGTAGACGTACTGGCCCTCGACGCCAAAGTCCGCTGGATGAGTGACGCCGTCGTCGAGCAACTAAAGGCAGGCCCTCTGTTTCACCCCGCGAGAATGGCATGCCAATACTACTAGTAGTTAGCGGCTTCTGTCGCTAGAGGCATTGAGGAGAAACGCATGCATCTCCATAAGCAAGTCCAGGTTCGCCGAGCACTGCATTCTCCTGTTGATCATCTATTGATCTTCCAAGGCCTGGGATACCGAGCGCACACACTACAGCTCAGAACTGGACCACATTTTAGAGGCGCTGGGCGCTCAGCTTGTTCCCCCCGAGTTTCATCAAACGTCCGCAGGCTCCTCACTTTTCGGCAGCCAGCACTCCAGTCAAGAAGACTCTCATCAGCATGACCAGTCCAACAGCAAAATCTTTCCTCCTTCATCACCATCAACGACCGTTCGAAACCATTCCGGGGTCCTTGGTGGGACCGATATACAGAGTGTTCGCGATCAAGACAGGAAGCATTGGAAAAACCTTCGGGATTTCGTTGATGATCAAGCCATCGAAGATATCCTTGAAACCATTGAAAGTAACCGCACTGGTCTTGATGTGAGTGATTGGATCCATTTTGAATGATAAATCAGGACAATATCCAAACTCACAATTTAGGACCTGCTCGGGCGAACAAGTGATTACTCCGAGACCCTTAATCAGACCATTGATTCCATTCGATTTTCATTACCCCAGTCCACGGAGGGGCCCCTTCTGGCGGCCCGTATGCGAGATACCATTGTTGACCAGGACAACGTTGGCACATCTATGGCGGGTGCTCTTGAGAGCCTGGCATCCCATTATGAACAAATGGACGCGGCCCTGAAAGATACTGAAGCCGGGGAAACATTAGGTGAAGATGACCTTCAGCGTGAGTGATTACCCCGTTTGATCTTGAAACTTTCTGATGTTGTCTCAGAAATGTACAGGGACGTAGAGGAACTGCCGGTTATCTTGTCGGAGCTAGAAGAGGGTGGCCGAATGATTGACACCCACCAGTAAGTGAGCAGCTAGGTTTCATGTACCTGTGATTGAAGACTTCTAGCGAGTTCCTTCTCACAGCTCAAGACACTCGAAACAACAGCCTTGCCCATCTAAGCGGCGTGTTGGATGATTTGGAAGAACTCGGTGACATCATGGAAGAAATGTTACAAAATCAAGAAGAGGTGGAGGTAAGTCCGTGGTCTCATACAGCCTCATCCTAAGGTTGTTTCCTGATTCATCTTACCCAACAGATGAAATTTGAAGAAGGGTTGAATTCACTTCACGAACAAATCCTGACAATCAAGGAATTACACGAACAGTACATATCTTATCAGACCGCTTTCAACAAACTCACAGTCGAGATTGCACGAAGACAACATTACAAAGAAGCCGCTGAGAATATTGTGAAAGGAATGATGTCTCAGCTGACCGCAATGACTGAGGGTGAGAGCGATGCTCAGCTGCTGCATGTGTCATTGTTCATCTTGTGGCTTTCAGAAGAAGATCAAGTACGTCGTCGTTTCAACGCCGAATACGGCGCCCACCTGCCCGAAGATATATGTCTTTGTATCGGCAATCCTCCGACTCGGTGGGAAGTGGCACCCTGGCCGGGAGACAGCTTAGAACTACTTCCCCGCATTGATGAGGATCTACTTGTTGAGGTTTAGCTCGATAGTCGCTTGGAAGTAACTTGTCAACTAACCTGTGGGTCTCGTTGTCTAGGCAAGGAAGAACGCTGCGACTCCCGACCGTTGATGGACAATGGACTGGATATTGTTTCGTAAGTATCCTCAACCATCCATCTGTTTGACTGATGCATCTCAAGATGTGCTGGATAGAAGCTCATCAAAATCCATGGGGATCTCATGTTTGTCGTACTCCATTTGTGGTTTTTGCTCACAAGGTCGGAGAGCACCGAATCTGATGGGGTGGTCATGAATCAAATATCTGGCCATTTCGGAAACAAAACCTGACAAAATCACTGACTTACAACAATGTGGAACCGCTGCGTGCTTATTCTGTATGCCCGAAGGGTCTGTATATATAGAATTTGAACATGGATACATATCTGTTAGTGATTTCCAATGTCTGTGGCTGTGCATACATTGGCTTTGAAGTTGTTGCCAAACAAATGAGGCAGGATATCGATTCGAGTGTCAGCTCTATCTCCCATTGCGCATGGCTCGTCTCGCCCCCATTATATGCGATAACGGTACTGGATTCTCGAAGATTGGGTATGTTGAAGGTTATCAGTTCTGATCCAGACCTCATTGCTCTTCTAGCTTCGCTGGTAACTCGGACCCATCTTTGTAAGTTAGATTCCCCTAAGTATCGCGTAGCTTTGTCGTCTATGTTCACACCTACTGCAGTGTATTTCCAACTGCAATTGCTACACGTGGATCCTCATCTCAGGCCTCTCGAGCACCCGCTATCCCCGCTAAGCCCGGGCATCTAGCGTCCAAGCGTGGAGTTGAAGACCTTGATTTCTTCATTGGCGATGAAGCCCTCGCGAATGCAAAGACACCCGGATATGGTGTTCACTATCCCATCAGGCATGGAATGATTGACAATTGGGACTACATGGAACGATACTGGGAACAAACTATCTTCAAATATCTGAGGGCTGAACCGGAAGACCACTACTTCCTTTTGGTAGGTCTTCGGCTTATCTAACTCGAAATTTATGCGGTGATTCAACGATGAAACTTGATTAGACTGAACCGCCTTTGAATCCACCTGAGAACAGAGAACAAACTGCCGAGATCTTCTTCGAATCATTCAATATTCAGGGTCTTTATATTGCCGTGCAAGCAGTCCTCGCACTTGCTGCTTCCTGGACATCAAACAAAGTCACAGACCGGACACTCACTGGTACTGTCATCGATTCTGGTGATGGTGTTACGCACGTCATTCCGTGTGCTGAGGGTTATGTCATTGGAAGCGCCATTAAACATATCCCCATTGCTGGAAGAGATATCTCACAGTTTGTGTTGAACTTGATGAGAGAACGTGGAGAAATGACGAATGTGCCTCCTGAAGATCAATTAAGGGTTGCTGGGAAGGTAAAAGAGAATTACAGTTATGTCTGTCAGGATATTGTGCGGGAGTTCAGGAAGTATGATGAAGACCCGTCGAAGTACTTCGAGAGGTACGAGGGAGAATATTCCGTGACCAAAAAGGTATCTTCAATTTATCTTCTGTAGTTATGCGTGGATCGCTAATTAGACTAGAAATATGGTGTTGACGTCGGTTACGAGCGGTTCCTTGCCCCAGAGATCTTCTTTAACCCAGAGATCTACTCATCTGACTTCCTCACGCCTCTTCCGGAGATTGTAGATGACGTTATTCAGAGTTCTCCTATAGATGTCCGCCGTGGCTTGTACAAGGTTAGTACGGCAGTCAACCGAGATCGGTATCATGCTTAGTGTTTCATTGCTAGAACATTGTCCTTTCTGGGGTTCTACTATGTTTCAACACTTTGGGAATCGTTTGAAGCGGGATCTAAAGCAACTTGTTGACCGCCGGCTCGATTCCAGCGCCCTTAGCAGTGGGAGCTCGATGAAGGTAAGTCTAATTTTCTCATCAAAATGCAAAGATGAGCTCATTTGCATTCCAAAAGTCATCTGGCGTTGAAGTTGAGGTAATATCCCACAAACGTCAACGGTAAGCCCTCTATAGCGCATTTTACTCAGCATTGCGACTAAATTTGTATAGATACGCTGTCTGGTTTGGTGGCTCTCTGCTTGCCTCGTTGGTCAGTACCCTGAGTTTACGTTTATGAAAATTTCTAATGTTGCCTTGTCCTACGCAGCCTGATTTCTACACCTCTTGTCACACAAAGGCTCAATACGACGAAATCGGTCCGAGCATCTGCCGACGATACCAGATATTCGGTAGTGCTACTTGAATATGAAAAATCATGTTGCTGCATCAGTGCCGCATTCATATCAAAGCCTATAATAACATTTCTTTTGAATGCATGCATATTTGAGTAACTTCGGGTTTCCGAAACTAAGTTTTCGCATATGTAGATATGTATATTGTATCGTGTACTTAACGACTTAAGCCCCAAAGAAATAGAGTCTGACATTTTGATTATTTATCTTATCCGCAAGCCGGCTATCCTAGTCAGCCAAACAACCCTTACAGCAAAAGGGACATAACAGGGTATCTTATGTTATTCTTCCACCGACTACATAATATATATGCTGTAAGCTCGTGCTGACACTGCCGTTCATCCAGGGCACCAAGAATTAATATGTATTGACTTAGATGAAGTGCGCTGATGATCTCTTACGGATTGTTCGGTCCTTTCGAAGGCACTGATGACCGTTATGTATTGTATTAAAATGTATACCGCAGGTGATGTAAGCCTGGTACTACAACTGACCAAACGGAGAATACCACCGATCGATACCGATCGTTGATTCGACCGACCTATATATAAACGACACTCCCAACCGATAGCAAATTATCTCTTTTTCTTTCTGTTTATGCATTTACTGAACGTCGTGTCTACGTGTCTTCATCGTATCGTAAGTCAGCATTCATAGGTGACTTAAGCACACAGGCACTATCAGTTATATATGGCATAGCTCCATGTTTAGCGCATGGATTTGTCACCAGATAGACAGCACTGGGAGGAGTTAAGTGGGATTCTATGCTTCTACGGGAACAAACAACCTAACCCAGGCTCTGTCAGCATTATTATGCTACGGAACTGGATCCGACCAATTTCCTCGTGGGTGGTGCAAGGCTTTTAACCAGGCCACTTGCCTGGGACTTACCTGACTTTTGTCTTCTGTCCCTGCACTATATGTCCAAGTCAAACGAGGACGTTGACAAGTCAAGCTTTACTGATGATGAGAAAGAGGATCTTAAGCAGGAACCGACACCGGTGATTCGCGTTCATCAACGTTCAAAGTGCGTCACCATATCCCGCGTTTATGAATAAAAATCTGAATTGGCATTAATAGATGGCAACGCGTACCTTTCACCTCTACGGAACTGCCTCCGCCGCCAAAAGCGTCGTTTGATGATACCGACCTGATACCGGAAGCTACGGCATCATTTTTTTCGCTCCTGACTTTTGGTTGGATTACGTCTCTCTTGGGGCTAGGTTATGCTCGTCCACTCGAAGCGACAGACTTATACAAGCTACAAGATTCTCGCGCAGCGAGAAGAGTTGCGGACAAGATTAATGCATCGTATGACAGGAGGGCCAAGGAAGCGAAAAAGTATAATGAACGGCTAGCTGCGGGAGAAATTAGTCCTGGTTGGAGATCCATTCTGTGGACTTTGAAAGGCAGACGCAAGGAACTGGAGCACGAATGGCGAACGAATACGGGGAAAAAGCGACCTAGCTTGGTTTTTGCAATCAACGATAGTGTCAAGTGGTGGTTCTGGACGTCAGCAGTGCTGAAGGTCATCTCTGATACAGCACAGATTACTACTCCTCTAGTCGTAAAAGTATGTGTCATTACTTAGATGCTTCTGCACTTGCTGACTTTGTTATAGGCTATTATCAACTTTGGCACTGAGTCCTATGTAGGACGACACTCGGGATCAAATACTATTCCTCCAGTGGGCAAGGGAATCGGCTTGGTATTCGGCCTCTTGATCATGCAAGTCTGTGCATCGTTTACTGTACACCATTTCTTCTACCGTAGTACATCCACCGGAGTTTTGGTTCGCGCTGGCCTCATAACTGCCATATATACCCGGTCGTTACATCTTACAACTCGGGCACGTTCATTGCTTCCCAACGGTAGACTAGTCAATTTTATTTCTACGGACGTTTCCCGGATCGATTTTTGCTGTGGCTTTTTCCACATGGTGCGAGGCTTAGTTTCGTACCCTTTGGATGCCTTCCTGACATCATCTAGTCTTGGACCAGCCCTATTCAGATGGCTATCTGTCTGATCCTCTTACTCATTAACCTGGGACCTTCGGCACTGGCAGGTTTCGGGTTTTTCGTTCTCGTGACGCCGGTACAGGTTAAAGCCATGAAATTACTTTTCGCAGGCCGAAAGAAAGCTATGTTCATGACGGATCGAAGAGCCAAACTCTTACAAGAACTCCTCGGAGGCATTAAAATTATAAAGTTCTTTGCTTGGGAGAATTCTTTTCTTGCTCGTATTATGGAATACAGGAAAAAAGAGATGAAGTACATTCTAACTATAACCTGGAGCTGATGGACGCTGACTACATTCTGTAGCCACATACGGAATATATTGATAACCCGTGCTGCAAATAATGCGGTGGCCATGAGCCTGCCAGCACTTGCTTCAGTCCTTTCTTTTGTCATTTATTCAGCTTCTGGACACCCACTAGATCCAGGCATTATTTTTGCATCCCTTTCTCTCTTCAACTTGCTTCGACTGCCACTAATGCTACTACGTGAGTGTCCTACTGTTTAACTTAGGAACATTGGTTTATTGGTCCTTAGCGGTGTCACTCGGCACGATAGCTGATGCCGCCCAAGCTATCACTCGTCTGAATGATATCTTCGAGGCTGAATTACTGGATGATAATCGTATTGTTGATCACGATATGGACGTTGCACTGCGCATTGAAGACGCATCGTTCACTTGGGAGGCACCTGCACCTCAGAACGAAGGAAACCCTTCCCAGAAAGGCAAGAATAACAAGAGGAGAACAGGCATTCAAACGAAAGATGAAACTTCTCAACAAGCGGAGAAGATTTTCAGCATGTCCAATATTGACCTTGAAATTCCGAGAGGTCAGCTTATTGCAATCGTGGGTACTGTCGGTAGCGGCAAGACTTCCTTCTTGCAGGGTTTAATAGGAGAAATGCGGCGCACGTCTGGGAGAGTGTCGTTCGGAGGTTCCGTCGCTTATTGCTCTCAAAACGCATTCATCCAGGTAAGCTTTTTGATATGAGGCCTTTCGTCAATCAAACTCGTATACTTCCTACCAGAATGCTACAGTTCGCGACAACGTATGTTTTGGGCGACCATTTGAGCCAGAAAGGTATTGGAAGGCTATCAAGGATGCTTGCCTGGAGCGCGACCTTTCTATGTTGCCAGATGGGGATATGACTGAAGTTGGCGAACGGGTAGGCATCGCTCGGGGTTATAATACAGGACACACATGTTGACTTGCCTTCCTACAGGGTATCTCGTTGTCAGGTGGACAAAAGCAGAGAATCAACATATGTCGTGCCATCTACTGTGATACAGACATCCAAATCTTTGATGAGCGTCTTTAACTTAACAATAACCCTACTTGAAACCTGACTTCATCTATAGGACCCACTTTCGGCCTTGGATGCGCATGTTGGTAAATTAGTTTTCCAAAACGTGTTGCGGACAACACTTTCGGGAAAGACTAGAATTCTCGTTACGCACGCTCTCCACTTTCTTCCTCAAGTTGATTATATCTACGTCCTCTCTGACGGTCGTATTGCTGAGAAAGGTACCTATGTAGAACTCAAAGATCATGGGAAAGAGTTCGCTCGGGTTATTAATGAGTTCGTATCTGGTGATAATGAAAATGGAGAAAAAGATGGGACGAAAACGGAAGATATTGTCGAAGAGACGGAACTCAATAAGACAGCAACTAGCGGGAAGGCTCTTATGCAAGTAGAAGAACGTAGTGTCGGTTCTATCAGCTCGGACGTCTACAGGCGTTACCTGAAAGCTGCCTCGGGAGAAGTCATTGTCCCTCTGATGTTTCTTGGTATGTGCATGTTCCAAGGGGCTAGCGTACTCTCGTCATACTGGTGAGTACACATTTTACACGACTAGGCGCTTTGATCAATCTCGATATAGGCTCGTATGGTGGCAAGAAATGTGAGTCTACGAGACTATTCATAATCAAGGATTCTGATTCTCTTCGAAGGACTTTCCCACGTCCACCAGGATTCTACGTGAGCTTATAGTTCCCTCTCTCATCGTATTTTGCTGAATTAAACCTAAGATGGGCATATATGCGATGCTTGGTGTATCCCAAACAATTACATGTTTCTTTGAAATTAGTATGCTGGCCCTGCTGACCTACTTTTCGTCGCGGCGGTTGTTCAGGGTTAGTCCTCTCTACCCCTCTCTCTTTCTCTTCTATTATTAACAAGAATTTGTTTTCCCTCATGCCTTCCTCAGACTGCCATCGATCGCGTGTTACACGCTCCTATGTCCTTTTTCGAGACTACGGTAAGAAGAATTAGTCGAACTTTGTCTTTATATGTCTGGACATTCGATTAGCCCCTCGGTCGAATAATGAATAGGTTCTCTAAAGGTAGTGTTTACAGTTGACATCATCATTCCCGGCACTAAATTAGACGAAACATCTAGATGTCGATAATATGGACAACATCCTTGCGGGTCAGTCACCTATTTCCTGTACCAGTATTTGGTCTAAGAGAAAGTCATGCAGATTCGCTGCGGATGTTCATTATGACATCGTCCAACATAATTGGCGCCATCGTCCTGGTCGCTATCGTTCAACCTTGGTTCCTTATCGCTGTTGCAGTGATTCTGGTGTTTTATATATATGCTGCTGCATTCTACCGTAGCAGCGCTCGTGAACTGAAGGTTCGTTTGGAACTGGCTTGTTAGGCTCAGGGAGTTTACTGACACCTTCGTCTACTTTCAGCGGTTAGGTAAAGTCTATTTATCTTACGAGGCTTCAGCGTGATCTGACTAGGCGCCCCTCAGACGCCATATTGAGGTCTTCGCTATACAGTCACTTTTCTGAAAGTTTGTCCGGGTTGGCTACGATCCGAGCATACGGAGAAGTTGAGAGGTTTCAGGCTGAAAATGCGAAACGTCTTGACATTGAGAATCGGGCATATTGGCTGACAGTTACTAATCAGGTTTGGTAGATTTTTATTGATTTGAAAGGTTCAAGAAGGTACTGAATTTAGACTTTGACAGCGTTGGCTTGGCATTCGACTTGATTTCCTAGGTACTTTGCTGACATTCACAGTTGGCTTGCTAGGCGTCGGAACTCGATTTACGGTTTCGCCATCACAAACCGGTGTGGTGCTGTCA
This sequence comes from Agaricus blazei, assembly GCA_029719445.1. Classification (NCBI taxonomy): domain Eukaryota; kingdom Fungi; phylum Basidiomycota; class Agaricomycetes; order Agaricales; family Agaricaceae; genus Agaricus; species Agaricus blazei. The sequence continues at coordinate 1,181,200 of SSNC01000011.1, forward strand.
TACATGTTGACTGTGCAGCAATCGTGAGTTTTCTTAGTATGTATGTGTTCATGCCTGGACGGACGAACTGACAAACCGGGGGGTGATGCCCTAAAGGTTTGGATTCCTGATTCGTCAAAGTGCCGAGGTCGAGAACAATATGAATTCAGTTGAACGAATCGTTTACTATGGCCAAGAAATCGAGCAGGAAGCAGCCGATGAAGTACCGGAGGCGAAGCCGCAGGCACCCTGGCCAGCAGGTGGTCGTGTGGAGCTGAAGGACATATTTTTAAGTTATCGGCCGGGCTTGCCAGCGGTACTCAAAGGTATATCTATAGATATAGCAGCCGGTGAGAAGATTGGCATTGTTGGGAGGTTTGTAATGTGGTTCTTATACCTACGGCATCAATACTAAACGAGCACAGGACCGGTGCTGGGAAGAGTTCAATCATGACAGGTACGTCATTAAGAACGTAGAAACATTGAGTAGCTCATGCCATTTGTCTATTAGCACTCTATCGACTAGTCGAGCTTGCCTCTGGCTCGATTCTTATCGACGGCGTTGACATTTCAAAAATAGGTCTCTCTGATCTCCGGAATGCCCTTTCTATTATTCCCCAGGATCCCGTAAGCATCTAACACGTCCCCCCCCTATCGGATAACCGCCGAACTGCTCACGGTTGCCATCCCATCACTTTTTACTAGCTTCTTTGTGAGTATGACTTTGTAAAAGTAGCTTGGAGTTCAATTCTCTGGGTAGAACTGATTTGGGTATGTTTCGGGACGCTCAGTTTCGGGTACACTGCGGTCGAACCTTGACCCTTTTAATCTCCACGACGATGCCACGCTATGGGATGCGCTCAAACGTTCCTACTTGGTACCTTCGGATACGGAAACCAAACAAGATCCGATTACCACACCTGAAGTTTCGGAAGAGGGAGAAAGTGTCACTCATGGACCTGTAAACCGGTTCAATTTGGATAGTGTTGTTGAGGATGAAGGGTCGAACTTGTCAATTGGACAGGTACGTGTGGAATGAGTCAAATCAGTGGATTGCTGACTGAATGATGTGAACCGTTGCTCATAGCGATCGTTGGTTTCCCTCGCTCGTGCCATAGTCAAGAATTCCAGGATCATCATTTTAGATGAAGCTACTGGTAAGAACAACACAAAGGACTCTATCAAATTTCCGTTCAGAAAGCATCAAAAACAAAGAGACATTTCGGCTGTTTGCGTCCCTCTGAAAGCAACTATATTCGGGGACGAGAAGCCCAAGTTTCTTCTTTTTGCCTACAATTGGCATTCAGGATGATGCTATTTTCTACCCTCGAATTGAATTAGGTCCCGAAGGGACGGAAACGGACGTGTGGGGCCCGAGTTTGGTTTGCCTTGCAAGTTGAGCATTTTTTTCGAAGGGGGTTAAACGAAAAAAGTTCAGCCCGTCTGGAATTTGCCTCGTAAACTCTCAATTTCCCATCAAAACATGGGTTTGAGCTTCTGAAACGCAACGAGCTTGCACGAGCCAACTTAAAAGGGGGGGGGAGGGATTTGGCATGTGACGTTTTTTGATTCTAGATTCTAATGGCCCTAGTTGCGGCACTTGCCCGCTTCGGGACCTCCCTCCCCCCCTCCCCCCCCCCATCCCCCTCGGGCCCCTTTCCCCTTTGTCTTGCATTTCTTTTTGGTTTGAAATGACTAATGGTTGGTTCGGTTTATTGATTTCTTCTTCCCCCCCATTTTTCAATCAGCTTCGGTGGATTATGAGACAGACAGGGACATACAAGACACGATCGCATCTGAATTCAAGGATCGAACGGTTCTTTGTATAGCTCGTGAGTTTTTTTTTCCCTTCACTATTTGATTTTTCCCCTTTATTTTGAGGGGGGGGAGAGGGATGGGATGGGTCCGGGCTAGACCCCGGGTTTGGCTTGTCTCGATTTCACAACAATTTCACATTTCCCGCTATCATCGTATATATCAATCAACTCAACTCGACTCAAACTTTTTTTTTTTTAATTCCGGCTTTTCTCTCTGGTTTATAGATCGATTACGAACGATTATTTCTTATGATCGCATATGTGTTCTTGATGCCGGTCAAGTTGCTGTAAGCGACCCTCTTACTTTCTCTCTTTCCCCCTTGATGACTTGGCTTGTCACACTAGGAATTCGACACAGCGGAGAATTTGTTCAAGAATGACAAAGGAATTTTCCGTGGAATGTGTGAACGTTCCGGCATCACATTGGATGATATCAAACTGGCCAAAAGGGCCAAAGATTAACGGGCTGGGAGGGGGGGCAGCGCTGCGGACTAGTAGATTTATAGAGAATCTACCGTTACATAGGTATACATTCAAACACTAGATTTAAATTTAGAATGTTCGAAGTTTGTTCATTATCGATTTGAACAGATCAAACAAGAGGAACCGAACCGTCCAGAAAGTCTCATGGGCCAACGGGTCATAAATACAGACAGGGGGTAGTTGTAAGTACTTACTCGAAAGGGGAAGCAAGCTACTAGTCAGAACAGCCGGATATAGATATCATCAGTAACAGGACAGCAAAAAGTACAAAACAGGAAAGAAAACCAAGCATGATTGGGTTAGTCTATAGCGAATTGTTTTTTCAAAAAATCGCTCGCGGCACGCTTGACTGAATCGTCGATTTGAGGATTACTGATCAGTTCCTGTGATCGCTTAAGAAACATGTTTCGTTTTAAAAGGGACTAAGAACTTACTATGGCTTTCGCTGTTTTTTGTTTTGTGTCTTCCGAGTGCTTGGAACGCTCATATTCCGCAGTTTCTCGCTCCAACTTGAGCCTCTCTAATTCTCTCCTCTGCGAGCTTTCTTTTTCTTCCCTCTCCTCCCTCCTCCTCAAGTATTCCAATTTCATCTTGCCGGTTTGTGTCTGCACTTGGAGGAACTGGAGAAAAGCCGAAAGCATGGTCTGGGTAACAGACAAATTAACCACGGGCGAATCCCCGGGACTTGTGGATGGGATCGAAGCATTAAGTGTGGAAGAAGAAGAGTTAGAAGTGATAGAGGGTGGGAGATTATTAGAAGTTGTAACAGCCGGGTGCGAGGTAGTGTGATGGACCACATTTGAGATGTGAGGATGTGAGCTGGAAGTAGATGAGGATGAAGCAGCGCCATTAACAGTAGAGGTAGATGGTCCACCACCGAGATTGAGGTGGGTGGTGCTGCTCGGGCCGGTCGGGACGGTAGCAGGCGATGGTGGCACGAGGGGGTCGCGAAGGGTTTGTGGATTGATGTAATTGATGTGCGGCGTGAATCCATTCATGCCATTGGTGATTGCGCTTGTTGGATCCGTGGAGAAATCGATGCCCGTGGTGGTAGTGTTCTGGGATGGCTGATGCTGCTGTGACTGTGGAGGCGGTTGCGGTGGAGGTGGCTGGTGAGGTTGCTGCGGTTGGTGATGATGATGATGGATTGGTGGAGGAGGAGGCGGCGGGTGGTCATCGTCTGCCTCGGTGTCATCGATGGGCCCGTTGTTGTTTGCGGTAGAGGTGTTTCGTGATTGGCTCGGCCTCGTAGTGGCAGGATCGCCATGCCACCTGTCACAGGTGCGTAAATACGGCGGACGACGTGGATGAGCAGGAAGAAAAAAAAAAGAGAGGACGCACCGGCGGTAAAACAGGCCGTACCAGCCCCTTCGGTGCCAGTGTTCGACGGTGCGGGCTGTGATGTTACCCACGTCACAGCCGGCCTTGCGGGCGGCAGCGAGTCGGCGCTCGTATTCCCTTAGGCGGTCGGCTTCGCTGAACTGGGAAAGATCATTGTTCGGAGAATGGTGCTGTTCAAAGGCATAGATCTGCTTGAACAGGTTAAAGTTGCGCTCATAGCAACCCTTGAGGGCCTGATAAGTCTTTTTGCCATCAAAGACCTCCTGTGCACACTGCAGGGGAGACGTCAGCGGGCGGCGTTACGGCAGGAGGGGATACGTGCCTCGCGGAGACAAGAGTTTTTTGTAGCGCGGAGGGCGTTCCAGTGCTCGTCCTGGCCGGGGCCCATGAGCCAGGAAAAGAGCTTGGACTTTTCCTCGTCGGTCCAGTGCTTGGCCCCCTGGCCCGCGGGGTCGAGGTCGTAGGGGTCGGCATCGTCGGTGTCGCGTCTGCGCTTGAGGACCTGCTGGGAGATGGGGTTGTCGGCGGTCTTGCGCTTGATGGCGGGGGACGAGGATGCGGGGACGGTGAAGAGGGGCGAGTGGGAGGCGGGGGCTGCTGGTGGGAGGGCGGGGAGGTGGAGAGGTTGCGGTAGTCGGTGCGGTGGTACTGGGGGAGGTGGGTGCCGAGGGCCTGGCCGATGGACTGGTGCGCCTGGAACGGGGTCTGCGGGGGGTGAGCGTGCGCACGGGCCAGCTGGGGGCGGCGGACGTACGTTTGCGTTGCTGTCGAGGTTGGAGTCGCGGCGCTCTTGGATCGGCAGGTGGCTGTATTGCATCGTCGACCCACTCAATCAAACCAGCCAGCGTCCGTGCCAGTCCAGTTCACAACCGAGCCGCCTGCACAAACACTCCCACGCCTACTCTACCACGCTATATACCCCGTCCCCCTCCGACTCCGAGCTCCCCTCCGCGTCCTCGTCCCCCATCTCCATCTCCTCCACCTTCACGCACCCCGGGCTCCCGGCCGCGCCCCCGCCCGTCGCCGGCCCCTTTCCCACGTCCCCCGCGCTCTCCTCCTCAGCCTTCCGCGCCGTCCGGTTCCGCCACCGCGCGGCCCGCGCGTCTTCTGGCGTCGGCGTTTCCCGTTCTGCCCCGCTCCGCAGCCGCCGACTCACAGGGCCGTCCTCCTCCGCCCGCCTCGGCGTCTGCGTCCCGTCCCGTCGCCGCCGCCGTATCACCGGCAGCTCGTCCTCCTCCTCCTGATCCTGATCCTGATCCTCCCCGTCTGCATCCCGATCCTCCTCCCCCTCGGCATCTGCATCCCCGTTCTCCACCGCCGGCGACCCCACCTCGTGTCTCCCGTTCAAAAACGCATTCTCCTTCCCCTGGCTCATCTTCTTTTCCTTCGCCTTGGCTTCCTCAATCGCACTCCGTGTCAGCAGATACGGCGTCCACTGCAGCTTCTCCGCTTTCAGCGTCAGGTACCCCTTCGCCTCCCAGTTCCGGATGTACGCCTCCACCTTTTCCCGCTCGTACCGCACTTCATAGTATCTGGGCGGCACAAACAGCCCATGTCCATTGACCGTCATCTCCTGGCTCTTGTACCGCGACGGCGCCCTGTGCATCTGGTTACTCGATTTCGACCTCCGGAGTGTCGTGATCGACTGTGACGAGCTCTTCCGGCTCTTTGATATCCGGATCGCCTGTCCTGGGCTAGGCTTAATCGGCGGGGGTGTCGGTTCCCGCGTGAAGATCATATGCTGCTGCACTAGCGTTTCATAAACGTCTTCCAATGTCATCGCAGTTGCCGAACTGATATCTGATCAAGGTTGCCGTCAGTTTCTCTCTCTCTTCGCTCCCGGTCCAAACCGCAAACTCAACTCACCCTCCAACCGGGATGTTCTGGAGCATGTTCCAGGTACCGCATTATTGCCAACGTCCAGTAATTCTTATATCCCAGCGCACCAAGACTCGACAGCGGCTTCTCAGGCGACCCTGTACGCTGTTCAACCTTGGATAACAGGTAACCTGCGAATCATCATATCAATCATCTTTCCCATGGCTCCCTCTGTTCTGACGCACTGAAATCAATTAACAGGTTCCCCCATCCCTGCCTCTGCCTCACGGGTAGCGTCATAATGCAGCTCAAATTCCACTCCTTCACGCTTCGCTTCTCTTTACTAAAATAACCCACAAACCGCGCCCCCGTGTCATCCACCTCGGTTATCACGTAGAATAGAAACGGTTCAACATCGTAGAATAGCGATTTGTGATCTAAAAACATCTTGGACAATAAACACAGATTCTGACAATATATCTTGAAAAAAATAATCAAAAATACAGTCGTCAGTAAATGAAACAGCGAAGTAAACTCCTCCGATACCCGTACCTTGTTTTTCCGTCCATCAACTTCAAATATAGATATTCCTCCATCCCTGTATATCTCATCCCCAGGCGGATGGCGAACTTTGCACTTTAGCTAATCCAAGCAATGAGCCATCTCACTCCAAATCAAACCATACTATCACTCACCCGATGCCGCATCGCTTGAAATCGACTCTTCATATATCTTAAACAAAATTCACATATCCACATCCTCCCATCCGGTATTGATGCATATTCTTCCGGGAAAGGCGCATCATACCACGTTTTGATATCATATTGACCGAACCGTATCGTCTTGATCCTTAATGTCTCAGGGTCGTTCCGGGTCGTGATGTTGTATAATGCACCGGGTGTCGATGGTACTGGTGAAGGTGTCGGATGGTATTGTGCATGTTGAAGAGTAGATGATCGTGTGGGACGAAACGGGCCGGTTGAAGGGAAATCGAGGGTGGATGTATCGGAAACCGAAGATCGAGTAAAGGCGTTGCTAGATGTGGTGCTTGTAGCGGAGGGTGGCGGTAGTGGTGGTGCGAGCTTTCTCTGCTAACAAAGTTTATAAAATTGCAAATTGTGAAAACGATATGACGGACGAACCTCAGCCTCGACGCGGCTCCTTTCGAACAGCTGTTTATCATTGTTCACTATTGACGTCCTGCTTGTGTCCCCATCCTCCAGATTCAATACTCCGTCGAATAAACCTCCGAGCGCTTCCGTGTCCTCCTTCTCCTTTCCTTTGACACTATTACGAGTCGTCGGAAGGCGAAGGCGTACACGGGGTATAGATGGTGAAGAGTCCATGTCCCGCTCACGTTTCCGTTTGCGCGACCCTCGCGGCTGAATCGGTGTGGCGTTCTCAACTTCTTCTTCAGCTTCCTCATCATCGTTATATCCTTGCTCCCCACTTCCGACTCTCCCTCTGCATCCTCTTCGGTTACTTCTACCTTCGGCGGCGGTCGATACTTGGGCGGCCTGCCTCGCTTACGAGGCTGTACTCTGGGAGCAGGCGGACCTGGAGTCCCCTCCACATCGACATCCGCGTCCTCCGGTCCTGCCTCACCATTCGCAACCGGTGTAGAAATTCGTTTGGGATTCTTTCGCCGCCGTCCTCTTGCTTTAGAGACAGGCATAGGAGGGTCGGAATGTGATGATGAAGCAATTGAGTTTTCACGATAAGACCCAAAACTCAGTGGTGATATAAGAGGAAGTCGTTGGTCGTCAGCGGGCGTTTCTGATGATGGGGGAGGGAGAGGGGAGAAGTATTGTTGAGCAGCGGCATTCTGGCAAGGTGGACAGTACCATTCGCCTTCGGGTAGTTCGTTGATGGGAGGTTGCATGCAGTCGAAATGCCACCCTGTGTATTCGATGATTAGCAATGAAGGGTTTGATCTCCAAGGAGCTCTCGGATGCACATACCACGATCACAGCCGTCGCAAAACAGAATCCTTTCCTAATTAATGCATTGAGCGACCCTCGCTTGACAGGGAATGACTAAAAGGACGCACATCATCACCCTTGTCGCCACAAAGCTCGCAGTTTTTGCATTCGAGGCACTTCCAGGGGTATGTTCGAATCATATCACCTATCTTGGAGAGTTCCATACAACTGGGGTGACCTGAACCGGACCATGAAATTAAAAAAACGTAATGAAGTTTGAAATAGGGGGGATGCACATACCGCTGCGACCGCATTCCGAGCAAGTAACCATGAGCTCTGCCTTTCCATGCTTATTCTTCGCGTCATTGCCTTGGCAGAAGCTGCATTTCTCATCACGTCGATGGAGACGTCGTTTCTTCTTTAGGGGCTTGAGAGGGTGTTGAGGTACAGGCGGTCCGGTGATTATAGGCAAGTATGGAATTGTGTTCTGCGGCGCAAACGGATCGCCTTCGGGTAGCCTTTCTTGAGACCATTGATCGGGAGGCAGAGCGTGCATAGTCGCAAACTCCGGGGGCGGGACGTGCGGTAAGGGTTCCTGCGAAATGAAGAAAGCGGAGATGGGTGTGTTATGTCAAAAAATAATGAGTGAGACGCGATAGACGCGTTCGGAGATACAGAAGTGATAGGGAGTGTACTTACATGAGGAGAAAACGACGGCCGTGTATCTGACGACAGCACAGATTCAACGGGGGTTTCACTGAGTGCGGGGTCGATTGGAATATCGTCAAGGGGTGTAGCGGGAGAGACGGTTGAATCAGGAATGTCCGGGGTCAGGTTGCCGTTGGAAGGAAACGCAAGGCCGGGCATCGCAGCACAGTCCTGGACGATTCCGGGGGTGGTTGTGGGTTGCAGAGAGAGACGGGGCGAGTGCTCGTCGTCGCGGACGGTGTGCTAAGGCTGCTTGTGCGTGTTTGGGCGCAGACTGGCTCGGCTGAGCATGTGACTGGGCGAACCAAACCACTGTGGGTGGCTCGGCTGCAAACAAGCGGCAACAAAGGCCATCTACACTGTTCAGGATACATTTGGCTCTGCAAGCACCCAGGTTTCTCCCCTTCCTCTTCCACCACGTCGTTCACTACCACCCAGACAATGTCGGCAGCGGTGCACCCGCTTCCCCCACAGGTTGTGGCCCCGTACCCCCGCCAGCCCATCAACGGTGCCGTCAATTCCAACCCAGCGGGCCCAAGCGTAAAGCCAACACCACCTGTGGGCACACGCAAGCGGAAGCGTGCCGCGAGATATTCTGTACAATACAGCGAGGTCCAGGAGTTTGATAGCGATGGCAGACTTCGTGAAGTCATCGTCATCGAGGATACACCTCCACCCGCTACAATCTCGCCTGCCACAACTCATCCAAATTATTCCTCATCCTACCAACCCCCCATTTTTTCCGCTCCCATCCGCACAAGGGCACGGGCCGCCGCCGAAGCGCAAGCGCTTTCCTCAAGCTCCTCCTCGATCACTGCCCCTGTGCCGAAGAAACGAAAACGAGACCCTCAAGAGGAGGTCCGTGCGCCTCCTCCCAAGAAGCCTGTGCAAAACCATCACCAAATCCAGGCTCTCGTCCCCCAAAGTCCAACGATTTCAGAAATGGCGTGGCCGCAGATGATGTCCGTGTCCGCCTCCGTGTGCTCCGATGACGTACTAACATTGTGTCTTTCTTAGCCATCCAAAGACTCTTCGACCTGTGATGACAAAGAGGGACACTACATCATCGTCCCCGACGACCTGATATTCCGGCGCTGTAGGTTATCACTCGCTTTTCCGTTACTTTATCCTCATGTTTTCGCAGATCGCACGGTCAAACTACTCGGACAAGGGACCTTTGGCAAAGTTGTAGAGGCCATCGATACGCAAACCAATGCGAGAGTGGCTATCAAGATTATTCGGGCGATACCCAAATATCGTGATGCCAGCAGAATTGAGATTCGTGTCCTTCAGAGGCTAAAAGAACGTGACCCTATGAACAGGAAGTAGGTCGAATCCTCGTTTACTGGATTCCGAAATGACGTGACTCAACAATCTGACGACAGCAAATGCATACACCTTCTGCACTGGTTTGATCACCGAAACCACATATGCCTCGTGTCTGAGCTCCTTGGAATGTGTGTTTACGATTTCCTCAAGGAAAACGAGTTTGCACCATTTCCGCGGCACCACATCCAGGATTTTGCCAGACAACTTCTGGGCAGTGTTGCATGTAGGTTGCATTTACTTCGGATCAACCGCATTGACTAAGACACCCCCAGTTTTGCATGACCTACGCCTTATCCATACTGATCTGAAGCCGGAAAACATCCTCTTAGTACATAATGATTTCGAAGTTGTAAACATCCCATCTTCACACAAGGCAAGTCGTGGAACTTTCCAGCTCCACTTTGTCACACAGCTCACATCCTATGATAGCGGAATGCTCCTACTAAACCCAAGCGTATCCTCCGCTCCACCGAAATTCGTCTAATAGATTTCGGTTCTGCGACCTTCGAGTCAGAATACCATTCTACTGTAGTATCAACACGTCATTACCGTGCTCCTGAAATCATACTCGGTGAGTTGCCACAATTGATGGTTACACCATCTGTCAGCTAAACTTGATAAATGACCAGGACTCGGCTGGTCGTTCCCGTGTGACGCATACTCACTAGGGTGTATCTTGGTCGAGTTCTACACTGGAGTGGCACTCTACCAAACTCATGACAACCTCGAACATCTCGCCATGATGGAGATGGTCATGGGCAAAATGCCGGAGCGCTTTGCCCACGCTGGTCAGCGATCAAAACCCGAGTTTTTCAAAGACGGCCGACTCGATTGGCCGAAACCCAAAGCAAGTCGGCAGAGTAAGCGAGATGTTCGCAGTACTCGGCCTTTAGATGAGGTCATTCCTCCATACGACGAAATCAACGCACAGTTCTTACATCTAGTGCAACGACTGCTCGCCTTTGATCCTGCCCAACGGATCACGGTACGAGAGGCACTAAACCACCCTTACTTTTCGTTAGCTATCCCTCGAGATGATTATTGAAATCAGGATTCCCCTGCATGCTGTTGCTTCCGGATCGCTTGTTTGATCAACTCACTTGCCCACTCATCTCACTCATACCATACACACGCAAGCATGCACATGTCAAAACTACAGCTCCAATGTATTGTGAAACAAATCTGTCCTCTTCTTCAACTCTCCAGGTGTACCACAAAGCACAATACCAAGTATCTCAGCATCATCCCCCTCCCCACCGCTGTGCCGCGACAATGAGCCCTCCCCTTCTCCATAGCTAATATCTGTTGTTTCATTAGTAGTCGTAGTACCTCAAGCCAAAGGTTTTGTTTTTCTTACCTGCAATTGTTGTCACAATTTCTTTAATCACCGTCGTACATACCATTTTCTTGTCCATAGGGCCTGCCCTTCTTTTCCCAGGTGTCATTGTTCACTATGTTTGCACAGTCGTTCCACGCAACTCTTCGTATATGTTTTGTGTCCAACCTTCGTTTGTTTATTTTTCTTTTACCGCACGTTTCCTAGCACTTTTAATTCTAGATAGAATTCTCTGCTCCGTCCGCAGAGGGGGTCGTGGTGGCAACAATCATTTTTTGTTACCTTCCAACATTCGACGGGCGGAATCGGATCTCTCTGTCATGCAGAACGACACTATGGTGCAATCATGTTTGAGGCTACATCTATTGGATAGTGCGTTACGTTTTCTTTTACTCTTCGTACATGAGCCGAACAAATCTCAAATGATCCTCGCAGATTGTCGGCACGCTGATTAAGAGGGTATGACAGACAAAAAAAGGAAGGTGCTCCCTATCTCTCACGGGGCCTACAGCTGGCAACTTTTGCCCGTCGATGCTCTCTTTCAAGACTCCCAGTGGGTTGATGCCACGTCTTGATTCGAATTTATTCCTATATATACCTCCCCCTTCCTTAACCCAAATCGCCTTGTATAATACTTGCGAGTTGTATTCCACTCTTAACTATGGCTGTGGTCGGCCGATATGGCGAACAGTGAGCGTGTCGGAGTTGGAGAATCCTGCTCGGCCGAGAGTTGTTGCTCGCGAACGGAGCTCCAAGTTCTTCTTCACCCTCATTTGCGCTGTATGAACTCATTAGTGCCAAAAAGAGATATATTCGGCTCATGTGTGCGACGGGTAATCAGACACTATTTAACATGAATGAGATTCGGAACCGTAGATACTCTTTTGCACTCTACTCGTGGGTCGGATTTCTTGCTGTGAAAGGATTTGTGAAGGAAACAAAAGACAAAGAAAAAAAATTTTTTTGCTGCGAGGGCATGTATTATAAGTAAGCAACGGGAGTAATGTGGATTAGCCGAGAGGCTCGACCCGAACCAGTATGCAGGAACGATCAGGTCTTGAGGCTTGGTTCGTTTTGGTTTGTAAGGGCAGTTCGTAATCAAAAATCGAAATGAGGTCAGAATGTCAGAAAGAGGAAAATCAAGTTTGATGGTGACATTGCCGGCATTGACGAGCTAGGAGAACAATGGCAAAAGAAATAATAATAAAATACAAAAAAAAATACAAAGAACGAAAACGAAAGAAAAAAAAAACAAATAAAACACAGTGACTAAGAATAACAATTTACAGACAAAAGCTTCGGGGTTATCTCTCGAACTGAACAAAGAAAGAAAAAAAGAATTCTACTTGAGTTTCGCGAACGTGATTTCGTTTATTCCCTCATCCGCATTCATGCTGTGATAGACATTTTTCAAAAATGTGTCTCCAAGCTTAAGCGACGGGTTAGCCAACAGCTGTGTCATTGACTTAACGTCACATACCAGCCATGTTGTCGGCAACTGAAATGGCCCAACTGTGCCTGCACTGATGCCAGACCAACAATCACCATCAGTATCATCAGAATCGAGAGGGATAAAAGCGAGATCTCGAGGATCGATGGGGAAGTCAACTTTGCCGATAGTAATTGAAAGGGACGTTTTAGTCCTGCAGGGTACAGTCCAACTGCCGTCCCTTTTTGTGGCCCCAGGAATCCGGGAATGGATCGCATCGACATCCTGATTGCATCCGTTATCAGCGACTAGATAATAAAGGGCCTAGACGTCTCTTAGTTACCTGGCTAGGCGCAAGTAAAAGTGCCTAGGGTCGAAACGCTTAGAACAGTTTTTGATTTATCAGAGATTGAAACATGTACGCACAGTCCCTGTATCCAAGATTCCGGTGCGATTCGTCCACCCAATTGCCTTGCCTCCGATCTTGACTTGACTGATTGGTGTTTCCCAGAACCCAAATTGATTGACATTCTTGACCACGACCGAAGAACGGGCATCGTATTTCTCAGGGTTCATACCACCAAGTGTCATTTCACCGCCACGTTTGTTATCCGTGAGGCGAGGTATTTTCAATGAGACTATGGCATGCTGCAGAACTCCAAATTTACGAAGACTTTCGACAAGGGGGAGTGTCCGTTGCGAAGAGATGGCCTACGAACTGTCAAAAAGCGGACAAGTTGAAAAGTGAGTGCTTACTGATTTGGCCAAGCCTGCGAGTCCATCAAAGACAACATCCTGTCTGTAAAACACTTAATTTTCGTATCACATCGTAAATGAAAGGGAAAACCTTCACCTCGTGAACTCAGAACTTTCAGTCAAGGCTACCCCAAACTCAAATCCCTTTTGGTGCAAACCAGCTATTGTAATATCATCCTGTACAATAGTCCCCGAAACCTCGCCAGTAGTATAACCGATTGACCAGGGTTTGTGTAGGTCTTTGAAAGTCGAACTGCTATTAGATCCTAGATACGTGTGATTTCCCTGTAGATAAAAAAAGTAAGATAAAAGTAATAAGCTTTTTATTTGGTGCTAGAAGCGCACACAGCTTTGACCGCCTTTTCCGCGACATCCTTCGCCACCGACCCAGAAGTCAGCAGAACCTGAGTCTATCAGAAGCGAGAAGATCCGAGGTGGGGTTCCTAACTCAAGTCTGGTAATGTCTAGATTTTTTTCATTAACTCGAGCATCCAGATAGATGTTCTCGATAGAACACATACACCCAAAGTTGTTGGATCTAAATTTGAAGGTTTAGAAAATTATAAGGTTAGCCACCATAGATAGAACACGCACAGAATTTCAATGTCCAAATTTTTCGGCAAAGTGGCGGCTGCTGATTGGATTACGGTTGGAGTCAAGCTTCGAATCGAAGGCACGAGACCCGAAGATGAGAGGTTCTCGGTCATCAAAATTACAGCATTGTCTGATGTTTGAATGGGCTCCAAGTTCTGGAGGTAAATAGGGAGGCGATTGGAGATTTCAGCCCACAGTTCGCAGTGGGCCGGGGGCACCCCACCCTTCATACGAGCCAATCGCCCAACACCGCGATTCACATGCTGCTGATGGAGCTAGAAAATATTTTGCTGAGGTCTACATTCAGCCTAGAGTGTTTGTCCCCTACTTACTACTGCGGAGGGAAGATATCCATCGGAGGAAAGTTGAGGATCTGCCCTCAGCTCAAGAGGGACCGAAATAGTCACTGCTGCTGGTCGTGCAGAGAAGCCAGGGGGGACGATACTCAACGCTACAAAAGTTGGAACAAGAATTCCTAGTCTCATATCAGTTCCTCAAGCAAGTGGGTGAAAGAGGGAAGGAGTTGAAGTTAAGGAGGGTGACGACGAGTGAATGACCAGACAGGCTTGCTGACAACGTTGTTGAATGAAAATTGAATGGCAGCCTCGCGACCCACCACACTTCTTGAACGCACCTCTGAAGCTTCGGGTCGCATTATTAAATCACGTTTTTGAGAAGCCACCGTCTGCCACAATACGTTTGTGCATTATCATCAAATTCACTCACTCCCTCTGGATTTAGGGTTCCTCCTCCCTTCCCATATATTACAGTAAATATGCGTACATGCATGCGACGCGAATTAAATGCGAAACAAAAGTCTAAACGAGGTCTGCTAGACTTATTTGATTGTTACCGACGTCCGTAGAGAAGTATGCATTCTTCAGGAACACGTCACCAACCTAAGTAGTAAAAAAAATGAGACAAGGGTTATCGGTAACAGTTGCAGAAGTAACTCACGAGCCACTCTTGAGCACCTCCAATATTTCCGGATCCGATTCCGGACACGCAGTCACCATTAGGGTCAGTAGGATCCAGGGGTTGGAAAGCAATATCGGCTGGGTTGATTTTGAATGCCCTTCCACCGAAAGTAAGGGCAACCGAGGCTTGTGTGTTGCAAGGGACGGTGAAACCACCTTGGCCATCAGCTTGAGCTCCCGGGATGGTAGCATGTACCGCTAAAGCATCATCTTGGGGAGCAATGATCAAAGTGGTGCCTAAAAACCGGTACGATGTTAACGATGTGTCCACTCTTCAGAAGCCTGAGAGCAACAAACCGGTGTCAAGGATGGCGGTACGACCGGTAAGGCCAACATCAGTGCCATCAACAGAGACGGCATCCATACTAGCTTCCCAGAATCCTTGCGTGTTCACGTTAGCAAGCTTGACGACAGAGGCAGCGTCAAACTTCGCAGGATCAACGTCACTATACTTGCGAGTCAGAACTACTTCACTGCTGGCCGGAGATATTACTGACCCAAAAGTGATTTCACCGTCGTTCTTGCCGTCCGAAAGGCGAGAGATCTTATAGCCCACTACAGCAGCCTTCACTGTTCCCTGCTTAGCCAGAGCTTCAATTGGCGTAAGAGCCTTTTGCTCAGATAATTTCTGAATGAGTAACAATGTCAGAATCTCTACCACCGGCCATCAACTGTCTCTTACAGATTGCGCAAGACCCATTAGGCCATCAAACGGAGTGCTATTGTCCGAGAAGTCAACACTTTCGGTCGAAGCTGTTCCAAACGTGTGCTGCTTTAGTGGAAGAGTGGCGATGCTCACATCATCCGTTACGATGTCTCCGGAGACTTGCCCAGTGCCATATGTAACGGAGAAGGGCTGTTTTGTGTCGACAAAAGAACTAGAAGACTGAGCCCCAAGGAATTGATGATTGCCCTAGAACGTTGAACCGTAAGGTGTTGTTCCGACTAGCTTCACGAACGATACTTACACAATCACCTCCACCTTGTGATTGACATCCTTCAGCGCCAACCCAGAAATCGGCGGAACCGGAGTCCATGAGAATTGAAAAGTCCCGGGGTGGGGTGCCAATTTGTACTGTCGCTAGGTAACCAACATCTTGCGCCCTATGATGTTTTAGAAAAGGCTCCGGCCGCTGACAACTTTGAGCTTACTCGATATCGAGCCCAAGGGAGTTAGCAGCACCGGGAGCACCAGCTTTCGTAACACTGTCTGGAGTGGCGACACTGCCAATAGTACATATTGAGCTTGCTGACAACTTGGAAAAGGAAACAATACTAACGCAGTGTTGCCACCGACTTGTGCCCCGGCCGTTGAGTTACTGTTTGCACCTGCAGCGCCAGCACCAGCGCCGACAGCACCTGCCGCAGCAGATCCTTTGGTTGATCCATTTTTACCTTGACGCCCAGAACCATCGGCTTGTTGGCCTGCTTTGGAGGAAGCTGCCTTGTTAGAACCACCTTTGGCCTTGGCTTTGGGAACGCCATGGCGATCGTAACGTTTCTCGAGGCCTGCTAATCCCTCCACGGAGATCACTCGTCTAACAAGATGTTGCTCAAGTTCATCAGTCGTGGGTTCATCACGACCACACATTTTGGCAAGACGACGATTACTGCGGTTGATGTGCTGTTGCAGGAGCTACACAATGATATGAATCAGACATCAAAGATCTTTTACAGAAGTTGAGCTACCAAGGGGACGTACAATTTGGGGTGAAGTGAACGGGACATTGGGACCCTTTTGAGTGGAAGAGTCACAACGCCCGGAGTCCTCTTTTCTGAAACTGGCAGAGCATTGATAGAGACAGTGTTTGAAAGAACGACAAAGATGCCGGTTAACAAGGTCATAAACGACACATGGAGTTGCATCTTGGAAAATAGAGTTTTTGGATATTTATGAACTGTAAATCAAGCAGTCCTCTTCAAGAGGGGTTTAAAAAGAAGGATTGAATGTGAGAGAAGGGAAAAGAAATGCTCTGCCGGGAGCTCAAGCCGTGACAACAGGAGGGAGGGGGGAAGGTGAGGGAAAGAGATGAGAGCTATCATTCCATCTGCACGAGATATAAGTATTGTTTGTTAAATCAATCTCCATTCACCGTCTCGTTACAACTATCAACAGTATGAATTGTTTATATACGGGGACACATCACCATTTGACAGATACGGTGACCGAAAGTTCCGAGTCTTGACAACAAGATGATGCCGTCAACCGGAAACAAAAAACCGGAACCTGGTTCGGATAAATGGGTCACAGAGGCGGCCTAGATGAAACAGCGCGTTGGGGAGCCAAGAAATCAGGTCCATTGTCGAGCGAGTGGCCAGGTTGTGCAATAGTCTTGGACATCAATGCATGAGTTTGCATACGTTTTGGTAACAACTCGCGTTTCCCAGCAACTATAAACAAACATATATCTCAACTACATAGTACTGATTAGAGGAGTGGTCGTCGAGCGACGAGCTCGTTTGTCAACAGCCTGACCCGACTGGATACAAGTCATATGGTTTCATCGTCTTCCACGGGGAATTCAGATTCTTAGCTCTCGAGAATCACCTGTTGCCAGGGAACAGACCCTTCTGCAATGCGCGATCGTCACATGTAGTGTCTGGTTGTAGTATCTCATATCAATCACTATTAGCGGAACTCGATCTTCATCACCTGCTAAAGGCTTGGTATTCTAACCTTCAAAACCTTCAGCATCCCCCGAAACACATTCAACTCACGCTCGCATATTACGTGTAGACGTCCGAAAAATATGTCACATAATCTGAGGAACAGCCTTGGGTCTATATTATATAGCAGCCAAAGGCATAGTGACAATTATTGTGCAGCTGTCCACAGTCAATGGGTGTAATTAAGCAAACAAAAGAGGTATATATACAAATACATAGAAATGCCAAATTCAACGAATGCACCACGAGGGTGCTTTTAGGTCAGCGGCCCCTTTTTTAGGGTTTACTCGGGTTTGTAGTCAGGACGCAGCGAGCGGACGACCTTGCCTGTAAAAATTGGGTCAACAAATATCCTCCCCTAATCACCGATTGTACACACCTGCGCGCCAGATCTCCTGGTTGTCAATTTCAGCCAATTCCTTAGCGAGATCTTGTCGATAGGTGGATCGGCTATTGTACTCAAGAGATTTCCGGGTTTCAGTTCCATCTCGCACGCTCTGGTAAAGCTTCTCGAAGATGGGAACATTGGCCTTTTCAAAGACAGGTGCCCAATCAAGAGCACCACGACGGGCCGTTGTCGAGCAGGCGTTGAACATATAGTCCATACTATTTATAGAACTTAGTTTGAACTATATCGAGGGCAGAATGATTTGAGACTCACCCCTTTTGACCGATCAATGGGTACAGAGATTGTGTAGCCTCCTCGACAGTTTCATTGAAGGCTTCCGAGGGTGAATGACCATTCTTACGGAGCACTTGGTACTGAGCTAAGAAAAGACCCTCTGCGAAGAACAGTCAGTTGATGGATGACGCAGTCACTAAGAGACCATGACATACGAATGGCGCCCATGAGCTGGAAATAGCGAAGAAAATAGCGGTGAGCATCTACTTTTGAAAACCAGAAACCGAATGAAATTCAACTTACCACTCCACGCTCACCATAGAGGTCTGAGTAGACCTCCTTTTGGAAGGTAGTCTCGTACATGTAACCCGATCCAATACCAACACCAATGGCAATGGCCTTCTCTTTAGCTTTTCCAGTGACATCTTGCCAGACAGCGATAGAGGAGTTGATACCACGACCCTCCTTGAAGAGAGTGCGGACGGTTCGACCAGAACCCTTAGGGGCGACGAGAATAACGTCAACGTCCTTGGGTGGTATAACCTTCGTGTCTTCTTTGTAAACCACAGAGAAACCATGGGAGAAGTACAGGGTCTTTCCAGGAGTGATAAGAGGAGCAATTTCTGACCACGTCTGGGATTGGGCAGCATCAGAAAGCAGGTTCATGATAATAGTACCCTTCTGGATAGCCTCGTTGATAGGGAAAAGAGTCTCTCCGGGAACCTGAATATGAAAAATTTTAGTGCAACATGAGACAAGACAATGAGGAGTCAGCATACCCAGCCATCCTCTATGGCTTGCTTCCAGCTTTCTCCGCCCTCACGAACACCGACAATGACATTGAGACCATTGTCACGGGCATTCAAACCTTGGCCATGGCCTTGCGAACCATACCCAATGAGAGCAAGTGTGTCGTTCTTGAAGTAGTCTTGAAGTTTAGCCAAGGGCCAGTCGGAGCGTTCGTAAACAGTTTCCTTAGTGCCAGCAAAGTCAAGGGTCTTGACACCTCGCACGCTCTATGTA